>CM060922.1:703536373-704786373 GCA_030737875.1 Allium sativum | reverse complement strand
AATTATATATATTTATCATTTCAGCTTTAAATAGAAAGACTCCTCGGTATATACAACCAATATGAGTGATAGAAAAATGGTAGGTACAGAAATGGACTGTGAAATAAATTTCTAAATTAATAATATTATGAAATATGATCAACTGTACCGAGATCATTGAAAATTTCAATTTTCACTAATTCTGAATAATAACATAACCACAATTCCTTCACAAATATTTTCACTGTTTATTCCAAAAGTTTTTTTTAAAAAAAAAATATCAAACTCTCCACATTAATATAGAATTATCATTGATGGCAGAAAGATGATAGATAAAGGAGGTGGTCGTGAAATATTTGCCAATTCAAAGATATTATAATAAATGTTCAACCATCATGAATTTTTTTAAATAAAATCTCCTCTTGTTGTGAAATATACTGCAGTCACAATTCATCACAATTTCAAATTCTGATAATATTTTTGATGAATTATAAATACAGTTCAATTCTGATATTGATTTCAATTTCTGAATAAATAATTAATAAATAATTTAAAAAATGAATATCAATTACAAGAGGAATATGAAGAGCTATACAAAGCACAAAAGGGATAAGAAAAATATATACATTATGAGAATAAGGAAAAAAAATCAGCACTTCCTAATCTGATACCACTTGTAGTCTCTATTAATGAGGATTTTTTAAGAGACACTGGTGGCTAAACAATGGTATCTCAGTCAATAGAAAAGACTTAATTACAAAGCAAGCAACTCAAGCACGCAAATTTCATTTATCTGAGCACGATAAACCTTTGATACCAAATCAAGCAGTCCTCAAAAAAAATTTACAAATCAATTTCTTATAATTAGAGCAACATGATTCCAAAAACAAACATTTTTCAAAAAACAGTATCAGAGCAGCACAGAAAAATCAATATCACAATAGACTTGTTAAACGATGTTTCTGAAGGTCACAAAAACAATATATTCCACGATCCATGATTATAAAATTTAGTTTATTTTAAATCATTTGAAGAAATGTGAATATATCAGGATTTAATGAATCAATCACACAATATTATATTTCAGATTCAAGATATGTGTGTGATTCAATAAATCAATAATTTCAAATGATTTTAAACAAACATATATTAAAATCAAATAACCATGAAATAATAGAAAATTTTAAGACCATATTTTCAAAGAAATTTTCACAGGTATTTCTGACAAACCATAAAAAAATCAGATCATTTACATCAGGTTTGATAGATATTCATGATCCAAAATAATTTATTTGAAATCACTTGAATCAATGTCAAGTTTTGAAATATAATGAATCAGTCACACAAGGTTGATAATTTCAAATTTAGGAGGTGTGTGATTATTCAAAATATTAATAATTTCAGATGATTTCAAGCAAACAAATTCTAACCATGATGATCATGAATAACAATGATTTTCAAGATGTATCACTGAGATTCTAGAAAATTTAAAAATTTCCAAGCCAATCTGAAAAATAATGGAAATATCACTACTGATAAATAATAGAGTGCTGTAATGAGTGTAATATTTCAAGTATTTTCTAAAATGAATTAGAAGAATCTCAAAACAACAACGATGTGTGAATTTCCATTAAACTTTCAGATCTTCAAAAATTTAGAATTCTAATTAATAGTGTTCAAGATTTGACAAGAATACATCAACACTGTTATGAATTCATAAATCCGAAAATAAACTTCAAAACAAATGTAGATATTTACAAGATTAACATCAAGATCTAGAAATAATTAACACATCAGAGTTCGATTCAAATAAAGCAAATTTCCACAAGATTATGAGAACTGCAATTGGAAGTTAAGAAAGCCCAAGAAAAAATAAAATTGCAGTTGTGACAAATCAAAGGAAATAGACAGAAGAGATAGAAGGAGGAAAATAAACAAAAAAAAAATTAAAAAACAAAGAATATACAAAAGAATGAGTGTAGAGATATACCTGAAATCCATGTAAGCAAATGAATCTCTAACTCAACTGATTTGGCTAAGGAACTGTGAATAACCTGATGATATGACGCAGTTTGAATTCAGTTTTTAGCACAGTTGTTCCTCAGCCTCCTTTGGTACCTAACTGTTTAGAGGATTGAGTGGTCTAACAAAAACAGTAAAACCACTCACAGTTGTATTTGCTCGTTTTGGTACCCAAACCTGTTTGTAAAGCAATCCATCTGAATTTACCTTTGTTCCCTTTGGAACCCATATCTGTTTGAATTTAACGGCATTTGTTTTATCTCTTTTTGGGATCCAGGATTGCTTAGATGGATTATTACAAAACAAATTCTCATTTTGCTTTCGATTCAAAAATCCTTTTGAATTAACAAAGTTCATATTATCAAGATGACACTTTTCAAAGAAGATTGAAGGATTTTTAAAATCGTTTGAACTTCTCTTTTCAAAGAACTCAGATTTCCCAAAACCAAGTCCAATTCTATTTCCTGATGAAAATTGACTTTTCAACAACATATTTAAAGATTTTTCACTGTTTGAAAATTTTGCCAAGGTTGTTTCAAGTTGTTGAAGTTTTTTTTTTAGATCACGGTTTTCTTTTAATAAATCTGAACAACGGTTTTCAGTGATCTTATATTTTTCAAAGTCAGACTTCAAAACCAAATTTTCATCTTTAAGCAAATTAATTTTGGTTTGGGACTCAACAATCTCAGATTCAAAAAGTTTTTGTTTTTCAAACCCAAATTTCTTGGATTTTTCAATCTCGTTTTCCAGTTCTTTCAAAATCAAGTCAGATTTCAACAAATTTTCCTTTTCAGCAATTTCAAATTTGGAATATATATCAGTCTTGAAAATTTCAAATTCCTTTTGTAGAAAATTGTTCAACCTTGACAACTCAATCTTGTTTTCTTTCAAGATCAGAATTTCCTTTTCAAACATTTGAATATTTTTACTAAGATGAACAAGATTGGTTTTCAATTTCAAACAATTTTTGCAATCTGAATTTGAAGAATTTTTAAGATGTTCAAGTTGTGATTCCAAATCATCAATTTTGCTGGTCAACCCAAGATTTTTAGATTTCAGAGATTTGTTTTAAGATTTGAGTTTATCAACAGACTTAGTTAAATCAAGACACATGTAAACCAGATCTTCATATGAGAAAATTTCTGTTTCAACATTTGTTGATTCTCCATCATCTGATCCTTCTGAATTTTCATTTGTAAATCCGGTTAAATAGAACTCTGAATCTGAGTTTACTTTCTCGGGTTTTGCGTCAGATCTTCCATACTTCGTATTGAGAGTATCCCAGATTTCCTGTGCAGATAAACAATGGCAGATAAGATTAAACTGATCAGTACTAAGATAATCAAATATAATTTTCATAGCACGGGTATTGAAAGTAATATCTACACTATCAAATCCATTGATAACAACATCCCAATATTTAATATTAACAGATTTTAAATAAAATTCCATTTTGGATTTCCAGTTTAAAAAATCTGTTCCGTTGAAAATAGTCGGAGATGAACTGGACTGACTCTCTATCAACTGACAACTAGGAATCACCATTACTCTAGAGTTAAACGAATACCTGCTCCGATACCAAATGTTGGATCTAGATTAACCCTAGAGGGGGGGTGAATAGGGTTTATCACAGTTTTTAAACTGAAATGAAAAAACTGACAGGATATTAAAATAATAAACAGATCACAGAATACAGCAGAAATAAAAGTGCAGAAAATAAATCACACACAGATATACCCAGCTTCGGCAAAACCCTGCCTACTGCTGCATTCCTAAGGTTTCTACTAGGTGATAGAACAGATCCCGCATACAAGACCATGTACACTCGCAAACCCTGCTCCTATTCTAACCCTACGCTCAAAACCCTAGACTAATTGATATTCACTCGTTCAGATTTCCCGAATTACAAACCATGTAACTCGTAACCCAGATTTTACCGACTCTGTCAACTGTCAGTCAACACCCTGACTGATTCCTAGAATTTTTACAGACTTCTAGTAACTGTTTGATCGATTTTACAACACAATTTAAAACGACATAGAATAAAAAAAACAAAAAAAAAACTTTGGGAGTTAAATTAAAAAGGGGTTCATCCCCTTTATTCTCTTGTCTCAAAAACTGGCCAGCCCACTTTCATTTGCACTTGTCCGATCATTTTCTCCTTTGCTCTGGAAAATAAAATGGCGGCAGGCGATTCTCTAGGGTTTCTGAAATCCTTCCCAATTCGAAACGATGGCTTGATTGAATGATGAAATCTTGTATGAACTTTAATCTCGAGTTGCTCGTGTTCGTTGCTGAGTGATTCTTCGATTGCGGCTTTCACTGATTTGGAGGAAATTCTTCGATTGAAAAACACTTTGGAAAATTGTGAGTATTCTAGATTTTTCTTCCTCTGAATTGATTGTAATTTTCTCGATGAATGATGCCTGTGATGTAATGGTGTTTAAATAGGATTATCAAATCCTTACATTCCTCTGATTTCACCATAAATGACTTGGCTGATATTTTTTTTTGCGGTGTCCTCTTTTTGTTTTCCTCTGCTTTGAATACTTGCTGTAAATGTGTTGCCTTGACTGTCTCAATGAACATAGATGATATTCTGGACTGATTGTGGCCTTTAGTTGTCTGATTTGAGATGTGGCCGTACTTGAATTGATTTAAATCTGCTCATCTTGAAAAATGATTTCAGGAAAAAAATTGTTATTGCTAAAACTACTTTCCCAAAATCTGGAGAGCTTTAAAGACTTGCCAAACATAGATTTCATGTTTATAATACATTGCCATTGAATCATTTATTTGCTGCGTGAAATTCTGATTTATTGCCAATATGATTTTCAGCCATGATTTAATTTTCTGGATTAATTGTTGTCAAAACTGGAAAGAAATCTTGCCAAAAATTCTTGTTGTCGTGAGTCCAAACTTTGGGTGAATGAATGAAATCGCACTGTCCATTGTGTGTACTGCTCATCCATGCTTTATCCTGTAAATATGCTGAAAACATGCTTTTGGTCAATGCACTTGTTATGTTCCCATTTATTGGTTTGCTGATATGTTGTTGCACCATTGCTATGTCCCCTTTTCTCGACTACAATGTAGCTTGATTTATGCTCTTCTTTGAAATCACTTGCCGAAAATGATATTTTGAAATCTGGAAACACAGATTTGTTCCTTGTGTAATTTCTGACTAGATTTCCTCGGCCTTTATGAATTGAGAATTTCGGGAAATAAAAAATATTTGTGTTTTTGCCCAAAATAAATATTGAGACATTCCAAATGCGTGAATCATGGTTTGAATTTTTGGAAAGAAAAAACATTTGATTTGTGGCCCTTGAAATCATTAGAATCATTTCCTATTCATGATGTCACTTTGTTTTTCACAATGCTGTACCAAGCTGTTTTTGCACCATTTTAAAAATTGTTGACTTGCCGTGACATTTTTGAAATGCCCCTGTTCTTATCACCTGAAATTTTGCACCATGTTTTAGATGCACCTGAACTTGAAAAACTGCCTTGTTTTGCTGAGTTGATCGTGATGTCATTCAAGTTGGCACTGCTTTGAATTCTTGAATTTGTGCTGAAACTTTGTGCATCATTCTTTTGTACATGCTCTGTTTTGAACTGTTTTGTGTGGTGAGTGGACTTGGTTTGACCATCCATGCTTTGCAAACACACTGCCCTATATAACTTGCTGCACCATCTCTTTGTTGTTTATTTGTGACATGTACTTGAACTATGAACTGGCTCGGCCTAGCTTGACCACTTTGACATTGTCATGTTTACTGCCATGTTTTGTATTTTGCACTTGTACTTCCTTTTTCGGCTACACATTGGCACTTGAATGTTTGCTCCATATGTTTGGCTGATCTGCCATAGTTTGCTGCTTTATACCACCATGTTTGGGCTGTTTTGAAAATGAACTTAATCTCGACCAATTTTTCTTTGTACTTTGAGATGTGATGACTTTGCTTTCATGTGCACTGAGTCGAGATGGTCCACGTGGCTACTCCTCAGCTGCACACTGATTGGCGAGGCAGTGCACGCGTGTATAGCTATACACGTGTGTATATGCAGCCATCAGACTATTTTTCTGTCCCTGAACTGTCTAGACACAGTCGGATTAACAACTCAGATCAAGTCAGAAAAATGATGAGAAACACACCAGAAAACTGAGGCAAATAAAATTTTTTTAAAAAAATTAAAAATTATATTCGTATGTGTTCAGTATTATTTCTATTGCAGTGTACTGTGTGTGTGTGTGTTTCTGTGTATGACAGGTGTAGATGACTGGACTGACAGAGAGCTGTGAAGACAGAAGACTGAATATAAGAAGACAGTGTGTAGTGTCAGTGAATGTGTCAAAGTGTATGTATGTAAATATGAGTGCTGAGACTGAATGTATGTACAAAAAAGAGTGACTGACTTAATCTGTAATGAGGAGCTGTATATATGAAATCTGATATGGCTTGAAGTGTAATACAGAGATGAACAAATAGTGGAGTATAAAATTTGTACTGTTTGATATTGAAATAAAATATTCTATTCAAATAAAATACTGTGAATATTTAAATTTCTGTACAGTTGTATTTTATTTAAATATAAATATTATATTCCAGTCTGTGATGTACAATAACAGTACAATATCAAACACATTAAAATAATATTTATTTGGTTGTTATCATCAAACAAAAATCATATAATTGTGTATACAACACCGTTATATACAACAAATACTATTTAAGATTATTTAACAAATAAAATTTAAGATTCATGAGTAGTCATATGGATTGAAATATAAAGCATTACAAAAGAATTGAAATGATTTAGCAAATAATTGTAGAAATGTATAAAATGCAGATATTTAAAGCAGAAATTGTTTTCTTTAATTTAGCATAAATGTAACAACTCGGAATTTCTGAACCAATTTAAATTTTTAATTTTAGCTATTTTAATGGATTTTGATTATTTAAAATGATTTACTTTAAATAATAACGACTAAAAATTTATTTAAATCGAAGTTACAACGTATAAGTTTATTTTAATTATAAAAGGAGTTTGAAATGGCATAGTAGTTCGAAAATTCGATTTTAAACTTGAATTGAATGTACAGAATGAAATATAAATCAGATTTCAGTAAATCCAGAAACGTTAGAATCTATTTAACTATATCTTTCTAACGAATGTAAGAAACTGAGTTTTCACTTTATAAATTGGAAGTTATGTCCAGATTAAAATTTAAAATAGTCTCTATAGAATTTTTATATATATATATATTAATATAATATATGGCCCTTAAAAATAGCCATTTTGCAAACGATCTCCGTTTTTGACGAAACGACTTTTGTTGGATCCAAAATATCAAATTATTGTTAGGTTTCAAATTTCATATTTTTTTGAAGTAATATGTGAGCATAGTAAGTTTAAACGTGTTTTATCAATTCAGTTTAAATTTAATTGACTAGAAAATGACCATTTTCAAACGGTCTCCAAATTCGACAAAATTAGTTTTGTTAGGACTGTATCGTCAAAACATAGCTAGATTTACTTTTATGTAATTTTTGGAGTCGATATGTAGCCCCGGTAAATTAAAATGTACGTTTAAATTCAATATATATTGATTTATATTTTAATTTAAATAAACTGATCAAAACGATACAATTGGCTTACGAAACATATATTATTATGTCCGGAATAGGGGTATTTAGCTAGGGCGATAGTCGTTGGGTTTGATTTGGAGTTCAAATGAAAAGGAACCAATTAGAAATGAATTAAATAAATTATAAATATCCTAACCCTAAGTCAAGACCCTAGTTATTTCTCAACATGGTCAACCGGAAATATTACCGCCACTCACGCGATAAACGATCATAATCGCTCTATCCTTCTTCCCAAATTTTCTCTTAATCCACGCTGATTTGAATCTAAATCATAAAACAAAATCCGTCGAGTGTGGTGAGGTCTTTAAAATCATGCAGCAGAGATCGAATTTCGTTTAGTGTGGGGAGAAATCGCGGCTTGAACTAAGGATTTTCGAATGGGTTTTCTGGCCCCTTGAGAACGTCGAGCTCGACGAGGCGCCGCGTGGGGGGAGCTCTGGTGATGGCCGACGTCGAGGACTGGGTGGATCGTTGACTGGTAGCATGGATGAGGAGCGGTGGGCGGATTTTAAAACCGATGTTGTGTTTTGGGGGGGTTCCATTAATAACGACGGGGAAGATGGTTTAAAAGGTGTAATTAGCTTAATTAATTTTAATTATGTAATCCAAGGTATTAAAAATTCATATTTTTTCATATGAGCTCGGAACTCAGCAAAATCAGTTGCGTTGCAATCGTGAGGACGAACTCTACATTTCAGAACTGACCAGAACGGAAACGGAGCAAGTTGGAATTTTTGACTAAATTAAACATCCGGTTTAATTTAGTTAAAACAAACGCCAATCAAAGACTGATGGAGTGGAATCCAATTTGAGAACTCTTTCTCACTCAAAATTATTTTATAATGTTATTGTATTCATGTATAAAAATATATAGAATTTCCAATGTAGATTTTTATCAGTTTTAATCATTATAAATGGTATACGGTGCCTGTTAGCTCACCTCCCTCGTCCACAGACCATGGACGATTTAATTGACTGTATTGTGTTTTGATTGTGATGCTGAAATGTTTAAAATATTAAAAATAATTTAATATTATTTTGTAGTAGTTGAAATTAAATTATAAATATCTATTTATAATTTAAACAGTGGAAATTGGCTAATTAGAAAAATAATTCAAATCGAATTAGAACTGGTTAAATTCATTAACAAGTAATTATTTTGAATCGACTGTTGTTGTTTGGAAACCCCACACAGGTCTGGGGACGATAATTTATTGACATCTCCCCTGAATTTAATTATATGTCAATCGATTGATCGACAGATTGTGATAAACATTATTTAATTATTTAATGCTTATACAGTATTGAATTGCACTTTGGATGTGAATTGACTGTTTAATATCTGTTTATCACTATTTTTGCATACATGCGATGTATGAAATCCATATAACTAAAATTATATGGTAATTGATTGAGTCTGATTCAAATTCAGAAATAAAGAATATTTTAAAATAAAGAATATTTTAAAATAAAGAATATTTTAAAATAAAGAATAAAGGATATTTTAAAATAATGAATATTTTAACATAAAGGGTATATTAAAATAGAGAAAATTAGTTTAAAGGAAAAAGTTTAATAATATTTAAATTTAACGGACGTTAAGTTTTAACTTCCGTCTGAAGGGCAGGCGGCAAATTCTCCATCGTGAATTCATTACTTTTATTTTCTTCTACAAAATTACTTTTTCAATCTTCACTAAAAATGGCAGCCCTACTCTCGCTCTAAAATAATTCTCTTATCAAACTTCAGGTTTCTCACGCAATCGACTCTAGCAATGGAAGAGAATTCGCCGACTTCCTCAGATTTTACACATAAACCCGAAGATTCAAATCTCTCCAAAACTAGGGTTTCTCCAAGATCTAGGTCTTCTCCACGAACATCAAAACCAGTTTCTCCAAGCACTAGGTCTTCTCCACGAACGTCAAAACCAGTCGATTCGAGTAATATTCAGGGAAAAAGAAGAAAATCGAGAAGATTATTCACAGCTGAGACCGAGAAACAAGACCAACTAAAGCAACAAGAGTTGTGCGATGAAATAATCAGTAGTAAAAGGATATCAAAGGTATAACATTGGATCTATATTTTTTTATAGAAATATATCATGTTAAAATGATAGTTCAATATGTCATATTATTATTTGCAAGCATTATACAGAAATGTTATATGCGTAAATGTAGAATGAAACCTAAACATAGCATTAAAACAATGCAGTATGCTCATCGAGATATTAAATGTTGTGTTTATTGATTTTTTTAGTTAGTTTTAGACTGTTGTTGAATTTGCTAAAGTGTAATGCTAGATGTATATAACATTCCATTTTTACTTTTGTTACTTTTAGATTCTAGATGAGTATAGTGCGCGTACAATTAATTCCTGTGTCTATCTCAGTGAGACCACTAATGATTATTTAGCTATCAAGATGTTCAATGATTGATGGTCAAAAAAATAGTATTGTATATAAAATATGAATAATGATAGTTGAATTTAGCATTGCATCTTTTAAAGTGATCTAGCATTATAATAGTTGAATATGACTATGTTTAAAAAAGAATTAGCTTGTATATATCATTTATACTATAAAAACAAACAGGGAATATGTGTAGTATGCTCAATAACAGTTAAATATATCATTATAATAAAAAATGTACTAGCATGTATAAACTATAAAATGATATTTGAATTTAGCATTGTATTTTTTAAATTGAATTAGCATGTGTAGAATACATTACATGATAGTTAAATATAGCATCATATTTTTAAAGTGAATTACATGCATAAAATATAAAAAATGATAGTTGTATATAGCATTGTATTCATAAAGTGACTTAGCATGTATAAAATATGTTAAATGATAGTTGAATTTAGCATTGTATTTTTTAAAGTGAAATAACTTATGTACAATATACTAAATGATAGTTGAATATAACATTATGCTTTTAAAGTGAGATATCATGTATAAAGTATAATGAATGATAGTTGAATATCATTTGTATTTGTGAAGTGAGTTAACACGTGTAGAATTTGCAAAGTAATGTTTGAATATAACATTATATTAGTAAAGTGAACTAGCATGCATAGAATATGCTAAATGATAGCTGAATATAGCATTATAATTTTAAAGCATACTAACTAACACACATAGGATATGAAAATTGATACACAAATTTAAAAGTGTGTTTTGCTGTGTGCTCTATGGGGAATGATAAATGATATACACACATATCATTCATTTTTTGGAAGCATTATACGTATTATTAAAATGATAGTTCAATATATCTTATTATTAGTTGCAAGCATTGTACAGAATTTTTATATGCATAGTTGTAGAATGATGTGTAAACATAGCGTTAAAAAAATGATATACAAACATATCATGGAAAAAGTTTAGTTGAATACGTCAAATTGTTTTGCTGTGTGCTCTATGGGGAATGATAAATGATATACACACATATCATTCATTTTTTGGAAGCATTATACGTATTATTAAAATGATAGTTCAATATATCATATTATTAGTTGCAAGCATTGTACAGAATTTTTATATGCATAGTTGTAGAATGATGTGTAAACATAGCATTAAAAAAATGATATACAAACATATCATGGAAAAAGTTTAGTTGAATACGTCAAATTGTTTTGTTGTGTGCTCTATGGGGAATGATAAATGATATACACACATATCATTCATTTTTTGGAAGCATTATACGTATTATTAAAATGATAGTTCAATATATCATATTATTAGTTGCAAGCATTGTACAGAATTTTTATATGCATAGTTGTAGAATGATGTGTAAACATAGCATTAAAAAAATGATATACAAACATATCATGGAAAAAGTTTAGTTGAATACGTCAAATTGTTTTGTTGTGTGCTCTATGGGGAATGGTAAATGATATACACACATATCATTCATTTTTTGGAAGCATTATACGTATTATTAAAATGATAGTTCAATATATCATATTATTAGTTGCAAGCATTGTACAGAATTTTTATATGCATAGTTGTAGAATGATGTGTAAACATAGCATTAAAAAAATGATATACAAACATATCATGGAAAAAGTTTAGTTGAATACGTCAAATTGTTTTGCTGTGTGCTCTATGGGGAATGATCTATAAAAAAAAAATTAGATAGATAGCTATGGATTTATAAGTAAATTCAGCTTTGAAAAAAAAAATGGTAGACAAATATAGCATTACGTACTTATAGTCGAATATGTCACATTGTTTAATGTTTTTTTATTGTGTAATGATTCATGATGGAAAATGAAAATCAGGTTGTTTCGACAAAGTTGTCACTAGCAACTTCAAAGGGAAAAAGACAACTGCATTGGAGAAAAGAAAACGAGATAAGGTACATTTGTTATTAACTTAATTTTTTCCTGTGTTGATCTTCTGCTGTCTTTTATATTCACATATACACATGTAAACACATGCACTATGTAAATTCATCCTCCATAACGAATTAAATAAAGGCAGCAAGCCTACAATTATTGACCTAATAGTCTTAAATATTTGCAACCAAACTTAGTATTTCTCATCCACTTACTGATGATACTTCACCCGTCTTTGTTCCCTCTACGTCTTAATCTTTATCAAATCTTGTACACTATATTACTCTTTTTTTTACACATTATTACTTGGGTACTAGTGATAAATGTAACTTTCCCTTTACTTATACTTGAGTGCTATTGATAGATGTGAATGAAAGTTTCACTTATCATATAAGGTTCTAATGATAAATGAAGTTGACATTCATAATGATAGTTTCATATATCATATACTGGGTGCTAATGGTAGACATGCAAATGACATTTGGAATGATAGATTCATATATCATATTATTGTTTACTAATGATATACATGACATTGGAAATGATAGTTTCACATATCATATACTTGTTTACTAACGATAGGTGTAAATAGCGTTAAAATTAATTATATGTACATTGATTCATTCAAAAAAAATATTGTGCAGGAATCAACAGGGAAAGAAATGAAGAAGTTAAAGGCAGCAACAACGGAAAAAGCAAAAAAGGCATCTAAAGAAAAAGTCCAATATCGTTGCAGCTTGCTGCCTATGATAAAAATTTTCCAAAAAATTATCCAAAAAGGTGATAATCTTGCAAATTAGTTCAATTTTTTAAATCAAACCCCATTTGAAAAGTTTGTTCATGTCTTTTTCAAACAAATTTTAACCATTTCGGCTTTCACTAAATCATCTACAACCTTAGATGATATAGTAGAAACATTTTCTATTGAGAAACAAGCTTTCAAAATTAGGAATGTTTTTCTAAAATTGAAACCAGAGGATATTTCAATTCTTTTCGGATTACCTATGTATGGAATTAACTTGTTTCCAGCACCTAAAATGAGTTTTCAAGTTCTTCCAGAAAATTGTAAAGACTTTGTTTTAAGAAATTTTGGTAACGTAGAGAATATCTCGAAAGACCTTACAATTTCTAAAATAAACAATGTGCTGGAGACAAAAAAAACTGAAAATGAAACCGATTTTCCGAAACTAATCCTCATTCTTGCAATGATCACCTTCTTTTTTCCCGATAGTCAAAGAATTTTGCCATGGGGATACATTCCTTATATCATTGATATAAGGAAAATGAACTAAATATCTTGGCCAGTTTCAATCCATTATTCTTTGATTAGATCTTTGACGGCTTTTAAAACAAAGCCAAGAAGCATGCCGGGTTGTTCTATGCTTCCAATGGTAAGTACATTATTTTAACTTTATATTTATGCATTTATTTCTATAAATTAAATTATGCATATTCTATGTTTTAACAAATAAAATTTTATTTTCAGTTTTTTCTATGCGAGCATGTTAGTTTGATATCTCCGTTGCCAAACTACTCTTCAACATTGCCAAAATTTGGAAGATGGAATATTTCTAGCTTAAAGAAGGTTGTATCAAGAAATATTTTGTCAAACATGGATGATGAAAAGGTATATTTTAACACACAAACAAACTAGATACATACAATAAATGTTAAATTGGAATATAGTGATAGTAGTCATGTTATTATAGTACATTCATAGTCTAAATGATAGTTAAATTTATCGTTAATGCAGAAATAGAATGCAATGTACTTAATTCTGAAGAATGATAGTTATATATAGCATCAAATGGAGAATGACAAGTACACATAGCATTAGTTAATTTATTGGGTGTTACTCAGTCATTTTTATATATGTTATACAGATATTTGTTGAATTGAGAAACATATCAGAAGATGAAAAAGCTCTTCTTGAAAAAATCCCCCACCATCAACATCTGCAAATTGAAACCAATGAACACACGGATATGCAATCAACAAATAATCTGATAGAGACATTGAGCAAACAAGTGGAGTCTTTGCAACAGTATAACAAGGATTTGGAACAGAAATTAAAGAAGAATGAAGAAGAATTTGAAATTGAGAAGCAAAAAAGAAGGGATGCTGAAGCCCTTGTGGTAGAGCTAAAAAAGAAAGTAACTATGTTGGTATCAAAAAAAGTACAAGAAGTAGAACCACCAACATTTAATCTTGAAGTAACACAACAAATGCTAATGATGCAACAAGGAAAAAAACAAGACACAAGTGGTGAAGTCCTTGAAACAGGGAAAAAACAAGAGGATAAACACAAAAGTTCAAAGGAAAAAAGGGAAATCCTGAAAAAGAATGCAAAACCAATGAAAAAACCAAGCTCTTTAGTTGAGAGGGTTAAAAGCCGCAAACGAACGAGTACATTTGATTCGAAATCCCAGTACAAATTTATTCAAAGGAAAAAATATAAAAAGAAGGAAACAAAAGTTGAAGAAAATAAAGAAGGTGAAGATGATGAAGTTGAAGAAGATGATGTAGGTGAAAATAAAAAAGGTGAAGATGACAAAGTTGAAGAAAATGATGTTGGTGAAAATAAAGACGGTGAAAATCATGAAGAAGCTGAAGAGGTTGAAGAAGCTAAAGACGTTGAAGAAGCTGAAGAAAGTGAAGAAAGTGACCAAACTGAACAAGAGAAAGAAGAAAAAAATGAACAGTCTGATTATGAAGAAGAAACTGAAACTGAATCTGAAACACATGAAAATGAAAATATAATTGATATTGATAGATATTCTCCAACAAGAAAAGCTTACAAAAGCAAAGATATCACAAAAAGTCATATCCTGAAATTATTGACTACAACACAGCAACAAAAGATTATCACTTTCTTCAAATTCAACGAAAATGAGAAGTAAGATTTGTAACTTGTTTTCTTTCTTTATATTTGCAACATTGTAAGCTTTCAATAAAAAACTGACTTATAAAATGTTGATAATCAATTGCAGCACTATAGCATACCACAAAGACGAAGGAAACCAAGGAGGAATAACTATAGTGAAATCAATGCTAGAGGATGTTCTTTATGATGGGCTTACCGACGGTCAGGTATATATCAAACTAGAATTTTGACAGTAAAAAAAAGAGTAATATGGTGTACAAAATTTGATAATGATTGTTATACATATCATTCATCTTTTCATATATTTTGAGCAGTATTCTTACTATATATATGAATTGAATAGCGGAATGAAAGCTAGAAGTAGCATCGCTATATGTTAAATACCTGTAAATGTATAGGATGAGAGAATGATAATTGAAACTATCATTAACAGTTTTTAGTGCATATGTGTATAGGATGATAGAATGATAGTTAGAACTAGCATTCACTTAAAACTTCCTTTCTTTGGTTAAACAGCTGATTGACTGATTTTACTACAATCAAGAAATGTACCAGCATAGTTATTACTTCACTACAATCATGATGGTAAGCATAGCATTAAATTATAAATGCTTTAAAAAAAACTCTGTTCTAATACATATGAATATGCAGAATGCTATAACAAATGATCAGAAAACAGTGATCAATGACATAGTCATGCCAACAATACAAAAGATTGTCAAAGATGAGTTGTGCGATAAAATGAACTTCCCTCTGCATTTCGGAAACCATTGGACCTTGTTGGTACTAAATTATGAAACAATGCAGTTGAGTCATTACGACTCAACAAAACCGAAAACCAGATCAACAAGGACATCAAACCCCAGCTACAACCAAGCCATCATCACTGTAAGAGAGTTCTTATTTTTTTTTTGTTAGAGAACCCCGAATTATCACAAAACCAATTGGCAATGTGAAGGGTGAACTCATTATAGTTATACATGATTCATTTTTACAAATTCCCCAATGTGGGACTTGTCTCAACACGCCCCCGCACGTGTGGCATATCATGAGCCTAACACGTGGACCTTTATATTGGGTGACGTGGATAAGTGTGGCATTGTGTGCACGAATTAAACCCGCTCTGATACCATGTTAGAGAACCCCGAATTATCACAAAACCAATTGGCAATGTGAAGGGTGAACTCATTATAGTTATACAGGGATTCATTTTACAAATTCCCCAATGTGGGACTTGTCTCAACACGCCCCCGTACGTGTGGCATATCATGAGCCTAACACGTGGACCTTTATTGGATGGCGTGGATAAGTGTGGCATTGTGCACACGAATTAAACCTGCTCTGATACCATGTTAGAGAACCCCGAATTATCACAAAACTAATTGGCAATGTGAAGGGTGAACTCATTATAGTTATACATGATTCATTTTTACAAATTCCCCAATGTGGGACTTGTATCAACATTTTTAAACTCTACAAGTAAAAGTCAACACTAATATATATATATTTTTTGCAGAAAAATTTGATTGAGTCGCTGTTCAAGGATGCGTGGGTAAAAGAAGGTATAATGAACAAGAAATTCAACAAACCAACAGTGCAGCAGCCTAAAAGTCCACCGCAAGATTCTGATTCGTAAGTTACTTATTTTATTCACAATTTATTAAATGTATGTGTTATGATGCATTGATAGATAATACATGAAAGTAGAATATCAATCTTTAATAAACAGTAGACAATAATTAGAGATATGTACAATAATTGAATGATAATTCAATATATCATTTTATTTACATGCATCATAAGAGATTATGGGATGATAGTGTATGTTTATCCAATTATTGTTTTTATTTTCAAAAATACAGCTGACAATTCATGATGATCAAAATCATAGCAAAACATTCAACTGAAAAATACAATGAGCATAAAATTAGTAATGACAGTTCAAGCTGTCATCTATACTTTTTTACTGCATATACATTTATCAAAACCCAAATGATTGTTTACACTAGGATTTGAGCAATGGTTCAACCTAGTATGAAGAGTTTCTTCCTAACATGAGATGATGCACATGTAAATTGTTTAGTATATGCAGAGTATAGAAAATTCAGTGGTTTATTGAAGATGTTTAAAAAATCATTGCTTTTGGTATTACTTAGTTAGGATTGATATATGGTTGATGTTGATGTATAGGATGTGCTTTTGAACTGAAATCGCTGAACAGCTTATATAAACTATTGGATAAGCCAGGCCATAGGCTCGGAAAATACGAATAACTGTAGTTTGTTAAAGGAGTAATATTTTAGGAAAAATTTGACAAAAGGGTGGATGATAATGAAACTTAACACTGCCACTGTTGAACTATGGAATATTAACTACTATATCTGCATTTGATATTAACGACTATCTCTACATTTAAAGTAAAGAATGATAACTTAATTTAGCATTAGTTTATACTGTAATATTAACTACTATCTCTACATTTGAAGTAAAGAATGATAACTTAATTTAGCATTCATTTATACGTAATATTAACTACTATCTCTACATTTGATACAGACTTGATTGTGGTTTCATCGTGATGGCAAACATAAAAAAGTTGGACAAGGAAGAATTGCCGCCGAGATACACAAAAGAGACCATAAGAATGCTAAGAGCTACAGTTGCTTTTGATGTACTGAACGACACGAAATACAGTTGGTCACCAAACAAACACTAAACATGATGATGAGTAAAGCTGTTGCTGATAACAACTAATGATGGATAGTCTTACAAATTTTCTACTGATTTTAATTTGTCCGTACGAACTGCTCAAATAGGATTGTAATTGATGGATTAAAATTTTAATTGTCTGTTTTCATTGTACTTTCGTTGTGCGAACTACTGAGAGTATATGCAAATTAATTGTCACGTGAATTTGAATACGTTTTCTGTATTTTTCATGTGGTGACAATAGTTTATATTGAAATGCTATGTAAAACTAGCATTATGTGAAAATAAAATTCTGTTGTGACATTTCGGTATAATTATGGTAAATAGAAACTCTGATTAGAGTTTTAAGCGTTGAAATTATATATCACGTAAAATGCATACTACTTATAATGGAATGCTTGTTAAATTTAGCATTCAACTGAAATGTTAACTACAAATAGGCTCATATAATAAACTCACGAATTCATCTAAATTACAATTATAATTGAACAAAACAACCTTAAATTCACCAAATAATGTAAACATTTAATTCATTTTTACAGTAGGCTTCCCATGCTGTCCACCATATCAACACATCACAACTTAACCTCAAATAAGTTAAGAGTTTTCCTAATAAAAGGGCATATGAGATATAACAACTTGTAGTATTAGGCCTATTGGCTGATCCATTAAAAGTATTTCATACAAGATGCATACCAATGATAAAAGGAATGCTGGTTACAACTATCATTCAACAAAAATGATAAGTATAGGTAGCATTGAAAAGAATTGGTAAAAATGAAATGCTGAAATCATGCTCTAAACTAAAGTACAATTAGCAATGATAAAATAACCTGAATTAAAAAAAAAATGACTTCAAAGCAAAAGACATTAGACATTACCAGACATTAAAAATTAAACAAAACAGACAACATAACACTTCATTTTTTATTTTGCAAACAATTCACAAATACTGACTTCAATATACAATAAGCTGTAACAGCTTTACAATAAAAAAAAAAGTCTGTTACACTAACAAATAACATGATTTTTTTTTTAAATTTTAGAAGAAGCAAGACAGTTCCTTTTATTGTGGCCAACTTCATTACAATGACTGCATCTGTTTCTTTTATTTTGAGAATATCCAAATCCACCACGCCTCTTTGTAGATGGTCTTCCTGCACCACGAACTTGTTTAGGAGGCTTAATCAAAACATCATTTTCAACAACCGTTGGCTTATCAAAATCTGGAATTGGATTGATAGCATAAGCATATGAAGAACTGAAAGCACTAACAGTAAAATATTCCTCCACAAAGTCATAAACTGATAACCTAGACTTATTAATACACTTGACTGCATGTGCACATGGAAAACCAGTAACTCTCCATTGATTACAGCTACATAAATGATTTCTGAGGTCAACAATATGAGACTTAGGGGATTTTACTTCAAACACAAAGTCCGAAGACTTGAAAACATCCCAATCGAAGCCATCATCTACTAACTTAGACAAGCGTTCCTCCATAACAGGACAAAGAGTCGTCGTCCACAAACGACATTCTTCTCTTCGCCTAGCCATTTGCTCCATAACTTTCACTCGAATACCATCCAAACAAGAAGTTATAGGCATTACTCTATCTTCCAAAATCCAAGAGTTGAAGCTTTCTGCAACATTTGAAGAATATTCACCATACCGCTTTCCTTGAAAAAACAAATCTGCCCAATGATCAAATGGTTTATCTTGTAGAAAATTTTCTGCAGCCGTACCCCCAATATCCTTAAATTTAGAAAGGTATCGCTCAAAATCATACATATTAGAAGCTCTAGCACAAAGTTTGAATAACTCTACAACAGAAGAATCACCTTTAGCTGCCTTCACAACACTACCAATATTTTGTTCCATGTGAAGCAAACAATAGCTATGATATGAAGAAGGAAATATTTTAGGAACACCTAAAATGAGACCCCAATGACGATCAGACATAAAAACTAGAGACCGGTCTTCATTTAGCATTTCTTTCAAATGGGACAAAAACCAAGACCAGTTAGATTCGTTTTCATGTGAAACAATACCCATAGCAAGAGGAAAGAAACCTGCAAAATAAATAATTAAGGACTTCTCAATACAAAGATACATGAACCACAGTAAACATCAAACTTGAATTAAATGATAGTAATATATGACAGGCACAATTGAATTAGACTCAAAATGATAAATGAACATATCATATATTATATATCAGTCTTTTAGCACCTTACTGTCCAAACATTAGTACTACAGACACTTCCAATAGAAGCAGTAATAAATGAAGCGAACAAATCTATTGTAAGCATTGTTGCATTAAAATTAAGTGATGTGTAGAACAATAATAGTTTCACATATCATAACTACAAAAATAACCAAAAAAAAGAAAAACAAAAGTAAAATGAAACATATACCTTGGTTAGCATTTTTAGAAGTAGCAGCTAACAAAACTCCAGGTCTTCCCTTCAAATGAGCAGCATCCAAAAATATTAATGGTCGACAGTGTTTAAAACCAAGCAAGCAAGCACCAAAAGCAATACAAACTCTCTCAAACTGATTGGTTGACGAATCAACATCTATAGACACATAACTACCAGGATTATACTTTTGCAATGCCTCCATATACCAACCTAAATCATTATACGACATTGCATCATCCCCATATATCTCTTTCAACGCCAACTGTTTTCCGCTATACGCATAATAGTATGAAAGATTGAAATTATACTCTCTTCTAAATTCCTTTATGATATCCTTTGGCTTCTTCATAGGAGCATCACGAATTTGATCCACAATTAAAGATTTAAAAAATCTACTTGAAATAGTAACTTTATTGACATCTCTAAGACCCGCTCCACATGAATGATCAAAATTGTACGTTCTAATAAAAAACCGATAAAGTATACCCGGATCCGAAGAAGCATTAAGATAAAACTTACAACCATCGTTAATCCAAGAGCAATTAACAGAAATTCTATCGGGAGAGTTTCTAACAAAAATCAAATCATAACCATTCTTTATTTGATATGCCATTAAAAACTCCCTAAAATCCTCAGCCCCATTAAAACAAAAACCAAGAAAATCCACAATATTTTTCTGAGAACCTTTCTTTAGCATATCTTTCAAATAATGTGGTGAATCAGCATGTGATTGACAATTTGTTCCAGAATTACTGCCAATCGAGGTGCTTTGTACACTTGTAGAACCCAAACCACAGCTACCAATATCAGCTTCCATAGCACCAACATTCTTCTTAACCGTAAACTTAAAATATTGACTCTTCTTAAAAATGAGAAAACACAAAATGCTAAGCAAGTCTGAATCAGTGTCCATACTTATATTCTTATTCTCAAGAACGTAAGATAGCTCAATGGAAAACGGATTAAGGTGTGGCCAAACATCACATATTTCACTCTTAACACCAAATAAAGAAGAGCCTATGGTAAGTCGAGTTGAATAACAGTTCTCATTATGTTCAAAAATAACCAGCACGCTGTTTGCTTCATTATTGATCGTATCAGAACTGGAAAAAATTAAATCCAATTAAAATACTGTAAAGAACAAAACAGTAATACCAAATGCTAAATTAACATACCATAAAAAAAATATAATCAATCTTACTGTTGAATTAAACAAGAATAAATTAATTTAAAAAACATATCGTAAATGAACACATCACGGCAAAATTAAACTGAACATGAATACTACAGTAAAGAATGCTATATAAACATAGCATAAATTAACAAACCACAAATAAAATCCACAGGAACGATCGAAGGAAGTTAAAACTATAAAACAATAAACATACGTGAAGAAATATAAAAACAGGCATAAAAATCTTACTTCTCCATTTATATAAATCCAAAGTCGAGATTTACAACTGGAAGAAGAAATTGCCGTATAACCTAGATGAGAAAAGATATGATTATTAATCGAAAAACAATTATATGAAACGAAAATTAAAAATAGTCGAAAGAAATAAAAACAACATACCTGAATTTAGCAAGATTGTTTGATGAAGATCGAAATCGCCAATGAAGATCTACAATAAAAAGAGAAGACAAAGATCGAGTGACAATGGAGAAATCGAATCAAAAATAAAAAAGTGTGCAATCGTCTTGAATCGAGACAGGAGGTTGAAGATGATCAGCAATGACGTTTAGAAAAAAGTAATAAGAATTTAAATCTTACTGACTATTTTTCCTTCAGACGAAATTTTAAACACCGCATCCTTGAAACGAAAAATAAATAGCCGCGTCCGTAGGCCCAAAAAAATATAGCAAAACTTCCTCCAGCCCATTTTCCTATTTAAAATAATATTTAGTAAAGAAATCAAAATATGATTTAGATGCCCGATTTTGGATGGGCACGAAAATATTGAAGTATATGAAGTCGAGTTAAGTAGCTAAACGTCATTTTAACTCGAACGGATTTATCGATCGATTTTATTCATTTTAAAATGAATTTCGAAAAGAATTGATTTCAAAATCCGATATTTTGGAAATATTATCATTTTAATATTATAATGATATGGAATATTCAATTTTGATTTAAAATTGAAAATGAGGTTGAAGTCGTTTTAAAATGAATTTATAAAATATGTTCTAAATGGAAATCGACGATATTATATATATATATATATATATATATATATATATATAGGCAAACGTTCCGTTGCATCCCAAAAATGGAGCACCCCAAAAGCCCCCTGATTTCCACCTCTCATTTATATTAAAAAAAGTGAGTGGGAAGTGATAGAGTTAGTGGAAGGAGAGAGAAGGAGAGTTAGTGAGAAATCAGTGGTGGAAAAGTGGGCGGCTAAAGGGGTGCTCACTATTTGGGGTGCCATTGAACCTGCCTCATATATATATATATATATAAATATATATATATATAATGGCTTGAATAGAATTCAACGCACCGCAACCGTTCGCGAATTTCGACCATTAACTTCAAATTGACACAACGAGAGATCCGACAGTCAGATCGAACCATTGGGTTCGTATCGAAAAGATCTTTCCAATGAATATAAGAAATTTGGAATCTAATAGTTAGATTTTAAAATATGTCCTAATTAGTTTTGGAAAAGGTCGCTATGAATGCAGTTCGGTGGCCGATATTGGAAACCGACTGTAAGGGCCTTAATAAAATTATTAAAAATATGGAAAAATTATGTAAAATCACAATTAATGATTTGAAAAGATTTTGAATGAAAAATTCCATGTTTGAAAAGATAAAAAGAAATTTTTATCTGAATGAACTAGTTATTAACTAGAATAATAATCCAATGGTTTTTAAATAAATAAATTGGATTTGTAAAGGGTTTTAATATAACCAGAATTTTCCAACTAATAAAATGGATTGGGTTTAAATGGAAATTATCTTCGGATATTGTCGATATTAGATTCCGTGACTATACGGATATTGTTGAGGAATTTGGAAGATATAAATATTGTTATTCCCAATATTATATTTGTTGGTTTCAGAATTTGATATTGAATATAAGCCAATATTATTTTCTATTCAGAGCCTTATATTTAATATCAAATGGGATTTTGGGTTTGTCGTGAATGGTGTATTTATTAACACTGTTCTTATACTCAATTGAGAAGAGAATAAATCTTTTAATTAAGATTTAGAGAAATTTACCAATTAATTAAATTAATTGGAATTGAAATGGAAATGGATTTTGGGTTTACTGTGAACAACGTTTTAAATAACATTTTTTCTTTAACCCAATTAAAAGTGAAGATATGATTTGGAATTTATAAATATTTGATTAAGATATAATGGAAATTTTCCACAGTACATTTTTCCAATTTAATAGATTAAAGTGGAATTGAATGGAATTCAATATAGTAATAATCGAGATGAGCTGCTGTGAAGGAAGACCGTTACAGTATATGGAATTCAAAAAGGCTTTGCCGTTATTCCATTTATATGATTAGTATGATACGGGAATTTATATCGATTATACACTGTTATGATTTCCGTGTAGATTCCATTTTGATGGAAGATGATTTTGGGTTTATTGTGAACGATGTTTTAGAGGACATTCGTTCTTTAACCCAGTTAAAGACGGGATTTATTTACTAAATTTGAATAATCATTAAATAATGATTTTTTGAGATTAAAACTAAGCGGAATTTTAATGAATCTTTAATTAGATTGAAAAGTTAATGTGGTAATTAAATTTGCCAAATTAGAGAAGTGATCGAGAATGGAGTACCACCAGTTTTACTCTAGGCGATAGTTAAATCTTTAATTAGATTTGAACGGGAATTGGTAATTAATTTTACCAATAACACAGTGGGTGTTAGATATGGAGTACTACCAGTTTTGCTCCATGGGATGAATAGGTTGGGACTGGGATTAATAAATAAATGATTACATCGGTAAGGTTCGCTAATCCTGACAAGTTAATAAACCTTAATTTGGTTTAGAATTGATAAGGATAAAATAAAATCTTTTGAAATTGATATCCAAAGGAAGATTAAAGAATAATTTTAAAAGAAGTTATCTTTGATAAAATTAATGGGAACCATTTCCCTAAAATGTGAATATTTGAATAAAAGAATATTCTGAATTGGAATGAGGCATATGATGTGTTTTTATAGAACTTGATTATAAGATATGCGAGTTATTCGGAAAGATCGGGTTTAACCCATTTTGAATGATTAATACGACGACTAAAAGTCGACGATGAAGACGGTGGTTGAAGACCAGAGATCTTCACATCATTTGAATGATTACTGATGTCTTGATTGGGCTGTACACCCGAGACAAGGTAATAAGTGGTGATCGTCGAGACGTATCTGGAGATCGACCAGATATGCAAGGACCTCTCTCCTGTATTGGACATATGAGACGAGGAATAAGGTGCCTCCGGTTTTGTTCAGACCCAGAACGAACATTTAAATGTATGTATGTTTGACATTGGATTTCATTCTGTATTGATTGATTTCTATTAAATATATATTGATTTAGTGGCGGAGAATTTATTCTCTTGCTTGACGCCCTTCTCTGAGACGTACGAGCTTAGAGGTTATATATTGATTGACATCAGTTGTATGACATGAATTGTCAGTGTGGCATGCTGAGATGCAAATGATCAAGGCTTTTGTTGAAAAGCAGAGTTCTGTGGTTGATGATCAAAGCACGACTTTAATTAGCATAGCTTTGTGTATAGCATTAATTCGCGAGCCTCACACCTCGGTATGAGTTAAAAACGGGATAAGGGACACAGTGAGTGCACATGTTTCTTTCTAGCTAGGAGTGGCGTCATGGTATGGAGCCCAGACATTTTTACTTATATGGATGATGGATTGCGAGGCGCCTCAGATTTGAGTCCCTAGTGGCTCTTGATATGGTTGACGTACTGACCATTTTAGAAGTTTGATAGGACCGTTAAACGTGTGTTCAGAAATAACTAATCCACTAAAGTATGTGTGGACCGGCACTCCAGGATCCAAGGGCTCGCCAGCGTCCGAATCCTGGGTCATTCCGCTAGAGATGGCCCGAATAGGTAAGGAGTACATCCCTTTCCTTGACTCATAATGGAAATCCAATTTCCAATACGACATTCTTCGATTTTAGTTGTAGAACTAGTATGGCGACATGATATATGGTACCCATGCCGTTTATGATTGATACATTTATATTTGAAATTGTTTTGACACTATGCACTTATAGTAACATCAAAATGATTTGTTTTAAACGTACCAAGCATGTTTGGCTATTATAAGGGAAAACTCTATCCTCTGACTTGCGTTGCATTGTGTGATGGGACCTGAGTCTTTTTATAGCTTCATTTTTGAAAAAACATTGCGTTGTTTCATGTTTTAAACTAGTATTCATGTGGAGTAAACCCGTTCCGTGTTATACGGTGTGGTCCCATGATTTCCCAACTTTTAGAGCAAAAAGTTAATAAATGTTTATTTCTCACACCAGTCTCATGGTTGATTCGGAGTTTATTGTTTTAATGTAAACTCTGGGTGCCCATATTTTCCACACGGGCAGCTAGTAGTTTTGGTTTTCGCGGATACTTCTTTTCACAGGACCCTGGATTACAGCTGGAGCTATATTCGGAAAGCTTTGTATCTGTATATCTCTTTCAGTTGTGGTTATAGATGATTTCCGCTACGCATTGTACTTATGTATTATTTTCCGCTACTATGTAAATTCTTAATCTCTGATATTGTATTTCCAATGTGTAATATTTATTCATACTCTGGAATATTCTTGTACTCTGATGTAAATTGTTGTAATAGCAATGAAATGTTCTATTGTTTGTGTTCTGATGCGTCGTGTTCTCAACTCAATCTGGGCTTTCCCATATCGGGGAAGTTTGGCTCGTTTCAATAAATTTATTGAGATAAATGTATGATATATTAAGTTTTTATTATTGTTTTGCATATATTATTTAAATCGTGTGACTTATTAAATTTTATATTTGGAAGGAAAAACCAATTTTTCCATTTTTGTTGATATGAACATGGCGTACATTTTAAAACATCACACTTAACGTTAATTACGTGAACTCACAATGATTTATTGACCAAATTCATTTGTTAAATTCAAAATCATTCAATTAATTTAAACATATTGACTCAAACGTACAATGTTTAGTAATATTGTGTAGTGCTTCGTAGATAGCTAAATAAATTTTAAAATGTAGGCGTTTGACATTAATATTACAATGCACCACATGACTAATATATTAACGTAAATAAGTTCAACTTTAAACTTGTAATAGTTATTTATGTGTATAATTTATGTTATGCCATGACATGTTTATATAATTGATTTTTTTTATTACCATGAATATGGTTAACCTTGACTTGGTTTATTAGGCAAACCATGAACTATAGTTTGCTAAAGTTATTTAATTAGTTTTAATATTATGTAATTAATTGTAAAATATGGTACTAAATATGAAATGTTAGAAAACAATTGAAATTGATTTAAATGACAACAGAAAATTTGATGTGTAGGCAAATTTGGAGCCAAAAAACTAATTTTATCATTTTTAGCATTTAAAGAAACATTTGTTGCTTAAATTTTGGGTTTTTTAAACTAATTTAAATATGTGGACTTACATATAAAATGTTAGGAGCTTACTAATAATAAATAATTGTGAAAACTTTGAAGTGTGCATATTAAAATGTAAAATAAAAGAAGAAGTAAAATATTATGAAAGAAATAGTAAATAAGTGTAAATCGATAAACTAATTTAAAAATAAAATATCCATAGAGAATTAAGGAGAAGAGAGAAAACTCCAAGTATGGGGAGAGCTTTAAAAGGCTCTGCTTTACTATTATTTAATAGATTGTTGGGTTTGTTTTGTGCAACCTAGCTATTAAATGCAACTTAAAACCATACAATTCACTGGGCAAACACATTTAGTAATGAAATGATATGTTTACTAAACATAACGTAATAAATAAATTTGTCGCGGAGATCCTAAGACTAATATCAGTTTTGCGATTCTGACAGAACTGTTAAGAAATTAATGTGTCCGTAATAGAACAGGAGACTGATATCGGTTTTGTGCATATTATGAAATGATATCATTTAACTGATATGTTCACATAATAGAATTTAATTTTCACAGGGTAAACTATGATATAAATTTTTTTTTTCAATTTTATGCAAATTAGCAAATCATAGGATAAATGCATTAAAGTCTAAACCATGAATATGGATGACTAAGCTATTCCTATTGCCTTGTTAAATAATTTTCGTAGTTAAACTTTTAATGAGCACTGACTTTTAATTTATATGTGATTACTTTGAACGCCATAGAAACTATGTAAAAGGTAAAGAAATCAGTAATATATATACAGACCTTCCTATGTAAAATAAATAGAAACATAAGCTAAACTAAGAATATATATATTAAATAAAGACTAAATGAGTAAAAAAACAATTCAATAAAAAATTAGTATATAGACATGTGACTCATCAGCCTAAACAATAAGCATGACAAACAATTAGGAAAGCTAATTTCCGTGATCGAAATATTTCAGGACAAATCTAATGGTGACATAGCCTACAGTTAGCATGACTAATAACTGCTTGAAATGTATTTCCTATAATTTCAGCATTATCCCTAATGGCTTCACAAAACATGCATGGAAGCTAAATAATTCATTTGGATAACCACTTGTCTATTAACTAACATGTCCAAATTCTTAAAACTGGCATATGCCTTCTGCAGAACAATGAATGGAACAACATCGCTTACACGTATGTTTCTAAAGTCAACCAATCAATTCTCTAGTTTTATATTGATATTTACGTTTAATTAGGGAAAATTTATGCTTGATGGAACGCAAGTGATAATCCGGTATCTAAATTCAGGCATTGGGGACAGGTGTTGGCCAATGACTACAAACATGGATATTTAATGATTATTTGTAACCATAGTGCTTAATAGACGACTGCATGGCAACTAATCCGCTAACTTGAATGATAACATATATAAATATTTATCTCATCCTTTAACTATTGCATAGCTAAACTATTTTTTGTATTTATCGTAATCTTCATATTCTTTTTTGTTTTTTCTTCCATAATTGTTACTATGCTATTGCTTAAATTGATTTATTATCTTGTATTCATTGCACTCACCATTTTTCCATTGTTTTTTTGGTCGTAAATGTTACTATGATGCTGCACCGGTTCATTTATTACCAAGCATTTTATATAATTTCAAGCAATAATCATTCATCCTTTAAAAAAGACAACAATTTATTGCTGATTGTATAATTTTTGAAGAAAAATACATAATCATCTATAAAATGCACATAGAAATCTATTAAATTGCAAGTTCAAAACTCAATTGTTAGTTTCTAAGAGTGAACTGGGTATTTTTGTTTAATTACTGTGGAACAAATTAGAGAATGACATAAATGAAAATGCACCTTCAAAGACATCAAGAATTATTATAAAACAATAAGATTTTTTTTTAAAAAAAGAAACAAAATTTTCATGTTTGTAATATCATACATGGGAATCATTTCAATCAAATGAAGGATAATTATTTATTGCCAATATAGGGAAATTTTTATAATCCAAAAACGAATTTAAGTTTCAAAAATTAAAATTACAGTAAAAATATTGTAATGGATCTATGAAAAATAAAATCATGCTATATATATTAAATATATAAATATTTGGTTAAGTGTATATCACATGCTTCTACATAAGCCGAATTTACGAAAATTATGAAATAGCAAACCTTTGCAAGGCAAATAAAGTGGACGATATTAAATGAGGTAAACAATTTGTTTTTTGATCTTAAATTATGGATATTACAATGATTTGTATAGCTTGGTTATTATTAAATTAATGACTAACTTACAAACGTAAATTTTTAGAGTTACTAATGGTGATGGCTATGAAGCTGGCTAACAATCAACTTTATGAATAAATTTTCAAGCACAATATTACTTAGGTGTAAATAAATGCAAGAGAACATGGCAGGGCTTTTATATAACATTTTGGGTGATTGGAATCTAAATCAGTT
The DNA here is from genome assembly GCA_030737875.1 of Allium sativum. Classification (NCBI taxonomy): domain Eukaryota; kingdom Viridiplantae; phylum Streptophyta; class Magnoliopsida; order Asparagales; family Amaryllidaceae; genus Allium; species Allium sativum. Next base: position 704,757,247 of record CM060922.1, on the reverse strand, counting down.
TTCTAAAAAATTGAATGAGTAAATAAATATAAGATAGTAATTATTCATTGCACCCGACTTTATGAATTTATTGGCTGATCTAATATGCAACAGGAATCATCTTCCAAATATTCTTGTAGTTGCACTACAGGTCAGCAACTATTGAAAATAGTTGAAATTATTGTTGAGGTTCCTCATGAATGTAATATAAATATCTCAAAAAAAAGTGTTGTATAAGGTCAGTACATAAAACACCAGCAACCAATTAATTCAAACCGAAAGTGTGAAACAAATTAAATTCCATTGAATGTTTAAAGGCAATGAGGTCGTAGAAAGTAGAAGTCACAATTCATAGTCTAAATGGATAGTTTAAGAATATGAATGTGAATGTAAACGTTGTTTGAATAGTAGAACAAATTTGTGTAAAAAGAAAATTTGTATAAACGATAAGAATAAATTAGATAGTCAATTCAAACTTGATTAGTAACTCTTCTATTACATTCATGATAGCCTTATCTTGAATGAAAAAACTAACTTTTTGTTGGCAAATTGTAAGCAAAAATATAATCAGGCTAGATGAAACATAATAAAAATATAATCAGGCTAGATGCAACATAATAATATATGTAGTGTTGTTTGTTGGAGTACGAAGTTTTGATGACAACAACCTTATTTCAATATTAATTGATTATAAAATATATACTAACATCTCTATCTAGAATATATGTATATACACACACACACATATGCAGGATTTATATATAGGAATTAATACTAAAGATTGTACAGTTTAAGAGCTTTTAGAGATTCAAAATTCAGAAGATTCAGGACTCACGAGTAATCAAGAGTTCAAGATAAATATAGTAATAAAGTCTAGTTTATATAAGACTCTCGTTCAAATTCAAATTCAAATTCTATTCTGATTTTTCAAATTCTATTTTCAAATCCTATTCTAATTCTAATTAATTTTTCTATTTTACTTTTGATTTTTAACTCAATTTTTTAGGTCTATAAGTTTTATATATATTTATATAGTTATATACTTTTATACGTTATGTTTATATAGTTTTAAACTTTATAATTTTATAAATATGTTTATATAGTTTATATTTATGATTTGATATGATTTTATACTTTGTAATACTTATTGATATCACTATATTTTGATTTAAGAATTTCCAGAATTATATATATATATATATATATATATATATATATCAAAGCACTTGAAAAATACTCAAATTTCAAATTTGCACTAGGATATGTCGACATACATAGTTCTCTATGTTGGCATATAACTGTGACATTTTTGATTTTGAAAGGAAGTGTTTTTCACTATTTATAACATTGCAGAAGTGTTGCAACCTTTCAAATCTTATAAATAAGGGTTGATTTCGAATGTTTTTCATCATTCTTCTTCTCCATCTTCATCTCTTTTCTTTACACCTCTAGTAACTCATATTTTTATGATTTCTGCACTTATATTCTGCCGGTATCAATTCTATTTATACAAAACTTTTTCTCTTCTCACTCTCTACTCAATACTCTCTGAATCGAAATGCTATTGAAGAGTTATAGGGCTGTTGTAATTATTTGGGAATTGTTTGGGAAAAGGTGTGTTCCTTGTAGCCTTGAAATCAAGGAAAGCAATCGGTGGTAACCTTGTAGCTGGGGAAATCAAGGGAAATATACTTGATCAAGGGAGTTTGGTGTCAATGGTAACCTTATGGCTGTGAAATCATGGAGATTGTTCTTGGATATTGATATAGTAATAAAACTCTGCACAATCCAGTGTTGTGTGGGACTGGACGTAGGAGTAATCCGAACCAGTATAAAATCCGGTGTGTTCTTTCCTTTTTTGAATTTTATTTCAGTTTATTTTTGTGTTTGTGTTTAATTTTGTGTCTGTGATTGTTACTATGGTGTGTGATTCATATAGTAGATCATATAAGTTTTAGATTTTCTTAAATTCCTTGAAAACACTATTCATCCCCCCCGTTAGTGCTAGTTTTGCCTTAACGATCCATTCCGCATTCCCTAACAATTGGTATCAGAGCCTGGTATTTCAAAAATTCATAATCTGATTTTTGAAAATATCAGGTGGTAAGTTTTGAAATGATTTATAACACTAGTTTAAACTTATAATCTGATTTTCGAAATTTAATTTTTTAAAATTTAAAAATTTGAAATTTGAATTTTTTTAAATTTTGGAATCTTTGATATATGGATATGTTACAAAACCATCATGATATTGTTGTTTAAATTTGTATATTAGTTAGTTTGAAAAGTCATTTGATTATTTTGAAAAGTCATTTGATTATTTGAAAAGTCATTTGATTATTTGAAAAGTTATTTGATTATTTGAAAAGGTGTTGTTTTACAGGGAAAGATGTGTTATATGGCTATTGGATATTCAAACTCTAAAAAGATGGGTGATGTGGCTGTTGAAAATTCAAATTTCGAAATGGTGTGTTACATGGCTATAGAGAATTCAAAATTCTTATGAACACGCGGTAGAAATCAAAAAGAGGAGAAGAGTAATGACGGTTAGTGAAAAGACATCAAAAAGAAATGAATATATATAATGTAAATCAACAAATAAATGGGTACCAAATCAATTTATAACCTTGGATTTTCATCTACAACTTATCTTCATAATGTACTTCTCTTCATGCTTTATAATGTCGTTGGTTTCATGTGAACCCATCAAGAATTGACCAAGTAATGATCAAACGAAGTTTTGGTGAATAAAGAGAGAAAAAACCAAAACTTTCAACAATTATCTTCAAACTACATCCACAGCTTAGACTATCTTGTCCCAAATCATTTTCCAGATTGTTATTATCACTCTCACGGTCATTTTGATGGTTAGATGATTAAATTTCGATCAAAATTGAGTAAGATATGGCAGTTTGAAGTTGACTATCAAAAAAAGAAAATTACATACGGGATTGTCAATTTTCCGCTTACTCTTTCGACTTGATGCACCCCAATACCATCAAAGTTCATCCCCAAACTGTTACTAGATCGTATTCCTTGCATTTCTCTTGGATTTGCCGCTGATTTTGTAACAACCCAAATTTTTAATAATTAATTAATGGATTAATTAATTAAAGGAGAAATTTTAAAAGTGCAGAAAGAGTTAATTGTAAAGAAATGCATGCGACGAATTAAAGGTAACAAGATTAGCGTATTAATACGTGCGTTAAATAGGGAAAATTAACACAATAATGCATGCGGTGAAAGTATTAATTAAAAATGAATAGATGCACATACGTACATATGTGCAACTATGTTAAAAAGATACAAATTTAAAAATGTGTGAGTACAGAATGAATAAATACATGCAATGTATAAAGAGAAAATTTGTACATACAATTAATAGGGTGCATAACATTTAAAAAGTAATACTATTAATGCATTATAAATAGAGGGACATTTATTGCTTTATGAAAAATAAGCAGAAAAGATTGCATTTGAATTTCAAATGTAATAAGGAGGTAAAAGAGGCATGATGGATTAAAGAATGGTAAAGTAAGAAAGAAATTGAATGTTTAAAAAGGGTAAACATTAATGCGCCATATCTTTTGAACGTTTGAAAAAGGTAAGCATTGCATTAGAAAATATAATGTTCCATTTAACGTTTTAAACCTGGACCATTTTATAAAATAAGGTGCTGACTCAGCACTAGGTGTACAATACAGATTAAAACCTAATATCTAAAGGCTAGAATTAATCTTAACTTCTATATAAACAACCCCAACCCAAAACCCTAGACCTCCTAACCTTGCTCAAAGTAGCCGTCATGCTGTCCATGGCCAACCTAGCGTAGCCTTCAGTCTTCTCTAAAACTAGAACATCTTCTATAAATTAGATAACCGAATCAAAATTATAGAATCATTCGTCTACATCAAAAAGATAGCTTTTCAATTTCAGAAATCAGATCCCAGAATACAAGATTTGTTCTTTTGTTTGTAAGTTCAGTTATTGCTTAGATTTAAACACATTTCTTAATAGAAATCATGACTTGTTATAAGTAGAATCTAGAACGGTGCTTAAGTGTAAGATAATCAAACCTGATTCATGTTCATCTTAAATTACCTATACCTATGAGATCTGATTAAATGGAACTATCATGCTGTAAATTAAATTTGTGGTTCTTTTATGTTTTAACATGCGACTGGATTATATATATATATATCCATATATTTAATTGATCATGATTGTGATATGAAACACAAATATGCGGTGTATGAAATGTTAAGAGTTGTTTAAACATAAAAAATATATACTTTTTATGTTAACATGAATTGTTAAGAGTTGATTTAACATAAAAATATACTTTTTATGTTAACATGAATTGTTAAGAGTTGATTTGTAACGAAAAGGAATTTCGCTCGATCCGAATCAGTCGCTAAACCGATCTAGACCGTTCGAAACGCCTGATTGTTTTGAGAACACGACAAAATAGAACGCAGACGGAAGAACATTTCTTTGTTTATTACAACAATTCATCAGAATACAAGAATATACAGAGTATAAACAAATAATATACATTCGATAAATATCAGAGATTACAATACATTACATAGCAGCGGAAAATAATACAAAATACAACTGAAGGAGATATACGGATACAAAGCTTTCCGGATATCGTTCCAGCTGTAAACCAGGATCCTGTGAATATAAATCTGCAAAACCAAAACTACTAGCTGCCCGTGACGAAAATAAGGGCACAAAGAGTTTAGTTAAAACAATAAACTCCAGGTCAGTCATGGGACTGGTGTGAGAACTAAAACAGTTATTTAAAATTTTACTTTAAACCAGATATATCAAGGGACCATGCCGTATAACACGGAACGGGTTTCCTCCCATGGATACCAGTGCATGTAACAAAACAACGCAATGATTTTTGGAAAAATGAAGCTATTATAAGACCCAGGTCCTATCACACAATGCAACGCAAGCCGGGGGATAGGGTTTTCCTTTATAATAGCCAAACATGCTTAGTACGTTTAAAACAAATCATTTGATACTATTATAAGTGTATAGTGTCAAAACAATTTCAAATCATAAGTATCAATCATAGACGGCATGGGTACCATATATCATGTCGCCATACTAGTTCTACAATTAAAACCGCAAAATCACGTATTTGGAAATTGGATTTCCGTCATGAACCAAGGCAAAAGATAGTCCTTACCGAATTCGAGACGCTCTAGCCCGCCCCTCAGGCACAGCCGCAACCGTACCTTGGATCGTCAGGGCCGGTCCACATGGAGTGGATTATAATGCCTGAACAATGCGTTTCTCCGCCCTTTGGGGCGTAAGTAAGCCAACGAATGACTCCATCGGACCCGGATCGTCCGATCTAACCGAGGCGCCTCGCAACAGCAACAACCACATAAGTCAAACTCGTCAGGGCGTGTAAAACTACTGATGCCACTTCTAGATAGAAAGAAAACGCACGTCCCCCGTGAGGTCCTTTCTCCCGTTTCTGGCTCATACCGGGGTGTGAGGCTCGCGAATTCACGTTATACAAAAGCTACGCCACCTAGGCGGTGCTTTGATCATCACCACAAGACTTTGCTTTTCAACAGAAGTCCTGATCATTGCATCTTAGCATGCCACACAGACAATTCACACCGTGCAACTGATGGCTATCAATCACACAGAATGAATTCCAATGTTAGACACACATTCCATTTGCAAGTCCGTTCTGGGTCTGAACGAAACCGGAGGCACTATATACCTCGCAAACCCATCGACCTACACGTACGTCTGGACGATCACCACTCATTATCCATATTTCGGGATGCCTCCCAATCAGGACCTCGGTTACCATCCAAACGAGGTGAAGATCTCCGGTCTTCGACCACCGTCTTCATCTTCGATTTCTTATCGTCGATTCAGTTATTCAAAATGGGATAAACCCGGTCTTTCTGAGCAACTCGCGTATATAATAAACAAGTGTTACACAAACACAACATGCGCCTCATTCCAATTCATCAGTCACTCACCGTAAATTAACAAGAGAATAATTCCCGAAATATTAACCCCGAAGGCCGAAACCAACATCAGATCAATACCCAGGAAACCGTTCTGCTTAGCTAACCTACAGTTAGTTTCTAAATTTCACATTCTTAGGGAAAGGTTCCCATTAATTTTATCAAAAATAAATTCCTTTAAATTTATTCTTTAATCTTCCTTTGAATATCAATTCAAACTAGTCGGGATTAACGAACCTTACCGAAGTAATCATTTGTTTTAATTTCCCAATCCCAACCTATTCATCCCATGAAGTAATACTGGTAATACTTCATATCTAACACCACGGTGTTATCGGTAAATTCAATTACCATTTCACGTTCAAATCTAATTAAAGATTTAACTACCGCCTGGAGTAAAACTGGTGATACTCCATTCTCGATCTTTCCAATCTAATTAAAGATTCATTAAAACTCCACTTAGTTTTAATCTTTGACAGGGTTAAAGAATCAGTGTCATTTAAAACACGGTTCACGATAAACCCCAAAATCACATCACAATTCAATCAGTCCCTAACCGTAAATTAGCAAGTGAGCAATTCTCTAAATATTAACCCCGAAGGCCGAAACCAACATCAGATCAATACCCTAGAAACCATTCAACTTAACTAATCTCCAGTTAGTTTCTGATTTTCTTAACTCCTTTGGGTCTAAGAACAGTATTATTGAAGACACCGTTCACGACAACCCAAAATCACATTCCATCAATTTTCGGGTTAAAGAACAAGTGTTGTTTAAAACACCGTTCACGATAAACCCAAGAATCAATTCGAATTCAATTCCAATTAAGTATTATTTAATTGGTACACTTCATTAAATCTAACTAAAAAGATTTAATCTTTTTCTTAACTGGGCTTAAGAACAGTGTTAATGAAGACACCATTCACGACAAACCCAAATCACATTTGATATCAAATACAAGGCTCTGAATAGAAAATATATCGGCTCATATTCAATATCAAATTCTACGACCAACAAATATCGTATTGGAAATAACGATATATATATATATATATCTTTCAAATTTCCATAACAACATCTATATAATCACAAAATCCAACATCGAAATATTCCGAAGACAATTTCGATTCAAATCCATTCCCATGCAATTATTGGAAATTCTGGTTATTTTCAAATCCAATTTATTTATTTAAAAATAAATAGAATTATAATTCTAGTTCACAACTAGTTCATTTCGATAAAAATCTATTTTTATCTTTTCAAATATGGATTTTTTCATCCCAAATCTTCACAAATCATTTCTTATGATTTCACACAAATTATTACTATTTTTAATAATTTTATCAAGGCCCGCACAGTCGATTTCCATCAACGGCCATCGAACTGCACTTACAACGACCTTTTCCAAATTTGATTTGGACATGATTCCAAATCCAACCGTTAGATTTCAAATTTATAATATTCATTAGAAAGCTCTTTTCGATATGAACCCAATGGTTCCGGTTTCAGTAGAATTCGACGGTCGGATCTCCCGTAATATCCGTTCGAAGTCAATGGTCGAAATTCGCGAATTGCCGCGGCGCGGCGCGTTCTATTCAAGCCATTATATTATATATATAATATATATAATATATACTTCGTCAATTCCCTTTTAAAACGTATTTTATAAATCGTTTTAAATTCGTTTTCAAAACGATTTCCGCTTCCTTTTCAAATTCAAATCAAAATCAAATTTTTTAACATAAATTCATTTTAACTTCATTTCAAATTGATTTCAATTCAAATCGGTTTTCAGTTCAATTTCAATACGTTTTCAATTCAATTCAATTTCAATTCGAATTCATTTCTATTCAATTTCAATTCGAATTCATTTGTATTCAATTTCAATTCGAATTCATTTATATTCAATTTCAATTCGAATACATTTATATTCAATTTAATTCGAATTCATTTCTATTCAACTTAATTCGAATTTCAATTCTTTTCAAAGTATCAGATTTTGAAATCACTTTCGATATTCATTATAAAATGAATAAAATCGATATAAATATCGTTCACGTCAAAATGGCGTCAATCTAATCAACACAGCTTCATATATTTCTATTTTCAAATATTCTATTTCAAATATTTCTATTTCAAATATTTCTTTTTCAAATATTTCTATTTCAAAACTTTCTTTTTCAAAACTGGAATGAGGCCCAATCAATTACCATATAATGTTAATTATATGGATTTTCTACAACACATGTATACAATAACAACGATGAATAATCAACCATCATCCAAAGTGAATTCTACACTTTATAAGCATCGAATATAAATAAAAACGCTTATAACAGTCTGTCAATCAATCGATCGACATACAACTAACTATTGGGATTAGTGTATGTCATATATCACCCCAATACCCGTGTGGGGTTTTCAAATAATCAAACACAGATTTTATTTGTGCAATTGGGCGATGTGTAAAATTTATCGTCCCAATCAATATCAGTCAAATGTGTGTATATAAACAAATCGTTTGATTTGTTTATATTAATTTATTTCATTTCATATACACGTTAAAAATTCTATTTTCAACTATAAAATATTTTAACTATATAAATATTTTATTTCATTTCATCACATCACACAATCAACTACACATCAAATTCAAACAAACAAGCATACAAGCCGTCCATGGTCTGTGGACGACGGGTGTCGGGTGCTACTAAACACCGTCTGCATCCTAGTATATATTTTAACTAGTAATAAATTTAAAAGTGAGAAGTTCTCACAGAGGGTTCCACTCCGCCGTGCTTTGCTTTTGAACTTTTGAACATCTGGATTTGTTCGCAATGCTAAAGCAGTCCTTTTCACGCTGTTAAAAATTAAAATTAAAAATTATATTTTTATTGCTTCATTCCATAAATAAAAATCATATTTTTATTTCACTTCATATATATTTGTCTCAACACTTCATTCTATATAAAAATTATATTTCTATTTCATATATAAAGATCGAATTTTTACTATCTATATAATATAAAAATCTCATCTTTAATGTTTCTACTATATAAAAATCTCATCTTTAATGTTTCTACTATATAAAAATCTCTCCTTTAATGTATCTACTATATAAAAATCTTATCTTTAATGTTTCTACTATATAAAAATATCTCCTTTATCAATTTATAAATCTAATCTTCGTGCGAATGAAAATCATATTTTTATTCTCGCCACTATATAAAAATTATATTTTTAATAAGTAAAAATCAAACCTTTTCAATTTCAAAAACCAAAGCTTCCATATTTTAAAAATCCCACCTTCCCTTTACAAAAATCTCGTCTTTCACGTTATTAAAAATTACATCTTTTCTATGAACAAAATCGTATCTTGACTAGCATAAAAATCCTATCCTTTCGTTATTCGATGCTATTTCTAATAAAGATTGCATTTTTATTATCAAACAAGGTTGCTACTATTAAAATCCACATTTTTAACATCATAGATAAATAAAATTTATCAATAAAACTCACCCCGGATCTGGAGAAGCGGGATGGTGGCAGCCAAGAAATGGTGGAGGGTCGGGAGTGCCATTTTGCAAAGGGGGAAAATATAAAAATCAGATTTTTATGTGGAGGAAGGGGGTTTACAGCTGATTGGAGGAAGGGGGAGGTGCGGGGGCGCGCTGGGGAGGAGAGGGGAGCTGAGGTGGTGGCGGTGGTGCCTGGAGGGGCGGCGACGGCCTGTAGATGAGGGAGGGAGACGGGCTTTAATTGGTCAGAGAGGAAAGAGAGGAGGTCGTGGGGGAGGAAGCGGGAGGGAGGTGGCGATGGGCAGGGACAGTGGAGCGATGACGGTCGGAGGGTGGGCGGCACGGTGCGCCAGCCACCTGCGGCGGCGGGACTGAGATCGAGAGGTTTTTTTTCATTTGTCTGAAGTCCACGAGAGAAAAAGGGGTGGGGGTATAAGGAAATTTTTATATTCTATTTATTATTAAATTTCAAAAAGTTGATTTTTAAATCCGAACACCAAACGAGATCCAACAACTGTCGCCCATAGCTAATTACCCCCATTCCGAACACAATGGGATATGTATCGTAAGCTGATTCGATCGTTTCGATCAGTTTCCATTGGATTTAAAATATAAATCTTTATATATTCAAATTAAACGCACATTTCAACTTACCGGGGCCACATACTAACTCGAAAAATTCCAGAAAAATATTTTCTAGCTTCGTATTGACAATACGGTCCTAACGAAACTAATTTCGTCGAATTCTGAGACCGTTTGAAAAATGGCCATTTTCCAGTCGATTTAAAATCAACTGAAACTGGTCAAACGCGTTTTCCTTTGCCACGCTCACATATTTATTTCAAAAATTACGAAAATTGGAACCTAGCAATAACTTGACATCATGGATCCAACAAAAGTGGTTTCGTCGAAATCCGAGGTCGTTTGCAAAATTCCCATTTTAAGGGCCTGAATTCCATAGCGACTATTCAGAATTTTCAACTGGGCATAACTTTTGATTCCCGCAATGAAATTCCAATTTTTCGAATTCGTTGGAAAGATATTCTCAATTAGATTCAAATATTTTTGGTTTCACTAAAATCCGGTTTATTTTGCACCCGGTACACTCAATTGAATTTTGAAATCGAATTATCGAACTACCGCGCCATTTTCAATTCCTTTTATAAATTAAAATAAATATTTATATTCCAACGTCGAGCTATATAAATGTATGCGTTCGAATTCTATCCAAAATAAATTTCTCATCATTATTATTTAAAATAATTCATTTTAGATAATCAAAATTCGCTAAAATTGCCAAAATAAAAATTTTAAACTGGCCCAGATTTTCGGGTTGTTACAATCTCCCCCACTTAAAACTTTTCGTCCCCGAAAAGGAACGAAGCCGAAAGTTGTTTTAACTAATCAACTCAACTTTCATTATTTTCATTACGGCTTAAGTTCTTCAACTTTTCAGTTTCTAAGAACTTTTCAAATTTTTCAAAAATTTGGCTAACACCCTAAATTTTCGAAAAATTTCGCCATAACCTCCCCTGCACCGGGAGCACCGGGAAAATACCGAAATTGCCATACAGGCCCTCTGATCTCAAAAAGAAAAAGCCAAGCGGCTAGCCAATCGTCTCATAAAATCATCATCACCCAAACAAAACAGTAAATTATGGTAAACATGTACCTATTTGTCGGGCAAACAATTTTATTCTTCTGCTCTAGCCTCCTGGCTATGACCTGTTCAATGTAAGTACATGTATGCAAGCAAATGCGACCAAATTTCAATACAATTCACTTTTTGGTCAATTTGGCTATATAGTTCAACATTTTAATTAATCAACCAATAATCAACAACACAACCATCAATCAATTAGTTGATTAGCTTTTGAAATTCATAACTTTGATATATAGTCAAAAAGTCAGATTTTTGATGCCAAATCACAACAATAGGCCCTACCTAGTTTCGGTTCTCACACCAGTCAATTGGAAATATATAGAAATCTCACTTTCGAAACTCGAAAATAAATACTGGCGATGGTGCCCCGTCACCAGAATTATCCTCGGGCACTAGAGGGATTCTATATCTACCCAGTATATTAAAACTTCGAACACACGTTTGCAAGACATATATACAAAATCTTTATATATTGGATTGTCCAAATCAATATAAATAAATAATCAAATACGAATAATTGATTTAAATTTTCAAAACAAAATTTGTTTTCATTTTAAAAATATACTCTTCACACTCGTCCTGGGATACTACTGGTCCCATCTTTAACGAGTCATTCCCATTGGATATTACTAATCCAATTTCTGATGAATTCTTTCGTATGGTTCTAATGTGTCTTGTTCTCTGAGCTTTGTAAACCAAAGCTCTGATACCACGCTGTGACGAAAAGGAATTTCGCTCAATCCGAATCAGTCGCTAAACCGATCTAGACAGTTCGAAACGCCTGATTGTTTTGAGAACACGACAAAATAGAACACAGACGGAAGAACATTTCTTTGTTTATAACAACAATTCATCAGAATACAATAATATATAGAGTATAAACAAATAATATACATTCGATAAATATCAGAGATTACAATACATTACATAGCAGCGGAAAATAATACAAAATACAACTGAAGGAGATATACGGATACAAAGCTTTCCGGATATCGTTCCAGCTGTAAACCAGGATCCTGTGAATATAAATCTACAAAACCAAAACTACTAGTTTCCCGTGTCGAAAATAAGGGCACCCAGATTTTAGGTTAAAACAATAAACTCCAGGTCAGTCATGGGACTGGTGTGAGAACTAAAACAGTTATTTAAAACTTTACTTTAAACAAGATATATTAAGGGACCACGCCGTATAACACGGAACGGGTTTCCTTCCAAGGATACCAGTGCATGTAACAAAACAAAGCAATGCTTTTTTGGAAAAATGAAGCTACTATAAGACCCAGGTCCTATCACACAATGCAACGCAAGCCGAGGGATAGGGTTTTCCCTTATAATAGCCAAACATGCTTAGTACGTTTAAAACAAATCATTTGATACTATTATAAGTGTATAGTGTCAAAACAATTTCAAATCATAAGTATCAATCATAGACGGCATGGGTATCATATATCATGTCGCCATACTAGTTCTACAATTAAAACCGCAAATCACGTATTTGGAAATTGGATTTCCGTCATGAACCAAGGCAAAAGATAGTCCTTACCGAATTCGAGATGCTCTAGCCCGCCCCTCAGGCACAGCCGCAACCGTACCTTGGAACGTCAGGGCCGGTCCACACGGAGTGGAATATAATGCCTGAACAATGCGTTTCTCCGCCCTTTGGGGCGTAAGTGAGCCAACGAATGACTCCATCGGACCCGGATCGTCCGATCTAACCGAGGCGCCTCGCAACAACAACAACCACATAAGTCAAACTCGTCAGGGCGTGTAAAACCACTGACGCCACTTCTTGCTAGAAAGAAAATGCACGTCCCCCCTGAGGTCCTTTCTCCCGTTTCTGGTTCATACCGGGGTGTGAGGCTCGCGAATTCACGTTATACACAAAGCTACGCCACCTAGGCGGTGCTTTGATCATCACCATAAGACTTTGCTTTTCAACAGAAGTCCTGATCATTGCATCTTAGCATGCCACACAGACAATTCACACCGTGCAACTGATGGCTATCAATCACACAGAATGAATTCCAATGTCAGACACACATTCCATTTGCAATTCCGTTCTGGGTTTGAACGAAACCGGAGGCACTATATACCTCGCAAACCCATCGACCTACACGTACGTCTGGACGATCACCACTCATTATCCATATTTCGGGATGCCTCCTAATCAGGACCTCGGTTACCATCCAAACGAGGTGAAGATCTCCGGTCTTCGACCACCGTCTTCATCTTCGATTTCTTATCATCGATTCAGTTATTCAGAATGGGATAAACCCGGTCTTTCTGAGCAACTCGCATATATAATAAACAAGTGTTGCACAAACACCCATACGCCATATTCCAGTTCATCAGTCACTAACCGTAAATTAACAAGAGGATAATTCCCCAAATATTAACCCCGAAGGCCGAAACCAACATCAGATCAATACCCAGGAAACCGTTCTGCTTAGCTAACCTACAGTTAGTTTCTAAATTTCACGTTCTTAGGGAAAGGTTCCCATTAATTTTATCAAAGATAAATTCCTTTAAATTTATTCTTTAATCTTCCTTTGAATATCAATTCAAACTAGTCGGGATTAACGAACCTTACCGAAGTAATCATTTGTTTTAATTTCCCAATCCCAACCTATTCATCCCATGAAGTAATACTAGTAACACTTCATATCTAACACCACGGTGTTATCGGTAAATTCAATTACCATTTCACGTTCAAATCTAATTAAAGATTTAACTACCGCCTGGAGTAAAACTGGTGATACTTCATTCTCGATCTTTTCAATCTAATTAAAGATTCATTAAAACTCCACTTAGTTTTAATCTTTGACAGGGTTAAAGAATCAGTGTCATTTAAAACACGGTTCACGATAAACCCCAAAATCACATCACAATTCAATCAGTCCCTAACCGTAAATTAGCAAGTGAGCAATTCTCTAAATATTAACCCCGAAGGCCGAAACCAACATCAGATCAATACCCTAGAAACCATTCAACTTAACTAATCTCTAGTTAGTTTCTGATTTTCTTAACTCCTTTGGGTCTAAGAACAGTATTATTGAAGATACCGTTCACGACAACCCAAAATCACATTCCATTAATTTTCGGGTTAAAGTACAAGTGTTGTTTAAAACACCGTTCACGATAAACCCAAGAATCAATTCTAATTCAATTCCAATTAAGTATTATTTAATTGGTACACTTCATTAAATCTAACTAAAAAGATTTAATCTTTTTCTCAACTGGGCTTAAGAACAGTGTTAATGAAGACACCATTCACGACAAACCCAAATCACATTTGATATCAAATACAAGGCTCTGAATAGAAAATATATCGGCTTATATTCAATATCAAATTCTACGACCAACAAATATCGTATTGGAAATAACGATATATATATATATATATCTTTCAAATTTCCATAACAACATCTGTATAATCACGAAATCCAACATCAAAATATTCCGAAGACAATTTCGATTCAAATCCATTCCCATGCAATTATTGGAAATTCTGGTTATTTTCAAAACCATTTCAAATCCAATTTATTTATTTAAAAATAAATAGAATTATAATTCTAGTTCAAAACTAGTTCATTTCGATAAAAATATATTTTTATCTTTTCAAATATGGAGTTTTTCATCTCAATTCTTCCCAAATCATTTCTTATGATTTTACACAAATTATTACTATTTTTAATAATTTTATCAAGGCCCGCACAGTCGATTTCCATCAACGGCCATCGAACTGCACTTACAACGACATTTTCCAAATTTGATTTGGACATGATTCCAAATCCAACCGCTAGATTTCAAATTTCTAATATTCGTTAGAAAGCTCTTTTCGGTACGAACCCAACGGTTCCGGTTTCAGGATAATCCGACGGTCGGATCTCCCGTAATATTCGTTCGAAGTTAATGGTCGAAATTCGCGAACTGCCGCGGCGCGGCGCGTTCTATTCAGGCCATTATATAATATATACTTCGTCGATTCCCTTTTAAAACGTATTTTATAAATCGTTTTAAATTCGTTTTCAAAACGATTTCAACTTCCTTTTCAAATTCAAATCAAAATTGAATTTTTCAAAATAAATTCATTTTAACTTCATTTCAAATTGATTTCAATTCAAATCGGTTTTCAGTTCAATTTCAATATGTTTTCAATTCAATTCAATTTCAATTCGAATTCATTTCTATTCAATTTCAATTCGAAGTCATTTGTATTCAATTTCAATTTGAATTCATTTATATTAAATTTCAATTCGAATTCGTTTATATTCAATTTAATTCGAATTCATTTCTATTCAACTTAATTCGAATTTCAATTCTTTTCAAAGTATCAGATTTTGAAATCACTTTCGATAATCATTATAAAATGAATAAAATCGATATAAATATCATTCACGTCAAAATGGCATCAATCTAATCAACACGGCTTTATATATTTCTATTTTCAAATATTCTATTTCAAATATTTCTATTTCAAATATTTCTTTTTCAAATATTTCTATTTCAAAACTTTCTTTTTGAAAACTGGAATGAGGCCCAATCAATTACCATATAATGTTAATTATATGGATTTTCTACAACACATGTATACAATAACAACGATGAATAATCAACCATCATCCAAAGTGCATTCTACACTGTATAAGCATCGAATATAAATATTTAACGCTTATAACAGTCTGTCAATCAATGGATCGACATACAACTAACTATTGGGATTAGTGTATGTCATATATCACCCCAATACCCGTGTGGGGTTTTCAAACAATCAAACACAGATTTTATTTGTGCAGTTGTGCGATGTGTAAAATTTATCGTCCCAATCAATATCAGTCAAATGTGTGTATATAAACAAATCGTTCGATTTGTTTATATTAATTTATTTCATTTCATATACACGTTAAAAATTCTATTTTCAACTATAAAATATTTTAACTATATAAATATTTTATTTCATTTCACATCACATCACACAATCAACTACACATCAAAATCAAACAAACAAGCATACAAGTCGTCCATGGTCTGTGGACGACGGGTGTCGGGTGCTACTAAACACCGTCTGCATCCTAGTATATATTTTAACTAGTAATAAATTTAAAAGTGAGAAGTTCTCACCGAGGGTTCCACTCCGCCGTGCTTTGCTTTTGAACTGTTGAACATCTGGATTTGTTCGCAATGCTAAAGCAGTCCTTTTCACGCTGTTAAAAATTAAAAATAAAAATTATATTTTTATTGCTTCATTCCATAAATAAAAATCATATTTTTATTTCACTTCATATATATTTGTCTCAACACTTCATTCTATATAAAAATTATATTTCTTTTTCATATATAAAGATCGAATTTTTACTATCTATATAATATAAAAATCTCATCTTTAATGTTTCTACTATATAAAAATCTCATCTTTAATGTTTCTACTATATAAAAATCTCTCCTTTAATGTATCTACTATATAAAAATCTTATCTTTAATGTTTCTACTATATAAAAATCTCTCCTTTATCAATTTATAAATCTAATCTTCGTGCGAATGAAAATCATATTTTTATTCTCGCCACTATATAAAAATTATATTTTTAATAAGTAAAAATCAAACCTTTTCAATTTCAAAAACCAAAGCTTCCATATTTTAAAAATCCCACCTTCCCTTTACAAAAATCTCGTCTTTCACGTTATTAAAAATTACATCTTTTCTATGAACAAAATCGTATCTTGACTAGCATAAAAATCATATCCTTTCGTAATTCGATGCTATTTCTAATAAAGATTGCATTTTTATTATCAAACAAGGTTGCTACTATTAAAATCCACATTTTTAACATCATAGATAAATAAAATTTATCAATAAAACTCACCCCGGATCTGGAGAAGCGGGATGGTGGCAGCCAAGAAATGGTGGAGGGTCGGGAGTGCCATTTTGCCAAGGGGGAAAATATAAAAATCAGATTTTTATGTGGAGGAAGGGGGTTTACAGCTGATTGGAGGAAGGGGGAGGTGCGGGGTGCGCGCTGGGGAGGAGAGGGGAGCTGAGGTGGTGGCGGTGGTGCCTGGAGGGGCGGCGACGGCCTGTAGATGAGGGAGGGCGACGGGCTTTAATTGGTCAGAGAGGAAAGAGAGGAGGCCGTGGGGGAGGAAGCGGGAGAGAGGTGGCGATGGGCAGGGTCGGCGGAGCGATGGCGGTCGGAGGGTGGGCGGCGCGGTGCGCCAGCCACCTACGGCGGCGGAACTGAGATCGAGAGGTTTTTTTTTTTAATTTCATTTGTCTGAAGTCCACGAGAGAAAAAGAGGGGGGGTATAAGGAAATTTTTATATTTTTATATTCTATTTATAATTAAATTTCAAAAAGTTGATTTTTAAATCCGAACACCAAACGAGATCCAACAACTGTCGCCCATAGCTAATTACCCCCATTCCGAACACAATGGGATATGTACCGTAAGCTGATTCGATCGTTTCGATCAGTTTCCGTTGGATTTAAAATATAAATCTTTATATATTCAAATTAAACGCACATTTCAACTTACCGGGGCCACATACTAACTCGAAAAATTCCAGAAAAATATTTTCTAGCTTCGTATTGACAATACGGTCCTAACGAAACTAATTTCGTCGAATTCTGAGACCGTTTGAAAAATGGTCATTTTCCAGTCGATTTAAAATCAACTGAAACTGGTCAAACGCGTTTTCCTTTGCCACGCTCACATATTTATTTCAAAATTACGAAAATTGGAATCTAGCAATAACTTGACATCATGGATCCAACAAAAGTGGTTTCGTCGAAATCCGAGGTCGTTTGCAAAATTCCCATTTTTAAGGGCTTGAATTCCATAGCGACTATTCAAAATTTTCAACTGGGCATAACTTTTGATTCCCGCTATGAAATTCCGATTTTTCGAATTCGTTGGAAAGATATTCTCAATTAGATTCAAATATTTTTGGTTTCACTAAAACCGGTTTATTTTGCACCCGGTACATTCATTTGAATTTTGAAATCGAATTATCGAACTACCGCGCCATTTTCAATTCCTTTTATAAATTAAAATAAATATTTATATTCCAACGTCAAGCTATATAAATGTATGAGTTCGAATTTTATCCAAAATAAATTTCTCATCGTTATTATTTAAAATAATTCATTTTAGATAATCAAAATTCGCTAAAATTGCCAAAATAAAAATTTTAAACTGGTCCAGATTTTCAGGTTGTTACATGATTTAACATAAAAATATACTTTTTATGTTAACATGAAATGTTAAGAGTTGATTTAACATAAAAATATACTTTTTATGTTAGTATGAAATGTTAAGAGTTCATTATACATAAAAAAACATACTTTTTATGTTAACATGAATTGTTAAACATAAAAATATACTTTTTATGTTAACATGAATTGTTAAGAGTTAATTAAACATAAAAATATACTTTTTATGTTAACATGAAATGTTAAGAGTTGATTAAATATAAAAATATACTTTTTATGTTAACATGAATTATTAGAGTTGATTTAACATAAAAATATAGTTTTTATGTTAACATGAAATGTTAGAATTGATTAAACATAAAAATATTAAATTACATGTATTGACATAGATTGGCTCATAATCATTTAAATGATTAGTAGCTTGAAAAAGGTATAATTTGTATACCATTAATTATGAACATAATTTAAATAGTAAATGTGACATAATAACACTTGTGGATAATTTACACATAAACTTGACATAAATGACAAATATTTAAATTAAAGAAAAGATGAACATGCCTAACTCGAGGTTAGATTGAGTTATGGTGTAAAACTGCCCGGAACCGCCCGGCACATCCAATAACCGCAACAACACGGATATAATGAAAGGTTAGTGCATCATGCCCAAGAAAAACCCGAGGTTAGATTGAGTTGTGGTGTAAAACTGCCCGGAACCGCCCGGCACATCCAGTAACTGCAACAACACATATGTAATATGAGAGGTTGGTGCATTAATAAATCAATTAATGCCAATGAAGAAGATATGCTAAAAATGGTAGGGTTAAGTTAACATAAGAGAGAAACACTTAACCACTATAACATGATAAGTGGTAGTGTTAAGTTAACACAAGAGGGCAACACTTAACCAACGTAACATGACAAGTGGGTGGTTAAGTTAACTCGACTGGATTAATGGCACTTAAACAATATAACATGATGAATGAGTAGGGCTAAGTTAATAAGGAACACTTAACCAATATAACATGATAAGTGGTAGGGTTAAGTTAACACAAGACAGCAACACTTAACCAATGTAACATGATAAGTGGTAGGGTTAAGTTAACACAAGAGGGCAACACTTAACCAATATAACATGATAAGTGGTAGGGTTAAGTTAACACAAGAGAGAACATGACAAGTGGGTGGTTAAGTTAACTCGACTGGATTAATGGCACTTAACCAATATAACATGATGAATGAGTAGGGTTAAGTTAATAAGAAGCACTTAACCAATATAACATGATGAATGAGTAGGGTTAAGTTAATAAGAAACGCTTAACTAGTATAACATGATGAACGAGTGAGGTTAAGTTAATAAGAAACACTTAACCAGTATAACATGATAAGCGGTAGGGTTATGTTAACACAAGAGAGCAATACTTAACCAATGTAACATGATAAGTGGTAGGGTTAAGTTAACACAAAAGAAACACTTAACTAATATAACATGATCAGTGGCAGGGATAAGTTAACACAAGAGAGCAACACTTAACCAATATAACATGATAAGTGGTAGGGTTAAGTTAACACAAGAGGGCAACACTTAACCAATATAACATGATTAGTGGTAGGGTTAAGTTAACACAAGAAAGCAGCAGTTAACCAATGTAACATGACAAGTGGGTGGTTAAGTTAACTCGACTGGATTAATGACATTTAACTAATATAACATGATGAATGAGTAGGGTTAAGTTAATAAGAAACACTTAACCAATATAACATGATGAATGAGCAGGGTTAAGTTAATAAGAAACACTTAACCAATATAGCATGACGAACGAGTGGGGTTAAGTTAATAAGAAATACTTAACCAATATAACTGAACCGGGTTAAGTTAATAGGAAACGCTTAACCAATACAACATGATGTGTTGGTGGGTTAAGTTAACATGAATGTACAACACTTAACCAATATTACATAAACAAGGTGGATAGGGTTAAGGCAAGCTTACCCAATAATACATATTGACTTGATAAGTGGGAGGGATAAGTAAACCTTGGGTAGGTGGGTAATATTATTATATATATAGGCCCACAAACTTAACCATTAAATAAGCATGTTTGAATCAGTGGGAGGGTTAAGTACATCTCATGTAGGTGGGTAATATTTGTATATATAGGACCACAAACTTAACCAGTAGGAAACCCTAGTAACGGGGGCCCATTTCAGCTGTAACCCATACAGATGTATCATGGTACCCTGAACTAGGCAGGGTGGGGCGCGATTACTGGGCTAATTATAAGCGGTCAAAATAACGACAGGGGGTACGTTAATGTAGGTTCCGACAGATTACGAGCGTGCACGTACTCCGAAGTGAGAAAAAGCAGGCACTGGGTACCAGTAGTTATACACTGTGCATATTGAATCGTTTTGGGTTGCTATCATTAGGATTGATACACCTTATGGTGGGACCAGCATAGGGTATCTACATGCAAGAGAGGGCCGATTGACACAAACACAAGGAAAATTAATACAAGTAGGGAGCTGATCAATCGGGTAGTATGAGTACATTTAACATATCCACGACAATTAGGCTGACTAAGGTAAGATCCTCTTACTAGATGTACACCTGATGGCTACCACAATTGCAGAGTTGGGATCACCTTATTATATAATACAGGATACTAGTTAGGACACTAGTAGGGAATACGAAACATTCTATAAAAGACACTAGTTAGGATGCTGATTGGGTGGTGTAGAGAAAGTAGGAATTCAGAAAAAGAATCGAAGCGCATTCAGTTTATCTTGCTCTTATGCTAATCTTATGTTATCTCTTTATTAGGGTATTGTCCTATGTTCAGTTTATTCATGTCATGATCTTTTTCCTGTTTAAATGCTAGTAACCACTGGACTTACCAGACTTATGTCTGACCTATTTTGTTTTCGCCTCTTTTCTTCCGTTCCCCCCTAGGTAGTCAGGGAGGGAATAGCTCAGTTTAGTTTGGACTGTTTCTCTTTCCAAGCTTGAAAATTAGTTGGTGTATTGCTTTGAACTCTCTTTTCCACTGCTATGGCTGGCTCATGCTTTATTAGGGAATATCATTGTAAGTTTATGTTTCTTTATTTTGGTAAACAAGACAAATGCTTTGTTGTAATCGGTATTGGTGTTGGAAAACAATCTTTGTGCAAGCTGTTTTACTAAGCTGTTGTTTTATCAATAAAGTAAGGTTTTATTTATTTTCCACTGCTTTATTTGTCTGTCTTGTAATTTTTCTGCATCTTTTACCTAAAACGCTCCACCGAAGTTAAGGTATTCCCTTTGTGAGTGACCTTAACAGAGGTGGGGTGTTTCACTCTGTATTAGAGCTGAAGGTTACCGGATCAGATAAAAGATTTGAAAAAAAAATTATTTGCAAAACAGTTTTAAAAGAAGCATTTCCAAAAGAAAAGTTTTGTTTTAAAGGCATATTCCCCAAAGCCATATGCACTATCTTTTGATCCTCTGTTTGAATCCTTGTTTCCTTATTTCCTGAGTCTCATGGGCTCCTGGCTTTCAGGGAGGTAACCTCATCGCGACATGGTTCCGTAGGCCTGATGAGACTACGACACCTGTCAAAAGGCAAAGAAGTGCCCAACTTACATATATAGCTGTAGTAGTTTCACAAGGATGGCAAATATGAGAATGAGGGAGTTTGGCTAAGGAGTACCACTTATCATCCTCTGGCAGAAATGGTGAGTAAGATTTTGGAAGACCTTTTGAGGAAATGTTAGCATGGCACAACAGAAGTTGTAGTGCCGAGTATACTAGAAGGATAAGAGGTGGAACGAGAGGCGACAGTGAAATGAGTTCCAACTCATATTTTGGAAACAAAAATTAAGAAGCTACGCAGTCGTGAAGTTAAGACAGTCAGAGCACAATGGAGTGAATCTCAAGAAGTTGCGACTTAGAAGACTGAAGACTAGATACGCGAATCATACCCTTTTTGAGGGTATACTCTTGATATCTTTTTTTCTGTAAAGATTTTTTTTGCATGCTAGTCTTTATCTTTTAAGTATATCCTCTCGGTCCTATTCTTGATCCTTAAGTAGAAACCAATGGATGTAAACATGTATTTAAAACATGTTATGATTGATGGTTGCAAGTGGTTGCTCGATGATCCATATACACACACATAAGGTATTAGATCGGCTCAGTCACTTTCATATTGCATATGCATATATGTATTTGTATATGGGTTGAAAACTTGATGTGTTGTCACGTGAATGTTGCATTTGGATGAATGATTGTGCACTCATGAAGGAACTATAAAGTACGATTATGAATAATTGCATACATGATGGACTCATGGCACTGACATAATTCACATTAAGGAGGTCAACTAAATCAGTAGACCGCCTGATTTTCGCATTAGTATAAGAACGTATACACACACAATTGCATATGTTCATACAAGCATTATAAAATATTAAGGACAATGGATGTTTGTGGATGATGGATGAGTAGATGGTTTTGGTTGGTAGGATGGTAACATTCTTCTTAACTTGGAGATTTCGGGGACGAAATCCTTTAAGGAGGGAAAATTGCAAAAACCAAAATTTTTAATAATTAATTAACAAATTAATTAATTAAAGGAGAAAATTTAAAAGTGCAGAAAGAGTTAATGTAAAGAAATGCATGCGACAAATTAAAAGTAAGAAGATTAGCGTATTAGTACGTGCGTTAAATATGGGAAATTAACGCAATAATGCATGCGGTGAAAGTATTAATTAAAAATGAATAGATGCATATACGTACATATGTGCAATTATGTTAAAAAGATACAAATTTAAAAATGTGTGAGTACAGAATGAATAAATACATGCAATGTATAAAGTGAAAATTTGTACATACAATTAATAGGGTGCACAACATTTAAAAAGTAATACTATTAATGCATTATAAATAGAGAGACATTTATTGCTTTATGAAAAATAAGCAGAAAAGATTGCATTTGAATTTCAAATGTAATAAGGAGGTAAAAGAGACATGATGGATTAAAGAACGGTAAAGTAGGAAAGAAATTTCAATGTTTAAAAAGGGTAAACATTAATGCTCCATATCTTTTGAACGTTTGAAAAAGGTGAGCATTGCATTAGAAAATATAATGTTCCATTTAACGTTTTGAACCTGGACCATTTTATATAATATGGTGCTGACTCAGCACTAGGTGTACGATACAGATTAAAAACCTAATATCTAAAGGCTAGAATTAATCTTAACTTCTATATAAACAACCCCAACTCTCAACCCTAGACCTCATAACCTTGCTCAAAGTAGCCGTCATGCTGTCCATAGTCAACCTAGCGTAGCCTCCAGTCTTCTCTAAAACTAGAACATCTACTCTATACTAGATAACCGAATCAAAATTGGAGAATCATTCGTCTACATCAAAAGAATAGCTTTTCAGTTTTAGAAATCAGATCTCAGAATACAAGATTTGTTCTTTTGTTTGTAAGTTCAGTTATTGCTTAGATTTAAAAACATTTCTTAATAGAAATCATGACTTGTTATAAGTTGAATCTAGAACGGTGCTTAAGTGTAAGATAATCAAACCTGCTTCATGTTCATCTTAAATTACCTATGCCTATGAGATTATTGTGACTGATTAAATGGAACCAATCATGTTGTAAATTAAATTTGTGGTTCTTTTATGTTTTAACATGCGACTGGTTTAGATATACATATACATATAAATATATATATATATATATATCCATATATTTAATTGATCGTGGTTGTGATATTAAACACAAATACGCAGTGTATGAAATGTTAAGAGTTGATTAAACATAACAAAATATACTTTTTATGTTAACATGAATTGTTAAGAGTTGATTTAACATAAAAATATACTTTTTATGTTAACATGAATTATTAAGAGTTGATTTAACATAAAAATATACTTTTTATGTTAGCATGAAATGTTAAGAGTTGATTTTGACATAAAAATATACTTTTTATGTTAAACTGAAATGTTAAGAGTTGATTAAACATAAAAAAAAATACTTTTTATGTTAACATGAATTGTTAGAGTTGATTAAACATAAAAATATTCTTTTAATGTTAACATGAAATGTTAAGAGTTAATTAAACAAAAAAAATATACTTTTTATGTTAACATGAATTGTTAAGAGGTGATTAAACATAAAAATATAATTTTTATGTTAACATGAAATATCAAGAGTTGATTAAACATAAAAATATACTTTTAATGTTAACATTAATTATTAGCGTTGATTTAACATAAAAAATACTTTTTATGTTAACATGAAACGTTAGAATTGATTAAACATAATATTAAATTACATGCTATTGGCATAGATTGGCTCATAATCATTTAAATGATTAGTAGCATGAAAAAGGTATAATTTGTATACCATTAATTATGAACATAATTTAAATAGTAAATGTGATATGAAAACACTTATGGATAATTTATACATAAACCTGACATAAATGACAAATATGTAAATTAAAGAAAAGATGAACATGCCTAACCCGAGGTTAGATTGAGTTGTGGTGTAAAACTGTCTGGAACCGTCCGGCACATCCAGTAACCGCAACAACACCGATCTAATGTGAGAGCTTAGTGCATCATTCTCAAGAAAAACCCGAGGTTAGATTGAGTAGTGGTGTAAAACTGCTCGGAACAGCCCGGCACATCCAGTAACCGCAATAACACATATCTAATGTGAGAGGTTGGTGCATTAATAAATCAATTAATGCCAATAAAGAAGATATGCTAAAATAGTAGGGTTAAGTTAACATAAGAGAGAAGCACTTAACCAATATAACATGATAAGTGGTAGGGTTAAGTTAACACAAGAGGGCAACACTTAACCAATGTAACATAACAAGTGGGCGGTTAAGTTAACTCGACTGGATTAATGGCACTTAACCAATATAACATGATGAATGAGTAGGGTTAAGTTAATAAGAAACACATAACCAGTATAACATGATAAGTGGTAGGGTTAAGTTAACACAGGAGGGCAACACTTAACCAATGTAACATGATAAGTGGTAGGGTTAAGTTAACACAATAGGACAACACTTAATCAATATAACATGATAAGTGGTAGTGTTAAGTTAACACAAGAGAGCAACACATAACCAATGTAACATGACAAGTGGGTGGTTAAGTTAACTCGACTGGATTAATGGCACTTAACCAATATAACATGATCAATGAGTAGGGTTAAGTTAATAAGAAACACTTAACCAATATAACATGATGAATAAGTAGGGTTAAGTTAATAAGAAACACTTAACCAATATAGCACGATGAACGAGTGGGGTTAAGTTAATAAGAAACACTTAACCAATATAACATGATAAGTGGTAGGGTTAAGTTAACACAAGAGAGAAACACTTAACCAATGTAACATGATAAGTGGTAAGGTTAAGTTAACACAAGAGGAACACTTAACCAATATAACATGATAAGTGGTAGGGTTAAGTTAACACAAGAGAGCAACACTTCACCAATGTAACATGATAAGTGGTAGGGTTAAGTTAACATAAGAGGGCAACACTTCACCAATATAACATGATAAGTGGTAGGATGAAGTTAACACAAGAGAGCAATACTTAACCAACGTAACATGACAAGTGGGTGGTTAAATTAACTCGACTGGATTAATGGCACTTAACCAATATAACATGATGAATGAGTAGGGTTAAGTTAATAAGAAACACATAACCAATATAACATGATGAATGAGTAGGGTTTAGTTAAGAAGAAACACTTAACCAATATAGCACGATGAACGAGTGGGTTTAAGTTAATAAGAAACACTTAACCAATATAACTGAAAAAGGTTAAGTTAATAGGAAACGCTTAACCAATACAACATGATGTGTGGGTGGGTTAAGTTAACATGAGTGGAGAGCACTTAACCAATATTATATGAACAAAGTGGATAGGGTTAAGGCAAGCTTAACCAATAATACATATTAACTTGGTAAGTGGGAGGGTTAAGTTAACCTTGGGTAGGTGTGTAATATTAGTATATATATAGGCCCACAAACTTAACCATTAAATAAACATGTCTGAATCAATGGGAGGGTTAAGTACATCTCGTGTAGGTGGGTAATATTTGTATATATAGGCCCACAAACTTAACTAGTAGGAAACCCTACTGGGCTGATTATAAGCGGTCACAATAATGACATGGGGTATGTAAGTGTAGGTTCCAACGGATTACGGGCATGCACGTACTCCGGAGTGGGAAAAAGCAGGCACTGGGTGCCAGTAGTTATATACTGTGCATCTTGAATCGTGTCGGGTTGCTATCATAAGGATTGATACACCTTATGGTGCGACCAGGACAGGGTATCTACACGCAAGAGAGGGCCGATTGACACAGACACAAGGAAAATTAATACAAATAGGGAGCCGATCGATTGGGTAGTCAGGATACATCTAACATATCCACGACAATTGGGCTAATTGAGGTAAGATCCTCATATTAGATGTAAACCTGAAGGCTACCACAATTGCGGAGTTGGGATCACCTTATTATATAATACAAGATACTAGTTTGGACATTAATAGGGAATAAGAAACATTCTATAAAAGACACTAGTTAGGATGCTGGTTGGGTGGTGCAGAGAAAGTAGGAAGTCAGAGAAAGAATCGAAGCGCATTCAGTTTATCTTGCTCTTATGCTAATATTATGTTATCCCGTTATTATGGTACTATCCTATGTTTAGTTTATTCATGTCATGATCCTTTTCCTGTTTAAATGCTAGTAATCATTGGACTTACCAGACTTATGTCTGACCTAGTTTGTTTTCGCCTCTTTTCTTCCGTTTCCCCCCTCCCCCCCAGGTAGTAAGGCAGGGAATTGCTCAGCTTAGTTTGGACCGTTTCTCTTTCCAAGCTTGAAGATTCGTTGGTGCATTATTTTTAACTCTCTTTTCCACTCTATGGCTAGCTCATGCCTTATTGGGGAATATCATTGTCAGTTTATGCTTCTTTATTTTGTTAAATAAGACAGATGTTTTGTTGTAACAGGTATTGGTGATTTGGTGTTGGAAAACAATCTTTGTACATGCTGTTTTACCAACCTGTTGTTTTATCAATAAAGTAAGGTTTTATTTATTTTCCGCTGCTTTATTTGTCTGTCTTGTAATTTATCTGCATCTTTTACCCAAAACGCTCCACCGAAGTTAAGGCATTCCCTTTGTGAGTGACATTAACGAAGGTGGGGTGTTTCACTTGGTATCAGACCTGAAGGTTACCAGATCAGATAAAAGATTAAAAAAAAATTTGTTTGCAAAACGGTTTTAAAAGAAGCATTTCCAAAAGAAAAGTTTTGTTTTAAAGGCATATTCCCCAAAGCCATATGCATTATCTTTTGATCCTCTGTTTGAATCCTTGTTTCCTTCTTTCCTGAGTCTTCGGGGCTCCTGGCTTTCTGGGAGGTAACCTCATCACGGAATGGTTCCGTAGGCTTGATGAGACTACTGTAACGGCCCGGGTTCCGCCCGACCCGATCGATCGCAAAATCGACCAAGACCGTTCAAAACCCAAACACGTTAACTTTGGGAATACAACAACATCAGAACAATAACAATAGACTTTTATTACATTACAGTAATGTTACATCAGAGTACAGAATATCAGAGTATATCGATTAAAATTACAGCGGAAGATAAATTACAATATTATAATACATTGCAGCGGAAACAATAAAATAGATACAACGGAAGACAACTATGCTCTGGACACAGCTTTAAGCTTCAATCCAGAATTCTGCTCGAGATAAGGACCTGTAGACAAACTACTCGACTGCCCGTGTGGAAAAGAGGGCACCCGAGTTTGTAAAGGTAGAAACAAACAACGGGTTAGTCATGGGACTGGTGTGAGAATTCTTAACTAATTTAACTAACAGTAATAAGGCAAATCCAAGGACCACACCGCTAACGCGGAACAGGTTTTATTCCAATGGACTACCGTGCATAACAATAAAGTAAATCGTAAAACAACGCAATGCTTTTTAGAAAAATGAAACCATTATAAGACCCAAGTCCCATCACACAATGCAACGCAAACCGGAGGATAGGGTTTTACCTTATAATGGTCGAAAGATGCTTGATACGATAGAAATGGATTTGATATTAGTGTGTATATGTTTTAATAAAAACAATTCAATCATAATGTATCAATCATAGACGGCATAGTACCCCATCCTACTATGTCGCCATACTAGTTCTACAATCAAAACCGCATGAGGTCGTATTGGAAATTGGGTTTCCATCATGAGCCGAGGCTAGGGAGGAGCTCCTTACGATTCGAGACACTCTAGCTAATGTCTGAGGATCCCTTGCAGTGAACCCTTGGAAAGCTGCAGGGCCGGTCCACACATACAGCTTCGTGGATTGGCAATTCCTGAACACACGTTTTCCGGTCCTATAGGACCTATCATCTGAGGCGCGCCACATTCCATCATCCACATAAGTAAATATCAGCCAGTTTAAGCACCGACACCACTTCTAGCTAGAAAGAAACATGTTGCTCTCCCTGCGTTCCCTTCTCCTGTTTTAGACTCAACCGGGTTTTGAGGCTCGCGAAGTAATGTTATAACCACAAGGCCTGCTTTTCAACAAAGCCTTGCTCATCATCATCTAAGCGTGCCACGTTGATAATTCAAGCCATGCGATTTGTAACTATTAATACACAACCTCTAAGGGTGTTAAGAAAGAGAATAAATTCTCCGCTACCAACGGTCGTATGTTAATAGAAATCAATTTACATAGAACAAAATTCAACGTCAGACACACATCCATTTATAAACTTATGCTCTGGGTCTGAGCGAAAGTCAAATCCGTACAAATCAACACTACGTCCGGATAACTACCCTCTTAGCCCCATCTTGGGAGCAAATCAATCAAGGGCCTCAACATTAGTTACCCATTCGACGTGAGGATCGTCGGTCTTTAATCGCCGTCTTCAATTCTTCCATTTAAAACGTCGTATGATTATTTGAAATGAGTGTAACTCGTTCTTTTCAAATAATCTCCGCATAATTATCATTTAAATTATTTCGTAACGTTATTACTTATCACTATTTTTATTTTGATAAAAGTAGATATAAATCATTCCATGTAGTCATTAACATATAAGGGAAATGAATCAACCAACCAAGCAGCGCATAATCATGTTCATGTATCATATCAAGGTATCATGTTCAATGAACATTTCAATTCCATTCCCACATTTATTTATTTGTAAATAACAACCAAAATGTAACTTTCAATTTATTCTTTTACTGCATAGAAAATGTCATTAAGACATCTCTTTTTCTTATTTATTTACACTACATGTGAATAAATGTTTTCCTTTTCTTTTGCATATCCTATTTACATGAAAATGTAAATGAAAGTGTCATCCAAAATATTTCTTTTTATTACATAAGAAAATGTAAATTTCTATTTCATATTTTATTTACACTCTTTCTCTCATTTTATTGGAAATGTAGTATTTCCTTCTTATTCTTTACACTATAGAAAATGTGATTTTTCTTTTTTTTTTCTTTTTCTTTTTTATTCTTTACACTATGTTCTCTTTTATTACATTATAAAGTATGTAATTCTTCTAAATTCTTTTGTTACAAAAAAAATGTAATATTTCTTCTTTTGATTACATTAAGAAAATGTAATTGACATAATACTGAAAAATCCTATCTTTCAATTGCATTGTAAAATTTCCTTCTTTAATTACGTTGTAAATGTAGTTAACATTACAGTGAAAATTCTAACTTTTTAAATTACATTAAAGAAATGCAAATTTGGTTACATCATCCAATTCTTCTTCTTAATTACGTTAAAAATGTAATTTTCAATATAATGTTCCATCTCTTTTAAATTACATTAAAAATGTAATTTTCATAACAGTGCAAATTTCTATCTTTTATAATTACATTAAAAAGGTAAATTTGATTCTAATGTCCAATTCTCTATTTAACCGTTTATATTTTTAATATGGGCCAGACCTCTCACATTAGGCCTGCAACTTGTGGATGCTGGATAGGCCGGTCGATTCCGGGCAGACTTATCCCACAAGTTGGGCTTAACCTCATGTCTTGGCCCAATTTGCATTTGCGCACTTGGACCTCTCACATTAGGCCCAACATTTGTGGTTGCTGGGTATGCCGGTCGGGTCCGGGCAGACTTCCACCACAAATGTGACCTAACCTCGTGTCCAAGTACAGTTTTAGTTAATCATTATAATTGTTCTACTAAAAATATTATTTTACATGGCACTTCTTAACAAAATTGATGTTTTTAATTCACGTGCCATTCTTAAATAAAAG
This sequence comes from Allium sativum, assembly GCA_030737875.1. Lineage (NCBI taxonomy): Eukaryota > Viridiplantae > Streptophyta > Magnoliopsida > Asparagales > Amaryllidaceae > Allium > Allium sativum. The sequence continues at coordinate 704,726,528 of CM060922.1, read as the reverse complement.
TGATGAATTCTAATGTCATATAAAGAGGATATTCTATATGGAAACATATTTTCTATGAATTCTAATGACCTTTTTAATCTAATGACCTTCTAGTTTTAATGACATTATAATTTAACGACATTTTCAATCTTGTGATATTCTAGTTTTAATGACATTCTAATTTAATGACATTTTCAATCTAGTGATATTCTAGTTTTAGTGACATTCTAATTTAATGACATTTTCAATAAATGACATTATAATATTTTAACATGAAGGGCAAGTTTATCCTAACATAAATGCCAATTCCAATCTTCACATAAATGACAAATTAAATTTCACATAACTGACAAATTAATTTGTACATAAATGACAAATTCAATTTTTACATAAATAACAAATTCAATTTTTACATAAATGACAAATTTATCTTACATAATCATGTTCCTAATAAAAATGGCATGTCTATTCTAATTAAACGTTTTTTTTTGTTTAATCCTTCTAATGAACCATATTACATTAAACATGAAATCTTTTTATTGTAATATAAATGACAACAAAAATATGTTATTTCAAATTGAAACAAAATGACACTAAGAATATATTATTTTTAGTTGAATCAACATGACACTAAAAATATGTTCGTTTTCAATGTTTCAGTATGACACTAATTATATTCATTTTTAATGATTCTACAGAACACTAAATTTATGTTTCATTTTTAATGACACAACTTGACACTAAAAATAATGTTTAATTTTTGGTGAAACTTAATGACATTAAAATTATGCTCATTTTCACGAAACTAAACGACGCTAAAAATATGTTTAATTTATATAAAACTTAACGACACTAAAAATATGTTTATTTTATGTCAATTTCATATCACCTTCATATTTATACATATGATATCAACTAATATTTTGGTGTCAATGTTTTCATAACAATTCCTATATATGGCAACAACTAATATTTTAGTGTCAATTATGATGTCCATTCCTCATAATAATACATGTAATCATGTTGTTTTGGTGTAAGTTTTTCATGTCAATACATAGGATAACAATGTATAATTGGGTGCCAAGTCTCATGTCAAACTTCTCATTCTTTTTTTTCGCAACTCTTACATTTGACAAAGATGATAATTTTGTCGCAACTCTTATATTTGACAAAGATGATAATTTTTTTCGTAACTCTTATATTTGACAAAGATGATAATTTTGTCGCAACTCAATTCTCTAATTATCATAAACATTCATTTCGACATTCTAATAAAAAAATGATAATTTTGTTTGATTCAATTATCTAATTAACATAAACGTTAATTTCAACATTCTAATAACACAATGATAATTTTGTTTGATTCAATTATCTAATTAACATAAACGTTAATTTCAACATTCTAATAACACAATGATAATTTTGTTTGATTCAATTATCTAATTAACATAAACGTTAATTTCAACATTCTAATAATACACAAATCAAATCACGTATAGAAAACAACAGAGTATTACGACATATGAAGAATACTACAATTATCATAAACAAATTTTAATTATAAAATGAAAGAATAGAATTTCTCACCGAATAATTCAGATTTGAAATTTCCTGAATTTCCAAAATGCTCTGTTTTAAATCTGTTCAACTCCATCTCGTAGATCTTTTCTTCACAATTTCAACGCTTTGAAAATTGCTCAATTCCGTTCTGATTTGGATAAGATATGGCCTTTTAATCATTCAATACTTTAATTACATATTTGAATTATATTATCCTAATTAAATAATTACCCTTAATTTTTCTATAAACCGCTCCTTCTTCAAAACGCACAACACCAGAATCGACCGACGCCAAATTTGAACGCACCACCAAGTCGCTGCCAACCTGCTCCACTTGCGCCACCAACATGAGCCTGAGGAGATCGTGACCGTTGAAACTGTAGAACTCTCTTAAAGATTTTTCCCATTTGGAAATTCTTAGAATTGATGAAAGAATCGTATTAGAGTGAGGGAGGAAGGAGAGAATACAATGGCCGTTCAAAGAATTGGTGGCGGCTGTTCATATTACTACTAGGATTTTGGCTTTGTAAATTTTTAAGGTATATATATATTTCATTGCTATTTGTTCTTTTATTCCTCAAGGCCCATTCACATTTTGTATGTTATATGTGACTAAGAAAAATGAATTGCTGACTAAGGCTGGCTTATTTACTTCCCATTTATGTTTCCTGACATCCCCTTTTATGACATGCTATAATGACACATTTTTCAAATTTCAAAAATAGATAACAATGAAAGAGAGAGAGGATAAAATGAAAAGAATTAATGCTAGTTTAATGCTAATTGTGACAAAGTTTGTGAATTTAAAATTTCAAAATATATAACATAATAATTACCATATGACCAATTAATATTTATTTACACATGTTACATTCATAATTCGTAGTCATCATCTTAACCATATAAGTTTATTTCAAAATGCTACATTCTATATATATATCGTTTTGATTTCTTAAATAATTTACGATATTTCTAAAACAAATTCACATACCAAAATTCAAGTTAGTTATTACACTGGTTTATAGTGTTTGGTTTCAATTGTAATTAAATTTCATTAAGTATATATATATATATATATATATATATATATATATATTATTCCACTAAATTTGGTTTGACTTAATTATGTCAATGAGTTACATGATTTAAAAAATAAAATATAATAAATTATCAATCCAAATATGGTTATATGTTAAATGTATATGGACATAAGCAAATGGTTGCATAAGTAAATCAATTATTCAATTGTAATCAATCTTCTACCGTTACCTTATTAATTCACTTTAATGGACTTTAGCAATCTATTGTAGTTTATTTCCAATATTAAATTACATCCTTTATTTCTATCATGCAACGATATAATTCAGCAAATCACCTTAACCAAATTCAAACGACAAATAAATGGCTATTTATTTGTAATAAATTTCCTATGAATGTTAATGCCACATAAATGAAATTTATAAACAATTTCCTATTTATGTTATTTTGATATAACATTATCTAATTAAAATGGCATTTTTATACTAACATACCTTTCTAACTATATTGGCATTTACACTAATATGACATTTCATATGATAATGACATTTTTTTATATTAATACCACATGATCAAGCAAGGTGACATTTCATGTTAATACAACATGATCAAACAAAATAATATTTTCCTACTATCACATCTAAGATTTTATTTCTAAATATTCTAAATCCATTAAAATTTCTAAAAAAAAAATTTAAATTGGCCCCAAAATTCAGGGTTGTTACAGTCTCCCCCACTTAAAATCTTTTCGTCCTCGAAAAGGAACGAAGCTTAAAGTGTTTAATTATCCTACTCAATTTTTTTATTCTTCATTATTCATTCATTGGTTTAAATAATTTTATAGTTGAATTAATAATTACACTACACAATCATTAATAATTGGTTGATTAGCTTTTTAAAATATATAACTTTTATATATTCAAAAAACATATTTTCCAAAAATATGATTATAATTACAAATACGTATATTATAGGCTTGCTACTCTCAACTCATTCTAGGGCATTACTAACCCCATCTCTAATGAGTTTTCTCATTCTAGGATACTGTTGATCCAATCTTTAATGAGTATTCTTATTGGATATTACTAATCCAAACTCTGATGAGTCTTTTGTTCCATTCTAATGAGTTGTACCCCAAAGATTTGAGCTAACCAAAGCTATGATACCAACTGTAACGGCCCGGGTTCCGCCCGACCCGATCGATCGCAAAATCGACCAAGATCGTTCAAAACCCGAACGCGTTAACTTTGGGAATACAACAACATCAGAACAATAACAACAGACTTTTATTACATTACAGTAATGTTACATCAGAGTACAGAATATCAGAGTACATCGATTAAAATTACAGCGGAAGATAAATTACAATATTATAATACATTGCAGCGGAAACAATAAAATAGATACAGCAGAAGACAACTATGCTCGGGACACAGCTTTAAGCTTCAATCCAGAATTCTGCTCCAGATAAGGACCTGTAGACAAACTACTCGACTGTCCATGTGGAAAAGAGGGCACCCGAGTTTGTAAAGGTGGAAACAAACAACGGGTCAGTCATGGGACTGGTGTGAGAATTCTTAACTAATTTAACTAATAGTAATAAGGCAAATCCAAGGACCACGCCACTAACGCGGAACGGGTTTTATTCCAATGGATTACCGTGCATAACAATAAAGTAAATCGTAAAACAACGCAATGCTTTTTAGAAAAATGAAACCATTATAAGACCCAAGTCCCATCACACAATGCAACGCAAACCGTAGGATAGGGTTTTACCTTATAATGGTCAAAAGATGCTTGATGCGATAGAAACGGATTTGATATTAGTATGTATATGTTTTAATAAAAACAATTCAATCATAATGTGTCAATCATAGATGGCATAGTACCCCATCCTACTATGTCGCCTTCTAGTTCTACAATCAAAACCGCATGAGGTCGTATTGGAAATTGGGTTTCCATCATGAGTCAAGGCTAGGGAGGTGCTCCTTACCGATTCGAGACACTCTAGCTAATGTCTGAGGATCCCCCGCAGTAAACCCTTGGAAAGCTGCAGGGCAGGTCCACACATACAGCTTCGTGGATTGGCAATTCCTGAACACACGTTTCCCGGTCCAATAGGACCTATCATCCGAGGCGCACCACATTCCATCATCCACATAAGTAAATATCAGCCAGTTTAAGCACCGACACCACTTCTAGCTAGAAATAAACGTGCTGCTCTCCCTGCGTTCCCTTCTCCCGTTTTAGACTCACCGGGTTGTGAGGCTCGCGAAGTAATGTTATAACCACAAGGCCTCCTTTTCAACAAAGCCTTGATCATCTTCATCTTAGCGTGCCACGTTGACAATTCACACCATACGATTGGTAACTATTAATACACAACCTCTAAGGGTGTTATGTAAGAGAATAAATTCTCCGCCACCAATGGTCGTATATTAATAGAAATCAGTTTACATAGAACAAAATTCAACGTCAGACACACATCCATTTATAAACTTATGCTCTGGGTCTGAGCGAAAGTCAAATCCGTACAAATCAACACTACGTCCGGATAACTACCCTCTTAGCCGCGTCTTGGGAGCAAATCAATCAAGGGCCTCAACACTAGTTACCCATTCGATGTGAGGATCGTCGGTCTTCAATCGCCGTCTTCAATTCTTCCATTTAAAACGTCGTATGATTATTTGAAATGAGTATAACTCGGTCTTTTCAAATAATCTTCGCATAATTATCATTTAAATTATTTCATAACATTATTACTTATCACTATTTTTATTTTGATCAAAGTAGATATAAATCATTCCATGTAGTCATTAACATATAAGGGCAACGAATCAACCAAACAAACAACGCATAATCATGTTCATGTATCATATCAAGGTATCATGTTCAATGTACATTTCAATTCCATTCCCACATTTATTTGTAAATAACAACCAAAATGTAACTTTCAATTTATTCTTTTACTGCATAGAAAATGTTATTAAGACATCTCTTTTTCTTATTAATTTACACTACATGTGAATAAATGTTTTCCTTTTCTTCTGCATATCCTATTTACATGAAAATGTAAATGAAAGTGTCATCCAAAATATTTCTTTTTATTACATAAGAAAATGTAAATTTCTATTTCATATTTTATTTACACTCTTTCTCTCATTTTATTGGAAATGTAGTATTTCCTTCTTATTCTTTACACTATAGAAAATGTGATTTTTTTTTTATTCTTTACACTATATTCTCTTTTATTACATTATAAAGAATGTAATTCTTCTAACTTCTTTTGTTACAAAAAAAAAGTAATATTTCTTCTTTTGATTACATTAAGAAAATGTAATTGACATAATACTGAAAAATCCTATCTTTTAAATGCATTGTAAAATTTCCTTCTTTAATTACGTTGTAAATGTAGTTAACATTACAGTGAAAAATTCTAACTTTTTAAATTACATTAAAGAAATGCAAATTTGATTACATCATCCAATTCTTCTTCTTAATTACGTTAAAAATGTAATTTTCAATATAATGTAAAATCCCTCTATTTTAAATTACATTAAAAATGTAATTTTCATAACAGTGCAAATTTCTATCTTTTATAGTTACATTAAAAAGGTAAATTTGATTCTAATGTCCAATTCTCTATTTAACCATTTATATTTTTAATATGGGCCAGACCTCTCACATTAGGCCTGCAACTTGTGGATGCTGGATAGGCCGGTCGGTTCCGGGCAGACTTATCCCACAAGTTGGGCTTAACCTCATGTCTTGGCCCAATTTGCACTTGCACACTTGGACCTCTCACATTAGGCCCAACATTTGTGGCTGCTGGATATGCCGGTCGGGTCCGGGCAGACTTCCACCGCAAATGTGACCTAACCTCGTGTCCAAGTACAATTTTAGTTAATCATTATAATTGTTCTACTAAAAATATTATTTTACATGACACTTCTTAACAAAATTGATGTTTTTAATTCACGTTCCATTCTTAAATAAAAGTGATGAATTCTAATGTCATATAAAGAGGATATTTTATATGAAAACATATTTTCTGTGAATTCTAGTGACCTTTTTAATCTAGTGACCTTCTAGTTTTAATGACATTATAATTTAACGACATTTTCAATCTAGTGATATTCTAGTTTTAATGACATTCTAATTTAATGACAATTTCAATATAGTGATATTCTAGTTTTAATGACATTCTAATTTAATGACATTTTCAATAAATGACATTATAATATTTTAACATGAAGGGCAAGTTTATCCTAACATAAATGCCAATTCCAAACTTCACATAAATGACAAATTAAATTTCACATAACTGACAAATTAATTTTTACATAAACGACAAATTCAATTTTTACATAAATAACAAATTCAATTTTCACATAAATGACAAATTTATCTTACATAATCATGTTCCTAATAAAAATGGCATGTCTATTCTAATTAAACATTTTTTTCTTTTTGTTTAATCCATCTAATGAACCATATTACATTAAACATGAAATCTTTTTATTGTAATATAAATGACAACAAAAATATGTTATTTCAAATTGCAACAAAATGACACTAAGAATATATTATTTTTAGTTGAATCAACGTGACACTAAAAATATGTTCGTTTTCAATGTTTCAATATGACACTAAAAATATTCATTTTTAATGATTCTACAAAACACTAAATTTATGTTTCATTTTTAATGACACAACTTGACACTAAAAATAATGTTTCATTTTTGGTGAAACTTAATGACATTAAAATTATGCTCATTTTCACGAATCTTAACGACGCTAGAAATATGTTTATTTTATATAAAACTTAACGATACTAAAAATATGTTTATTTTATGTCAATTCCATATCACCTTTCATATTTCTACATATGATATCAACTAATATTTTGGTGTCAATGTTTCCATAACAATTCCTATATATGGCAACAACTAATATTTTGGTGTCAATTATGATGTATATTCCTCAAAATAATACATGTAATCATGTTGTTTTGGTGTAATTTTTCATGTCAATACATAGGATAACAATGTATAATTGGGTGCCAAGTCTAATGTCAAACTTCTCATTCTATTTTTTTGCAACTCTTACATTTGACAAGGATGATAATTTTGTCGCAACTCTTATATTTGACAAAGATGATAATTTTTTTCGTAACTCTTATATTTGAAAAAGATGATAATTTTGTCACAACTCAATTCTCTAATTATCATAAACATTCATTTCGACATTCTAATAACAAAATGATAATTTTGTTTGATTCAATTATCTAATTAACATAAATGTTAATTTCAACATTCTAATAACACAATGATAATTTTGTTTGATTCAATTATCTAATTAACATAAACGTTAATTTCAACATTCTAATAACACAATGATAATTTTGTTTGATTCAATTATCTAATTAACATAAACGTTAATTTCAACATTCTAATAATACACAAATCAAATCACGAATAGAAAACTGCAGAGTATTACGGCATATGAAGAATACTACCATTATCATTAACAAATTTTAATTATAAAATGAAAGAATAGAATTTCTCACCAAATAATTCAGATTTGAAATTTCCTGAATTTCCAAAATGCTCTGTTTTAGATCTATTCAACTCCATCTCGTAGATCTTTTCTTCACAATTTCAACGCTTTGAAAATTGCTTAATTCCGTTCTGATTTGGATAAGATATGGCCTTTTAATCATTCAATACTTTAATTACATATTTGAATTATATTATCCTAATTAAATTGTTACCCTTAATCCTTTCTGTAAACCGCTCCTTCTTCAAAACGCACAACACCAGAATCGACCGGCGCCAGATTTGAACGCACCACCAAGTCGCTGCCAACCTCCTCCACTTACGCCACCAACATGAGCCTGAGGAGATCGTGACCGTTGAAACTGTAGAACTCTCTTAATTATTTTTCCCATTTGGAAATTCTTAGAATTGAAGAAAGAATCGTATTAGAGTGAGGGAGGAAGGAGAGAATACAAAGGCCGTTCAAAGAATTGGTGGCAGCTGGTCATATTACTACTAGGATTTTGGCTTTGTAAAATTTAAGGTATATATATATATATCATTGCTATTTGTTCTTTTATTCCTCAATGCCCATTCACATTTTGTATGTTATGTGTGACAAAGAAAAATGAATTGCTGACTAAGGCTGGCTTATTTACTTCCCAATTATGTTTCCTGACATCCCCTTTTATGACACGCTATAATGACACATTTTTCAAATTTCAAAAATAGATAACAATGAAAGAGAGAGAGGATAAAATGAAAAGAATTAATGCTAGTTCAATGCTAATTGTGACAAAGTTTGTGAATTTAAAATTTCAAAATATATAACATCATAATTACCATATGACCAATTAGTATTTCTTTACACATGTTACATTCATAATTCGCAGTTATCATCTTAAAAATATAAGTTTATTTCAAAATGGTACATTCTATATATATATATATCGTTTTGATTGCTTAAATAATTTACGATATTTTTAAAACAAATTCACATACTAAAATTCAAGTTAGTTATTTCACCGGTTTATAGTTTTTGGTTTCAATTGTAATTAAATTTCATTAAGTATATATATATATATATATATTATTCCACTAAATTTGGTTTGAATTAATTATGTCAATGAGTTACACGATTTAAAAAATAAAATAAAATAAATTAGCAATCCAAATATGGTTATATGTTAAATGTATATGGACAAAAGCAAATGGTTGCATAAGTAAATCAATTATTCTATTGTAATCAATCTTCTACCGTTACCTTATTAATTCACTTTAATGGACTTTAGCAATCTATTGTAGTTTATTTCTAATATTAAATTACACCCTTTATTTCTGTCATATAACGATATAATTCAGCAAATCACCCTAACCAAATTCAAATAACAAATAAATGGCTATTTGTTTGTAATAAATTTCCTATGAATGTTAATGCCACATAAATGAAATTTATAAACAATTTCCTATTTATGTTATTTTGATATAACATTATCTAATTAAAATGGCATTTTTCTACTAACATACCTTTCTAACTATAATGGCATTTAAACTAATATGATATTTCATATGATAATGACATTTTTTTATATTAATACCACATGATCAAGCAAGGTGACATTTCATGTTAATACAACATGATCAAACAAAATAATATTTTCCTGCTAACACATCTAAGATTTTATTTCTAAATTTTCTAAATCCATTAAAATTTCTAAAATAAAATAAAAAAAATTAAATTGGCCCCAAAATTCAGGGTTGTTACAGTCTCCCCCACTTAAAATCTTTTCGTCCTCGAAAAGGAACGAAGCTAAAAGTTTTTAATTATCATACTCAATTTTTTATTCTTCATTATTCATTCATTGGTTTAAATAATTTTATAGTTGAACTTATAATTACACTACACAATCATCAATCAATTGGTTGATTTGCTTTTTAAAATATATAACTTTTATATATTCAAAAATCATATTTTCCAAAAATATGATTATAATTACAAATACGTATATTATAGGCTTGCTACTCTCAACTCATTCTAGGGCATTACTAACCCCATCTCTAATGAGTTTTCTCATTCTAGGATACTGCTAATCCTATCTCTAATGAGTATTCTTATTGGATATTACTAATCCAATATCTGATGAGTCTTTTGTTTCGTTCTAATGAGTTGTACCAAAAAGATTTGAGCTAACCAAAGCTCTGATACCAACTGAAACGGCCCGGGTTCCGCCCGACCCGATCGATCGCAAAATCGACCAAGACCGTTCAAAACCCGAACACGTTAACATTGGGAATACAACAACATCAGAACAATAACAACAGACTTTTATTACATTACAGTAATGTTACATCAGAGTACAGAATTTCATAGTACATCGATTAAAATTACAGCGGAAGATAAATTACAATATTATAATACATTGCAGCGGAAACAATAAAATAGATACAGCGGAAGACAACTATGCTCTGGACACAGCTTTAAGCTTCAATCCAGAATTCTGCTCGAGATAAGGACCTGTAGACAAACTACTCGACTGCCCGTGTGGAAAAGAGGGCACCCAAGTTTGTAAAGGTGGAAACAAACAACGGGTCAGTCATGGGACTGGTGTGAGAATACTTAACTAATTTAACTAATAGTAATAAGGCAAATCCAAGGACCATGCCACTAACGCGGAACGGGTTTTATTCCAATGGATTATCGTGCATAACAATAAAGTAAATCGTAAAACAATGCAATGCTTTTTAGAAAAATGAAACCATTATATGACCCAAGTCCCATCACACAATGCAACACAAACCGGAGGATAGGATTTTACCTTATAATGGTCAAAAGATGCTTGATACGATAGAAACGGATTAGATATTAGTGTGTATATGTTTTAATAAAAGCAATTCAATCATAATGTATCAATCATAGACGGCATAGTACCCCATCTGTAACGTCCCGCATTTTTGTCGGTTTGAATTTGAATATTTAAATCAGTTTAAATATTGAATTCAGAAAATCGCTACGAAATCGTATATCGACCGTAACGGTTATTTGAATATAACTTGATATCTGGTGCAAATCGGGACAAGGTTCTTTTGAGGCACAGCAATAATTTAATTTTTAGAATTTTACTGTAATTTTTAATTAATTAAATAAGCAACTTTTTATTTGGAGTATTGTGCACCCTGTATCGGTATTTCGGGATTTCAAAATATAAGTCAAACTACCGGTATTATTATATTTTTGAGACCGTGGCACCTCACTGGACACGATCGTATTCTTATATCTGTCCGTAACAGCTTGGAGTTTACATGACAGGGTACGCTAACTTTAACAACATGAAACCGAATATATGAATGTATACATGACGGACTACTCTATCCATCTAAAATATACAATCAAAATGGCCCTACAATAAACGTTCCACGCAAGTTGGTAAATAAAAGAAAGATATTTTGTATTAAAATAAACCATAATATACTTCTCTTTTTGGTACATCAGCTACCTAAAGACAACTAGTCCCTTAAATCACGCATGGGCAAGGCCTTATCACATTAATGAGAACCCATGAACCTAGTGGAAACAGCACGTCCCTCCCCTCTACTCTAATATATATATACGTGTATTACTTAACACCAAAGAAAAACAACACTACTGACCTATGTTTAAAAGTATGCATACCCTATTCTCTACCCCAGCACGCAAGCTACATACTGAAGCCTGCCAACCCCATACGCTGCCGTATAAAACCCATCCCCCTAGAGACCAGTCCATACCCTATCATCTCACCATACACCATCAGCCAATACATGGGAAATATAAACTACCTATACCTCTACTCCTTAACACTGAAGTAACCTCTTCTATATAAAACGCCAGATCCAAAAACTCAGCAGGAAACGAAGAACAAAATGAAATATTATCTCCACCGAATACAAAACACAAACTCCATGTTAAATGCAAACAAAATCATCTAAACGCTGAGTGGTCCGGGCAAACGACAGTGATAAAGTAGTGGTGTCCGGAGAGGAGCTGTGGCCATTTACAAAGAAGGAGCGAATACAACATGAAGGAGCTGATATTTTCAAGCATATGGTAACGTGAAGCATGTGGAGAAGTATGCGGTCTGTAGAGTAAATATGAGGACTGTGAAGAACGAAGTGAAGATGCAAGTTCACATGATTCATGAAGCAGGGGACCAACATGCGTATATCAGTACAGAAGTTTTCATTTCTTTATGAGAAGAGGGTCTGACTTGAAGTATGCGGTTGATGGAAAAAGTGTGGCGACTTCTAGAAGGCACTATTGTACGTGATGTAGTGGGTGGAGTTGGAAAGCTCGACGGTGATATTAAGACCAACCCACACATAAACATGGACGGTTTTTACCTTACTATAACCCAACATATTTTTATATCAAACTTCAGTGATATTATAATAATGTCTACTCAATTAAATCATCAAGTAGCAGAACGCTTGCATCTCACGCTCCACATATATATAGTATAAAATCATAAACCGCAGGGCACTTATTGGAGATTGAATTTCAACAAACAAGGTATGGGAGCACCTTCTGAATAGTGTACTCTAGAGGGGATACACTCAGGGTTCAACAAGAACGTCTTGCAACCCGGCCACACATGACCGCTCACTCATTTAGCTTGAGTGTCGCGAATATATTGCCACCACGGTTGTAGGCCATCCAACCGTCAATCCGAAGATACAGAATCGAAAAAGAAGTATAAATATGAATTTTCTCTAGATCGGTGACAATATACCCTGCTTGGGGATGACCCAACTAGCCATGCTGCCTAGCCCAACTTCTGTCACTTCCTGGTTGTGAGGCTAGAGGCTACGTCTATCTTCAGAACATCTGATCACCATTCACTTTGAATGTCACGTCGTCAAATCCATAATCACACATTGATTACACAAATGCACACTGGGTGTAGAATAAAGAGAAGTTACCTTCTCCCCACCAACTTGGTATATCCGTACAAATCACGGCGTGACCGTTGGAAATACTCTGTCAGACACTTGTCCATACAAGTTGTCCTGGGACTAGACAAACAAAAACATCATTCTGGAACTGGACGATCCTTGCATTTAACTCCGTCTTCAATTATCTTCAGCATATCTAATTCATAGCGCTTATGCCTATACGGAGTGGTTTCCGGATAATAAATCCAACCGGTCTCTCCGTATTGACAACGACGGTCAACCACTTCGATAGTCGGTTATTTAACTATCGGAGTTAAAACAACATCCATTCTAATGTATAACTAAACATCATACAATCACGGGCGCTTTTTATTTAACATTCGTTATACTTCAAATTTCCATATCTCACTAGATATTTCTCATACTCTATTTTTACCTTTAACACTTTTGGAAAACATTTCCAATTATTATAAACTTTTATTCTTTCATGTTCCAAAAATATCCGTTATTAACGTTCGAACTATTTCCCATTAAGTTCACATTCCTTATTCCTATACTTGGGTAATCTACCTTATTTACACTGGAAAATATTTCCAAATTCATCTTAACCTTTTAATCGGCCCAACGTTCACTTTTAAAACATTATTCCCTTTGAAATGGAAATACCATCCCTTCTTATAGAAATCTAAACACCTTGATCATATAACTCTTTATTCACGTAATAATCTCCCTTATCTTATTTACCGAAATCTCTTTCATACTTTTTCACTCCTATTCCACTTTATAAACTCTGTCTCTAAGTCAACATCTTATCCAATCGATATCAAGTTTATAACTAAATACTGACTCCTATCCTATTAACATTTATTTGTTTAAACTAAATGTTAATTATTCTATCAGATTATAATCCCTAAAAATAGTTTACTTTTAATACATTTGACACCGTCGAATTCTAGTTACAAATCCTAACAGTTTAATTCTAATCACATTTCGAACATCGAAATGTTGTCCTTAGTTTCTAATATGATTCCCCAATTCTTTTTCTAAACTCTTTCTTATATTTCTTTGAACAAACGTCGTTACTTATTACTCTAGAATAAGTGGATTCCAAACCAACTGTTACATTTCCTAGGAAGTGCTGCTATATATAAAAGTCTCGCTTAAGTCAAATTAACAGCAGTTAATTTGTCGCTATAGTTCTAAACTTGTTATACGCTGTGATATTCTCCTTATGACTAATTACAGTCACACTTACCTTATCAACAGCGTTATTTTATTGCTATAGTTCAACTTGTCATACGCTGTAATATTCTTTGTTATAACTAATCTTGACATAACAGTCACACTTATCTTATCAACAGCGTTATTTTATTGCTATAGTTCAACTTGTCATACGCTGTAATATTCTTTGTTATAACTAATCTTGACATAACAGTCACACTTATCTTATCAACAGCGTTATTTTATTGCTATAGTTCTAAGACTTGCATACGCTGCCATATTCCTTTTATACAAAAATCTTGACATCTCTTTCTGTTACAAAAATCTTGACATCTCTTTCTGTTACAAAAATCTTGACATCTCTTTTCGTTACAAACTGATATCGTTCCTCGGTAATAGCGAAGCTGTTCAAGTTGGGGTATTCTATTTACCTCTCAGACCTTGATCGACAACGTTCTTACCTTAGAACCGATACAAGTCTGCACTCTAATCCCTTATTACTTATAATATCTATCCGATCGTACTTTCATGTTTATTTTTAACTATGGTTTTATAACACCATATCGTTACTTTGAAATCTCTGGTGTTTGATTATTTATATTAAACATTTACTTCAATTTCCAGCCGTTACAGTTGGTATCAGAGCCGTTACAGCCCCTTTACAATCCAGTCATTACAGCCCCTATGCAATTATCCCATTTCGAAAATGCCCAACAGAGAAGGTACACGTTTATATACGAGTATGAGATTTTTATGAGTCAGTTTGGGCAAGCCGTTTGGCTGTTTGATTTTCTTTTGGATGGAAGAAGGCCCGGAGTGGCAAGTTGTTGTAGTACCGAGTGAACCGTGCAGAGGAGATGCTGGCGAGATTCTCTAAAAATTTAAGCTGTTAGGAAATTTTCAGAAATTTTGAAAATATTCGAAATAATAAGGAATTAATATTTTAATTGGAAATAATCAGTTCAGTGGAAACTGGAATTATGAAGTAAACCAAAAAGATTTTTAACCATGTTATAACAGAGATTGTAGCATTTTCCCTATCTTAGCAATTTCGAGGACGAAATTATTTTAAGGGGGAAGGTCTGTAACGTCTCGCATTTTTGTCGGTTGGTATTTGAATATTTAAATCAGTTTAAATATTGAATTTGTAATATAAGTGGATTTATATATTAATTAAAAAGAAGTTGAACGTATATAAATATATATTAATCATAATCGAGCTCAGAACAACCCTGCAGTTCGTAATTTAACGTTCTGAACTTCAACTGAGTGTACCGGACTCGTTTTGAATCGGATTCCTTCGAAACGAGAAACGCTGGAATCTGTTGAGCTGTATCTTTCTAACAGAAGTGAAAAATAAAGATTTCGCCGTACAGACTGCAAGTTATGGCCAAATCAAATATTCAGAAAGTCGTTGTAGAATCGTGTATCGACCGAAACGGTTATTTGAATATAACTTGATATCGTTTGCAAATCGGGACAAGGTTCTTTTGAGGCGCAGCGATAATTTAATTTTTAGAATTTTACTGTAATTTTTAAATAATTAAATAGACAACTTTTTATTTGGAGTATTGTGCATCCTATATCGGTATTTTGGGATTTCAAAATATGAATCAATCTACCGGTATTATTATATTTTTGGGATCGTGACACCTCGTTGAACACGATGGTACTCTTACTTCTGTCCGCACGTGAGTGAAATAGTTAAATTATGGAAATTGCAAACCATAAGCCTATAATTAGAGAAGCATGACCAACCATTTTTCAACGCAGGCCTATGGAGCAAGGAACATACCCTATAATCGCATACTTCACGCCAAAGAAAGTAATATTTAAGCGAAGAGTGATGGCATCGTGGAAAGAAGTTACTAAATAATATATTACTAAATCACAAGCACATGCCAACGTATCTTACATTGTGAAAATTGAGAATCACTCACATGCCAAGTCCATATCATAATAAATGAACCATACGCCTATTTTGAAACTTTGCTTAACTCTATTACCTAATGTACAGTGCCTATACAAAAAAATAAAGCCATACCCTAGGTAACCTACACTTTGTAAATGAAAACTAAATCACATGGCTACGGTACTTTAAGTACTAAGACTCCGCACCTATAAATAAGCAAGCCTGTTTTGCTGAATCTCTCACACACAAATTCTCTTCTACTCTTCTGTCCTATTTCTTCAAACAAAGCTTTAATGGTGAAATATAAAACTACTGCTGCTCTTGTTATTCGGAAGCTTGAAGTATCAGCTTACGGGGTTGGCGACGTGAATCCTGAAGTGCCAAAAGAACTGTACCGCGCCGGAGTGGGTGAGGCTTTGGTCGAAGGATCGGGTGCTGCGTCTTGTAGAGGTACGGAGGAGGGCATTTAAGGGTGCGAGTTCTCAATGTTGATAAGGAAGTGGAGGAGAAGTTGAAGAGGGACAGCAAGGTGGTTTTTGTTGGAGTTTTAGTGAATATACATGGGGTGTTTACACGTGTAAGGGCTGTAGTATGAAAAGTACATGCAGTTGTTTTGCCTGAGGTGATGTTGAGCATCATGGCATCAAGCATGGGAAAGGCGCGTGAGCAAGTGTATACGCATAGAGAGACTGTAGCATGCGAAATGAAGGAACAGTTGAGAAAGGGGAGGGGGACATGCGAAGGGCGAGCTGCTAGAAATGGATGAGTTGATCAGGACGTGAGCATGCATGGTAGAGACTGTGATGATGTGGCACATGCTGGAAATGAAAGACTTCAAGGAGTTTTGAAGGAGTTCGTATGTTGGTGTTTGCCGAAAGGATGTAAAACGTGGTTGCGACTTGCAGCTTGATGATGAGCTAGGCATGGTGATCTCTGATCATCTGTGGTGCTCGGAACAGAGGGTATATGTGTCGGGCAGGCGGGAATGAAAAGCTGAAGAGAAGTATTAGTGGGATGATGTAAAAGGGGAGACATAACGCTTTTGTCACCGCAAGTATTGGACAAAATGGAAAACAACGTGATTTTTGAGCCAAACAAATGAAGGGAGACGGGATCCTTTTCATATAAGTGAAAGAACGGCTATCGGGGAGAAGAAGTGGAGTACGTTGGAAACAAGGAGGCTTTGTGTTGAAGCCCACGACAGTGGTGGGACTGAGAAAGCAGGTAACAGCTTTTAAAACGACAGGAAAAGAATGGATGATGGTTTGTTTTAAACCGATATGAAGAAGGATGATGCCGCTCTTCGTCGCAGCAAGCGAGGCGGATTTCAAATAATCAGTCGTGTCGGAACCAGGTGATCGCAGACTACGATCCGAAGCTGGGTTGAAACGATTGGAGTTCACTGCGAATTAGGCAAATAGAGCGCCGGGTATAATCAACCGATGCAAATCGTTATTTAACGGTTAACGCGCAAGGTGAGTAAAATCACTAACTCTGATCTACTTTAAGATATTTTAATTATATTTTAATGTCGTTTGAATGCTGTGTGATGGTCGATTAGGTAGATTACAATTAATTTGTTTGAATATTATATACCGTTACATATGTACACACCATCGGTTGGACACTGATTCCATCGATTTGAATATCCCCTAGTATAGAGTTAGTGTAAATTGTGTTGACTGACATCTGTGGATGCGGAAACCGGTTGGAAGAATCCGACCGGATTCCTCAATATTTGTATGTACTGTTTGTTGTATAGTATTTATATATACGACATGAACCTAAATAACATCATTAGGAATTATAGTCTGATAGGCTAGTTAATATTTAGTTTTAAACCAACAAATTATAATAGGATATGTAATCAGTATTTAGTTATAAACTTGATATTGATTTAATAAGAACCTGACTTAGAAACAGAGTTTATCAAATGAAATGTGAATATGGCAGCGTATTGCAGTAGTTATAAAAGAGAATATAGCAGCGTATTGCAGTAGTTATAAAAGAGAATATAGCAGCGTATTGCAGTAGTTATAAAAGAGAATATAGTAGCGTATTGCAGTAGCTATAAAAGAGAATACAACAGCGTATTGCAGTAGTTATAAAAGAGAATATAGCAGCGTATTGCAGTAGTTATAAAAGAGAATATAGCAGCGTATTGCAGTAGTTATAAAAGAGAATATAGTAGCGTATTGCAGTAGCTATAAAAGAGAATACAACAGCGTATTGCAGTAGTTATAAAAGAGAATATAGCAGCGTATTGCATTAGTTATAAAGGAAAAGATAGTAGCATTAGTTAAAATATAAGGGTTTTAAAGTAAGTCGATAAGTTATAATGTTTTAAAAAGATATACTGAGCATGATAAGGAAGGTGATATAGTTTTAAAGAAATTAGAACCCGTTGTACGTTGGTTGAGTTGAGTAACTTTTCGAGGCGTCAATCTGATGTTGGTTTCGGCCTTCGGGGTTGATACTTAGAAATTTATTCACTTACCGATTTATAACGAGGAACTAATAGAGTAGAAATGAAGGGAAGTAAGGAAGAGTTTATAGAAATATGGGAAACTAGAAAGTTAGTATTAAACAAAAGGGCCAGTGTTTGTGAATGGATGTTTGTTTTAACTCCGATAGTTAAATAACCGACTATCGAAGTGTTTTGACCATCGTTGTCAATACGGAGAGACCGGTTGGGTTATTACCCGAAAACCACTCCGTATAGGCATAATCGTTGCGAATGAGATATGCTGAAGATAATTGAAGACGGAGTTAAATGCAAGGATCGTCCAGTTCTAGAATGATGTTTATTTGTTTGTCCAGTCCCAGGACAACTTGTATGGACGAGTGTCTGACAGAGTATTTCCAACGGTCACGCCGTTGATTTTATGAATATACCAAGTTGGTGGGGAGAAGGTGACTTCTCTTTATTTTACACCCAGTGTGCATTTGTGTAATCAATGTGTGATTACGGATTTGACGATGTGACATTCAAAGTGAATGGTGATCAGATGTTCTGAAGATAGACGTAGCCTCTAGCCTCACAACCAGGAAGTAACAAAAGTTGGGCTAGGCAGCATGGCTAGTTGGGTCATCCCCAAGCAGGGTATATTGTCACCGATCTAGAGAAAATTCATATTTATCTTCTTTTCGATTCTGTATCTTCGGATGACGGTTGGATGGCCTACAACCGTGGTGGCAATATATTCGCGACACTCAAGCTAAATGAGTGAGCGGTCATGTGTGGCCGGGTTGCAAGACGTTCTTGTTGAACCCTGAGTGTATCCCCTCTAGAGTACACTATTCAGAAGGTGCTCCCATACCTTGTTTGTTGAAATTCAATCTCCAATAAGTGCCCTGCGGTTTATGATTTTATACTATATATATGTGGAGCGTGAGATGCAAGCGTTCTGCTACTTGATGATTTAATTGAGTAGACATTGTTATAATATCACTGAAGTTTGATATAAAAATATGTTGGGTTATAGTAAGGTAAAAACCGTCCATGTTTATGTGTGGGTTGGTCTTACTATTACCTTCTTGTTTGGAAAAGGATTTTCAAAGTTAAACAGTATGGTTGGAATTTACTCATACCAGTCCCATGACTGACCCAGAGTTTATTTTGTTTGTTTTCCCTAAACTCTTGGGTGCCCAAATTTGTACGGGCAGTCAAGTGTTTCAGGCTTTGCAGATTCACTTGGAGGAGCTCAAAAGCAGGAAGCTTCACCATTAGTTATGTAGAGTTATTTCCGCTGTGATATGATGTATTGTACTCTGATAATGGTATGTATATACAATACAGTTTTGTATTCAAAGTTATGTTATATAATACATCTTATTTTGTTCCGCTGCGAGTTTCGTGTTACTCTGATTCTGTTCAGTTGTGATCTTCTTCTTCTTCTATTCTATTAGTTCTATCTTTTCTTTCTCACCCTCTAAATTCTTCTATTAATGTCCTGGTGTTTTCGATGCTTGAATAGTCAACAGTGTATTGTCACCAAACTGTTTTTATGTAACGGATGGAATTTTCGACCCAGAAAATCAACATAAAAACACACTGTTGACTATTCAAGCATCGAAAACACCAGGACATTAATAGAAGAATTTAGAGGGTGAGGAAGAAAAGATAGAACTAATACAATAGAAGAAGAAGAAGATCACGACTGAACAGAATCAGAGTAACACGAAACTCGCAGCGGAACAAAATAAGATGTATTATATAACATAACTTTGAATACAAAACTGTATTGTATATACATACCATTATCAGAGTACAATACATCATATCACAGCGGAAATAACTCTACATAACTAATGGTGAAGCTTCCTGCTTTTGAGCTCCTCCAAGTGAATCTGCAAAGCCTGAAACACTTGACTGCCCGTACAAATTTGGGCACCCAAGAGTTTAGGGAAAACAAACAAAATAAACTCTGGGTCAGTCATGGGACTGGTGTGAGTAAATTCCAACTATACGGTTTTACTTTGAAGAAAATCCTTTTGGAACAAAAGGATAATAGTAAATCCAGCCCACACATAAACATGGACGGCTTTTACCTTACTATAACTCAAATTACTTTGATATCAAAAACAATGATATTATGATAATGTCTAAACAAATAATTATCCAAGTAGCAGAACGCTTGCATCTCACGTTCCACATATATATAGCATAAAATCATAAACCGCAAGGCACTTATTGGAGATTGGATTTCAACGGACAAGGTATGGGAGCACCTTCTGAATAGTGTACTCTAGAGGGGATACACTCAGGGTTCAACAAGAACGTCTTGCAACCCGGCCACACATGACCGCTCACTCATTTAGCTTGAGTGTCGCGAATATATTGCCACCACGGTTGCAGGCCATCCAACCGTCATCCGAAGATACAGAATCGAAAAGAAGTATAAATATGGATTTTCTCTAGATCGGTGACAATACACCCTGCTTGGGGATGACCCAACTAGCCATGCTGCCTAGCCCAACTTTTGTTACTTCCTGGTTGTGAGGCTAGAGGCTGCGTCTATCTTCAGAACATCTGATCACCATTCACTTTGAATGTCACATCGTCAAATCCGTAATCACACATTGATTACACAAATGCACACTGGGTGTAGAATAAAGAGAAGTTACATTCTCCCCACCAACTTGGTATATTCGTAAAATCAACGGCGTGACCGTTGGAAATACTCTGTCAGACACTCGTCCATACAAGTTGTCCTGGGACTGGACAAACAAAAACATACCATTCTATAACTGGACGATCCTTGCATTTAACTCCGTCTTCAATTATCTTCAGCATATCTAATCGCACGCTTATGCCTATACGGAGTGGTTTTCGGATAACGTATCCAACCGGTCTCTCCATATTGACAACGATGGTCAAAACACTTCGATAGTCGGTTATTTCTATCGAAGTAAAAACAACATTCATTCAATGTACAACTAACATCATACAACCACGGGCACTTTTATTTAACATTCGTTTTATTATTCGAATTCCCATATCTTACCAGATATTTCTCAAATCCCGTTTAAGGCTTTTCATACTTCTTGGAAAACATTTCCAGTTATTTTAAACTCTTATTCTTTCATGTTTCAGAAACATACGTTATTAACGTTCGACTATTTCCATTAATTTCCCATTCTTTATTTCCATACTTGGATAATCTACCCTCTTTATATTGGAAAATATTTCCAATTTCATTATAAATATTTTAATCGGCCAACCGTTTACCTTTAAAAACATTATTCACTTAAAAATGTGAATACCATTCCTGTTATAGAAATCTGAATACCTTTATCAAATAACTCTTTATTTAGAAAATCAATAACATTATCTCGTTTACCGAAATCTCTTTCATACTTTATATTCACGATCCACTTTATAAACTCTGTTTCTAAGTCGATTTCTTACCAAATAAATATCGAGTTTATAACTTAATACTGAATCCTATCCTATTAACATTTATTGTTTACAACTAAATGTTAATTATTCTATCAGATTATAATCCCTAAATTAGTTTACTTTTAATACATTCGACATCGTCGAATTCTAGTTACAAATCCTAATGGTTTAATTCTAATCACATTTCGAACATCGAAATGCTGTCATCAGTTTCTAATACGATTCCCCAATTTTTTTTTCTAAACTCTTTCTTATATTTCTTTGAACAAACGTCGTTACTTATTACTCTAGAATAAGTGGATTTCAAACCAAACTGTTACATTTCCTAGGAAGTGCTGCTATATATAAAAGTCATGCTTAAGTCAAATCAACAGCAGTTAATTTGTCGCTATAGTTCTAAACTTGTCATATGCTATAATATTCTCCTTATAACTAATTACAGTCACACTTACCTTATCAACAGCGTTATTTTATTGCTATAGTTCAACTTGTCATACGCTGTAATATTCTTTGTTATAACTAATCTTGACATAACAGTCACACTTATCTTATCAACAGCGTTATTTTATCGCTATAATTCTAAGACTTGCATACGCTGCCATATTCCTTTTATACATAAATCTTGACATCTCTTTCCGTTACAAAAATCTTGACATCCCTTTCCGTTACAAACTGATATCGTTCCTCGGTAATAGCGAAGCCGTTCAAGTTGGGGTATTTTATTTACCTCTCAGACCTTGATCGACAACGTTCTTACCTTAGAACCGATACAAGTCTGTATTCAAATTCCTTATTACTTAATATATTTATTTAATCGTATTTCCTTGTTGTATTTTGGAATATGGTTTTACAACACCATATTCTTACTTTGGAATCTCTGTGGTTTATGAATATTTAATTTAAACATTTACTCTTTGCTTTCTCCATTTCCCAGTTCTTATCTATAACTTCTTAAATGGTAATTAACTCTCATTATTTTCGATAAACTTATTTCTAACTTGTTTTCATTAGATTAATTAAAGACCAATTAATCTAATAATCATGTTCCCAAATAACAGTTGATTAAATCAACTTATTTCCATCAGTAACTTCATTAACTGATTTTAATTACTTCTTAACATTAGATTAATCTAATTAATCTAATAATATTATTATCCAAAGATTTAATCGTCGGATAATTTCTGCTTTATAAACTCATTAAAATGTCAACAATCGTTTTTATAAAAAAACGAACTTTAAAATATTGGTTTATAATATAACTTCTATTATAAATTTAAATCTTCTTTTTAATTATAAAAATAAATTTTTTATAATTAACCTCGTTGATTTGCCTGACGTCCAATCAACTCCTTAACAAAACGATGGTTTTACGGTCGACTGTTATCACTTTCTAAATTGATATCGTTTATTGATTTATTGAAACAGATGTTGAATTTTCCGTTCAAAATCAATATTCACATGGGGTTTTAAATATAATTCGGGTTCATACAAAACAAATAGTACATATAATTATCAAGGAATCCGGTCGGATTCCTCCAACCGGTTTCCGCATCCACAGATGTCAGTCAACACAATTTACACTAACTCTATACTAGGGGATATTCTAATCGATGGAATCAGTGTCCAACCGATGATGTGTACATATGTAACGGTATATAATATTTAACCAAATTAATTGTAATCCACCTAATCGACCATCACACAACATTCAAACAACATTAAAATATAATTAAAATATTTTAAAATAGATCAGAGTTAGTGATTTTACTCACCTTGGCGCGTTAACCGTTAAATAACGATTTGCGTTAGCTGATTAAACCAGGCGTTCAAATCCATGCGTTCCAATTCACACATGTTGAGTTCGTCCACGCTACACTGACGCTGCTTGTTTTGGGAAACTCTTCCCTCCTCTTCTTGAGCTCCATCAACTTAACAACACTCACGTTGTATCATACAAACCAGCGAACCCTTGTCTTTAATTTCCCACTCCCACTTCACAAGTTTCGCACTTGTCAGCACAAAGGCCCTCACTCACGTTCAAAACCCCATGCAAACAACACCTCCTCACATCTCCACGTGTCCTTTCTTCTTCTCTTCTTTGCTTTGTGTGTGTTTCCCTCGTCAGCTCCTCTACCCGTTCGATGACCATCTCGCGTCGGACTTCCAAAGGATTTAGAGGGTGAGAAAGAAAAGATAGAACTAATAGAATAGAAGAAGAAGAAGATCACAACTGAACAGAATCAGAGTAACACGAAACTCGCAGCGGAACAAAATAAGATGTATTATATAACATAACTTTGAATACAAAACTGTATTGTATATACATACCATTATCAGAGTACAATACATCATATCACAGCGGAAATAACTCTACATAACTAATGGTGAAGCTTCCTGCTTTTGAGCTCCTCCAAGTGAATCTGCAAAGCCTGAAAACACTTGACTGCCCGTACAAATTTGGGCACCCAAGAGTTTAGGGAAAACAAACAAAATAAACTCTGGGTCAGTCATGGGACTGGTGTGAGTAAATTCCAACCATACTGTTTAACTTTGAAAATCCTTTTCCAAACAAGAAGGTAATAGTAAGACCAACCCACACATAAACATGGACGGTTTTTACCTTACTATAACCCAACATATTTTTATATCAAACTTCAGTGATATTATAATAATGTCTACTCAATTAAATCATCAAGTAGCAGAACGCTTGCATCTCACGCTCCACATATATATAGTATAAAATCATAAACCGCAGGGCACTTATTGGAGATTGAATTTCAACAAACAAGGTATGGGAGCACCTTCTGAATAGTGTACTCTAGAGGGGATACACTCAGGGTTCAACAAGAACGTCTTGCAACCCGGCCACACATGACCGCTCACTCATTTAGCTTGAGTGTCGCGAATATATTGCCACCACGGTTGCAGGCCATCCAACCGTCATCCGAAGATACAGAATCGAAAAGAAGTATAAATATGAATTTTCTCTAGATCGGTGACAATACACCCTGCTTGGGGATGACCCAACTAGCCATGCTGCCTAGCCCAACTTTTGTTACTTCCTGGTTGTGAGGCTAGAGGCTACGTCTATCTTCAGAACATCTGATCACCATTCACTTTGAATGCCACATCGTCAAATCCGTAATCACATATTGATTACACAAATGCACATTGGGTGTAGAATAAAGAGAAGTTACCTTCTCCCCACCAACTTGGTATATTCGTAAAAATCAACGGCGTGACCGTTGGAAATACTCTGTCAGACACTCGTCCATACAAGTTGTCCTGGGACTGGACAAACAGATAGCATCTTTTCTGGAACTGGACGACCCTCGCATTTAACTCCGTCTTCAATCTTACTTAAATATAATTCGCAGTGCTTATGCCTATACGGAGTGGTTTTCGGATAATAAATCCAACCGGTCTCTCCGTATTGACACGATGGTCAAAACACTTCGATAGTCGGTTATTTAACTATCGAAGTAAAAACAAACATCCATTCGCAAACACTGGCCCTTTTATTTAATACTAACTTTCTAGTTTCCCATATTTCTATAAACTCTTCCTTACTTCCCTTCATTTCTACTCTATTAGTTCCTCGTTATAAATCGGTAAGTGAATAAATTTCTAAGTATCAACCCCGAAGGCCGAAACCAACATCAGATTGACGCCTCGAAAGTTACTCAACTCAACCAACGTACAACGGGTTCTAATTTCTTTAAAACTATATCACCTTCCTTATCATGCTCAGTATATCTTTTTAAAACATTATAACTTATCGACTTACTTTAAAACCGTTATATTTTAACTAATGCTGCTATCTTTTCCTTTATAACTAATGCAATACGCTGCTATATTCTCTTTTATAACTACTGCAATACGCTGTTGTATTCTCTTTTATAGCTACTGCAATATGCTGCTATATTCTCTTTTATAGCTACTGCAATACGCTGCTATATTCACATTTCATTTGATAAACTCTGTTTCTAAGTCAGGTTCTTATTAAATCAATATCAAGTTTATAACTAAATACTGATTACATATCCTATTATAATTTGTTGGTTTAAAACTAAATATTAACTAGCCTATCAGACTATAATTCCTAATAATGTTATTTAGGTTCAGGTCGTATATCTAAATACTACACAATAAACAGTACATAAAAATATTGAGGAATCCGGTCGGATTCTTCCAACCGGTTTCCGCATCCAAAGATGTCAGTCAACACAATTTACACTAACTCTATACTAGGGGGTATTCAAATCGGTGGAATCAGTGTCCAATCGATGATGTGTACATATGTAACGGTATATAATATTCAACCAAATTAATTGCAATCTACCTAATCGACCATCTCACAGCATTCAAACAACATTAAAATATAATTAAAATATTTTAAAATAGATCAGAGTGAGTGATTTTACTCACCTTGCGCGTTAACCGTCAAATAATGATTTGCGTCACTCGATTGATCTGAATCCAGTGTTTTATTTTGCTAAAATCCGAACGAAAGCTCCGTCCAGTTGCCATCACAGTTACAAACTCCAGCTACAAATTCCCGATTAACACGGCCAACATCATTTCCTCTGACCGGTCATAAAGCTGCCTCGCTCAACTGACCAACTCCCATCCCCTTCACGTTTTTCCCTTTTTAAGTACACGCACTTCCCTGTCTTCCAGTCATCTCCTTCTACGCAAATATCCTTACTCTTCACACAAATGCCCCTTCATGCCTGATGCTTTGATCCCACTAGTCTTCTTCCATTTATAGTTAATACTCATTGATACCATCTGTAATGACTGGTGTGAGTAAATTCCAACTGTAACGGTTGTAACGGCTGGAAACAGAGTATAAGGTTTTTCAAAATTAACCTGTATGGTTGGAATTTACTCACACCAGTCATTACAGATGGTATCAGAGCATAAGGTTAAGTGATTACCTTGGCTTTGTGGCGTAACTCAATAGAAATAGAGTTAGTAATACTCTAGATTGAGTTGAGTATATATATATGAGCGCGTATTTGTGATTAATATAAAAACTATTTTATATTGTGTTGACTGGTCAGTCGAGTGGTTTATGAATTCTGGTCGAAACAGTAATTCAAACTGAGGCGATAGGTGTTTCTAAACTCTTGAACAGAGTAATTCGACACGGTATGTTTTGAAAAGAGGGTAAATGAAATAATTTTACCCAAAGTATATTTTGATATAAAAAGAAGTGTATATCTTGATATTAATATAATGTATTGGATATGTGATCATTATTACGATCGAACAGGATTATAATTGAGTTGGTTATATAAACTACCAATCGAAATATTATATAAGTATGATATGCAAAATCAGATGAGCTGAATCTGAATTAAAAACCAGAATTTAAAATAAAACTCTAGAAACTTGGAAAAGAATTGAAATTGAATTTGAATTAAATATAAGGGAATTTTAAAATCCTGGGAGATTTGAAAATTTGTTTTCCAAGTTCTATGAAAGATATTTTGAAGTAATTTCAAAAATAAAGTGATTATAAATGAGTTTTTTAAAGCAATATAGTATTGAACTCACTTCGATGGTTGGAAAATAAATTCCGATGATGATCGCGACATTATCGATGTTCATTTTCGAGCTGGTAAGTGACGAATTACTACCAAAGATTTTGTTTTGTATTGTTTGAGAAACAAGTTGTCAGAAATTCAAATGTTTTGAATTATATATGATTTCAAACTAATTTGAAATAAATCCCAGGAATTTGAATTCTGAAATAAAAATTTAACTTATGGAGTTAAAATGGTAAAAATGGAATTTAAACAAAGATAACAAAACTGGACTGAATTTGGAAAGATCCAGAATAAAAAATTATAAAAGAAAAATACTGGAGATTCGAGTTATTAAAAATGAATTGATTCTTGGAGAATAAGAGTCGAATTTTGAATTAGAGATGGAGATAACAGATTTGAGAAATAAATCAGTAAATGGAATGTCGTAATAAAACTTAACAAGGTTAAGAACTGAGAGTGGAATCGGAGTTGAAATAGAAATTTGGCTTAGTAAAAGCGAAAGACTGGTTTGAGAACAGATTGATGGGAGATCAACCAAGGATGCTTGGATATGCTGGTTTGATAGCAGATGGCAGAGATAGGGTTGAATGCCCAACAGAGAAGGTACACGTTTATATACGAGTATGAGATTTTTATGAGTCAGTTTGGGCAAGCCGTTTGGCTGTTTGATTTTCTTTTGGATTGGAAAAGGCCCGGAGTGGCAAGTTGTTGTAATACCGAATGAGCTGTGTAGAGGAGATGCTGGCGAGATTCTCTGAAAATTTAAGCTGTTAGGAAATTTTCAGAATTTTCGAAAATATTCGGTAATAAGAAGAAATTAATATTTTAATTAGAATTAATCAGTTCAGTTGAAAATAAAATTATGAAGTAAACCAAAAAGATTTTTAACCTGTTTATAACAGAGATTGTAGCATTTTCCCTATCTTAGCAATTTCGAGGACGAAATTATTTTAAGGGGGAAGGACTGTAACGTCCCGCATTTTTGTCGGTTTGAATTTGAATATTTAAATCAGTTTAAATATTGAATTCAGAAAATCGCTACGAAATCGTATATCGACCGTAACGGTTATTTGAATATAACTTGATATCTGGTGCAAATCGGGACAAGGTTCTTTTGAGGCACAGCAATAATTTAATTTTTAGAATTTTACTGTAATTTTTAATTAATTAAATAAGCAACTTTTTATTTGGAGTATTGTGCACCCTGTATCGGTATTTCGGGATTTCAAAATATAAGTCAAACTACCGATATTATTATATTTTTGAGACCGTGGCACCTCACTGGACACGATCGTATTCTTATATCTGTCTGTAACATCTTGGAGTTTACATGACAGGGTACGCTAACTTTAACAACATGAAACCGAATATATGAATGTATACATGACGGACTACTCTATCCATCTAAAATATACAATCAAAATGGCCCTACAATAAACGTTCCACGCAAGTTGGTAAATAAAAGAAAGATATTTTGTATTAAAATAAACCATAATATACTTCTCTTTTTGGTACATCAGCTACCTAAAGACAACTAGTCCCTTAAATCACGCATGGGCAAGGCCTTATCACATTAATGAGAACCCATGAACCTAGTGGAAACAGCACGTCCCTCCCCTCTACTCTAATATATATATACGTGTATTACTTAACACCAAAGAAAAACAACACTACTGACCTATGTTTAAAAGTATGCATACCCTATTCTCTACCCCAACACGCAAGCTACATACTGAAGCCTGCCAACCCCATACGCTGCCGTATAAAACCCATCCCCCTAGAGACCAGTCCATACCCTATCATCTCACCATACACCATCAGCCAATACATGGGAAATATAAACTACCTATACCTCTACTCCTTAACACTGAAGTAACCTATTCTATATAAAATGCCAGATCCAAAAACTCAGCAGGAAACGAAGAACAAAATGAAATATTATCTCCACCGAATACAAAACACAAACTCCATGTTAAATGCAAACAAAATCATCTAAACGCTGAGTGGTCCGGGAAAACGACAGTGATAAAGTAGTGGTGTCTGGAGAGGAGCTGTGGCCATTTACAAAGAAGGAGCGAATACAACATGAAGGAGCTGATATTTTCAAGCATATGGTAACGTGAAGCATGTGGAGAAGTATGCGGTCTGTAGAGTAAATATGAGGACTGTGAAGAACGAAGTGAAGATGCAAGTTCACGTGATTCATGAAGCAGGGGACCAACATGCGTATATCAGTACAGAAGTTTTCATTTCTTTATGAGAAGAGGGTCTGACTTGAAGTATGCGGTTGATGGAAAAAGTGTGGCGACTTCTAGAAGGCACTATTGTACGTGATGTAGTGGGTGGAGTTGGAAAGCTCGACGGTGAGAAGTGAAGTGTGGGTTTAAGCATGTGAAAAGAAGGTTATAAGGTGGGTTTGTTTCAACTGTTGTAATTTAGGTGGTCATTATATTTAGTTGATTAGGTAATTAAATATGGGAAGGGACGGAACCCATGCGAGGCCATGCGTATGAAGTAGAAGTAAACTGAGTTCAAGTGGTGTAAACAGGTCGCAAAATGGTCTGTTTAAATAGCTGGTGCATGCGTGTAGTGGCCATGAAGTGGAATCATACAGTGCGGCCATTATCACCTGGAGCGATTTACAATGGAGTTTAAGAGGAGCAGTTAAGTGTCAAGTTTCATTTAGTATGGCGTGGGGTGTGTAGTGGCCGACGAGTTGAGCTCGTGAAGGGAAACGGTTGCCATTGTGGAGGAGCTTAAAGGTTGGAAACGGTGAAGAACAAGCATGGACTGGGAACAGGAAAGTGATGAAAGATACCGGTAATGATTCTGGAGTCGGTGGACTGTTGAGGGAGCTTGCGAAGTGAAGATTAACGGTGGTCTCAGTTTCTCTGTTTGTAAAATATGATGCGAGTGTAGAATGATGAGGCGGAGCAGCATAAAAAGAACTTGGAATTCACGTCTGACTAGATCAACCGACGCAAATCGTATTTAACGATTAACGCGCCAAGGTGAGTAAAATCACTAACTCTGATCTATTTTAAAATATTGCAATTATATTTTAATGTTGTTTGAATGATGTGTGATGGTTGATTAGATTGATTACAATTAATTTGGTTGAATATTATATACCGTTATATATATGTACACATCATCAGTTGGACACTGATTCCATCGATTGAATATCCCCTAGTATAGAGTTAGTGTAAATTGTGCTGACTGACATCTGTGGATGCGGAAACCGGTTGGAGGAATTCGACCGGATTCCTTGATAATAATATGTACTGTTTGTTTTGTATGAACCCGAATTATAGTTAAAACCCCATGTGAATAGTGATGTTGAACGGAAAATTCAACATCTGTTTCGATAAATAAATAAACGATATCAATTTAGAAAGTGATAACAGTCGACCGTGAAACCATCGTTTTGTTAAGGAGTTGATTGGCCGTCAGGCAAATCAACGAGGTTAATTATAAAAATTATATTTTTATAATTAAAAAGAAGATTTAAATTTATAATAGAAGTTCTATTATAAACCAGTATTTTAAAGTTTGTTTTTATAAAAACGATTGTTGACATTTAAACAAGTTTATAAAGTAAAAACTATCCGACGATTAAATATTTGATAATTATATTTAAGATAAATAATTTAGAGATATCATTAGATTAATTAGATTAATCTAATGTTAAGAAGTAATTAAAATCAGTTAACAAATTTACTGATGGAAATAAGTTGATTTAATCAACTGTTATTTGGGAACATGATTATTAGATTAATTGGTCTTTAATTAATCTAATGAAAACAGGTTAGAAATAAGTTTATCGAAATTAATGAGAGTTAATTACCATTTAAGAAGTTATGGATAAGAACTGGGAATGGAGAAAGCAAAGAGTTAATGTTTAAATTAAATATGCATAAACCACAGAGATTCCAAAGTAAGAATATGGTGTTGTAAAACCATATTCCAAAATACAACAAGGAAATACGATTTAATAAATATATTAAGTAATAAGGAATTTGAATACAGACTTGTATCGGTTCTAAGGTAAGAACGTTGTCGATCAAGGTCTGAGAGGTAAATAAAATACCCCAACTTGAACGGCTTCGCTATTTCCGAGGAACGATATCAGTTTGTAACGAAAAGAGATGTTAAGATTTTTGTAATGGAAAGAGATGTTAAGATTTTTGTAACAGAAATAGATGTCAAGATTAGTATAAAAGGAATATGGCAGCGTATGCAAGTCTTAGAATTATAGCGATAAAATAACGCTGTTGATAAGATAAGTGTGACTGTTATGTCAAGATTAGTTATAACAAAGAATATTACAGCGTATGACAAGTTTAGAACTATAGCAACAAATTAACTGTTGTTGATTAGACTTAAGCGTGACTTTTTATATAGAGCAGCACTTCCTAGGAAATGAAACAGTTTGGTTTGAAATCCACTTATTCTAGAGTAATAAGTAACGACGTTTGTTCAAAGAAATATAAGAAAGAGTTTAGAAAAAGAATTGAGGAATCGTATTAGAAACTGATGACAACATTTCGATGTTCGAAATGTGATTAGAATTAAACCGTTAGAATTTGTAACTAGAATTCGACGATGTCGAATGTATTAAAAGTAAACTATTTTTAGGGATTATAATCTGATAGAATAATTAACATTTAGTTTAAACAAATAAATGTTAATAGGATAGGAGTCAGTATTTAGTTATAAACTTGATATCGATTTGATAAGAAGTTGTCTTAGAAAACAGAGTTTATAAAGTGGATTGGGAATATAAAGTATGAAAGAGGTTTCGGTAAATGAGATAAGTATTACTTGAATAAAGAGTTAATTGATAAAGGTATTCAGATTTCTATAACAGGAATGGTATTCACATTTTAAAGTGAATTATGTTTTAAAAGTAAACGGTTGGCCGATTAAAATATTTATAATGAAATTGGAAATATTTTCCAATGAAGATAGGGTATACGATCCAAGTGTAGAAACCAAGGAATGTGAAAAGAATGAAAATGTTTCGAACGTTAATAACGTATGTTTCTGGAACATGAAAGAATAAGAGTTTATAATAACTGGAAATGTTTTCCAAGAAGTATGAAAAGGCTAAAACGGGATTTGAGAAATATCTGGTAAGATATGGGAATTCGAAAAATAAAACGAATGTCAAATAAAAGTGCCTGTGGTTGTGTGGTGTTTAGTTATACATTAGAATGGATGTTTGTTTTTACTTCGAGGGTTAAATAACCGACTATCGAAGTGTTTTGACCATCGTTGTCAATACGGAGAGACCAGTTGGATATATTATCCGGAAACCACTTCGTATAGGCATAATCGTTGCGAATTAGATATGCTGAAGATAATTGAAGACAGAGTTAAATGCAAGGATCGACCAGTTATAGAATGGTGTGTTTTTGTTTGTCCAGTCCCAGGACAACTTGTATGGACGAGTGTCTGACAGAGTATTTCAAACGGTCATGCCGTTGATTTTACGAATATACCAAGTTGGTGGGGAGAATGTAACTTCTCTTTATTCTACACCCAGTGTGCATTTGTGTAATCAATGTGTGATTACGGATTTGACAATGTGACATTCAAAGTGAATGGTGATCAGATGTTCTGAAGATAGACGTAGCCTCTAGCCTCACAACCAGGAATGACAGAAGTTGGGCTAGGCAGCATGGCTAGTTGGGTCATCCCCAAGCAGGGTGTATTGTCACCGATCTAGAGAAAATTCATATTTATACTTCTTTTCGATTCTGTATCTTCGGATGACGGTTGGATGGCCTACAACCGGGGTGGCAATATATTCGCGACACTCAAGCTAAATGAGTGAGCGGTCATGTGTGGCCGGGTTGCAAGACGTTCTTGTTGAACCCTGAGTGTATCCCCTCTAGAGTACACTATTCAGAAGGTGCTCCCATACCTTGTCTGTTGGAATCCATTCTCCGATAAGCGCCCTGCGGTTTATGATTTTATACTATATATATGTGGAGCGTGAGATGCAAGCGTTCTGCTACTTGATGATTTAATTGAGTAGACATTATTATAATATCACTGAAGTTTGATATAAAAATATGTTGGGTTATAGTAAGGTAAAAACCGTCCATGTTTATGTGTGGATTGGTCTTACTATTACCTTCTTGTTTGGAAAAGGATTTTCAAAGTTAAACAGTATGGTTGGAATTTACTCACACCAGTCCCATGACTGACCCAGAGTTTATTTTGTTTGTTTTCCCTAAACTCTTGGGTGCCCAAATTTGTACGGGCAGTCAAGTGTTTCAGGCTTTGCAGATTCACTTGGAGGAGCTCAAAAGCAGGAAGCTTCACCATTAGTTATGTAGAGTTATTTCCGCTGTGATATGATGTATTGTACTCTGATAATGGTATGTATATACAATACAGTTTTGTATTCAAAGTTATGTTATATAATACATCTTATTTTGTTCCGCTGCGAGTTTCGTGTTACTCTGATTCTGTTCAGTTGTGATCTTCCTCTTCTTCTATTCTATTAGTTCTATCTTTTCTTTCTCACCCTCTAAATTCTTCTATCAATGTCCTGGTGTTTTCGATGCTTGGATAGTCAACAGTGTGTTTTTATGTTGATTTTCTGGGTCGAAAATCCCGCCATTACACCATCCTACTCTGTCGCCATACTAGTTCTACAATCAAAACCGCATGAGGTTGTATTAGAAATTGGGTTTCCATCATGAGTCAAGGCTAGGGAGGAGCTCCTTACCGATTCGAGACACTCTAGCGAATGTCTCAGGATCCCCCGCAGTGAACCCTTGGAAAGATGCAGGGCTGGTCCACACATACAGCTTCATGGATTGACAATTCCTAAACACATGTTTCCCGGTCCTATAGGACCTATCATCCGAGGCGCGCCACATTCCATCATCCACATAAGTAAATATCAGCCAGTTTAAGCACCGACACCACTTCTAGCTAGAAAGAAATGTGCTGCTCTCCCTGCGTTCCCTTCTCTCGTTTTAGACTCAACCGGGTTGTGAGGCTCGCAAAGTAACGTTATAACCACAAGGCCTGCTTTTCAACAAAGCCTTGATCATCTTCATCTTAGCGTGCCACGTTGACAATTCACGCCATGCGATTGGTAACTATTAATACACAACCTCTAAGGGTGTTAAGCAAGAGAATAAATTCTCCGCAACCAATGGTCGTATATTAATAGAAATCAATTTACATAGAGCAAAATTCAACGTCAAACACACATCCATTTATAAAATTATGCTCTGGGTCTGAGCGAAAGTCAAATCCGTACAAATCAACACTACGTCTGGATAACTACCCTCTTAGCCCCGTCTTGGGAGCAAATCAATCAAGGGCCACAACACTAGTTACCCATTCGATGTGAGGATCGTCGGTCTTCAATCGTCGTCTTCAATTCTTCCATTTAAAACGTCGTATGATTATTTGAAATGAGTATAACTCGGTCTTTTCAAATAATCTTCGCATAATTATCATTTAAATTATTTCATATCGTTATTACTTATCACTATTTTTATTTTGATAAAAGTAGATATAAATCATTCCATGTAGTCATTAACATATAAGGGCAACGAATCAACCAAACAAACAACGCATAATCATGTTCATGTATCATATCAAGGTATCATGTTCAATGAACATTTCAATTCCATTCCCACATTTATTTACTTGTAAATAACAACCAAAATGTAACTTTTAATTTATTCTTTTACTGCATAGAAAATGTCATTAAGACATCTCTTTTTCTTATTTATTTACACTACATGTGAATAAATGTTTTCCTTTTCTTCTGCATATCCTATTTACATGAAAATGTAAATGAAAGTGTCATCCAAAATATTTCTTTTTATTACATAAGAAAATGTAAATTTCTATTTCATATTTTATTTACACTCTTTCTCTCATTTAATTGGAAATGTAGTATTTCCTTCTTATTCTTTACACTATAGAAAATGTGAATTTTCTTTTTTTTTTCTTTTTCTTTTTATTCTTTACACTATATTCTCTTTTATTACATTATAAAGAATGTATTTCTTCTAACTTCTTTTGTTACAAAAAAAATGTAATATTTCTTCTTTTGATTACATTAAGAAAATGTAATTGACATAATACTGAAAAATCCTATCTTTCAATTGCATTGTAAAATTTCCTTCTTTAATTACGTTGTAAATGTAGTTAACATTACAGTGAGAAAATCTAACTTTTTAAATTACATTAAAGAAATGCAAATTTGATTACATCATCCAATTCTTCTTCTTAATTACGTTAAAAATGTAATTTTCAATATAATGTAAAATCCCTCTCTTTTAAATTAAACTAAAAATGTAATTTTCATAACAGTGCAAATTTCTATCTTTTATAGTTACATTAAAAAGGTAAATTTGATTCTAATGTCCAATTCTCTATTTAACCGTTTATATTTTTAATATGGGCCAGACCTCTCACATTAGGCCTGCAACTTGTGGATGCTGGATAAGCCGGTCGATTCCGGGAAGACTTATCCCACAAGTTGGGCTTAACCTCGTGTCTTGGCCCAATTTGCATTTGCGCACTTGGACCTCTCACATTAGGCCCAACATTTGTGGCTGCTGGATATGCCGGTCGGGTCCGGGCAGACTTTCCACCACAAATGTGACCTAACCTCGTGTCCAAGTACAATTTTAGTTAATCATTATAATTGTTCTACTAAAAATATTATTTTACATGGCACTTCTTAACAAAATTGATGTTTTTAATTCACGTGCCATTCTTAAATAAAAGTGATGAATTCTAATGTCATATAAAGAGGAAATTTTATATGGAAACATATTTTCTATGAATTCTAATGTCATATAAAGAAATGCATGCGACAAATTAAAAGTAAGAAGATTAGCGTATTAGTACGTGCGTTAAATAGGGAAAATTAACGCAAGAATGCATGCGGTGAAAGTATTAATTAAAAATGAATAGATGCATATACGTACATATGTGCAATTATGTTAAAAAGATACAAATTTAAAAATGTGTGAGTTCAAAATGAATAAATCCATGCAATGTATAAAGAGAAAATTTGTACATACAATTAATATGGTGCATAACATTTAAAAAGTAATACTATTAATGCATTATAAATAGAGGGACATTTGTTGCTTTATGAAAAACAAGCATAAAAGATTGCTTTTGAATTTCAAATGTAATAAGGAGGTAAATGAGGTATGATGGATTAAAGAACGGTAAAGTAAGAAAGAAATTGAATGTTTAAAAAGGGTAAACATTAATGCTCCATATCTTTTGAACGTTTGAGAAAGGGAAGCATTGCATTAGAGAATATAATGTTCCATTTAACGTTTTGAACCTGGACCATTTTATATAATATGGTGCTAACTCAGCACTAGGTGTACGATATGAATTCAAAACCTAATATCTAAAGGCTAGAATTAATTTAAACTTCTATATAAACAACCCCAACCCTCATCCCAAGACCTCATAACCTTGCTCAAAGTAGTCGTCATGTTGTTCATGGCCACCTATCGTAGCCTCCAGTCTTCTCTAAAACTAGAGCATCTTCTCTAAACTAGATAACCGAATCAAAATTAGAGAATCATTCATCTACATCAAAAGGATAACTTTTCAATTTGAGAAATCAGATCTTAGAATACAAGATTTGTTTTTTTGTTTGTAAGTTCAGTTATTACACAGATTTAAATACATTTCTTAATAGAGATCATGACTTGTTACAAGTTGAAACTAGAACGGTGCTTAAGTGTAAGATAATCAAACCTGATTCATGTTCATCTTAAATTACCTATGCCTATGAGATTATTGTTACTGATTAATTGGAACCTATCATGTTGTAAATTAAATTTGTGGTTCTTTTATGTTTTAACATGCGACTGGTTTATATATATATATATATATATATATATATATATATATATATCCATATATTTAATTGATCGTGATTGTGATATGAAACACAATATGCGGTGTATGAAATGTTAAGAGTTGATTAAACATAAAAAATATACTTTTTATGTTAACATGAATTATTAAGAGTTGATTTAACATAAAAATATACTTTTTATGTTAACATGAATTGTTAAGAGTTGATTTAACATAAAAATATACTTTTTATGTTAACATAAAATGTTAAGAGTTGATTAAACATTAAAAAAAATATACTTTTTATGTTAAAATGAATTGTTAGAGTTGATTAAACATAAAAAAAATTATACTTTTTATGTTAAAATGAATTGTTAGAGTTGATTAAACATAAAAATACACTTTTTATGTTAACATGAAATGTTAAGAGTTGATTAAACATAAAAAATATACTTTTTATGTTAACATGAACTATTAAGAGTTGATTAAACATAAAAATATACTTTTTATGTTAACATGAAATGTTAAGAGTTAAGTAAACATAAAAATATACTTTTTATGTTAACATGAATTATTAGAGTTGATTTAACATAAAAATATTAAATTACATGCTATTGGCGTAGATTGGCTCATAATCATTTAAATGATTAGTAGCATGAAAAAGGTATAATTTTTATACCATTAATTATGAACACAATTTAAATTGTAAATGTGACATGACAACACTTGTGGATAAATTGTACATAAACTTGACATAAATGGAAAAATATGTAAATAAAGAAAAAATGAACATGCCTAACCCGAGGTTAGATTGAGTTGTGGTGTAAAACTGCCTGGAACCGCCCGGCACATCCAGTAACCGCAACAACACCGATCTAATGTGAGAGGGTAGTGCATCATGCCCAAGAAAAACCCGAGGTTAGATTGAGTTATGGTGTAAAACTTCCCGGAACCGCCCGGCACATCCAGTCACCGCAACAACACATACCTAATGTGAGAGGTTGGTGCATTAATAAATCAATTAATGCCAAGGAAGAAGATATGCTTAAAATGGTAGGGTTAAGTTAACATAAGAGAGAAACACTTAACAAATATAACATGATAAGTGGTAGATTAAGTTAACACAAGAGGGCAACACTTAACCAATGTAACATGACAAGTGGGTGATTAAGTTAACTCGACTAGATTAATGGCACTTAACCAATATAACATGATGAATGAGTAGGGTTAAGTTAATAAGAAACACTTAACCAATATAACATGATAAGTGGTATGGTTAAGTTAACAAAAGAGAGCAACACTTAACCAATGTAACATGATAAGTGGTAGGGTTAAGTTAACACAAGAGGGGAACATTTAACCAATATAACATGGTAAGTGGTAGGGTTAAGTTAACACAAGAGAGCAACACTTAACCAATGTAACATGACAAGTGGGTGGTTAAGTTAACTCGACTGGACTAATGGCACTTAACCAATATAACATGATGAATGAGTAGGGTTAAGTTAATAAGAAACACTTAATCAATATAACATGATGAATGAGTAGGGTTAAGTTAATAAGAAACACTTAACCAATATAGCATGATGAACGAGTGG
Source organism: Allium sativum (assembly GCA_030737875.1). Taxonomy (NCBI): domain Eukaryota; kingdom Viridiplantae; phylum Streptophyta; class Magnoliopsida; order Asparagales; family Amaryllidaceae; genus Allium; species Allium sativum. Next base: position 704,687,424 of record CM060922.1, on the reverse strand, counting down.
GGTTAAGCTAACGAGAAACACTTAACCAATATAACATGATATGTGGTTGGTTTAAGTTAACACATAAGGCAACACTTAACCAATGTAACATGATAAGTGATAGGGTTAAGTTAACACAAGAGAAACACTTAACCAATATATCATGATAAGTGGTAGGGTTAAGTTAACACAAGAGAGCAACACTTAACCAATGTAACATGATAATTGGTAGGTTTAAGTTAACACAAGAGGGCATCACTTAACAAATATAACATAATAAGTGGTAGGGTTAAGTTAACACAAGAGAGCAACACTTAACCAATGTAACATGACAAGTGGGTGGTTAAGTTAACTCGACTGGATTAATGGAACTTAAACCAATATAACATGATGAATGAGTTGGGTTAAGTTAATAAGAAACATTTAACCAATATAACATGATAAATGAGTAGGGTTAAGTTAATAAGAAACACTTAACTAATATAGCATGATGAATGAGAGGGGTTAAGTTAATAAGAAACACTTAACCATATAACTAAACAGTGTTAAGTTAATAGGAAACGCTTAACCAGTACAACATGATATGTGGATGGGTTAAGTTAACATGAATAGATAGCACTTAACCAATATTACATTAACAAAGTGGATAGGGTTAAGGCAAGTTTAACCAATAATACATATTGATTTGATAAGTGGGAGGGTTAAGTAAACCGTGGGTAGGTGGGTAATATTAGTATATATATAGGTCCACAAACTTAACCATTAAATAAATATGTTTGAATCAGTGGGAGGGTTAAGTACATCTCGTGCAGGTGGGTAATATTTGTATATATAGGCCCACAAACTTAACCAGTAGGAAACCCTAGTAATGGGGGCCCATTTCAGCAGTAACCCACTTAGATGTATCATGGTACCCTAAACTAGGCAGGGTGGGGCATGATTACTGGGCTGATTATAAGCGGTCAAAATAACGACAGGGGGTACGTCAGTGTAGGTTCCGACGGATTACGGGCATGCACGTACTCCGGAGTGGGAAAAAGCAGGCACTGGGTACCAGTAGTTATACACTGTGCATCTTGAATCGTGTCAGGTTGCTAGATAAGGATTGATACACCTTATGGTGGGACCAACACAAGGTATCTACACACAAGAGAGGGCCGATTGACACAGACACAAGGAAAATTAATACAAGTAGGGAGCCGATCGATAGGGTAGTAAGGGTACATCTAACATATTCACGGCAATTAGGCTGATTGAGGTAAGATCCTCATACTAGATGTACACCTGAAGACTACCACAATTGCGGGGTTGGGATCACCTTATTATATAATACAGGATACTAGTTGGGACATTAGTAGGGAATACCAAACATTCTATAAAAGACACTAGTTAGGATGCTGGTTGGGTGGTGCAGAGAAAGTAGGAAGTCAGAGAAAGAATAAAAGCGCATTTAGTTTATCTTGCGCTTATGCTAATCTTATGTTATCTCGTTATTATGGTATTGTCCTATGTTCAGTTTATTCATGTCATGTTCCTTTTCCTGTTTAAATGCTAGTAATCACTGGACTTACCAGACTTATGTCTGACTTAGTTTGTTTTCTCCTCTTTTCTTCTGTTTCCCCCAGGTAGTCAGGGAGGGAATAACTTAGCTTAGTTTGGACCGTTTCTCTTTCCAAGCTTGAAGATTAGTTGGTCTATTGCTTTGAACTCTCTTTTCCACTGATATGGCTGGCTCATGCTTTATTGGGGAATATCATTGTCAGTTTATGCTTCTTTGTTTTGTTAAACAAGACAGATGCTTTGTTGTAATGGGTATTGGTATTTTGGTGTTGGAAAACAATCTTTGTACAAGTTGTTTTACCAAGCTGTTGTTTTATCAATAAAGTAAGGTTTTGTTTATTTTCCGCTGCTTTATTTGTCTGTCTTGTAATTTATTGGCATCTTTTACCTAAAACGCTCCACTGAAGTTAAGGCATTCCCTTTGTGAGTGACCTTAACGGAGGTGGGGTGTTTCAGATTTCGTCCAACTCCATTAGGAAACGAAGAAGTTATGCCTCCTGAAATTTGATTGAAAGTGAAAAACGAGAAGAAGATGAGAAAAAATTGTAAAGAGACATGATTTTTGGGACTATTTATAATGGCCGAAGTGTCTTTTCAACAAAGTTCAAAATTCAAATTCAAAACTTTGGCTCTAAGTTGGTTGAACTACTAAATCTTCAATATATTTCTCATACGGTGTTCAAATTTAGCAAACAAATATACTATTCTGATCAGAAAAACGAGACCATCGCAATAGAGTAGATTTTGTCATCAAATTCTAGAAGATATTCATGACAACAGAAGAACAACAAAAAGAAGGATTGCAAAAATAGGTATGCTCTACAATAATTTTATAATTATCAATATATTTAGATATACATACATATATATATATATACACACACATACATATATGAACATATTAAGGTATAGAAAATCATCCATTTTATAATTCTAAATATTTTGGTTCATATGTCAATACACCATAGTATACATATTAATATACCAATCTAATTAAAATATCTTCTTATTTTAAAATTTAACTACTCTTTGATTTGGCTTTGAAAAGACATCTTTTCAATGTGAAAATGTCGATTCAAATTCTAATTATAAATTTTGTTTCAAAAAAGTATATTAATAAATAAAACTATAAAGATATGTTAATTTTCAAACAGTTGATATTGTTATATATATATATTATATGATGTTTAAAATAAAATTTTAACATATATATTTTTACATATGATTTCATAACAATTTTGGGTTATTTTATCGCAAATACTATTTGTAACTTAATACTAATTTTGATTATTTTTAAGATTTATAAAAACTTGTATATTTAACTTAATATTTTGATGTATATATATGACTTTTATGCCTTAAATATGTTTAGAAATTATAGTTTTATAATTTACTTTGTAATACCAGATTTCATAACTATAGATTTATTTTAAAAGTTATAACATATAAATGGTTCTTTAAGCAAATTAATATGTTTTGATTTCTAAAGTTTAAATTTAAAATTGACTTGTATCAAAATATTGATGTATATCTCATAGTAAATTAATTTTTAAGTCCTTTTTAAATTAGTTTTTATATATACTTATGAATATATGTTTATATCAATATAGTTTACTTTATATGATCCAGTTTTTATATTTTCCTTAAAAATATATTCAAATTTTATTATAATAAGTATCATACGAAGATTATTTAACTCCATTGAATCATTCTGAATATTATACTACTTATCATGAATATTTTTTAATTAAACTCTTATCTTTATTATTCTTTCAATCACTTTCATTAGTATAATTAACCTAAGTCTAGAAATTCACATTATCTTTGTTTGATTCAAATAATTTATAATATGCATAATAGTTAGATATTACTTTAAATGTCTTTTACATTAATACATATCATCATCAATCATTATTATCATTACACATCTTATTTCATATCATACATCATTATAAATTACAGTGCATCTCAAATTAAAATCATTCACATCATAAGTTACATCTCATTTAAATATATCATTTCATATTGTTTTACATATTACATACATTTCGTACTACATTATAATCAATATACTGCACACACTACTTTACATATTAACTTTTAACCCACGCATAACAAATATACTATATGGGGAATTATTATCTTAGAAATACATAGGATTATTAAACACCTAACATACTTACTTTGAATTGATTGGCTTATTTGGCTTGATTAACTTGTTTGGCTTGATTGATTTGTTTGATTTGGTTGACTTGGTTGAATTGTTTGAATTAACCGACTTGTCTGATTTGTTTTGATTGACTTGTTTGACATAGTTGAATCTGATTAATAGTGTGTTAGAAATATACTTATGGATTTTTGGATAATAGGAGTTTTATAAGTTTTTAGGGTAAATAGAAGTTACAAGAAATGTTTGGGTTTATGTTTGACTTTAGTTAAATTCATGTTTCGTGAAAACAAAACTTGAATTGGTTGTTTGTTTAGATTAAAATTGTCATTACTTAACTTATATTAATCATAATTTTAAGATATCTTATCGGAGTTATTTCTTAGCTGGATTAAGTCTTGTTATAGTTTTAAGGGAATTAGAGTTTAGGATAAATTTAGTCTAGTATTAGATTAAGGGGGAGTTTTTTAGTTTCTAGGATTAGTTGAAGGTTAAATAAATGTTTTTAAATTAACATATATTATTTTGGTTGATTTGGTTATTTAGATTGATTGTTTGAATTGTTTGCTTGAATTGCTTGTTTGGATTGATTGTTTGATTTAATATTGATTGGATTGCTTAGTTTATTATCCTTCTATTTAGTATAATCATAATTTTAGGGGGAGTTATAATATTTTAAGTTTAGAACCATATTTTTAGAGGAAAATATAAGGGTATCCAATTCAGAGAGTATTACATAGTCATTAGGATATAATATAGGCATAAATTTAGGGAGAGTTATATTTATTAGTACTTTAGTATAAAGTTAAATAGGATATATAGATAGCTATAAGATTTAATGGGAGAACTTTTAGAATTTCTTTTTGATAACGCCAAAGGGGGAGAAATTATAAAATATAGACTTAGTTTAAGTAGAACATATATAATTCATATAGATATGGGGAGTATTAGAGGGATCATCATAACTAGGTATGTACAGGTATGATATATTATAAACTAAGGTTGTTATCATTAAAAAGGGGGAGATTGTTGGAGAAATGCAGTTTTGATGACAACAACCTTATTTCAAAATTAATTGATTATAAAATATATACTAACATCTCTATCTAGAATATATATATACACACATATATGCAGGATTTATATTCAGGAATTAATACTGAAGATTGTACAGTTTAAGAGGTTTAGAATTTAGAAGATTCAAGACTCATGAGTAATCAAGATTTCAAGAGTTCAAGATAAATATAGTAATAGAGTCTAGTTTACGTAAGACTCTGAATAGCACTCCAGGTTCAAATTCAAATTCTATTCTGATTTTTCAAATTCTATTTTCAAATCCTATTCTAATTCTAATTAATTTTTCTATCTTACTTTTGATTTTTATTTCAAGTTTTTAAGTCTATAGTTTTATATATATTTATATAGTTATATACTTTTATACTGAAGCTTGTGCAGATTTTATATGGAAAGGGGGACTCCATAAGATAAGTTATGAGTAGCTATGCAGACCCAAAACTGAAGGAGGGGTGGGTTTACGTAGCATCAAAGTCATGAGAGAGGTATTTACTCTGAAACAGGCTTGGAAAGATATCAACAAAGAAGGGCTGTGGGCTAGATGGATGTGCTCTAGATATGGTACTGCAAATTTTTGGACCATGAAGGAGGATAACAATGCATCATCAACACGGAAGGCAATACTTAGAGTACGAGACACTCTGGCTAAGCATTGCAGGAGAGATATAGCCAATGGGAATGAGACACATTTATGGAGAGACCCATGGGTGAATGGCAAATCGTTCATATATATGTTTGGTTGGGATACATACTCAGCGTATGGGTGCCCAGAGGTTAATGTGAACACAATCATTCAGCATAACCACTGGAACCTCAATATTCCTTGTTCCCTAGCCCAAAGAAACACCATAGAGAACATGCAAATACATGATGATCGAAACTATGATATGTGGACATGGTCAGGCAATGCTTTTCACATTAGACAGGTCTGGGAGGACATTAGACCTAAAAACTCCATCAAAAGCTGGGCTAAAATGATCTGGAGCAAAACCAATGTGCCAAAAATGGCTAACTGCATTTACAAAGTGATGATGGGAAGACTGCCAACTAGGGACCGACTACTCAAATGGGAACTCATTACTGAAGACACATGCGTTCTTTGCAACAATTCACAGGAAAATCATAAACACTTATTTTTTAACTGCCCTTTTTCGACTAAAGTTTGGGAAAATTGCAGGAATTTCATAAATTACACAGAAATAGAGACTCAAATCCAACAAATAGTAGCTCACCTTGAAGTCATCAGGCAAAGCGTACGTCAAGTACCCGAAGTGCACAGTGTCGCTCTTACAGTTGTTGTTTGGAGCATTTGGAAGGAGAGGAACAACCGAATTTTCAAACAAAAAGAGAAAACACCAGATCTGGTTAGCAAATTTGCCATACAAGATCTCAAAATTGCAATGATGAGGAGAGGTCAAAGAAGTACCACAAGAACGGAACCTGAAGGAGACGGAAGGCAAGGATCGGTGGCCGCCATGGGCTCTGCGCCGAGATACAGGCACAAGCTACTTCTCATTCCAGCCGCCATGATGAAGAGAAAACGAAGGGTTAGGAGAAAGTGATAAGAACTTTATGGATTATTCTCGTCTGTAGTTACTTTAACCTAAAGTTGTGCGTTGTCGGATGTGGCATACGCTGTTTTGTGTTTTGTAACGTGGTCTTGGGCCACTGTTCTTGATTTTGGGTGAATTAAGCCCAGTAATAAAAGTAAACCCAATTTCAAAAAAAAAAAAACTTTTATAACTTTATATTTATATAGTTTTAAACTTTATAATTTTATAAATATATTTATATTTATGATTTCATATGATTTTATACTTTATAATACTTATTTATATCATTATGTTTTAATTCAAGAATTTCCAGAATTATATATATATATTAAAGAACTTTAAAAATACTCAAATTTCAAATTTGCACAAGGATATGTTGACATACATAGTTCTCTATGTCGACATATAACTGTCACATTTTTTATTTTGAAAGGAAGTGTCTTTTCACTATTTGTAACATTTAAGAAGCGTTGCAACCTTTCAAATCTTATAAATAGGGGATGAAATTGAATTTTTTTCATCATTCTTCTTCTCCATCTTCATCCGCTTTCTTTCCACCATTAATATTTCATATTTTTAGGATTTCTGCACTTATACTCTGCCGATTTCAATTCTATTTATATAAAACTTCTTCTTTTCTCACTCTCTACTCATTACTCTCTGAATCGAAGTGCTATTGGAGGGTTATATGGCTATTGTAATTATTTGGGAAGTGTTTGGGAAAAGGTGTGTTCCTTGTAGCCTTGAAATAAAGGAAAGGAATCGGTGGTAACCTTATAGCCGGAGAAATCAAGGGAAATGTACTTGATCAAGGGAGTTTGGAGTCGATGGTAACCTTGTGGCCGTGAAATCAAGGAGATTGTACTTGGATATTGATATAGTTATAAAACTCTATGGAATCCAGCATTTCGTGGGACTGGACGTAGGAGTAATCTGAACCAGTATAAAATCCGGTGTGTTCTTTCCTTTTTTGCATTTTATTTCTGTCTATTTTTATGTTTATATTTGATTCTGTGTCTGTGATTTTTCAGTGGTGTTTGATTCATATAGTAGATCATATAAGTTTTAGATTTTTTTAAATTCCTTGAAAACACTATTCACCCCCCCTCTGTATTAGTTTTTCCTTAGCGATACATTCCGCATTCCCTAACATTGTTATGCTGGTTTACTTAACACTGTATTTTCTAGAAATGGAAGCAAAACCTCATAGGCGAGGACGCTATATACTTGCTAGAATAAATGCAACTTTTACCAAATCTATTCCTTTGAAAATGTAGTGATTCACAAAAGGATCCTAAACATAAATATAACTCTCAAACTGAATAAATTTATAGATCTATTGATCATTATAGTGTAATATCGATGATTAACAACTTTTGTGTTACAATTACTTAACTGGTAAAATTCGAACCCAATCATTCAATTAAATAACCGGAGAAGGTGTATTATTAGTTGAAATATCATAAATAAATGATTCCGCATTATATTCTATACATTATATAAGACCAAAGGTTGAATCTTAACATTGCGTAGAGTGAATTGACAATAAAGTTTAACATAATATTATAGCTCCCAAATCAGATATGTTCACAAATTAGTTGATCATCATACTTTACTTTGGTATTTGATGTTTATTCATTGTTTGATGGTTTGTTAGTCTCAGTTTTTTGCTCTCATGTTAATTTTTCATTAATACTTGAAAACATAATGTTCATAGTTATGAAAAATAAATTAATATAAATTGAAGAAAGTCAATTCTTATATACATGCATTAGCAATGTAGCGCGCTACATGCTTATACATTAAAAAAAACAGGATCAATAATTTAATATAGACCAACTTTGATGTAATTCAAGGTACTATAACTACGTAGTGAAGTATATAATGCAAACTTTCGGAAATAAAATGGAACTAATAATAAACTTATCCCTCAAACTGAACAAGTATATAGATTGATTCTCATTATTTATTAAGACTACTTCATTATTCTCCATTTGATAATGTACTTATTAGTTTTAACTTTATGTGTTCACATCAATATTATCTTAGGTTTTTTGAAAATATGGAGCTATAAATAAAGTCAAAGAAAGATGATGCTTATCTATAACAAACACAAACTATAACACTGTTATAATCGAACTTGGATTTCAGTGGATTATTTTTATAAAGGATAAGGGACTTCAATGGGAAAATAAAATTTATTAAATTAAATGATTCTTAAAAATATTAAATAAGATGTTATTATATTAAAAATTTATGTTTGAATATGAAGTGATTTGTTTTTTTAATAAATGCAGGTGTATTATTGAGGCAAGCTAGTCTTTGCAAAATTCTAGTTCATAAATAATATATAAAATTATAAGCATGCAATGTTGATCTCTACTCCAAATTCAGAACTTGATAACATCAAAATGAATTAGTGCCAAAAAAATAAAGTGGGAATCCATGAACTGAGGGAAATTTGCGGAAAAACAAATGTTTTAAATGAAACGAATTAATGATATTATTAATGACAAATCATTTTAGTGGTAAAACACCTACCTTTATGAAATGACCCAAACTTCCTCATACGGGAAAGCCCGGATTGCTTTGAGAACCCGACTCATCAGAACACAAACAACAGAACATTTCTTTGCTATTACAACAATTTTCATCAGAGTACAAGAATATTTCAGAGTATGAATAAATATTACACTGTGGAAATACAATATCAGAGATTAAAATACGCAACAGCGGAAAATAATACATAAGTACAATGTGTAGCGGAAAATAACAACTGACGCAACTGAAAGAAATATATGGATAGAAAGCTTTCTGGATATAGCTCCAGTTGTAATCCAGGAACCTATGAAAATGAATATATGCAAAACTGAAAATACTAGCTACCCGTGTGGAAAATATGGGCACCCAGAGTTTAGGTAGAAACAATAAACTCTGGGTCAGTCATGGGACTGGTGTGAGAACTAAAACAGTTATTAAAACTTTACTTTAAAATATGGTAAATCACGGGACCATGCTGTATAACACGGAACAGGTTCACTCCACATGAATCTAGTTTAAAATAAAACAACGCAATGCTTTTTGGAAAATGAAGCTGTTATAAGACTGAGGTCCCATCACACAATGCAACGCAAGACGGAGGATAGAGTTTTCCCTTATAATAGTCAAACATGCTTGGTACGTTTAAAACAAATCATTTTGATATTACTATAAGTGTATAATGTCAAAACTACTTCAAATATAAATGTATCAATCACAGACGGCATAGCTACCATATACTATGTCACCGTATAGGTTTACAATCAAATCCGCAATGTCGTATAGGAAATTGGATTTCCATCTTTGAGTCGAGGAAAGGGATGGATCCTCCCGATTCGAGACACTATAGCAAATGCCTCAGGATTACACACCGCGGGGCAACCCTTGGATCTTTAAGGTCGGTCCTCTCTTACTTTTGAGGATTGGTTATTCCTGAACACACATTTCCCGGTCCTATCGGACCTATCACTTAACCATTAGCGACCAATATATGAGGCGACTCATAATCCATCATCCACATAAGTAAAAATGTTTGGGCTCCATACCATGACACCACTCCTAGCTAGAAAGAAACATCGTTCACTCCCTCCAGTCACGATCCCGTTTTTGACTCATATCGAGTGTGAGGCTCGCGAATTAATGCTATACACAAAGCTATGCTATTTAAAGCCGTGCTTTGATCATCAACCACAAGACTCTGCTTTTCAACAAAACCCTTGATCATTTGCATCTCAGCCTGCTACATTGACAATTCACGCCATACAACTGATGTCTATCAATATATAACCTCTAAGCTCATACGTCTTAGAGAAGGGTGTTAAGCAAGAGAATAAATTCTCCGCCACCAAAATTATATATATTTAATAGAAATCAATTAACACAGAATAAAATCCGATGTTAGACACACATCCATTTACAAGTCCGTTCTGGGTCTGAACGAAACCGGAGGCACCTTATTCCTCGTCCCATATGTCCAATACAGGAGAGAGGTCCTCGCATATCCGGTCGATCTCCAAGTACGTCTGGACGATCACCACTTATTACCTTGTCTTGGGGGTACAGCCCAATTAAGACATCATAATCATCCATACGATGTGAAGATCTCTAGTCTTCGACCACTGTCTTCATCGTTGATTTTTACTCGTCGTATCAATTATTCAAAATGGGTTAAACCCGATCTTTCCGAATAACTCACATATTTTATAATCAATAATCAAGTGCTATCAAAACACATCATATGCCTCATTCCAATTCAGAATATTCTTTTATTCCAATATTTACATCTCTTGGGAAAATTTCCGTTAATTTTATCAAAGATAAATTCTTTTAAATCTATTCTTTAATCTTCCTTTAGATATCAATTCCAAATGATTTCGTTATCTTTTCTATTCTAAACCAAATTAAGGTTTATAAAACTAGTTGGGATTATCGACCCCTACCGAAGTAATCATTTCTTTTATTATCCCAATCCCAACCTGTTCATCCCATGGAGAAAAACTGGTAGTACCCCATATTTAACACCCACGGTGCCATCGGTAAATTTAGTTACCATTTCACATTCAAATCTAATTTAAGATTTAACTATCGCTTGGAGTAAAATTGGTAGTACTCCATTCTCGATCATTTCCTAAATTCAATAATATTCTATTATCCCATTCTCATTTTAATCTAATTAAAGATTCATTAAAACTCCATCTTGGTTTTAATCTCCCAAAAATCATTATTCAATGATTTTTTTATTTTAGGAAATCAGTCCTGTCTTTAACTGGGTTAAAGAACCAATGTTATTTAAAACACAGTTCACGATAAACCCAAATCATGTTCCATTAACTATGGATTCTTTGCGGAAAACAGATAAAAAATATATAATCGACATAAATTTCTGTATCTGACTAATACTATAAATGGAATAATGACAAATCCTTTTAAATTCCATATATAATAAAGTTCTTCCTTCATAGAAGCTCATCTCGATTATTACCAAATCGAATTCCACTCAATTTCAGTTTAATGTATTAAATTGGGAAACTTTACTTTGGAAAATTTCCTTTAAATCTTAGTAAAAAGATTTATAAATTCTAAATCATATCTTTATTGTTAATTGGGTTAAATAACAAGTGTTATTTAAAACACCGTTCACGATAAACCCAAAAATCCAATTCTTTTATTCAATTCCAATTAAATATTAGTTAATTGGTAAACTTCACTAAATCTTATTTAAAAGATTTATTCTTTTCTCATCATCGTTTAAGAACAGTGTTAATAAAGACACCATTCGTGACAAACCCAAAATCCAATTTGATATTAAATACAAGGCTCTGAATAGAAATTATATTGGCTTATATTCAATATCAAATTCTGAAACTAATGGATATCATATTGGGAATAATGATATCTGTATCTTCCAAATTCCCATAAAAATATCCGTATAACCACGGAATCCATATCGAAATATTCTAAAGATTGTCCCATTCCAATCCATTTCAATTCATACCTTGGAAAATTCTGGTTAAATCAAAACAATTTCAAATCCAGTTTATTTCTTAAAAAATATTGGATTATTATACTAGTTAATAACTAGTTCATTTCGATAAAAATATATTTTTATCTTTCCAAAATTGGAATTTTTCATCCAAAAACCTTCCAAATCATTTATTATGATTTTACATATTTTTTCCTTATTTTTAATAATTTATCAAGGTCCATATAGTCGGTTTCCAATAACGGCCACCGAACTGCATCTATGGCAACCTTTTTTGAAATTGATTTGGACATATTTCCAAATTTAACCACTCAAATTTAAATCTCTTATATTCATTGGAATGCTCTTTTCGATACAAACCCAACGTTTCCGGATTTAGGAGAATCCGACGGTCAGATCTCCCGTTACGTCCATTTGAATTTAGTGGTCGAAATTCGCGAACAGTCGCTGCGCGGCGCGCTTTATTCAGATCATTATAATATATTATATATATTTTGTCGATTTCCATTTAAAACGTTATTTATAAATTGTTTACAAATTCATTTTAAAACGATTCCAACTTCTATTTCAATTTTAAATCAAAACTGAATATTCCATATCATTATAATACTAAGATGATAATATTTTCAAAATGTCATATTTTGAAATTAATTCTTTTTTATATTCATTATAAACTGAATAAAATCGATCGATAAACCCGATCGGGTTAAAAGGACATTTCTATACTTTACCCGGCTTCATATTTTTATATATTTTCGTGTCCATCCAAAATCGGACATCAAAACCATATTTTGATTATTCACTGAATATTATTTTAAAATATTCAATATTTTAAAATATTCTTTATTTCTTAATCGGAATGGAACTCAATCAATTACCATATAATTTCAGTTATATGGATTTCATATATTACATGTATTCAACAATAATGATAAATAATCATGAACCATTCAAACATCATCCAGAGTGCAATATTCAACCGTATAAGCATTAAAATAAATAAATAACGCTCATCACAGCCTGTCAACCTATCGATTGACATACAACTAAATATTGGGATTAGTGTATGTCCAATATCATCCCAATACCCGTGTGGGGTTTTCAAACAATGGTCGATTCAAATTAATCATTGGCTAATAAATTTAACCAATTCTAATTCAGTTTGAATTATTTTTATACTTAACAAATTTCACTGTTTAAATTATAAATGGATATTTATAATTTAATTTCATCAACCACGTTAATATTAACATTATTTTTAATACGTTAAACATTTCAACATCACAAATAAAGCATAATACAATCAATTAAACCGTCCATGGTCTGTGGACGAGGGAGGTGAGCTAACAGGCACCGTATACAATTTATAATGATTAAACTGATAAAAAAATCTACATTGACAACTCTATATATTTTTATACATGAATATAACATGATAAAATAATTTTGATTGAGAAGGAGATCTCAAATTGGGGTCCACTCCGCCATTCTTTTCTATCGTTCAAATTCGCCGTTCTGATTCCAGAATTTGCAAATGAGCTCCAATCTTCACCCAACCTTTCTTTCTAGCCAAAACACGTCATTCTGGGCAACTTTCGCCTAGTGGACTTTTTCCCGAAACTGATCCAATTCACCGTAATTCACAAAAAGACAATATTTGGACTGCTAACTTTGGACGCATTTTCCGGGCAGCTCCGCATTAAAAAAAATATGACTTCCGTATACTCAAATCGAAGAGAAAATCGTGCTCTACGAATTTGGTATTGTGGAGTTTTGGCAGAAGTGCTCGGGTTGGAAGATATTGATGAAAGAAGGTCCAGATCTTATTTGCAAATACGATAATTTATGAAAAAGGGGTTTTTGGCCAAAGAGGGACCTACGGTCGGAGTTGGGGTGGGGGATGGCAGCGCCGGAGGTCTGTAGGCGGGGGCGGCCTTCTGGTGGTCGGTGGCGGTCCCACGGTGGACTGGGGTTTGCGGGGTTTGGAGAAGGGAGGAAGAGGAAGGGGTGGCGGCGTTAGCGGCTGGGGAGGTCCAGCGGTCGGCGCAACGGTGGGAGAAGAGAGCCACTCCGGGGGGCGGCGGTTGGCTGAAGGCAATGGGTTTCGGTTTTTTTCTTGAAAAGAATGGCGGGTTTGCTGAGTGTAGTTAGGGTTAAAGAAAATATATATTTATATTATTATTTTAAATTCCAAAAAGTTAGTTTCTCATTCTAACTCCAAATCAAACCCGATGACTGTCGTCCCTAACCGAATACCCCCATTCCGGACACAATAGGACATGTCCCATAAGCCAATTTGACTGTTTTGATCAGGTTTTCTTCAAAATTAAAATATAAATCAATATAACTTTCAAAATTGAATTCAACGTACATTTTAATTTAACAGTGCCACATACTGACTTCAAAAATTCCAGAAAAATAAACCTAGCTATGTTTGACGATACGGTCCTAACAAAACTATTTTCGTTGAATTTGGACACCATTTGAAAAATGGCCTTTTTCCAGTTGATTAAATTTAAATTGTATTGACAAAACACGTTTAAATTTACCGCACCCACATATTAATTCCAAAAATTATGAAATTTGAAATCTGACAATAATTTGACATTCTGGGTCCAATAAAAGTGAAGGTCGTTAGCATAATGGATATTTTTAAGGGCTATATATTATATTATAATATATATAAATTCCATAGCGGCTATTCTGAATTTTAAACTGCACATAATAATAATTTATAAAGTGAAATCTCAGTTTCTTACATTCCTTAGAAAGATATAATTAAAAATATTCCAACGTTTCTTGTTTCATCTGATTCAGACTTATATTGAATTCTATATATTCATTTGAAATTTAAAATCGAATTTTCAAACTACCGCACCATTTCAAACTCTATTTATAATTAAAATAAATTTATATGTTCTAACTTCGATTTAAATAAATTTTTAGTTGTTATTATTTAAAATAAATCATTTTAAATTCTTAAAATCCACTAAAATAGTTGAAATAAAAATTTTAAATTGGTTCAGAATTTCCGGGTTGTTACACTTTATTTTTTGCTAGAATATTGGATATGAGCTTCTATAACATACATTAATGAATTATTTTACCCAACAAAATAAATAAATAAATAGAAACCAATGGAAGAAAAAAAAATTAATCTTTATATTTTAGCTTCAAATGTATTGTATTTGTCATCTATATTCTTTTATCATATAGCACAATAATAGTCAAAAAGAAATTCAGACTAATATTTAGTTTCATGCAATTTAATGCACCAACAATAAACAATGCATGTGTTTTGACTGAAATAGGTCATGAGAGCTCCAATTTTGAATATAATACATATTACATTGTATTTGAATGTAGATATTAGCCGGATTAAAAAATAAATAAAGAGAAAGCATGATATTCAACCATAGATTCACCGCAAAATGGTAGTGAATTTCAAGTAAAGGTAGAAGCTTGGAACTAAAGTTACTATGAGTAATAGAAATTATCAACATATATAATGTCACTCGAATGAATTGGAACTTTTATATTAATAATAAGTAAAAGACTTCGAGTACAAAAATTCTTAGTTCTATAATGCTTAGATGTAAAAAGTCATAGATTAAAATAGGAAAATTTAAGGTAATTTAAAATATATAGATCCGGTCTGGGTTTTTTAGAAAGTCAAAAATTAGTGTCTTATTCATTTCATTTCGTACATTGAGTTTTGTGTTTTCAGGTTACTCTAAATAATACCAAGAAATAAGAGAATTAAATCTATAATTCTTAGCCACAGCAACGATCAATGGACAACGGAGAAATTTGATTGTTTTCCATGCTTTGGTTGTCCCCGAAAATACAAAAATGCAATAAACTTGTCTTCTATTTTACATATTATTTTTTCTCCACAAAATTACTTGTTTTTCAATAATACAATTGTGGAAGCACTTTTCTTTGCATATAAACATGAAACTAAAAGCAACAAATAAAAGAGGCCTTAACTTTAAAATCTATCAATTTATAGTTAAGGAGAATTTTGCATCATTAGAACAAAATATTAGGTGAGCAGTAAAGAAGAAAGAGTTAAGATAAACAAAATAAGAATGTAGGACACAAATTTCAGCAGGAATATATGGGGATCGACCAAATATAGAGGGACATCACTATAACTGACGCCCATGTTCAAGAGAGAATTAAAAATTTAGATTTCAACACAAACGTTAACAATTTGCATTATACTTACAATTTCAATTAGAAGGCATAGAGTAAGATGTATACAAACGTAACAACCCATAATTTTTAGTATATTTAAATTTAGATTTAAAATAAATAAATGGAATAATATTGAATAAAAATCAAACTTTGTTGATTATAATGGTGATGATTGTTGAATTGAGTATAAATAGATTTTTAAATTTAGTTTATTTAGAATTGTTGTAACATGGAATTTAAAATTTTAATAACAAATTAGATTTTTGTGGTTTAAGTTAAAAAAGGGAAATTCAAATTTAATTTGTTAAATGGCAGAATTTTATGTTGTTTAATAATAACTGAAATTCAAATCTAAATTCAAATAAGCAAATTTAGAAGCTTATAATTTGTGAGATCGATTTATAAAATTTATTTAAATTGTAATTGAATTGAAATGAAATTTAATAAATATTTAAATTGAATTAAAATAGTTAAATGAACAATTGAATAGTTATTAATTAATTTAACTGTGAAATTTAGCTGTTTTGGCAACCGTCTCTAAATTCAATGAAATTAGTACCATTGGATCCAGAACAGTGAATTATTATAGATTTTCAATTTTCGTTACAATCGGACGTGTTAGTTGATCGTACAGAATAAAATACGAAAGGAATTAATGTGATATGAAAATTGTTGTTTCTAATATTGGGCCTTCTATATTTATATATAAATAAAATCCATTTACCCCTTCATCGGCCATTCTCACTATACGTTCATTTTCTCTGTCAAACTTTTTCTAATGGCTGATGTAAATCTTCAAACCCTCATTCAAATAAAAATACAAGCTTGAAAATCAAATCTCTTCAAAACCCAACAAATTATATGTCGAATCGAAGCTCTCGACGATACGAAGCTACGGGTACCATTTGTTTCAGCATGTAGTGCCCAGATTTGCCAGAAATCGAAGGTCAAACCTTTAAATCGTGGAACCCTAAGCATGAAATTGGGGGTTTCGATTTAAGGGTTAATCACGAAATCGGGCTTCTGGGTATTGTAGAGGAGATCCATACGAGTGCAATGGTGGCGTTCGTGGGCTTTAAAGTGGAGTGTGGAGCCGAAATTTGGTCGTTGAAGGGTGGAAAAGTGGTTCGTTCATCTTGGCATCGGCGGGTAAGGGAACCACCTGAGTTGCTGCCGTCTGGAGGAGGAGCGCGCCTTGGGTCTAGCGTTCGAACGCAGGTGGCGGAGGTCGGTTTCGTTGTCAGAGTGATGAGCTTTGGCCAGTCAAAAATGGGCGGTTTGGGTTCCTTTTCACGTCATGCGCATGGTAGCAGGTGGGAAGAGAACGAAATTGGGTGGGAAAGAAAACTGAGGTGTCAACGGGTGATTGGGTGAGAGTTTATTTTATTAATTTTATATATATTCAAAATTCAAATGGTTAAATGTGAATAACTTTCACATGAGAGGTCAGATTTGAGCGCGGTTCATTGCGTTGCGATCGTGGTAGAATTGCGGATGTTCTGGCATTGGTTTGGCTGCGTTTAGAGAATGTGAATTTTTGGGCTTTGGTTGGACGTCCGATCAATTAAAGACCCAAAGGTGAGTGATTTTCTCGCTCATGATTAACTGAATCTTTCACATGTTTGTTAAATTAAATTATGAAATAAGTTTGGTTGCATGGTTGTTGAAACGATCCGAACTTCCCCGTGAAGGAAAGCCCAGATTGCTTTGAGAACATGAAAAATCGGAACATAAACAGTAGAACATTTCATTGCTCATTACAACAATTCCATCAGAATACAAGAATATACAGAGTATGAATAAATATTATACACCAGAAAAATATTAGAGATTTAAATTACATTACATAGCAGCGGAAAATAATACGAACACAACTGAAAGAAATAAACGGATACAGAGCTCTCCAAGTATGTTCCAGCTGCAAACTAGGATCCTGTGAATATAAATATGTAAAACCAAAACTACTAGCTGCCCGTGTAGAAAATAGGGGCACCCAGAGTTTAGGTTAAAACAATAAACTCCAGGTCAGTCATGTGACTGGTGTTAGAACTAAAGCAGTTATTTAAAACTTTACTTTAAATCAGATATATCAAGGGACCACGCCGCGTAACATGGAACGGGTTTCCTCCCATGAATACCATTGCATATAACAAAACAACACAATGCTTTTTGGAAAAATGAAGCAATTATAAGACCCAGGTCCCATCACACAATGCAACGCAAGCCGGAGGATAGGGTTTTCCCTTATAATAGCCAAACATGCTTGGCCCGTTTAAAACAAATCATTTGATACTATTATAAGTGCATAGTGTATAAAACAACTTCAAATATAAATGTATCAATCCTAGACGGCATGGGTACAATATATCATGTCGCCAATACTAGGCTCTATAATCAAAACCGCAATTGTCACATATTGGAAGTTGGATTTCCATTTGTGAACTAAGGCAAGGCATCGTCCTTACCGAATTCGAGACGCTCTAGCCCGCCCCTCATGATACAGCCTCAACTACACCTTGGATCTTCAGGGTAGGTCCACTCGATGTGGATTAAACTTAAACCCTGAACAATACGTCTCCCCGCCCTATGGGGCGTCAATGAGCCAACTGACTTCATCGGTCCTGGATCGACCGATATAACCGAGGCGCCTCGCAATCCATCATCCACATAAGTAAAATGCCATGGTGTGTAAAACTCTGACACCACTCCTAGCTAGAAGGAAACGTATGCTCTCCATGTAGTCCTCTCCCGTTTCTGGTTCACACCGGGGTGTGAGGCTCGCGAATTAACGCTATACACAAAGCTACACTATATTAAAGACGTGCTTTGATCATCTACCACAAGACTTTTCTTTTCAACAAAAGCCTTGATCACTGCATCTCAGCATGCCACATAGGCAATTCATGCCATGCGACTGATATCTATCGATATATAACCTCTGAGCTCGTACGTCTCAGAGAAGGGCGTTAAGCCAGAGAATAAATTCTCCGCCGCTAAACAGATATATATTTAATAGAAATAAATGAACACAGAATAAAATCCAATGTCAGACACACAATCCATTTACAAGTTCATTCTGGGTCTGAATTAAACCGAAGGAACCTTATTCCTCGCATATCCATCGATCTCCAAGTACATCTAGATGATCACCAACTGATTCCCTGCTCTTGGGTGTACAGCCCAATCAAGATCATCAGTAATTATCCAAACGATATGAAGACCTTTGGTCTTCAACCACCGTCTTCATCGTTGACTTATCGTCGATTTAGTTATTCAGAATGGGTATAAACCCGGCCTTTCCGAATAACTCGCGTATATAATAAACAAGTGCTATAAAACACAACATACGCCTCATTCCAGTCCAGAATATTCCTTTATTCAAATATTCTTATACTTTGGGAAAGTTTCCCATTAATTTTATCAAAGATAAATTCTTTAAATTTATTCTTTAGTCTTCTTTTGAATATCAATTCAAACCAAATTATGGTTTATCCAAACTAGTCGGGATTAATGAACCTTACCGAAGTAATCATTTGTTTAATTTCCCAATCCCAACCTATTCATCCCATGAAGTAACACTGGTAATACTTCATATCTAACACCACAGTGTTATCGGTAAATTCAATTACCATTTCATGTTCAAATCTAATTAAAGATTTGACTATCGCCTGGAGTAAAACTGGTGGTACTCCATTCTCGATCATTTCTTGAATTTGATAATTTTAGTTATCAAATCCACCTTTCAATCTGTTTAATTCAGCTTTAATTTCCAAAAATCATTACTTAATGATTTTTCAAATTCAGGAAATAATTCCTATCTTTAACTGGGTTAAAAAACTAATGTCATTTAAAATACAACTCACGATAAACCCAAAATCACATTCCATTAATTATGGAATCTTCACGAAAAATAGATCAATATCTATTATCGATATAAAATTCCATATTCGACTAATAATATAAATGGAATAATGGCAAAGTCTTTTAAATTCCAGATATATTAGTTGTCTTCCTCCACAGAAATTCACTTCGATTATTACCAAATCGAATTCCATTCCATTCCAATTTATTTTATTAAATTGGAAAACTTTACTTTGGAAAATCTCCTTTAAATCTTAGCAAAAGATTTATACATTCCAAATCCCATTTCACTGTAAATCGGGTTAAAGAACGAATGTCGTTAAAACATAGTTCACAATAAATCCAATTCACATCCCATTAATTATCGGGTTAAATAACAAGTGTTATTTAAAACACCATTCACGATAAACCCAAAAACAAATTTCAATTCAATTCCAATTAAATATTTATTAATTGGTATACTTCATTAAATCTAAATAAAAAGATTTAATCTTTTCCTCAACTGGGTTTAAGAACAGTGTTAATGAAGACACCATTCACGACAAACCCAAATCCCATTTGATATTAAATACATGGCTCTCAGTAGAAAATATATCGGCTTATATTCAATATCAAATACTATAACCAACAAATATTGTATTGGAAATAACGATATAAATATATCTTTCAAATTTCCATAAAAATATCTGTATAATCACGAAATCCAACATCGAAATATTCCGAAGACAATTTCGATTCAAATCCATTTCCAATTTATATATTGGAAATTCTGGTTATTTTTAAAACCATTTCAAGTCCAGTTTATTTATTTTAAAAATAAATAGATTAAAATTCTAGTTTAAAACTAGTTCATTTCGATAAAAATTTATTTTTATCTTTTCAAATATGGAATTTTTTCATCCCAATTCTTTCCAAATCATTTCTTATGATTTCACACTAATTATTGATATTTTTAATAATTTTATCAAGGCTCGTACAATCGATTTCCATAAACGGCCATCGAACTGCACTTACAACGACCTTTTCCAAATTTGATTTGGACATAATTCTAAATCCAACTGTTAGATTTCTAATTTCTCATATTCGTTAGAAAGCTATTTTTGATATGAACCCAATGGTTCCGGTTTTAGGAGAATCCGACAGTCGGATCTCCCGTAATGTCCGTTCGGAGTCAATGGTCGAAATTCGCGAACTGCCGCGGCGCGGCGCGTTCTATTCAGGCCCATTACATATATAAAATATATATATTATATATATTTCATCGATTTCCTTTTAAAACGTAATTTATAAATCGTTTTAAATTCATTTTAAAAACGATTTCAACTTCATATTCAATTTCAAATCAAAATTGAATATTCCATATCGATATATATATAAATGATAATATTTTCAAAACATTAGATTTCGAAATCATTTCCCTTTCCGATATTCATTATAAAAATGAATAAAATCGATATAAATATCGTTCACGTCAAAATGGCGTCAATCTAATCAACACGGCTTTATATATTTAAATATATTCGTGTCCATCCAAAATCAGACATCAAAATCAAATTTTGATATTTTACTGAATATTATTTTAAAATATTCGTTATTTTAAAATAACCGTTATTTTAAAATATTCATTCATTCTGAACTGGAATCAGACACAAACAATTACCATATTATTTGATTATATGGATTTCATACAATACATGTATACAACAAAGTGATAAATAATCATCCATCATCCAGAGTACATTTTACACTATATAAGCATCAAATATAAATATTTAACGCTTATAACAGTGTGTCAACCAATCGATTGACATGCAACTAACTATTGGGATTAGTGTATGTCCAATCTCATCCCAATACCCGTGTGGGGTTTCAATCAACAAATAATGAATTTTATTTGTGCAGTTGGGCGATGTGTAAAATTTATCGTCCCAATCCATATCAGAAAATAGGTGTACATAAACAAATCGTCTGATTTGTAAATGAATATTTGTTTTATTCACATACACGTTAAAAATTATATTTTTAACGATAAAATATTTATTCGGGTCGTTTACACAATAAAAGTGATATTTTTATTGTTCTAACATATTTTAGAAAATTTTGGCGGCATAACGGCGCGATACTAGAAACGGGATAAGGCCCAGCCTTATCCCCGGTCTAATAATGACCCACGTCATACACATACCAATTCTATTCAATTCCATTTCATTTCCCCAAACCAATCCAAAATAAACAAACCAATCAACCAAAAACCACAATACAGTATAACCGAACAAACACACAATTGTCCATGGTCTGTGGACGAGGGGGGAACCGTTCATATATGCAGTTACCTAATAAATAACTGTATAAAGAAAATTACAGTGGGGAGTTCTCACCTTGGGTTTCCACTCCACCGTTTCTTTATTTCTGAACTGTATGGGTTCCGTTTTGATTTCCATTGTTACCATCGCTATCTTTTTCTCGCTGTTTATAACAAAAATCACATTTTTATTATGATGCTTATATTATAAAAATTTCATTTTTATCTCAACGCTTTATATATGATAATCGCATTTTTATATCGCTACTCAAACAATAAAAATTATATTTTTATCGCTATTTCCTATGAATAAAAATCGAATTTATATCTTCGCTACTTCTTTATAAAATCTATATTTTTATCTAACTAAGAATAATATTTTCATATCGTTATTCAATTATAAAAATCATATTTTTCTCTCGCCGTTCTCTATATAAAAATCATATTTTTATATATAAAAATCATATCTTTTCCTAATTAAAAATCATATCTTTTTTATAACTAAAAATCAAATCTTTATTATAAAGAAAAATTAAATCTTTTCTTAAGCAAAAATGCAATCTTTTATATGGTAAAAATATAATCTTTTATATGATAAAAGTATAATTTTTTTTTGCTATTGTAATATTTAAAACTGAAAAAAAACAAAGAAAAATAACATAAAAGCTCACCTTTTACTTCTAGAACGGAGGAGGTACAGTCCGACGTTGGGTGATGGGGGAAAGCCGGCGCCAGGTCTGGAGTGTCGGGGAATGGCCACGCAGGTGGTGGCAGTCGTAGCTTCTGATGGCGGCGGCACATTTGAAGGGGGTCTGCGTGATTCGATTTGGGCGTGGAGGTGGTGATCGCGCAAAGCACTGGAAGGGGAGAGGAGAGAGAACGGGGAGGAGGGGTGGATGGGAAGATGGCCAGCGGAGGGGGGGCGCGCGCGGTGGTCCAGCGATGGGGCAATGTCGATTTATTTTTTTCTTTTATTTCGATTTCTGAGGGGAGAGAGAAACTGAGGGGTGGAGTTATATAAATATATATACATATATATATATTATTTTATTTTAAAACAAACAAATTTTTATTTCGACCTCTAAACGAGACCCACCGACTGTCGTCCATAACTAATTACCCCCATTTCGAACGCAATGAGATATGTATCGTAAGCTGATTCGATCGTTTTAATCGATTTCCATCAAAATCAAAATATAATTTTATATATTGAATTTGAACGCACCTTTCAATCCACCGAGGCCACATACGGACTCTAAAAATTATAGAAAAATATTGTCTAGCTTCGTAGTGATGATACAGTCTTAACATAACTAATTTCTTCAAATTTGAAGGCCGTTTGGAAAATGGCCATTTTCTAGTCGATCCAAATTGACTCAAACTGTCAAAACACGTTTTACTTCGCCAAGCTCACATATTGACTCGAAAAATTATGAATTTTGGAATCTAGCAATAACTTGGCATCCCGGATCTTACAAAAGTGGTTTCGTCGAAAATGGAGGTCGTTTGCAAAATTTCCATTTTTAAGGGCCAAAATTCCATAGCAACTATTCTGAATTTTCAACTGGGCATAGCATTTTATTCCCGCTATGAAATTTTGATTTTTAGGATTCGTTGGAAAGATATTTTCAAGTAGATTCTAATATTTTTGGTTTTGCCAAATCCGATTTATTTTGAATCATGTACATTCATTTGAAATTTGAAATCGAATTTTCAAACTACCGCGCCATTTTCAATTCCTTTTATAATTTAAAATGAATATTTATATTCTAACGATGAGCTATATAAATATATACGTTCTAATTCTCTCAAAATAAATTTCTCGTCACTATTATTTAAAATAATTCATTTTAAATATTCGAAATACATTAAAATTGCCAAAATAAAATTTTTAAATTGGTTCTAATTTCTGGGTTATTACAATTGTGATTGATTGTGAATGGTTGCTTAAAATTTACATGCAAGTGTGTTAACATGCAAATGAAAGTCGATAATAAGTTATTTAAATTTAATCAAATATCTAGCTGAAACCTAATCATTGTTAACCGGTGGAACAATTTAATACTTATCATGTGGGTGAAATAGTTGTGATGGATGTCTGGTTTGAAATTGATTACTAAATTGACATTGCTAATGTTAGTTATTCAGTACATGGATGTTGCATGCTTATAGTGATGATTAAATCCCATTTTCACCCTAGATGTTACAGGCATCAAATAAACCCGGGATTAATCGATTTAATATAAATTAAGAACACAGGTTGAAATGATTGATATCTGTGACCCCGATTTGGATTGAAACGATATATATCCGTCCCTGAATCATCGAGAAAATTAAATTTAAGATCACTTGGCCATAGGATAGAGAATTATATATGGACATCGGTTGGTTAAATGATTTTAAATATTCAAGAATTTTCTATTCGACGTAATGTTTAGTTAAAGGAATGGGTCAAGTTCGATAAAGTCTTATTTTCCTTTAAACTTGAATCTTGAATGTTAATGAATTTGTCAAGGGAATTTTCCAAAACAAGTTGAGAATTGGAAAATGGGATTTTAAATATGTTTGGAGTTTTAAGATTTTGGTTAGATGCAAAGTTGATAATTCCCCATGAATTAAGTTTTGGAATTGGAATTTTAAGGATACTTGAAATTTCTTTGGATTTGGTAATAATTTGAATTTGGAATCCTTTAATTCTAATGACTGGTTTGGACGAGGTTTGAAACAAGAGATGAAAACTATGAAAACTCCATTAAGACTAGAATATAGATTCAAGTATTGAATTCGGAAGAAGAAACAATTATGGTTTAAAATTTTATTTTATTTTATTCTATAAAGAATTTTTTTATATATATGCACCGTTGTTTTTCAAACAAAATTATATTCTAGTATTTAAAACTATTTTTGTTGATTTATTCAACCTAAATACTATTTTGTTATAAATAAATTTTTCTTATATTATATTATTTAAAACTATTAAATAAAACTTTTATTTTATGTATGTACATAGTGATTAAAATTTTCTTATTTCACTCTAACTATTTTATTTTATATAAATTTCATATAAAGATTTTTCTTTTATAAGTATTTTAATAATTATATTATAGATTTTAAATTTCCAAATATTTTGTTGTAATTTTTGTTTCACCTTTGTAAATTTTCTTCTTTGTAATTTTCATCTGTAATAAAATTCTTGCTTTTCAAAAAAAAAAATCTTCTGAAATGGAAATTGTTTTGATTTAAACCATGATTCAAATGGGGTTTGATATGAAGTTCTATTCTACTTGAATGTGCATCGATTTTAAACGATCATAATGTAAGATGTATTCTATTTGAATATAAATGGGATTTCCAAAAAAAAAAAAATTGAAAGGAGTTTATATATTATATTGGAATATGAATAAATTTTGAACATAAATCGATTTTGAAAATGATTATCATCTTTTGAGATGAAATATATTCTACTTGAATATAATTCGATGTTGAAATATTATATGATTATAATATAATGGTATGGAAATATATTCTAGTTTGGAGTATAATCAGTTTTGAATGATTGAGATATTTTGATATGAAATTATATTCTATTTTGAATATAAAAATTGGGTTCAAAACAAACATGATACTTTGGATATGGAAGCGAACCTTTGTGAAATGTAAAAGAACCGACCGATGTGGAAAATGTAAGCGTTGGTTGTTAAAGAGGCCGGAGTCGGTAAGTGGCATACTCTCTGTCAGTGCCGATACCACTTTAACAATTGTGCACGTGTTGAAGTGTCCGGAACAAAGCAAGATGACTTGGAGGCAATGATTGAATCGAGGAATGCGAATGATGACGAAATAGCCTTGACCTTCGGGTCAGAATTAAAATGACTAAAACATAAGCTATACTGTGACAAATAGAGGTAGCACCTCTGATCGTACACACTTCTCCAATACTATTTCTATGACTATAATGATGATTTGGGCCCTTTTCGATTTGGGAGTGTGTTCCGAGGTGGGCGGTAGTGGCTGCTATGCGTTACCACCGGTTCGGGAGTGCAATTGGTAGAATTCTACCCTGGGTATTGCCTCGAGTGCCTTGTCATATTTATCCTTATCAAGCCCATACAATTTTGATTTGTATCGTACCTATGGAGTGCCCTCTGATGCCATAGGTTCACGGTGGGTTTACAATACTGTATAGACTACGGTATTATAAACGGCGTAAGGGTAAAAATGTAATCCTGCTTACGATATTTCATTATGTTTACTTTACTGAATAGACATTACAATAATAACGTATTATACTATGTATGTATTAGTTTAACGGATCCTTGAGAGATGGAAAATCCCATAACATCTCTTGAGTTACTGTACCCATGACACTTAGGTTATTTCGTATTTTAATTTGACTAATATGAGAATGATTTAGTGTTGATCCGAGTGTTTGTTGTGTTTTCTTTTTTATGCAATATGCTCGGGTCAGCAGAAGTTGCAGTTAGCGAAGATTGCAATAGCTTGGAGGATGAAGACAAGGATTTGGTGTATATCAGTTAAGAGTATGTTTTTCCGCTGCACTTTATTTCCGCTGCATTACTGTATATACTTGTATTAGTGTAACTCTGATGACTGGAAAATGTAACTCGAATGTGTATGTTTTTAAATGTTTTTGAATCATTATTCGTGTATTATATGTTGTCCTTCTACTGTGAGATTCTGTAATTGTTTCCTCTTCTTTCTTCTTTTTCCCAATAGCTACCTGTGTTGATGATTTGTTTGGGTTGACATGTGTGGTTTATTGTCGATTTGAACGGTCAAAAATCCAGGTCGTTACAGTTGGTATCAGAGCTTTGGTTAGCGATAACCTTGGCTATGTTTGGGAATTAACTCATTAGAGACGGGGTTAGTAATGCCCTAGAATGAGTTTGAGTGATATATGAGAGAGCATACTTGTATTTTAGATATAAAATGGTTTTATATTTTGTTGACTTGTTCTATTGAATATTTATGGATTCTGGTCGATATATGGGACGCCATTGAATTAATAAGAATTTCTAAATAATCGAATAAAACGGATTAACATAATATGGTTTTCGATTATATTTTATATATATCATATATATTATTATTGGTTTTCAGTGTATAAGCATTGGTCGTTAGTAGGTAATAATATTAATTTATTATCTATTAGGGTTGATTCAATAATAAAATTAATGGAAAATTTAAATGGTTTTGAAAAAAAAGTTGAAAATAAAATCTTTTAAATATAATTGGTTGCAAGACAATTTGCGATTAAATGGAAATGAACTTAAGAACTTGATTCTGGGGTTTTGAAATAGTTTTGTCAAAATTTTGAAATAATATAGTATTATAAGTATTTTTGAAAAGGAAATGGTTTAAAAGATTTCAAATGTAATAGGTGTAATCCCTTCTTGGACCTGGGAAATAACTTCAGTAATGAGTGCACACATTACCGATGTTTATTCTGAAGAGTTTAAGTGAGGGAGAGACCACTCGATGATTATTATAACGCGTCGACAAAGGATTTTGGACTAAATTTGATATGGTATAAATTTTATATAAAAGTATTAGCATATGTTATTTAAAGTTGAGTTTAAATTTTACTAGAATTGAAAATTTTCTATGTCCTATGTTAGTTAAAGGTTTGGATTTAAAAATTTTATTGTATGATTTTCTATAAAATAGTATAAGTACATATATTATTTTAAAACCTAGTTTATAAAAGCCGGAATCAAAGTATTTAAGTTCATCTCAACTAATAATATTGATTTATGTACTAAGGTGTTAGAGAAAATTTAAATTAACTATGAAATAAAATTCGACTAAAGTCGACCAAAATGGAATGGAAGATTTAGTTGTGTAAATAAGAAAGGAAACAACTCATGACATGGGTATTTAATGAATATTTCACGCTAGTTCGGGAAGAAATAAAAGAAATTAAGTTGTAAATGAAATGTGAATGGTCAATAAATACAAATGAAGGAATTAGATGGTGTATTAGTGTACATGTGAAATGATGACATTATATCAAATGTAAATATGGGTATGAATAATAGAACGAATGGAACATAAATACTTTTGTTTGTCGAATATAAGTTAAGTAGAGTAAATGAATTGAACTCGATAAATTTAACTTAGTGAATCGAATAATAATGGTTTGAGAACTAAGTATAAGATTTGAGTGATGAACAGTCCTTAATTCAATTTATGATCTGTGAGTCGAATAAATAAATTGGGTTAATGGAATAAGATTTAACTTAAAGTTAAAATGGGAATGACTGAATGGGAAAAGGTTAAATGAATGAAGAGAAGTGTCAAAACAAGATAAATGTGGTGCAAATATAAAGTTGGCTTATTTGGAATAAGATAATGGATGTAAATGAAACTGGCAAATGGAATATGAAAATGAAGCTAAAATCAGTCGAGACTAATGGATTAAACCACTAAGAATTAAGTTAGAAGATCGAACAAAAATCGATTGAGAATTAAATACTTAGGAAAGAAATGAGTTATACAAATTTTAGCAAATCGATTCATGGTAATGAATTAAAGATTTAATATGATTAAATTAGTTGGAAAAAGTTAAATAAACTCAAGTTGTAATTGGAAACACTTAGAATAAAACAAGTGAAGTGAATAGGAACTATATCGGAATGGAGTAAGCACTGGAATATGAACCATTCCTCAGATAATGAAGTAAATGCAAAGGATTGAATGAATGAACAAGAACCAACAAGATAGGAGAGTTGCAAATGAACTTAAATAAGGTGGACGATAAAGGAACATAAGTAAATGCAATGAAATTCATTTGATATAGGTGAAACGAACATGAATATATTTAAGCACTAAAAGAATGAATCATATTATGTGTATAATTGGTTGATAACCCATTTTAGATGGTTAAGCTTTGCTTAAATTTTTGGAATCCGGAAGTTTGAAACTCCAAATAAAACAAATCGACGTTTATGAGAAACTTGAAATATTCGGTGAGCAGAAGAAAATAGCCATAACATTTGAACCGATGATCGGAAATTAACGATTCCAGAGTTTTTGGAAACCTTAGAAAATGAGATAAAACTTTTGTTAGAGTCATGTCGAAATTCTCATGTTTACTAGGCTGAAATTCAAGTTTTAGTCATAGTACTATACGTAGCAAATTAAAAACTGAAGCGTATATCAATATTGTTTTGACGATAACTTCCTAACGGATCGTCGGATTGTAATGTACGAGTACAATTCGGAAAGCGCAGAATCTGAACTAAATTTTTTTCTTAATTTGTTGGGTAAAATTTTGCTGTTTAAAGGGTTGAAAACTAACTTGAACAATTCAGGTCTGCAAATTTATGTGTATGGGTTGAAGCGTTCTCTCTTGCTAAAACCACCATAACTTTTGAACGGATAGTCCGAATTCGATGAATTCAGACAATTCAGAAAGCCTGAGGGACATGAAAAAACTTTTGCCTGGTGTGTTTTAGTCCAATTCCATCATTTAAAGGGTGATAAACCTCATTTTTGTTCGCTAGCCTATCGTTAACATTACGGTTTTAGGGTTGAAATGCTTAATGTATGTTGTGTAAGTTGTATACATTTGCTATGTATTGTATATATGTTTAGTTCTTATGCGTATGTGAGTATGTAGCAGGTGTAAGGAAGTCTCACTATGCTTGGGAACACGCTTTGCGATAAATGCTAAACTGCTAAATAAATAAATTTGCAGATAACGCTAAAGAAGGTACGTATTTGTGTTATATTGTTTGTGGTTGGTTACATATATATTTTGTTTTCCCCATTTTGGGATGCCTCATCGTGTGATGGGATGAATATTTGAGTTTTTATATGTATGTGATTTTTTCGGACCTCTCCGTACAAAGGAGATGCTGCCAAAATTTTATGTGATTTCGGGAGTTAGAAAATTTATGAGATTTGACAACTACGCAAGTTATTTTATAAATGCTATTTTATAAGTATGGATTTGAATGTATGAATGTGCTCAATATCTTATGTCGTTCTCTTTTCGAGGACGAAAAGATTTTTAAGTGGGGGAGAATGTAACAACCCATAATTTTCAGTATATTTAAATTTAGATTTAAAATAAATAAATGGAATAATATTGGATAAAAATCAAATTTTGTTGATTATAATGGTGATGATGGTTGAACTGAGTATAAATAGATTTTTAAATTTAGTTTATTCAGAATTGTCGTAACATGGAATTTAATATTTTAATAACAAATTAGATTTTTGTGGTTTAAGTTAAAAAAGGGAAATTCAAGTTTAATTTGTTAAATGGCAGAATTTTATGTTGTTTAATAATAACTGAAATTCAAATCTAAATTCAAATAAGCAAATTTAGAAGCTTATAATTTGTGAGATCAATTTATTAAATTTATTTAAGTTGTAATTGAATTGAAATGAAATTTAATACATATTTAAATTGAATTAAAACAGTTAAATGAATAATTGAATATATATTAATTAATTTAACTGTGAAATTTAGCTGTTTTGTTGACTGTCTCGGAATTCGATGAAATCAGTACAATCGGATCCGAAACGGAGAATTATTAGGGTTGTCAATTTCCTACACGACCCATGATCCGACCCGAAACCCGCACGGAAATTAGCAGGTTAACCCGACCCGTTTAGTTAGCGGTTCATTTTCAGGTCAACCCAAATTTGACCCGTTTATAAACGGGTGGGTTTAGGGTAGACCCGCTAACCCAATTTTGACCCGCCAAACCCGATTATATGTTGTATCTCTTCTATACTATTAGTCTTTTATGTATACTGTTAGTGTTAATCTTTTATGTATACAGTAATCAGTATGCTCGTATATGTAAGCTGTTATATTTTACTAATTTATTCTTTTATGTTGTTAGTTATATTTTACTTACTACAACTGTATCTCTTCCATACTTGTAGTCTTTAATTTATGTAGTATGGGAATATATACTTATGTATAGAAAATGATTTTTGGATATGGTGATTTCATGCTTTATATATGTGTTTTCTGTTGGTGACTTTGCAACTTATTGCATGTTGGTGATTATATAATAGTGTGCATGTTGGTGATTTGGCTCTTTTGTTGCTTATATTAGTAGGCAATATTTATCAATGGGTCAAACGGGTAAACCCGACCCGACACGGCCCATTTAGTTAAACAGGTTACGCGGTCAGGTCAGGTCAACCCATTTATAAATGGGTTGGGTTAGGAAAATATGACCCGTTTAATAAACAGGTTGACCCGACCTGTTTATAAATCAACCCGAACCCGACTTGACGTGCCTCGAACCTGACCCGACACGACCCATTAACAACCCTAAGAATTATTATAGAGTTTCAATTTTCGTTACAATCAGACGTGTCAGTTAATCGTACAAAATAAAATACCAAAGGAATCAATGTGATGTGATAATTGTTGTTTCTAATATTGGGCCTTCTATATTTATATATAAATAAAATCCATTTACCCCTTCATCAGCCATTCTCACTATACGTTCATTTTCTCTGTCAAACTATTTCTAATGGCTGATGTAAATCTTCAAACCCTCATTCAAATAAAAATACAAGCTTGAAAACTAAATCTCTTCAAAACCCGACAAATTATATGTCTAATCGAAGCTCTCGACAATACGAATCTACGGGTACAATTTGTTTCAGCATGCAGTGCTCATATTTGCTAGTAATCGAAGGTTAAACCTTTAAGTCGCGGAACCCTAAGCATGATATTGGGGGTTTTCGATTTAAGGGTTAACCGCTAAATCGGGCTTCTAGGTATTGTAGGGAGATGCATACGAGTGCAATGGTGGCATTCTTGGGCTTTAAAGTGGAGTGTGGCGCCGGAATTTGGTCATTGAAGGGTGGAAAAGTGGTTCGCTCATCTTGGCGTTAGCGGGTAAGGGAACCACCGGAGTGGCTGCTGTCTGGGGGAGGAGCGCGCCTTGGGTATGGCGTTCGAACGTAGGTGGCGGAGGTCGGTTTCGTTGTCGGAGTGATGAGCTTTGGCCGGTCAAAGATGGGTGGTTTGGGTTCCTTTTCACGTCATGCGCACTGTAACGGGTTGGAAGAGAATTAAATTGAGCGGGAGAGAATGCTGAGGTGTCAACGGGTGATTGGGTGAAAGTTTTTTTTATTAATTTTATATATATTCATAATTCAAATGGTTAAATGTGAATAATTTTCACACGCGAGGTCGGATTTGAGCGCGGTTCGTTGCGTTGCGATCGTGGTAAAATTGCGGACGTTCTGGCACTAGTTTGGCTACGTTTGGAGACTGTAAATTTTAGGCTTTGGTTGGATGTTCGATCAACTAAAGACCCAAAGTGAGTGATTTTCTCGCTCACGATTAACTGAATCTTTCACATGTTTATTAAATTAAATTATGAAATAAGTTTGGTTGCATGGTTGTGATTGATTGTGAATGGTTGCTTAAAATTGGCATGCAAGTGTGTTAATATGCAAATGAAAGTCGATAATTAGTTATTTAAATTTAATAAAATTTCTAGTTGAAACCTGATCATTATTAACCGGTGGAACAATTTAATATTTATCATGTGGGTGAAATGGTTGTAATGGATATCTGGTTTGAAATTGATTACTGAATTGACATTGCTAATGTTATGTTATTCAGTATATGGATGTTGCATGCTTATAGCGACGATTAAATCCCATTTTCACCCTAGATGTTACGGGCATCAAATAAACCTAGGATTAATCGATTTAAAATGAATTAAGAACACAAGTTGAAATCATAGATATCTGTGACCCCGATCTGGATTGAAATGATATATATAACCATCCCTGAATCATCGAGAAAATTAAATTTAAGATCACTTGGCCATAGGATAGAGAATTATATACGGACATCGGTTGGTTATTTTAAATATTCACGAATTTTCTATTCGACGGAAAGTTTATTTAAAGGAATGGGTCAAGTTCGATAAAGTCTTATTTTCCTTTAAACTTGAATCTTGAATGTTAATGAATTTGTCAAGGGGATTTTCAAAACAAGTTGAGAATTGGAAAATGGGATTATAAGTATGTTTGGAGTTTTAATATTTTGGTAAGATGCGAAGTTGATAATTCCCCATGAATTA
The DNA here is from genome assembly GCA_030737875.1 of Allium sativum. NCBI lineage: Eukaryota > Viridiplantae > Streptophyta > Magnoliopsida > Asparagales > Amaryllidaceae > Allium > Allium sativum. The sequence continues at coordinate 704,654,111 of CM060922.1, read as the reverse complement.
AGTTTTAGAATCGGAATTTTGAGGATACTCGAAATTTCTTTGGATTTGGTAAGAATATGAATTGGGAATCCTTTAAATCGAATGACTGGTTTGGACGAGGTTTGAAACAAGACATGAAAACTATGAAAACTCCATTGAGACTAGAATATAGATTCAAGTATTGAATTCAGAAGAAGAAACAATTATGGTTTAAAATTTTATTTTATTTCATAAAGAATTTTTATATATATATGCACCGTTGTTTTTCAAACAAAATTATATTCTAGTATTTAAAACTATTTTAGTAGATTTATTCTACCTAAATACGATTTTGTTATAAATAATTTTTTCTTATATTTTATTATTTAAAACTATTTAATAAAACTTTTATTTTATGTATGTACATAGTGATTTAAATTTTCTTATTTTACTCTAACTATTTTACTTTATATAAATTTCATATAAAGATTTTTATTTTATAAGTATTTTCATAAATATATTATATGATTTTAAATTTGTTCCTAAATGGAAATTATTGTGACTTGAACCATGATTCAAATGGAGTTTGATATGAAGTTCTATTCTACTTGAATGTGAATCGATTTTAAACGATCATAATGTTTTAATGTAAGATGTATTCTATTTGAATATAAATGGGATTTCCAAAAAAAAAATTTCGAAAGGAGTTGATATGGAAGTTTATATATTCTATTGGAATATGAACGGATTTTGAACATAAATCGATTTTGAAAATGATTATCATCTTTTGAGATAAAGTATATTCTACTTGAAAATAAATCGATGTTGAAATATTATATGATTATAATATAATGGTATGGAAATATATTCTAGTTTAGTATATAATCGGTTTTGGAATGATTGAGATATTTTGTTATGAAATTATATTCTATTTTGAATATAAAAATTAGTTTCGAAACAAACATGGTACTTTGGATATGGAAGCGAACCTTCGTGAAATGTAAAAGAACCGACCGATGTAGAAAATGTAAGCGTTGGTTGTTAAAGAGACCGGAGTCAGTAAGTGGCATACTCTCGGTCAGTGTCGATACCACATAAACAATTGTGCATGTGTTGAAGTGTCCGGAACGAAGCATGGTGACTTGGAGGCAACGATTGAATCGAGGAATGCAAATGATGACGAAATAGCCCTGACCTTTGGGTCAGAATTAAAATAACTAAAACAGGAGCTATACCGTGACTAATAGAGGTAGCACCTCTGATCAGATGCACTTCTCTGATACTATTTCTATGACTATGATGATGCTTTGGGCCCTTTTTGATTTGCAAGTGTGTTCCAAGGTGGGCGGTAGTGGCTGCTATGCGTTACCACCGGTCCGGGAGTGCAACTGGTAGAATCCTACCCTGGGTATTGCCTCAAGTGCCTTGTCATATTTATCTTTATCGAGCCCATACGATTTTGATTTGTATCGACCTATGGAGTGCCCTCTGATGCCATAGGTTCACGGTGGGTTTACAGTACTGTATAAACTACGGTATTATAAACGGTGTTAGGGTAAAAATGTAATCCTGCTTATGCTATTTTCATTATGTTTGCTTTACAGAATAGACATTACAATAATAACGTATTATACTATGTATGTATTAGTTTAACGGATCCTTGATAGATGGAAAATCCCATAACATCTCTTGAGTGCTGATCCGAGTGTTTTAATTTGATTAATATGAGAATGATTTAGTGTTGATCCGAGTGTTTGTTGTGTTTTCTTTTTTATGCAATACGCTCGGGTCAGAAGAAGTTGCAGTTAGCGAAGATTGCAATAGCTTGGAGGATGAAGACGAGGATTTGGTGTATATCAATTATAAGTATGTTTTTCCGCTGCACTTTATTTCCGTTGCATTAATGTATATACTTGTATTAGTGTAACTCTGATGACTGGAAAATGTAACTCGAATGTGTATGTTTTTAAATGTTTTTGAATCATTATTTGTGTATTACATGTTGTCCTTCAGCTGTGAGATTCTGTGATTGTTTCCTCTTCTTTCTTCTTTTTCTTCTTTTTCCCAATAGCTACATGTATTGGTGATTCGTTTGGGTCGACCTGTGTGGTTTATTGTCAATTTGAACGGTCAAAAATTCAGGTCGTTACAACAAACATACATACATGCTTACGTTAAAAATTTACATATACTTCGTAGGAACACTTATCTGATGAACAATATTGGCTTCATTTCAAACATCTTATATTCCAGTTCATGGTATTTCACTCTCTTGTAACATGACGAAGTGCATTATAGGCAAATATAATAAAGCATATATGTGCCAAAATATCATAACTTGCCCTTAGTTATATTTTCTTTGTTATATTTACTTATCCAGTAAGGTGGCATATGATTTTAATCTTTTTTAGATTTCCTTCAAAGAAATTTGGTGACCATATTATCAAGTATGTTCAAATAACAGTAGCTAGAAGGAAAGAATATTTGTTCCATTTTTAAATGGGGAAACATTATTTTTTTATGGAGAGGTTATTAAAGTGTCATATATTTTAAACTTAAGTGGGACGATATCATAACATACGCTAAGCAAACTAGCGGAATTCATATATAGTTGCTTTCTCATTATCCAGGTTATAATTTTCTACTTGGTAGTGATCAAAATTCACCTGTTGTTCTGGGGGATTGTTTAGAGCATAATGGCCCACAATTTTATTATCGTTCTTCAAAATACACAATAGTAACCAAGATAATGTTATGCAGCTAGCAATAACAATCAACATTTTTACATAGTTAAACCAAAAGATTCCTTAATGTCAAATACTGGCGAGGTCAAGTTACTGTTTTGCAAGCATAATGAAGAAATGAATTCAAGATAAGCTGGAAAGACATTTTTCGAATAGTTCTTGCCCAATCTCATAACAATTACTATTTTTATATGGTTAAGCAAAACAAATCCTTTGTGTCAAATGCTGGCAAAGACCAAGTTGTTGTTTTGCAAACATAATGAAGCAAAGAATTGCAAGATAAGCTGAAAAAGCATATTTTTCACAGTTCTTGCTTAGTTTCAAATGTTATTTTCTTGCATATTAAGCAATATATTCATAATTTTTTTTAGTAATTTTTGTTGAAAATTAGATTCTTTTATAAAAGTAAAATATAAGAATCAATAATTAAGTAAATAATATGTATATACCCTTTCTCAATAGAGATGTTGCATACGGCGCACTCTTTCGCTCAATCAGGAGTGCAAAATTTTGCCTTGATGGTAGCCTGAAAAGAATTGGAATAAAATAGTAACTCAACTTGTAAAGTGTAAAATATGCAAAAGTAAAATAATAGCATTGTAATCAGATTGGTATGTTTATTAATGAAATAGATGACGATCAACACATAAATGATTGTTATATCATGAAATTGAAATTCAGGGGGAAAAAAATCTATTTCAATGATATGGTTTTGATAATATAATGTGATGATTTCACTTCACAGGTTTGATCGGATAAATAGTTCAATTGACCAAAACCTCAAAACATACTTTAGAACCATGCAGAACTTCCCCAAAAATCACCACGCACAAGTATATGACCGCTTCCGATTTTCAAAATTAGGGTACATATTGTTCGTGGATGTTGAAGCCAAACCATATACTATTAAGGTTTGGCTAAAAACAATGTATAGAAGACGTATGACCATCATAGTTGAGAAAATGAAGGTTATATAGTAACAAATGATTTGAGCAAGAATATATGTGAAAAAATAGTGATTGTAAAGATTACAACGCCGCTTGCTAGAATTTTGATATTTGGCAAGGCATGAATCCAACAAGGTCGGCGGGCATATGACAGCTGGTTGCTGTAAATATGGCAGATAACCGAACAGTAGTTCCATGCCCAATGATTAATAGTATCCAAAAGCAAAGTGAGCATTACAAAATTTGTTGGAGTACTTCTTCTCAAACATGATCAATATCAAGTTTGAAAGAAATTTACAGAAAAGTATAGCTGAAATCTGTTCAACTACTGAATCTTTTCTAAATCTGTAAATAACTTGTGATATGTAACTATAATTATGTAGGATAATCAAAAAAATTCCTACTATATGCTATGTTTGAATCAAATGCCTTCTGTTACTTGTCCGATGACTTAAAAACATGCATTTTACAAATAAACATGTCCATGTCAGTTTAATCGTTCATTTAATACAATAATTATTCTTTAATTTCTGTTGTGCATCGCAGAAATGGATTCTCGTCAAATAAAGTCTTATATGAATTGATTCCCAAGGTAAGGATTAAAAAATTTAACACATTATTTCACTCCATACAGAACTTTGTCTTACCAATTTTCATACCAAACGCAAAAATGTTTGAAGTTTTCATAGAAATGTATGTTCTACTAGTTAAGCTACACTTCACGATAAATTTGAAATGGAAAAATATCACTTTTAATTTTATATCTAATATAAAAACTTAGAAATACTATATATTTAATAACAACTCGAACTTCAACTCACCGACTAACATGTGCTTCATATTATTTTAACGCATTTTGTGCTATGTTTCCAACTATACTTTCTCAGTCTTCAAATTACATGTATAAGTGAAAAACATGTGATTGGTACGTAATCATATGTTGCTTAACATCACCCTAGCTTGATCAATGCATGTGTACATGAAAAGTAATAGTAGTTCAAGTTTCGGGAAATACAACACATACTTATTTGTTAAAAGAAATTCAAGCAAAATTTTGTTTAATTAACTGCTTAGGTGAGTTTTTGTCCATGTCTTTCTTATTGCCCACAATAAATACTCAACAACGAACAAACATTTCTAATAAACTTAAGTAAGGCATTACTTGATTTTTTGGTATTTATCCAAAAATAAGTTATAAATAAAGGTTTATGCTTGCTATAAATATATGTTGGTATATGTTATTGCAGTATACAAATGCAAATAAATGAAACTAAGAATGTTTTAAATAAGTACGTTTTGACACAAAATTAAGCTTTTACCATGGATGTAAGACAAAGTATGCACACACACATACACATACACGCACATACATACATTCCATATAGCATCCATTCATTATCGCTTCATGTAAGACGTCAAATTCACGATTAGGTAACACATCCAAACTTAGCTGTTTCTAGAAGCCATGGTGAAATAAGAAATCGTATATTTCAGAGGATTCATAAGATAAAAAGATTCTTACAATAAAAATTCCTTAGCTTATCAAATCATCCTAAAGACAAACAACATGAGTGAATTATGTAGGCTAAGTTGGTAAACTTGTAAATATTGTATTGCTACAAACAAAGGAGTCGTTGTCGTATTGTAAGCTATGATACAATGGCAATTAGTGTCATGTCAATGGCAAGTTGAAGAGACTTAGAGAAAAATCCAAAAAAAAAATATTTAACAATTTATAATCAAACTATAGTAAGTATCAAAGATTTGTATGTTTGAGAAACGATAAGCATTACTCTTTTAATGCGACGAACATCCAGCAATAGAGAAGAAAGGGTATGCAAGTAGAAAATATCCTAACAAATATATTATTTATGGATGTATTATATGTTACAGAAACTGCCTTTAAATTCTTCAACAGTTGTTATGCTTCAAATGTTCTTACAATTTTTATGCAAAGCATTCAGTAATGGGAAAACATCAACATTAAAATGAGGGGCATGACAAATGCAAGTAACTATATTTGTTGCACAAAGTTAATAAATAGATATCCCATCAAGCATCCAAATGAATCGAAGAAGATCAACTTTAGAGGACAGTTGAAAACCAAATGTGCCAACCATAAATTAAAAGTAAAGAATAAGGAAGCGAGAAAAGTCTATGCAAAATAGTGATTACATGCTGACGCATGTAAGTAATTTGCAACCAAACCTGATCAACATTAGGAAATAAACCTTGATAGATAATAAATAAGAGATTACTTGAGACTAATCGAGAGAAGACTGCTACGGCGATAAGTGCAAGTGAATTCCTGGATCTGGATTAATCCGAAGACATCTGCTAATCGACAAAGGTTGAGTTAGCTAAATCTTCTATGATGTTGGCTAAATCTATAAAATAACTTTAGTCATGGAGATATTTCATGGATGTTGATGTACGAGGATTGAAATTAGGGTTAGGGTTGTAAGATGGGAAGCTAGAGTTTCAGATTCAAGGGTTTGGCGAAGCAGATAACATGAACGAATATATCTAGCCAAAGTAGCGACGTGATTTGAAAGTGAAGGTCGGCTGTGGGTAATGCCAATAAGTCAGGCGAGAACTAAGGGAATTGAAATTAGGGTTAGGGTTGTAAGATGGGAAGCTGGACTTTCGGATTTAAGATTTCGGCGAAGCAGATAGCAGGAACGGGTATATCTGGCCTGAGTAGTGATGCGATTTAGTGTACATTTCGAAGGAGAAACGAATATTTAGGGCTAGGAAGAGAATAATGAGACAAATGGCATTAGATGGGAGGTGAGAAAAGTTATTGCAGGCATTTAAATTCCTGAAATGATGTATTTAGGGCATTGTTATTGATATTCGAAATATTGTTAAGGGGAATCAAATTTTAAGAACACTCCAATCATAAAAAGAATGTTAGGGGGAGTCACGTACTTAATTTTTTATGTTCCCTTTTTAGCCTGGTTGTAAAATCAGTTACCATCCCAAATCCCAATCAATTTCAAACAAACAAAAAAAAGATTCCTAAATTATTTGCAAACAAAAAAAGTGATCGTTTGGGGAGAAATAATTGTGCGAACGAAGAATCTGAAACGCTCTTCCTAAGAACCTAAGGTAGTGGATAAGCTGATGATAAGGTATGAAAATCGATTGTGTAATGCCCTTGGAAACAATGAAGGTTAACAATGAAAGTTGGGGTTTCTGTTATGTCAGTCTCGAGAGCCTAACGTCGTTGTATCGAATTTTGCTCGGTGGAAGATGATCATTTTTGTTCCTGATTTGTCATGGTTAAAAAAGGTGAATTATTACATAACAACATGAACGACGTAGCTTTGTTTTATTAAATATTTTTGTTCGACATTGTTCATCATTTTTGAAATTTGTATTCATTGTCGAGTTTCCGAAGTGGGAGAAATGGGGTGTATCGACCAATTCGGCGTTGGTATACCATATAAAAAAAAGCGTTCGATATATATATATATCGATTTCCTATGAATGATAGATATTCATCTGATCTGATGCAAATCGACAAATGAGATTATTGATAATTTGATATAAAAATCTAATGTAGTTCGACTAACATACCATATAATTTTTTTTCTTGATTAACAACTAGAAAGGAGATTAGTGTAAAGAAGGCTAATTTGGTAAAATAAACTTTGTTTGTTAAGAGGGTGCTCTCTGGATTGGTACTGCTCTCTGGATTGGTACTTCCCTTAACAAGTTATTTTTTTAAAAAAAATTGACCCCCTTTAACGATAATTGGAGTGTCTGTAACACCCCACGTCCGTTAGTGTCACTCACAAAGGGAATGCACTAAGTTCTGTGGAGCATTTAGGGTAAAAGATGCAGTTAAATTACAAGACAGACAGAAATTAAACAGCGGAAAATAAAACTTTGCTTTATTGATAAAATAGTTTGTACAAAGATTTCTTTACAATATCAGAGTGTCATCTGTCTTACAAAATAAAGAAGCATAAAAATACATTTATATTCCCCAATGTAGCAAGAACCAGCCATAACATCTGAAAAGAGAGTCCAAGCAAAACTTCAACAAATCTTCAAGCTGGGAAAGAGTGACAGTCCAACTTAACCTAAGCTATACTACTCCCTCCTCTACTACCTGGGGGGGGGGGAATAGAAGAAAAGAAGACGAAAGAAAAACAGAGTCAGACATAAAGCCTGAGTAAGTTCAGTAACTTCTAGCATGTGAACATGGAAAAACAAATGACATGAATTAACTGAATCCAAGATTACACCATGACCATAGGGTCAACAAGATAATCCCAAGATATGCTAAGATAAGATAAACAGGATATGCTCTAATACTTTCGCCGCTTTGCTATTTCCTTGTTATACTGGTTTCTATATCTCTGCACCACATAACTAGTGTTCCAACTAGTAACGATAACGTGATCCCAACCCCTGTAGTTTCCATTTCCTTCAGGCATACATTTATTATTTATTACCTAGATCTAATCTAGGGTTTTCTATCAAGTGCTTTCTAGATTTAACTAGAGTTTACGCTATCTGCTGAACGCTTCTCGAGTTCAGGGTTTATGCCACCTAGTCCAACTAGGGATTACGCTACCTGTCGAACGATGCCCCCAGGTCTAGGAAACACTACCTAGAGTGGTATATGTTCCTATACTTCCCCACGCATGTATCGCGAATCGTCATCGCTTGTCTAGATGCACATGTCCTGTAATATGCGGTCCGAGTCCTGCGACAGGGCAAATCAAGGAATACAGAACTCGGTCGGGAGCTTTCAGATATCTGCCGATGCAGATGCTAAGGTCTGTTTTTATTCCAGTGGCTATGGTCCTACTTGACCCCTCCCTCAACTAATGAAAGGCACACCTTGTAAAATGAGAACTATACGCCGGCCCCCGGTGCCCCACTATCCTATGGCCATCCTCACCCATAACTAGATAGCAAGTATATGGTCTTTTGGAGTTCTCCGCCTTTCCGCTTCACGTATCTCGATTGACTCAAGATGGATGGTAGACGACGAGTCGCTATCACAGGGCTACCGTTTGCTCGCCGAATCACGTCGGTCCATCCTAGTCTTTAGGTTGCCATGTATTGCAACCAAGGCATACCCCTGGTTCTTCTACGCAGACCTTAACCTCTATGGGCCCAGGCGGATCATCTGCAGCCTCACAGAGGGATACCAAGAGTACCCTCACGTCCCCTCGAAGCCTCGGGCTTCGTAACCCAATTCGTTGGAGCCTTCTTTTTAATCAGACGGACATTCGCTCCTCCTCGTGTTATACTAAGAATTACTACTTAGTTTTGTCAACTAAGGTTTACCACTTAGTTTCGTTGTTTTCTTAAATAAGGTTTACTACTTAGCTCCTTTTAACTAAGGTTTACTTCTTAGTTCTCTTTCCCGTCAATTTGGATTGGTTAAGTGTCATTAGTCAATTCAAGCTAACTTAACCCTCTTCATTTATCCTGTTAAGCTGGTTAAGTGTCATCAACAATTCACGTTGACTTAACCCTACCACAAACCAAGTTATATTGGTTAAATATTTCTTATTACTTAACCCTACCCCTTCATCCTGTATTGGTTAAGTGTTCCTTTTTAACTTAACCTTGCCCGTCTGTTCTAACTAACATGTTATTAATGGTTAAGTATTATCCCTTCATGTTTTAGACTTAACCTCATTCCTTTATCACAACCTGATGGTTAAGTGTTCAGGTTTACTTAACCCTACGGTCTAGCCCAGCTAACATATCAAAATTGGCTAAGTGTATTAGATTTTACTTAACCCCAACCTCTAGTCTAGTTAACATATTAATTTGGCTAAGTGTATTAACTTTACTTAACCCCTACAAGTCTCGTTTTGCTACCTTGAGTTTGGTTAAGTGTCTCTATGGACTTAGCCCTCCCATTCTAGCTTAACTGTGTTAAGTTGGTTAAGTGTTCCTATGGACTTAACCCTCCCATTCTAGCTTAACTGTGTTAAGTTGGTTAAGTGTTCCTATGGACTTAACCTCCAATTCTAGCTTAACTGTGTTAAGTGTCAGTCTGAACCTAACCCCACCCATCAGTCTAGTTATCGTGTTGAACTGGTTAAGTGTCATAGTTAACTTAACCCTACCATTCTTGTTCTAGCTTTAACTAAATAAATTAAAGCCGCTACCACTCACATTAGACAGGTATTGTTGCGACTACTGGATGTGCCGGTGGGTTCCGGGCAGGTTTACATCGCAACTCAGCCTAACCTCGGGCTAGGCATATTCGTGTTTTCTAAGTTCAAAGGGTTTCAATTTATTTTCAAATCAAGTTTTGAAAGTAACCATCCCGTTCGTCGGATCAGTTAGGGATAGCCAGGGAGAGCAGGAAACTTGTATTTTCCAAACCCAAGCCTAGACACTATCCTCTCTGTCACCCTAGAACTTTCTGGTGTGTCATTAAAAGAGATGTAGTTAATAAACCTTTAATTTGTCTAAATTTATATTTCCTAATTCAGGCCAAATTCTATAAGTAAATTATTTCTAATTTACTTATTTCCTAATTACTCTTTTAATGTAGATTGTCTACATTCATTCTTATGGCCCATTTCCCCTTCTAAATCATATTTATGCTTTTTGGTATGTGGACTATACCAAATTAAGTGTCACTAACCATGATTTTTGCTAAACCTGCCAATTACTCCCAATTATGGCCAATTTCACATTTATGCCAATATACTTATGGTGCCAAATTAGCTAATCCAATCCCGATTCAACATTCTAATTCTAGACTTATTACTCTAGTTCACTATTCATGTAAATGCTAGATTTACACGTCAATACTAGATTCAAATTACACATCTTATAATTCATGTCAAATTTATCCAATTTGAATTTCTATGAACATGCCATAATACATGTTCCCAATTTATGCCAATTTCCAAGTTAAACTACGTTTTTAGTAAATTTCATATTTTGCCCAAACCGCATTCCCACCGTTCGTATAATCGTGATTCAATCTAGATTATAAATAAAGCTAGGTTCGTAGAAAATAGGGAATGAACCAAAGATGCTATGCAAAAGATAGACATACTAACTGGAATAAAAAGGGTTGAATAACGACGTCGGTTCAAGAACATGGGTAGACCTAACTTAATAGGTAAATTCCCAAGGTCTAAAACCAAAGAAAACCAAGAATAGACAGAATAGAGACGTAGGTTAAAGAACATGGGTAGACCTAACTTAATAGGTAAATTCCCAAGGTCTAAAACCAAAGAAAACCAAGAATAGACAGAATAGAGACGTAGGTTCAAGAACATGGGTAGACCTAACTTAATAGGTAAATTCCCAAGGTCTAAAACCAAAGATAACCAAGAATAGACAGAATAGATGATTGGGTTTAGACCCAATTTCATAGTCACAAAACTTAAGCAACACTTTCCTAGTCATGAATCACAGGTGTTTAATCACAGAGGTCCTTGTTATGTCATAGGCAATAGTTTATGTTTCCTAATCAAAGGCATAGGCTTAGTCAAGGAAATAATCCTCATAGTCACAGTCACAGTCATAGGCAATGTTCATAGTCATAGGCAATGTCCATAGTCATAGGCATATGGTTTTAAGGTCCATAGTTTCATAGTCATGGTCTTATTTGTCCTCGAATCATAACAGTTCTTAATTAGGTTCAAGAGTATAGGCACTGATTCGAATAGAGAGAGAGAGAGATTTGGCATATTCTTTTATTCCTTTAATTTCATGTCACGAACAGAGAAAAACGTTCAAATCTAGAAATAACTGAATTACAGAGATTAGATTAGAATAGAAAGGAGGCGTTGCTATGATTCGTGCGACATTTAGCCTTTAATCCTTATCTTGAAGCTTTGAATCTCTTCTAGACAACTTGAGCAGCATAACCTTGTCTTGGATTTTCGTATTATCTTCTTATTTTTATTTATTTATATATTTTCTCAGAGGCAGCATAAGGATAGAAAAGAATTATGAATATAGAAGAAGACCAGGGCTGTTTATATAGTGTTAGGCGGACGAACCTGGTCAGAAAACGTGACCAAATACATCAGAACGAACCAGGTGCGGGAAGCTGGAAAAAAACGGGGAGGTCGACACCCATGTCGACTGGGAAGTCGACATGCGGGGGGGGGGGGGTGTCGACTGTGCAGTCGACACCCCTGTCAACTTGACCTGGGCGGGAATTTTCCCGCCCTGCCCCCTGTGTGTTTGAATTCGAATTTGGCTCTAGTTTAAACTGTTTTGAACTTGGAATTTTCTGAAAACTTTGACGGGCCATATCTTGGTCATACGGACTCCGATTTTCGAAAATTCGGACTCTATTTCGCGTATTTTTCCGAGACGAACGCAAGTTCACAGCCCGTTTCCCTTGATTTTGATTTTAACTTTTAATTCTGCCTTGATTTGTAAATCTTAGTGTAACAGAACTACGGGGTGTTACATTCTCCCCCACTTAAAAGGATTTCGTCCCCGAAATCTTCAAGTTAGGAAGAATGTGTCCTACCCTCCAATCACCCATCTACTCAACCATTCACTAACAGGTATTCATTGTCCTTAAAAGATTTCTAATGCTTTCATGTTTATATGCATAGTGTGTGTATATGTCTTTATCTAATGCAAAATCAGGCGGTCTACTGATTCAGTTGACCTCCTTAATGCGAATCATGTCAGTGCCATGCGTCCAATCATGTATGCAAGCATCCCTAGTTATGTAAATACTACATGCGTGCACAGCCATTCATCCATATGCAACATCCATATGATAACATATCAAGTTCAACTTACAAACAAATACATATTTGTAAATGCAATATGCAAGCGTCCGAACTTGATCTAGTGCCTAATACGTATGCATATGCATCCACGAGCCAACCACCAATCATAACATGTTTCAAATACATGTTTACATCCATTGGCTTCTACCTAAGGATCGAAGATACGACCTAGAGGATATACTTTGGAAAGAGAGAAACAATTATGCGCAAAGCTCCTAAACAAAGAAATCAAGGATGCACCCTTAAGGAAAAGGGTATGATGCTAGTATCTAGCCTTCTTGAGCTTTACTCCACTGTATCTTAACTAATTTAACTTCACGATTGTGAAGTTTCTGATCTCCATTTCCAAAATAAACAGATGTCAATTATGGCACCAAGTATATGTACTAAGATGATTAGAGGTCTCCCTCTTATCCGCCATGCCATAACTATAAGGGTCGAAAGGTTACTACGTGATTTTTAGAGTGCCTGTCACATCTATTCATCTCTCACGCAAACCATCCCAGTCGAACTCGACATCCCTCAAGTATAAGCCCCAAAGGCCTAAACCAATATCAGACAAGCACCCAAGGAATATCTCCTCCGAACTTAGACGATCTATGTGAGATGATATAAACAAACTCGATAGCTATTCTCAAATCCCTACTAACCAAAAATAAACTGGTTGGACCACCAATTGGATTTGAGACTCTAGTGGGATCTTTCTACTATACAAGTACTATGGTGCAGAGACTCAACTATGGAAGTGGATATGAACAAATGCGAAGCGCTAGAACCAAAGGAAAGAGTACAAACAGCAAAACTAGACTCTTCCAACAGAACTCTACTACCTCTCTCCTAGGTACGCTTGGTGGCGAAAGTATGTACTTGCCTTTCTGAAAATCTTGTCCCTCGTTCTTGCCCTTGTCCTTACTTATGTGCCCTATCATACCCTAGTAAAGATACTTCCACTTGTCTTAGGTTTTATAATTCCTTCCTCCTTCGTGAGTTAAATCTACATCCATGAATTCCTCATCCTAGGGTTGTGCTTCCTAGCCAAACTCCTCATCCCCTTCCGTGTAGTCATGTTGACAAGTCTCTCAAAAGCTGCTTCCATCGTACAGAAAACCCTACTAAGCTTGAAAGAAAACCAGCCGTAGGTGAAACTACTACGGTTATAGATGGAAGTCGGGTACTACTTCACCCATCGATGAGGTTACCTCCCAGAAAGCCAGGAGCCCTAGAGACTCAAGAAAGAAGGAGACAAGAATTCAAACAGAGGAAGAGAAGATAGTGCGTATGGCTTTGGGGAATATGCCTTTAAAACAAATCTTTTCTTTTTTGAAAATGCTTCTTTTAAAACCGTTTTGAAAATAATTTTCCAAATCCTTTATCTGATCTGGTAACCTTCAGCTCTGATACCACGTGTAACACCCCACGTCTGTTAGTGTCACTCACAAAGGGAATGCACTAAGTTCTGTGGAGCATTTAGGGTAAAAGATGCAGTTAAATTACAAGACAGACAGAAATTAAACAGCGGAAAATAAAACTTTGCTTTATTGATAAAATAGTTTGTACAAAGATTTCTTTACAATATCAGAGTGTCATCTGTCTTACAAAATAAAGAAGCATAAAAATACATTTATATTCCCCAATGTAGCAAGAACCAGCCATAGCATCTGAAAAAAGAGTCCAAGCAAAACTTCGACAAATCTTCATGCTGGGAAAGAGTGACAGTCCAACTTAACTTGAGCTATACTACTCCCTCCTCTACTACCTAGGGGGGGGGAACGGAAGAAAAGAAGACGAAAGAAAAACAGAGTCAGACATAAAGCCTGAGTAAGTTCAGTAACTTCTAGCACGTGAACATGGAAAAACAAACGACATGAATTAACTGAATCCAAGATTACACCATGACCATAGGGTCAGCAAGATTAGACAAGATAATCACAAGATATGCTAAGATAAGATAAACAAGATATGCTCTAATACTTTCGCCGCTTCGCTATTTCCTTGTTATACTGGTTTCTATATCTCTGCACCACATAACTAGTGTTCCAACTAGTAACGATAACGTGATCCCAACCCCTGTAGTTTCCATTGCCTTCAGGCATACATTTATTATTTATTACCTAGATCTAATCTAGGGTTTTCTATCAAGTGCTTTCTAGATTTAACTAGAGTTTACGCTATCTGCTGAACGCTTCTCGAGTTCAGGGTTTATGCCACCTAGTCCAACTAGGGATTACGCTACCTGTCGAACGATGCCCCCAAGTCTAGGACACACTACCTAGAGTGGTATATGTTCCTATACTTCCCCACGCATGTATCGCGAATCGTCATCACTTGTCTAGATGCACATGTCCTGTAATGTGCGGTCCGAGTCCTGCGACAGGGTAAATCAAGGAATACAGAACTCGGTCGGGAGCTTTCAGATATCTGCCGATGCAGATGCTAAGGTCTGTTTTTATTCCAGTGGCTATGGTCCTACTTGACCCCTCCCTCAACTAATGAAAGGCACACCTTGTAAAATGAGAACTATACGCCGGACCCCGGTGCCCCACTATCCTATGGCCATCCTCACCCATAACTAGATAGTAAGTATATGGTCATTTGGAGTTCTCCGCCTTTCCGCTTCACGTATGTCGATTGACTCAAGATGGATGGTAGACGACGAGTCGCTATCACAGGGCTACCGTTTGCTCGCCGAATCACGCCGGTCCATCCTAGTCTTTAGGTTTCCATGTATTGCAACCAAGGCATACCCCTGGTTCTTCTACGCAGACCTTAACCTCTGTGGGCCCAGGCGGATCATCTGCAGCCTCACAGAGGGATACCAAGAGTACCCTCACGTCCCCTCGAAGCCTCGGGCTTCGTAACCCAATTCGTTGGAGCCTTCTTTTTAATCAGACGGACATTCGCTCCTCCTCGTGTTATACTAAGAATTACTACTTAGTTTTTTCAACTAAGGTTTACCACTTAGTTTCCAAAATCGTTGTTTTCTTAAATAAGGTTTACTACTTAGCTCCTTTTAACTAAGGTTTACTACTTAGTTCTCTTTCCCGTCAATTTGGATTGGTTAAGTGTCATTAGTCAATTCAAGCTAACTTAACCCTCTTCATTTATCCTGTTAAGCTGGTTAAGTGTCATCAGCAATTCACGTTGACTTAACCCTACCACAAACCAAGTTAAATTGGTTAAATATTTCTTATTACTTAACCCTACCCCTTCATCCTGTATTGGTTAAGTGTTCCTTTTTAACTTAACCTTGCCCATCTGTTCTAACTAACATGTTATTAATGGTTAAGTATTATCCCTTCATGTTTTAGACTTAACCTCATTCCTTTATCACAACCTGATGGTTAAGTGTTCAGGTTTACTTAACCCTATGGTCTAGCCCAGCTAACATATCAAAATTGGCTAAGTGTATTAGATTTTACTTAACCCCAACCTCTAGTCTAGTTAACATATTAATTTGGTTAAGTGTATTAACTTTACTTAACCCCTACAAGTCTCGTTTTGCTACCTTGAGTTTGGTTAAGTGTCTCTATGGACTTAGCCCTCCCATTCTAGCTTAACTGTGTTAAGTTGGTTAAGTGTTCCTATGGACTTAACCCTCCCATTCTAGCTTAACTGTGTTAAGTTGGTTAAGTGTTCCTATGGACTTAACCCTCCCATTCTAGCTTAACTGTGTTAAGTGTCAGTTTGAACCAAACCCCACCCATCAGTCTAGTTATCGTGTTGAACTGGTTAAGTGTCTTAGTTAACTTAACCCTACCATTCATGTTCTAGCTTTAACTAAATAAATTAAAGCCGCTACCACTCACATTAGACAGGTATTGTTGCGACTACTGGATGTGCCGGTTGGTTCCGGGCAGGTTTACATCGCAACTCATTCTAACCTTGGGCTAGGCATATTCGTGTTTTCTAAGTCCGTTCGTCGGATCGGTTAGGGATAGCCAGGGAGAGCAGGAAACTTGTATTTTCCAAACCCAAGCCTATACACTATCCTCTCTGTCACCCTAGAACTTTCTGGTGTGTCATTAAAAGAGATGTCGTTAATAAACCTTTAATTTGTCTAAATTTATATTTCCTCATTCAGGCCAAATTCTATAAGTAAATTATTTTAATTTACTTATTTCCTAATTACTCTTTTAATGTAGATTGTCTACATTCATTCTTATGGCCCATTTCCCCTTCTAAATCATATTTATGCTTTTTGGTATGTGGACTATACCAAATTAAGTGTCACTAACCATGATTTTTGCTAAACCTGCCAATTACTCCCAATTATGGCCAATTTCACATTTATGCCAATATACTTACCGTGCCAAATTAGCTAATCCAATCCCGATTCAACATTCTAATTCTAGACTTATTACTCTAGTTCACTATTCATGTAAATGCTAGATTTACACGTCAATACTAGATTCAAATTACACATCTTATAATTCATGTCAAATTTATCCAATTTGCATTTCTATGAACATGCCATAATACATGTTCCCAATTTATGCCAATTTCCAAGTTAAACTACGTTTTTAGTAAATTTCATATTTTGCCCAAACCGCATTCCCACCGTTCGTATAATCGTGATTCAGTCTAGATTATAAATAAAGCTAGGTTCGTAGGAAATAGGGAATGAACCAAAGATGCTATGCAAAAGATAGACATACTAACTGGCATAAAAAGGGTTGAATAACGACGTCGGTTCAAGAACATGGGTAGACCTAACTTAATAGGTAAATTCCCAAGGTCTAAAACCAAAGAAAACCAAGAATAGACAGAATAGAGACGTAGGTTCAAGAATATGGATAGACCTAACTTAATAGGTAAATTCCTAAGGTCTAAAACCAAAGAAAACCAAGAATAGACAGAATAGAGACGTAGGTTCAAGAACATGGGTAGACCTAACCTAATAGTTAAATTCCCAAGGTCTAAAACCAAAGATAACCAAGAATAGACAGAATAGATGATCGGGTTTAGACCCAATTTCATAGTCACAAAACTTAAGCAACACTTTCCTAGTCATGAATCACAGGTGTTTAATCACAGAGGTCCTTGTTATGTCATAGGCAATAGTTTATATTTCCTAATCAAAGGCATAGGCTTAGTCAAGGAAATAATCCTCATAGTCACAGTCACAGTCATAGGCAATGTTCATAGTCATAGGCAATGTCCATAGTCATAGGCATATGGTTTTAAGGTCCATAGTTTCATAGTCATGTGTGAAAACCCGCAACTTCCCCGTAAAGGAAAGCGTCGGATAGTTCGAGAACAAGCCACAACAGAACGCATACAGAAGGACATTTCATTGTATATCACAACAATGCATCAGATTACAAGAATATACAGAGTATAAATGAATATTACACAGAAATATCAGAGATTTAAATTACATTTAAATACATAGCAGCGGAAAATAATACAATACACAACTAGAATGAGATATACGGATACAAAGCTTTCCGGATATCGTTCCAGCTGTAAACCAGGATCCTGTGAATATAAATCTGCAAAACCGAAACTACTAGCTGCCCGTGTCAAAATAGGGGCACCCAGAGTTTAGGTTAAAACAATAAACTCCAGGTCAGTCATGTGACTGGTGTGAGAACTAAAACAGTTATTAATCTTTATTTTAAATCATTAGGTAAATCAAGGGACCACGCCGTATAACACGGAACGGGTTTCCTCCCAAGAATACCAGTGCATAAAACCAACAGCGCAATGCTAAATAAAGAAAAATGAAGCTGTTATAAGACCCAGGTCCCATCACACAATGCAACGCAGTCGAGGATAGGGTTTTCCCTTATAACAGCTAAAGAATGCTTGGTACGTTTAAAACAAATCATTTGATACTATTATAAGTGCATAGTGTATAAAACAACTTCAAATCATAAGTATCAATCATAGGCGGCATAAGCGCCCCATCCCACTATGTCGCCATATATAGGATTACAATTAAAACCGCAAATGTCACGTATTTGGAAATTGGATTTCCTTCTATGAACCGAGGCAAAAGATAGTCCTCAACCGATTCGAGACTGTCTAGCCCGAGCCTCAGGACCCAGACTCAGGTGGGCCCTTGGATCCTCAGGGCCGGTCCACCGATGTGGATTAAAATGCCTGAACATGCGTCTCCCCACCCTATGGGGTGTAAGTCTGGTCCGTCAGCCGACCAGAATGCATTCGGCCGAAACCGATATAACCGAGGCGCCTCGCAACAGCAACAACCACATAAGTCAAACTCGTCAGGGCGTGTAAAACCACTGACGCCACTTCTAGCTAGAAAGAAACGCATGCCCTCCCTGACGTCCGTCTCCCGTTTTTGGTTCATACCTGGT
Source organism: Allium sativum (assembly GCA_030737875.1). Taxonomy (NCBI): domain Eukaryota; kingdom Viridiplantae; phylum Streptophyta; class Magnoliopsida; order Asparagales; family Amaryllidaceae; genus Allium; species Allium sativum. The sequence goes on along the minus strand of CM060922.1, from coordinate 704,635,380 downwards.
GTGAAACACGCGAGGTAAACGTTACACAAAGCTACGCCACAAAGGCCGTGCTTTGATCATCACCACAAGACTTTGCTTTTCAACAGAAGCCTCGATCAATTGCCACTTAGGCATGCCACACAGGCAATTCACTCCATACGTTTGATATCCATCAATATATAACCCCTGAGCTCGTACGTCTCAGAGAAGGGCGTTAAGCAAGAGAATAAATTCTCCGCCGCCAAACAGGTATATATTTAATAGAGATCAATCACACAGACTAAAATCCAGTGTCAGACACACAGTCCATTCACAAGTCCGTTCTGGGTCTGAACGAAACCGGAGGCACCTAGTACCCCGCATATCCATCGATCTCCAAGTACGTCTGGACGATCACCAACTGTTTCCATCTTCTTGGGTGTACAGCCCAATCAAGATCATCAGTTATCACCCAAACGACGTGAAGACCTCCGGTCTTCGACCATCGTCTTCATCTTCGACTTATCGTCGTATCGATTATTCAGAATGGGATAAACCCGGACTTCCCGAATAACTCGCGTATATTTTATAAAAGTGTTACACAAACACAACATACGCCTCATTCCAATTCATTAGTCACTAACCGTAAATTAATCAAGAGAATAATTCCCCAAATATTAACCCCGAAGGCCGAAACCAACATCAGATCAATATCCAGAAAACCCTTCTGCTTGGCTAACCGACAGTTAGTTTCTAAATTTCACGTTCAAATCTAATTAAAGATTTAACTATCGCCTGGAGCAAAACTGGTGATACTCCATTCTCGATCTTTTCAATCTAATTAAAGATTCATTAAAACTCCACTTAGTTTTAATCTGTGACTGGGTTAAAGAATCAGTGTCATTTAAAACACGGTTCACGATAAACCCAAAGTCACATCCCATTAATTATCGGGTTAAAGAACAAGTGTTATTTAAAACACTGTTCACGATAAACCCAAAAATCAATATCCATTCAATTCCAATTAAATATTATTTAATTGGTGCACTTCATTAAATCTAAATCAAAAGATTTAATCTTTTCTCAACTGGGTTCAAGAACAGTGTTAGTGAAGACACCATTCACGACAAACCCAAATCACATTCATTAATTATCGGGTAAAAAAAACAAGTGTTATTTAAAACACTGTTCACGATAAACCCAAAAATCAATATCAATTCAATTCCAATTAAATATTATTTAATTGGTACACTTCATTAAATCTAAATAAAAAGATTTAATCTTTTCTCAACTGGGTTCAAGAACAGTGTTAGTAAAGACACCATTCACGACAAACCCAAATCACCTTCGATATTCAATACAAGGCTCTGAATAGAAAATATATCGGCTTATATTCAATATCGAATTCTACGACTAACAAATGTCGTATTGGAAATAACGATATAAGTATATATATCTTTCAAATTTCCATAATAACACCTGTATAATCACGAATTCCAACATCGAAATATTCCGAAGACAATTTCGATTCAAATCCACTCCAATGCAATCATTGGAAATTTTGGTTATTTTTAAAACCCTTTTTAAATTCAATTTATTTATTTAAAAATAAATAGAATTATATTTCTAGTTCAAAACTAGTTCATTTCGATAAGAATCCATTTTTATCTTTTCAAATATGGAGTTTTTCATCCCAATTCTTTCTAAATCATTTCTTATGATTTTACACAAATTATTGCTATTTTTAATAATTTTATCAAGGCCCGTACAGTCGATTTCCATCAACGGCCATCGAACTGCACTTACAGCGACCTTTTTCGAATTTGATTTGGACATAATTCCAAATCCAACCGTTAGATTTCAAATTTCTAATATTCGTTAGAAAGCTCTTTTCGATACGAACCCAACGGTTCCGGTTTTAGGAGAATCCGACGGTCGGATCTCCCGTAATGTCCGTTTGAAATAAATGGTCGAAATTCGCGAACTGCCGCGGCGCGGCGCGTTCTATTCAGGCCATTATATTATATATAATATATATTTCGTCGATTTCTATTTAAAACGAATTATATAAATAGTTTTAAAATCGTTTCAAAAGCTATTTCAACTTTCTTTTCAATTCAAATCAAAATTGAATTCTTCTTTATAAATTCGTTTTAAAATTCATTTCTATTCAATTCAAATTTCAATTCAATTTGAATTCATTTCAATTCGCTTTCAATTCCATTTGAATTCGTTTTCAATTCAATTCATTTCGAAATCGTTTTCAATTCAATTCATTTCGAAATCGTTTTCAATTCATTTTGAATTCGTTTTCAATTCAATTCATTTCGAAATCGTTTTCAATTCATTTTGAATTCGTTTTCAATTCAATTCATTTCGAAATCGTTTTCAATTCAATTCATTTCGAAATCGTTTTCAATTCAATTCATTTCGAAATCGTTTTCAATTCAATTCATTTCGAAATCGTTTTCAATTCATTTCATTTCGAAATCGTTTTCAATTCATTTTGAATTCGTTTTCAATTCAATTCATTTCGAAATCGTTTTCAATTCATTTTGAATTCGTTTTCAATTCAATTCATTTCGAAATCGTTTTTAAAATCGATATAAATATCGTTCACGTCAAAATGGCGTCAATCTAATCAACACGGCTTCATATATTCCTTTATTTTCAAATATTCTATTTCAAATATTTCTTTTTCAAATATTTCTTTTTCAAAACTGGAATGAGGCCCAATCAATTACCATATAAAATTAATTATATGGATTTTCATACAACACATGTATATAATAGCATTGAAAATAATCAACCATCAACCAAAGTGCACTACACTGTATAAGCATCAAATATAGATATCTAACGCTTATAACAGTCTGTCAATCAATCGATCGACATATTTAATCAATCAGGATGAGTGAACTTCAAATTTCATCCCAACACCCGTGTGGGGTTTCAAACAATCAAACACAGATTTTATTTGTGCAGTTGGGCGATGTGTAAAATTTATCGACCCAATCAACGTCCTTCAAATAGGTGTACATAAACAAACCGTCAGGTTTGTAAATGAATATTTGTTTATTCACATTCACGTTAAAAATTATATTTTTAACGATAAAACATTTTATTTTAACATATGAATTTCTATTCAGTTCATTCTTTAAATAAAATGCTATTTTTATTTTTCTAACTTATTTTAGAAAATTTCGGCGGCATAACGGCACGATACTAGAAACGGGACAAGGCCTAGCCTTATCCCCGGTCTAGTGAAGGCCCACGCCATTCACACATCAATCAAATTCACTTTCGTTATGCAAACCACAAAATTTTGAGTAAGGGTCTAACCTAGCCTTACTCCTTCGCCTTATAACGGCGCACGTCTAATCCTAACCAATTCATCGATTCGATTTTTCATACCACAAATCACATTCAAACCAATATCGCAATCAATCACCAATCAATCAAACAAACAAGTCCATGGTCTGTGGACGATTGTGTCGGGTGCTACTAAGCACCGTCTGCATCCTAGTATATATGTATAACTAGAAAAGAAATAGAAAGGTGAGAAATTCTCACTTATAGCTATCCTAGCTCCACGGCTCTTCTTTGATAGAAAACTTCATCGTTTCGCCTTTTTGTCACCTTCGTTGCTGCTTTCACTACACACGTAAAAATCACATTTTTTTACTACGCTATTCAATATATAAAAATCGAATTTTTAGTTCAAAGTTCAATATATAAAAATCGAATTTTTAGTTCAAAGTTCAATATATAAAAATCAAATTTTTAGTTCAAAGTTCAATATATAAAAATCGAATTTTTATTTCAAAGTTCAATTTATAAAAATCGAATTTTTATTTTAAAGTTCAATAGATAAAAATCATATTTTTTTTTCGAAGTTCAATATGTAAAAATCTAGTCTTCGCCTTATAAAAAAATATAGTCTTTGAAGTTCAAACCTTTTTCTAAAAATCAGTTTTTACTTTTATTTTAAAATCAGTTTTAAAATCTTATCAAATCAGTTTTTAAATATTTAAAAATTCAGTTTTTAAACTCTTATCAAATCAGTTTTTATATATTTAAAAATTCAGTTTATAAAATTCTTAAAAATCAGTTTACAAATCTAATTAAAACCAGTTTAAAATGCTTTTAAAAAAAACAGTTTAAAACCCTAAAATAAAAATAAAATAAAATGTTTACTGTTACCTGCGAAGAAGGGGGGGGGATGCTGCTGTCGGTGGTCATCAGGCGGGGTTGGACGTCGGAGCCGAGGTGGTGGCCAGCAGGGGCTTCGATTCGGAGCTGAACAAAAGGGGGGGGGACTACGGGGTTGTCGCGCCGTGGGGGCTTCGCTCCGTCGAGGAGGGCAGGTGAGAGAGGAGCGAGGCTGGAGGGAGGAGGCACCTGAGGGGAAGATCGGCGGCAGCTCCGCCTGTGGCGGCGGCGAAACTCTGGGGGGCGCGATCGATGTCTGAAGTTTTTTTTTTTTTTTTTTTTTTTTTTTTTCTTATTTTCTGTTTGAAATGAATGGACGGGGGGGGCCAAAGTGTTTTAAGGAGGGCAAAGATTTTTTTTTTTTTATTATTAATTTTATTATTATTTAATTCAACCTTAAGTTGACTTTTTTCATACGACCTCGAAACGAGGCCCACCGCCTGTCGTCCATAGCGTTCTACCCCCATTCCGAACACAATGGGATATGTATCGTACGCTGATTCGGCTGTTACAATCAGTTTCCGTTGAATTAACATTTAAATCACTATATTGAATTTTAAACGTACATTTCAAATTACCGGGGTCACATACGAACTTTAAAAATTCCAGAAAAATATTTTCTAGCTTCGTATTGACGATACGGTCCTAACAAAACTAGTTTCGCCGAATTCTGAGACCGTTTGAAAAATGGCCAATTTCCAGTCGATTAAAATCTACTGAAACTGGTCAAACGCGTTTTCCTTTGCCACGCTCACATATCGATTCGAAAAATTATGAAATTTGGAATCTAGCAATAACTTGACATCCCGGACCCAACCAAACTGGTTTCGTCGAAATCCGAGGTCGTTTGCAAAATGTCCATTTTTAAGGGCCTGAATTCCATAGCGACTATTCAGAATTTTCAACTGGACATATCTTTTGATTCCCGATATGAAATCTTGATTTTTCGCATTCGTTGGAAAGATATTATCAATTAGATTCCATTATTTTTGGTTTCACTAAAATCCGGATTGTTTTGCACCCGGTACATTCAATTGAAGTTTGAAATCGAATTATCGAACTACCGCGCCATTTTCAATTCTATTTATAATTATATATAAATATTTATATTCTAACGACGACGCGTATAAAATATACGTTTGATTTATATTCAGAATAAATTTATCGTCGATATTATTTAAAATAATTCATTTTAAATAATCAAAATTCGCTAAAATGGCCAAAATAAAAATTTTAAACTGGCCCAGATTTTCGGGTTGTTACAATCTCCCCCACTTAAAACTTTTCGTCCCCGAAAAGGAACAAAGTCGAAAGTGGTTTGATTATTCAACTCTACGCTCGACCTGGCTTCCATTCTCGAACTTTTCAGTTTCTGAGAATTTCTAAAATTTCAAAAATTTGGCTAACACCCTAAATTTTCGAAAAATTTCGCCATAACCTCCCCTGCAATGGGAGCATCGGGGAATTCCAAATAGCTTCCCCGGTCCTTCAGATCTCAAAAAGAAAAAGAAAAAGCCAAGCGGCTAGCCAATAGGCTCACAAAATCATCATCACCCAAACAAAACAGGAAATTATGTAGTAAACATGTACCTATTTGTCGGGCAAACAAATTTTATTCTCTGGCTCTAGCCTCCTTGCTATGACCTGTTCAATATATATATGTATATGCAAGCAAATGCGACCAATCTTCGATACAGTTCAATATTTGATTCAATTAGGCTAAATGGCTAAAAATTAGCAAACAAATAACGAAACAACACAAACATCAATCGATTAGTGAATTAGAGTTTCAAATTCATAATTTTGATACATATACAAAAATCATGTTTTTGATACCAAATCACAACAATAGGCCCTATCTAATTTTGGTTCTCACACCAGTCTAATGGAAATATATAGATATCACACATTCGAAACACGAATATAAATACTAATGATGTGGCCACATCATCAGAATTATCCCCGGGTGTCTAGAATGTGACTCTATATCTATCCAATATATTAAAATTTCAAATACACGCGGATCAGACGTATACGCAAAATCTATATATATTGGATTGTCCACATCAATATAAATAGGTAATCAAATACGAATAATTGATTTAAATTTTCAAAACAAAAATTTGTTTTCACTTTCAAAAATATACTCTTCACACTCGTTCTAGGATACTACTGATCCCATCTCTAACGAGTCATTCCCGTTGGATTTTACTAATCCAATATCTGATGTATTCTTTCGTATGGTTCTAATGTGTCTTGTTCTCTAGCTTTGTAAACCAAAGCTCTGATACCAAATGTGAAAACCCGCAACTTCCCCGTAAAGGAAAGCGTCGGATAGTTCGAGAACAAGCCACAACAGAACGCATACAGAAGGACATTTCATTGTATATCACAACAATGCATCAGATTACAAGAATATACAGAGTATAAATGAATATTACACAGAAATATCAGAGATTTAAATTACATTTAAATACATAGCAGCGGAAAATAATACAATACACAACTAGAATGAGATATACGGATACAAAGCTTTCCGGATATCGTTCCAGCTGTAAACCAGGATCCTGTGAATATAAATCTGCAAAACCGAAACTACTAGCTGCCCGTGTCAAAATAGGGGCACCCAGAGTTTAGGTTAAAACAATAAACTCCAGGTCAGTCATGTGACTGGTGTGAGAACTAAAACAGTTATTAATCTTTATTTTAAATCATTAGGTAAATCAAGGGACCACGCCGTATAACACGGAACGGGTTTCCTCCCAAGAATACCAGTGCATAAAACCAACAGCGCAATGCTAAATAAAGAAAAATGAAGCTGTTATAAGACCCAGGTCCCATCACACAATGCAACGCAGTCGAGGATAGGGTTTTCCCTTATAACAGCTAAAGAATGCTTGGTACGTTTAAAACAAATCATTTGATACTATTATAAGTGCATAGTGTATAAAACAACTTCAAATCATAAGTATCAATCATAGGCGGCATAAGCGCCCCATCCCACTATGTCGCCATATATAGGATTACAATTAAAACCGCAAATGTCACGTATTTGGAAATTGGATTTCCTTCTATGAACCGAGGCAAAAGATAGTCCTCAACCGATTCGAGACTGTCTAGCCCGAGCCTCAGGACCCAGACTCAGGTGGGCCCTTGGATCCTCAGGGCCGGTCCACCGATGTGGATTAAAATGCCTGAACATGCGTCTCCCCACCCTATGGGGTGTAAGTCTGGTCCGTCAGCCGACCAGAATGCATTCGGCCGAAACCGATATAACCGAGGCGCCTCGCAACAGCAACAACCACATAAGTCAAACTCGTCAGGGCGTGTAAAACCACTGACGCCACTTCTAGCTAGAAAGAAACGCATGCCCTCCCTGACGTCCGTCTCCCGTTTTTGGTTCATACCTGGTGTGAAACACGCGAGGTAAACGTTACACAAAGCTACGCCACAAAGGCCGTGCTTTGATCATCACCACAAGACTTTGCTTTTCAACAGAAGCCTCGATCAATTGCCACTTAGGCATGCCACACAGGCAATTCACTCCATACGTTTGATATCCATCAATATATAACCCCTGAGCTCGTACGTCTCAGAGAAGGGCGTTAAGCAAGAGAATAAATTCTCCGCCGCCAAACAGGTATATATTTAATAGAGATCAATCACACAGACTAAAATCCAGTGTCAGACACACAGTCCATTCACAAGTCCGTTCTGGGTCTGAACGAAACCGGAGGCACCTAGTACCCCGCATATCCATCGATCTCCAAGTACGTCTGGACGATCACCAACTGTTTCCATCTTCTTGGGTGTACAGCCCAATCAAGATCATCAGTTATCACCCAAACGACGTGAAGACCTCCGGTCTTCGACCATCGTCTTCATCTTCGACTTATCGTCGTATCGATTATTCAGAATGGGATAAACCCGGACTTCCCGAATAACTCGCGTATATTTTATAAAAGTGTTACACAAACACAACATACGCCTCATTCCAATTCATTAGTCACTAACCGTAAATTAATCAAGAGAATAATTCCCCAAATATTAACCCCGAAGGCCGAAACCAACATCAGATCAATATCCAGAAAACCCTTCTGCTTGGCTAACCGACAGTTAGTTTCTAAATTTCACGTTCAAATCTAATTAAAGATTTAACTATCGCCTGGAGCAAAACTGGTGATACTCCATTCTCGATCTTTTCAATCTAATTAAAGATTCATTAAAACTCCACTTAGTTTTAATCTGTGACTGGGTTAAAGAATCAGTGTCATTTAAAACACGGTTCACGATAAACCCAAAGTCACATCCCATTAATTATCGGGTTAAAGAACAAGTGTTATTTAAAACACTGTTCACGATAAACCCAAAAATCAATATCCATTCAATTCCAATTAAATATTATTTAATTGGTGCACTTCATTAAATCTAAATCAAAAGATTTAATCTTTTCTCAACTGGGTTCAAGAACAGTGTTAGTGAAGACACCATTCACGACAAACCCAAATCACATTCATTAATTATCGGGTAAAAAAAACAAGTGTTATTTAAAACACTGTTCACGATAAACCCAAAAATCAATATCAATTCAATTCCAATTAAATATTATTTAATTGGTACACTTCATTAAATCTAAATAAAAAGATTTAATCTTTTCTCAACTGGGTTCAAGAACAGTGTTAGTAAAGACACCATTCACGACAAACCCAAATCACCTTCGATATTCAATACAAGGCTCTGAATAGAAAATATATCGGCTTATATTCAATATCGAATTCTACGACTAACAAATGTCGTATTGGAAATAACGATATAAGTATATATATCTTTCAAATTTCCATAATAACACCTGTATAATCACGAATTCCAACATCGAAATATTCCGAAGACAATTTCGATTCAAATCCACTCCAATGCAATCATTGGAAATTTTGGTTATTTTTAAAACCCTTTTTAAATTCAATTTATTTATTTAAAAATAAATAGAATTATATTTCTAGTTCAAAACTAGTTCATTTCGATAAGAATCCATTTTTATCTTTTCAAATATGGAGTTTTTCATCCCAATTCTTTCTAAATCATTTCTTATGATTTTACACAAATTATTGCTATTTTTAATAATTTTATCAAGGCCCGTACAGTCGATTTCCATCAACGGCCATCGAACTGCACTTACAGCGACCTTTTTCGAATTTGATTTGGACATAATTCCAAATCCAACCGTTAGATTTCAAATTTCTAATATTCGTTAGAAAGCTCTTTTCGATACGAACCCAACGGTTCCGGTTTTAGGAGAATCCGACGGTCGGATCTCCCGTAATGTCCGTTTGAAATAAATGGTCGAAATTCGCGAACTGCCGCGGCGCGGCGCGTTCTATTCAGGCCATTATATTATATATAATATATATTTCGTCGATTTCTATTTAAAACGAATTATATAAATAGTTTTAAAATCGTTTCAAAAGCTATTTCAACTTTCTTTTCAATTCAAATCAAAATTGAATTCTTCTTTATAAATTCGTTTTAAAATTCATTTCTATTCAATTCAAATTTCAATTCAATTTGAATTCATTTCAATTCGCTTTCAATTCCATTTGAATTCGTTTTCAATTCAATTCATTTCGAAATCGTTTTCAATTCAATTCATTTCGAAATCGTTTTCAATTCATTTTGAATTCGTTTTCAATTCAATTCATTTCGAAATCGTTTTCAATTCATTTTGAATTCGTTTTCAATTCAATTCATTTCGAAATCGTTTTCAATTCAATTCATTTCGAAATCGTTTTCAATTCAATTCATTTCGAAATCGTTTTCAATTCAATTCATTTCGAAATCGTTTTCAATTCATTTCATTTCGAAATCGTTTTCAATTCATTTTGAATTCGTTTTCAATTCAATTCATTTCGAAATCGTTTTCAATTCATTTTGAATTCGTTTTCAATTCAATTCATTTCGAAATCGTTTTTAAAATCGATATAAATATCGTTCACGTCAAAATGGCGTCAATCTAATCAACACGGCTTCATATATTCCTTTATTTTCAAATATTCTATTTCAAATATTTCTTTTTCAAATATTTCTTTTTCAAAACTGGAATGAGGCCCAATCAATTACCATATAAAATTAATTATATGGATTTTCATACAACACATGTATATAATAGCATTGAAAATAATCAACCATCAACCAAAGTGCACTACACTGTATAAGCATCAAATATAGATATCTAACGCTTATAACAGTCTGTCAATCAATCGATCGACATATTTAATCAATCAGGATGAGTGAACTTCAAATTTCATCCCAACACCCGTGTGGGGTTTCAAACAATCAAACACAGATTTTATTTGTGCAGTTGGGCGATGTGTAAAATTTATCGACCCAATCAACGTCCTTCAAATAGGTGTACATAAACAAACCGTCAGGTTTGTAAATGAATATTTGTTTATTCACATTCACGTTAAAAATTATATTTTTAACGATAAAACATTTTATTTTAACATATGAATTTCTATTCAGTTCATTCTTTAAATAAAATGCTATTTTTATTTTTCTAACTTATTTTAGAAAATTTCGGCGGCATAACGGCACGATACTAGAAACGGGACAAGGCCTAGCCTTATCCCCGGTCTAGTGAAGGCCCACGCCATTCACACATCAATCAAATTCACTTTCGTTATGCAAACCACAAAATTTTGAGTAAGGGTCTAACCTAGCCTTACTCCTTCGCCTTATAACGGCGCACGTCTAATCCTAACCAATTCATCGATTCGATTTTTCATACCACAAATCACATTCAAACCAATATCGCAATCAATCACCAATCAATCAAACAAACAAGTCCATGGTCTGTGGACGATTGTGTCGGGTGCTACTAAGCACCGTCTGCATCCTAGTATATATGTATAACTAGAAAAGAAATAGAAAGGTGAGAAATTCTCACTTATAGCTATCCTAGCTCCACGGCTCTTCTTTGATAGAAAACTTCATCGTTTCGCCTTTTTGTCACCTTCGTTGCTGCTTTCACTACACACGTAAAAATCACATTTTTTTACTACGCTATTCAATATATAAAAATCGAATTTTTAGTTCAAAGTTCAATATATAAAAATCGAATTTTTAGTTCAAAGTTCAATATATAAAAATCAAATTTTTAGTTCAAAGTTCAATATATAAAAATCGAATTTTTATTTCAAAGTTCAATTTATAAAAATCGAATTTTTATTTTAAAGTTCAATAGATAAAAATCATATTTTTTTTTCGAAGTTCAATATGTAAAAATCTAGTCTTCGCCTTATAAAAAAATATAGTCTTTGAAGTTCAAACCTTTTTCTAAAAATCAGTTTTTACTTTTATTTTAAAATCAGTTTTAAAATCTTATCAAATCAGTTTTTAAATATTTAAAAATTCAGTTTTTAAACTCTTATCAAATCAGTTTTTATATATTTAAAAATTCAGTTTATAAAATTCTTAAAAATCAGTTTACAAATCTAATTAAAACCAGTTTAAAATGCTTTTAAAAAAAACAGTTTAAAACCCTAAAATAAAAATAAAATAAAATGTTTACTGTTACCTGCGAAGAAGGGGGGGGGATGCTGCTGTCGGTGGTCATCAGGCGGGGTTGGACGTCGGAGCCGAGGTGGTGGCCAGCAGGGGCTTCGATTCGGAGCTGAACAAAAGGGGGGGGGACTACGGGGTTGTCGCGCCGTGGGGGCTTCGCTCCGTCGAGGAGGGCAGGTGAGAGAGGAGCGAGGCTGGAGGGAGGAGGCACCTGAGGGGAAGATCGGCGGCAGCTCCGCCTGTGGCGGCGGCGAAACTCTGGGGGGCGCGATCGATGTCTGAAGTTTTTTTTTTTTTTTTTTTTTTTTTTTTTTCTTATTTTCTGTTTGAAATGAATGGACGGGGGGGCCAAAGTGTTTTAAGGAGGGCAAAGATTTTTTTTTTTTTATTATTAATTTTATTATTATTTAATTCAACCTTAAGTTGACTTTTTTCATACGACCTCGAAACGAGGCCCACCGCCTGTCGTCCATAGCGTTCTACCCCCATTCCGAACACAATGGGATATGTATCGTACGCTGATTCGGCTGTTACAATCAGTTTCCGTTGAATTAACATTTAAATCACTATATTGAATTTTAAACGTACATTTCAAATTACCGGGGTCACATACGAACTTTAAAAATTCCAGAAAAATATTTTCTAGCTTCGTATTGACGATACGGTCCTAACAAAACTAGTTTCGCCGAATTCTGAGACCGTTTGAAAAATGGCCAATTTCCAGTCGATTAAAATCTACTGAAACTGGTCAAACGCGTTTTCCTTTGCCACGCTCACATATCGATTCGAAAAATTATGAAATTTGGAATCTAGCAATAACTTGACATCCCGGACCCAACCAAACTGGTTTCGTCGAAATCCGAGGTCGTTTGCAAAATCTCCATTTTTAAGGGCCTGAATTCCATAGCGACTATTCAGAATTTTCAACTGGACATATCTTTTGATTCCCGATATGAAATCTTGATTTTTCGCATTCGTTGGAAAGATATTATCAATTAGATTCCATTATTTTTGGTTTCACTAAAATCCGGATTGTTTTGCACCCGGTACATTCAATTGAAGTTTGAAATCGAATTATCGAACTACCGCGCCATTTTCAATTCTATTTATAATTATATATAAATATTTATATTCTAACGACGACGCGTATAAAATATACGTTTGATTTATATTCAGAATAAATTTATCGTCGATATTATTTAAAATAATTCATTTTAAATAATCAAAATTCGCTAAAATGGCCAAAATAAAAATTTTAAACTGGCCCAGATTTTCGGGTTGTTACATCATGGTCTTATTTGTCCTCGAATCATAACAGTTCTTAATTAGGTTCAAGAGTATAGGCACTGATTCGAATAGAGAGAGAGAGAGATTTGGCATATTCTTTTATTCCTTTAATTTCATGTCACGAACAGAGAAAAACGTTCAAATCTAGAAATAACTGACTTACAGAGATTAGATTAGAATAGAAAGGAGGCGTTGCTATGATTCGTGCGACGTTTAGCCTTTAATCCTTATCTTGAAGCTTTGAATCTCTTCTAGACAACTTGAGCAGCATAACCTTTTCTTGGATTTTCGTATTATCTTCTTATTTTTATTTATTTATATATTTTCTCAGAGGCAGCATAAGGATAGAAAAGAATTGTGAATAGAGAAGAAGACCAGGGCTGTTTATATAGTGTTAGGCGGACGAACCTGGTCAGAAAAAGTGACCAAATACATCAGAACGAACCAGGTGCAGGAAGCTAGAAAAAAAACGGGGAGGTCGACACCTATGTCGACTGGGCAGTCGACATGGGGGAGTGGTGTCGACTGTGCAGTCGACACCCCTGTTGACTTGACCTGGGCGGGAATTTTCCCGCCCTGCCCCCTTTGTGTTTGAATTCGAATTTGGCTCTAGTTTAAACTGTTTTGAACTTGGAATTTTCTGAAAACTTTGATGGGCCATATCTTGGTCATACGGACTCCGATTTTCGAAAATTCGGACTCTATTTCGCGTATTTTTCCGAGACGAACGCAAAGGCACAGCCAGTTTCCCTTGATTTTGATTTTAACTTTTAATTCTGCCTTGATTTGTAAATCTTAGTGTTACAGAACTACGGGGTGTTACAGTGTCAATAACAATATGATGTGTTGAATTAATACAAGTATCCAGAGAGTTTTAAGGAGAATTGGGAAAATTGAGAGAATTAAGGAGAATTGAGAGAAGGAAGGAGAAAGCTTCTGCTTTACTATTATTTGATAGATTGCCCTCGTATTCATGAATTAAAGAGTTTAATTGCGGATTGTAAGCAACATGGCTATTTTATTGCTGAGTATTATGGTGAGCTGTGTACCTTGTGGAAAGAATTGGCTAGTGCTAGTAAATTACCGACATGTACATGTTCTGCTTCTAATGAGTATGTTACTTTGTTAGAAAACAAAAGTTTGCATCAATTTATCATGGGTCTTGATTCAAAAAATTATTATGATGTTGCGCTGAGTTATGTGCAGTTAATGCCCTGCTATTACCCCACTATATACCTGTTATATCCCGTAGCGGGTTACCATCGCTACATTTTTTCCAAACAGCCCCTGATATACCCCCCCCACCCGGTTTAAGCCCCGCTATATTCCACTATTCCTGATATATCCAGTTATTTCTACTATATTACGCTATTCTCGCTGTATCTTTGATGAAAGAAACAAGCTAAAATACGGCATATGTGCATTATACAAATTATGAAGTTAGGGTTCTAATAGATTTTTTTAATATTTTTAGAAACAAAAATACTATATTCTATAAAATTTAATTGAGTTAGATAACAATTTACATTCATTCACAAACATTTGCACATGTTTTTGTTTAAAATTAAGAATGTACTAATTATAATTAAACTAAATTTAGTGATAGTTTTTATTTATTTATCGTTTTTACATTCATAAAAAATTCATGAACGAGTTACATGTGTTATTTTAGAGTCATCCGCTATATCCTTCTATTTTCTCACATTATCCCCGCTATGAATATTTTGACCTCTGCCACATTGGATCCACTAAGCGCTTTAACAACACAGGTCGAGTTTGCTGATGCTTGATTCTTTACCTACTCTTACGTATGTGTATGGTAAGGTACTTGCGATAGAACGACACCAATTTGTCATAGATGCCCATGAGTCACATGGTGATGTCGTTGGGTTGCTGTTGATGGTGTAGCACAAAGTAGGGGCAACAAGGCATAAATGTACGCATGTGCTCTCATTATGGTCAAAAGGGTCATGAGAAGGAGTAGTGCTTTAATGTTATTGGGTGGTCTGAGTGCGCTGGTTCTGGTGGTCGTGGTGGCGGTAAACCTCGTGGCAGAGAAGGAAGTTGTGGTGGTCGACCAGGTGGGCGAGGGAGAGGCACAGCTACCGCCATGGACAACTCTTGTCAAAGCCCTTGGAGCTATATCAGCGAAGTGGATTGTGCTTCATTACCTACTCTCACTGATGCGCAAGTGCAACAGCTCATCGCAACTCTCAAGGCTTCCACAGTCTTGTATTCTACTCCAAAGGTGCATGGTAAGAAATTTTCGGACCACTGGATTATTGATACAGGAGCTTCAAACCATATGTCGGGTAATCTTGACTTGTTTATTGATATCAAAGAAATTTCTTTGGAATCCATTGGTTTTCCAAATTGGAAACTTGCCATTGTCACTAAGAAGGCCGTATTAAATTAAGCCATGACTTGATTCTTGATAATGTTTTGTATGTACCTATTCTTAACTGTAATTCGATGTTTGTGTCTCAATTGCTTGAAAAACAAAATTTTATTGTATTTTTCACTAACAGGTTATGCAGTATTCTGGAGCGGAGTTTGAGGAACCTTATTAGCATAGGGAAGCAGTGTAACCGGGTCTATCTCTTCTGACCAGTTCATAGTGTTCAAGCAAATAACTCCATAGTGTAGACTTCTCTCAGTTATGGCATAGGTGGTTGGGTCATCCTTCCATGAAAGTGGTCTATTCTTTATTAACTATAGGAAGTAGTGGTAGTAGTACGAATAAAACTTGTGATGATGATTATGATGATTTTTTATGGCTAAACAACCTCGTGACTCTTTTCCATTAAGTACAAGTAAAGCAACTGATTTGTTCGATTTAGTACATTTTGATATTTGGGTTCCTTATCATGTTGCTTCTAGTTGTGGAGCTCATTATTTATTTATTTTTACCATAGTTGATGATTTTTCTCGTGCTAGCTCAAGGCCCGAAAATTCTAATACTACCCTATGACTTGGATGACTACTCCATATATTGACTCGTACATAAAAGAAAATTAGACTCGACCATGCACTTGAATTGTGTAGGAAGACGACGACACTTGGAAACGACCGATGTGTGTGAAATCACATTAGGGAGCCAATGATCCAGCATGACTTATGGTGAAAGAGTTGAACCCCTTTTTTTGATGAAGTCTAAAAAATTACTTGATCATTTTGTCCACTCTGGCTATAGAAATGACCCGATGAACACCCATGGAAGCGGTGCGATATATGACAAGCCATTTATACAACGAAGAGTCGAAATATCAGAAATCTCCAAGAGGACATGACAAGCTGATAATGCCTTCACAAGAATGGATGACATTCCAGAAAGATTCAGTTAAACTTATTCAAAGCACATCTCATCTACGATAAGACGTACTTTGGAGGGCAAAATGTTAATCTGCCTTGTGACCAAGCCACCCAAAGCTTGGATGAAGTGACGAGATGTTGGAAACTTGGATTATTATGTTGATAAAATCTCGGATCGGGTCTATCCTCTCGGGTTGAATCACAGCCCTTGGATCAATTCAAATGAAGGCAAGTTTGCCTTATGCCCCCATACAGTTCAGATCGAGGGGAACGGGTCAGATAAGAAGGACCCGACCCCATCCTATTCTGCGCACTAGAACAACTTTGCTTCTGAACTACTAACATGTGACTGTCTCCAGATCGGAATGCCCTAGATGAACGCGGTCCTTTGCCAACTGCACACATTGAATGGTCTTGGCACATACATCGTCCTGGGTCGGATGAAACGGAACCCCGACCAGCCTCAAGTTGACGCTGCACACACAGACTTGGACATTGACAAGCTCCAGTTCGGTTCGTATAAGGAGGACCCGATCTGTTAGTGTTTCGAAACTGATCATTGGATCTCTTTGGCTCGCACCACACAAGAGCCTCCCCGTTAGCAATTAGCAGCCCGATGCGGATGCCCTGAAGTGGTTATGCCCATTCAAATAAGGGCTGAATTTCATGCCTAAAAAGGGGACCAGATACCACTTGTTTCTCATGAAATGAATCCCATTTCTCCACTATCACCACTACTTTCCAAAGTCCTCCCTGATGCTACCACGTGGCCACTCCTCCCTGCCTACAAAACATGATTTCGCACACAATTGAAGGGGTCTTTTTGCATTTCGGTTCCTGACATCTTCCATGGCCGCACCTCCTCAATATAAGAAATCACCTTCTTCTTAAATGAAAATCAATGAATTCAGAGAGACAAATTCATTGTAATCGAGTGTTAGAATGATGCTACCTATTGTAATTGTAATTATCTATTGAATAAAGAACTGTAAAGTGGATGTAGGCTTGTTAATGCCGAACCACTATAAATCTCGTGTGTTAATTACTTTTTCTCTGTTTTCAGATTATTATTCCTAGATGTTATCTACAAATCCTAGACTATTGGGTGTTAGTGCCATTTTTTGTCTAACATTTGGGTGCTTTCACTGAGAATTGAAGATTCTCAGCATATAAGGATTTTCCATTCTACTATTGGATCACCAAGATCGATGAGGAAATCCTGCGAATTCTACATTTTATATTGATTTTACAAGCGTGAAGATCACCAGATGTGAAGGCACCCCCACGCATCTTGTAGCAACAATATGTTCCCACTTCGAAGAAGTCTCTGGATCGGATGCAGGTGAGCAGGAGCTCAGATGAGATGATATAGATCGCACAACTCTAGTTCGCATTGTCACATTTGGACCAGTTTAGGTCCGACCCGACCCCATGAAGTCACACAATGAAACACTTGATCTTGGAATGGCAGCACTAGTTCGGGTCAGATGACCAGGGATCTGGTCTACCTGAAGTGCATCGGATCGAACAAGCAACTTCCGACTGGCAGCCCCCAATGACATCACGATTCGACCTAAAAGATTGACCACGACCCGAACAACAGGAGAAGATCCGAACCGACTAGCTGATGATTCCCCGATCCGGCTCAGAGGAACGAGTCTGATCTGACCCAACCTGAAGGCACTCCGGGCCGCAATTTGAAGGGATGATCCGATCCGACCCGAAACAGCTATTTTTGGGAAAAATATATTTTTCAGATCATTTCAGAAAAGGCTCCATCTTCCAAAATAAAAAAAATCGCACGGTGCCCACATTTTCGACCTAACCGGTTAGGTTGATTGCCGCCGGGGCGGTAGGGCCCCGGACCCCCATCGGTGCTGCGCCCAGACCCGATGACGGCCTCGCCTTTGGCTCGGAGCATGGCTCGCCTTCGGCTCGACATATATTTTGGCCAACAGCAGCCATCAAAGCTTGTCAAAGAATATGACAATGAAATGGCAACGGCTGGGATTCTTCTTAGGGCCTTGACACCTACTTACATTAGTAGGCCAATGTGAGGAGCTATCGATCAGATTTAGCTTGCTATCAACAATAGCATATGAGACAATGGTTGTCTCATAGCAGCTTCCTCTTCCATAGCCCCGATGGTGTATAGATTTCACCGATGCAACTGATGTTGTTCCCTAATGAGTAGTGACCACCATATTTATGTGACTTAAACTGTCCAATCGGCGGAGCATCGAATGGTGGTTATATGGAACAGTCCAAGCACTACTCCGAAGATGATTCATATGATCTTGGTGACCATGATTATCAATAATGGGATACCAGAAACCAACTAAGGATCTCAACGTCCCAAAGATACACTTCAACTGTATGATGCGATGAATGAAATATGTCCTGCAGTTCACCTCCCGAAGAACTTGGCTAACCTTTGCAATGGCTATTTGATGTCAACCGCATCGAGGAAGACTGTTCTCCTTCGAATAAGGTTTAGGTCAACATACTTTGGTGTCCAGAGTTAGGTACTAGTTGGTCCACCACACGCCATGATTGGACCTATGGATCCTTTCCCGGATTATAGCAACTTGACTGCTCACCAGCCACCATACGACCTCGGTCAAGAGGAGAGAGCTCGAGATCAATGCAAATATGAATCAACCATTAGCTCTCCAATTCATGCAATAGTTGTGACATAATGTGTGAACATTACTTGAAGTCTTGCAAGCCATGCGATTGCATTTAAGCTTATCTTATCAAGGTCTCGACCGACCAGCTCTAGCGGAATTCAGAGTTTACATAGCACCTAGGTGTCTACTGCTAAATATCCCAACCGAGGTTGGAGTGGGAATGATTTGGACAACCAAATTACTGGAGGACTTTCTATTTGGTCAAATGAAATATGTTACACCATAGAGATGGCGTGGAACCCAAAAAAGCTTCCCCTCCCGATGAGATGGAGTGTGAAGGAGGTATGGCTTAGAAAGGAAGACGTCGCAAAAAGAGTTGCCCGATGATATACTCGAAGATATAGATCTGATAGAGGATGAAGATTTGGGATGCATGAGGTTAACATCTAATGAAGCAACAACCCAAAGATGGAAAAGCACGCTTACAGCTTGTTGATTGCTTCGAGAAAACTCTGCCACTATTTCCAAGTTCATATGATTGTGATACGCACTGATTAGCCACTACAAAAGGTACTGCATCGACCTGCAGTATTTAGACGATTGCTTAAATGGAACATTGGGCTGAACCAGTTTGACCTCAATTCCTTCCTGAAGAAATCCATACAGGAGCAAGCATTATCCGACTTCATCACTGAGTTTACTATTCCCGAAGAGGTTGTGCTAGATGAAGAAGATGGCCCCTCAAAATGAAAGATGAAAACCAAGCACCTGGAAGTTGTTACAGATGGTGCAAAGAATATTCGACAGTCCGACATTGGAGTTGTATAGATTCGAAAGAAATTACAGATGAAGGGACTATGACTCGCAGCTTACCTAGAACTGGTAGAAGAGTTGTTGGATGGATGGGAACATTATAAGATATCTTATATTCCGCATATAGAAAATTAGAAAGCAGATAATCTGGCCAACCTAGAAAGTTCCGATAATCCGGAAGAGATGGAGATAATCTCAATCAAGAAACTCAAAGTTGATCTAGTATTGGAGACCGAATTCGGAAGAGAATCATGGACAGCTCCCTTTAGAAACTCCTTACATCACAGAGTGTTTCCAGCAAGGGGAAGTGAAGGGTGTACCATCGTTCATTATGCCACGAGATATGACATGCAAGACGACATTGCTTATTTCCTTTGAAAGGTTGTCCGGAGATAGATATCGACATGTCTCATTGCTCAATTCAATGCCCTGAATTATTCGACAAAATCACTTATCAACCTCCGGTTGATGGGAGATGAACACAAATGAAATTTCTGACGAACGATGTTTTGGAGTTAGAAAGTGAAGATTCAAAATTTCACTCCCTTTATCGATTATAGTCAAGTAACTTGTGCCCTAGACATTGGGGCCAAATGGAAATTTGAATGTCAATTGCTCGTGTATACATCATCTAATTCGAAGCTGATATATCATAAGCTTGCATGATCGACTGCCTTAGCCTTGCCCAAAGATTGGCGAGTTAAAATTTTGGAACACTTAAGCTAGGATGTTGATTGATTATTTGTGCATTAGAACTTATTCCTGATGTGGGACTAAAGGCATATCTGTGGATGGATGAGATGTGACTATCCCCCTAGTAGCCATATTCTATTTCCTAGCATAGAAAGCGCAAAAGTTTCTATAACCATGGATCCATTATTTACCTGCTAATTACTGTCCTAGCACCAATGTGATGATATGATACCATTAGTGATACATACATGACTACCTGACACTCAATCCTTGCCCTTAGCATGGGGACAAGAAGGCGATTTAAAGGAGATGCGACCTCGTCATTCGCTTACAATATTTACCTAACTGCCTTTGTCGCTCTAAGACCCTAATCAAGGTATGTTCATTATTGGGACCGCCATCCCACGATGGCTTGAAAAGACGTTCATCACCAGCTAAAAATTTTGGCAGCCATCCCCGGCATAGATTGTCAGGGCAAAATGGACTTGCAAAGAGCATGCAATTCCATTTTCGCACAGAATGATATTCGTTCCTTTAACTTGATTACTCTTTAACCATGGCTCTTATATTTGCATGCTTTATGAGTTATTGATATTACTAGCTCAGATGAATTAATATGTGGACGGTGTAGGTACCTAGGATTTGATACCGATCAGACTTCTAACACCCGCATATGGAGTTATGCAATAAACCCATAACGGACTCGATTGAACTACTCGTATACAAAGCAACACCCTCCATCTAAAGAGAGTTGTATAGCTGAAGGTGGATCCAGGATGACCGTCTACTCCTTATCTCATATGTGGCAGGCCTCAAGATAATTGTGTGTTGATCTTTAAATTGCAAGGTCGGAATCTAACTCCAGATAAATGCAGCTCGACTAGTTACATGGCTCGATCCTATGCATGACGCCACCAGATTACATGAATCCGAATAAAGGAGGAAGCACTGCCCCTTTATATGCTTACTTTTCAATTATGTGATCTACTTTTACATGCTTCTTGAATTATTGACATGACTAACTCCTGCGACATGATTGATGCAGGTACCTGAAGTTTGGTGCCAATTAATCCTCCTATAGATTGATGGAGGAACGCAAAACTTTGGCAAGTGTGTCCCGGCCACTTGCCCGATAATGTACATCCTCCAGAGCAAAGTGGGAAGTATGGATTAAAATCGAGTTCGAGAACGACACTCGAGCCGGCAGAATCCCGCTCTTGGAGTTAGAGTGTAGAAGGAAAGTCGGGTGAATGACATGACCGTTTGCCTAATTAACTCTAACTCTCATGATTCCAGAGAGAGTATAAAGGACAGGAAGACGACGTCCCTAAGGCGTGATGGTGCACCATGATTAAAAGACCGCCTTGATTCCACTCTACCATAGGCATTCGATGGGAGAGTATAAAGGCGCCAGGGACTGAGCGCTGCAATTGATCTCCTAACCCACCAAAGGATTGGGGGCAGAATGAAAGCTGAGTTCGAACTCTATCCTGGGCATACGACATGAGAGTATTAAGGCATTGCAATTAAATGCAACGAAAGGGCTCTTACCCCACTGCAGGATCGGGAGTAAGAATGAAAGCTGAGCCCGAACCCCTCATTTCTGGACATGGGGGGAGGGGGGCGATGCACTGTCGATCTTAATCAATCACAAACAAGCCCTGGCCAGGCACTTTATTCACTATTGATTTGGGGCATACACACACATCACACCCCTATGATGGTTGCGATATGATATGCTATTTACTTGCAGGGATTATGATTTGCAGGGATACCGAATTGAAACCCTTGTCTGGTGTGCAAAATAACAAGACAAAGACGCAAGAGCCGCACTCACAATGCCAATAAAGGGACGCATTTGAAGGGTTGACGCCGACGCCTGAAGCTAAATTTTCTGCATGACTTAAGACATCGACCGAAAGGAGGCCTTGTAATAACCCGCAAAATCTGGGCCAGTTTAAAATTTTTATTTTGGCAAATTTAGCGAATTTGAATATTTAAAATAGATTATTTTAAATAATATCGACGAGAAATTTATTTTAAATATAATTCGAACGTATATATTATACGCGTCGTCGTTAGAATATAAATATTTATATATAATTATAAATAGAATTGAAAATGGCGCGGTAGTTCGATAATTCGATTTCAAACTTCAATTGAATGTACCGGGTGCAAAACAATCCGGATTTTAGTGAAACCAAAAATAATGGAATCTAATAGTGAATATCTTTCCAACGAATCCGAATGATCAAGATTTCATAGCGGGAATCAAAAGATATGTCCAGTTGAAAATTCTGAATAGTCGCTATGGAATTCAGGCCCTTAAAAATGGACATTTTGCAAATGACCTCGGATTTCGACGAAACCAGTTTTGTTAGGTCCGTGATGTCGAATTATTGCTAGATTCCAAATTTCATAACTTTTCGAATCAATATGTGAGCGTGGCAAAGGAAAACGCATTTTGACCATTTCAGTTGAATTTAATCGACTGGAAATTGGCCATTTTTCCAACGGTCTCAGAATTCGACGAAACTAGTTTTGTTAGGACCGTATCGTCAATACGAAGCTAGAAAATATTTTTCTGCAATTTTTAGAGTTAGTATGTGACCCCGGTAATTTGAAATGTACGTTTAAAATTCAATATAAGGATTTAAATGTAAAGTCAAAAGGAAAACTGATGAACGCGAACCTCCCCCCCCCCTTCGCAGTAAGTCCTCCTTTGGTCTTTATTTATTTTTGTTTTCTTTTAATTTGTAAAATCTATTTATTGTATATAGTTTAAATATTTTATATATAGAGCTAGGTTTTTCTAATATATTATAGTATTTTAAAATCTGAAATTTTAAAATGAAATTGTTCTAAAATATACATTGTTTTATAAGTGGAATCATACTTTGGTTTTAGAAAACAAAAGGAGACGATTTTTATATTATATAAATTGAAAAGTTGAAAACTTTATTTTAGAAAGTTGAAAACTTTATTTTAGAAAGTTGAAAACTTTATTTTTATAAAGGCGGAATTTTTTTTATATATGATAGCTATAAAAAAATAGAATTTTTATTGAACTTCGATAGAAAAATAGAATTTTTATATATTGAACTTCGATAAGAAAAAATGGAATTTTTATATATTGAACTTCGATAAGAAAAAATGGAATTTTTATATATTGAACTTCGATAAGAAAAAATGGAATTTTTATATATTGAACTTCGATAGAAAAATAGAATTTTTATATATTGAATAGCGAAGTAAAAAAAAAATTCGATTTTTATATATATAGTGGCCTTGGGCAACGAAGGTGACAAAAAAAGGCGAAACGACGAAGACTTCTGCAAATGAAGAGCCGTGGAGCTTGGATAGCTTTCGGTGAGAATTTCTCACCTTTCAATTTATTTTTCTAGTTATATATATATATACTAGGATGCAGACGGTGCTTAGTAGCACCCGACACAATCGTCCACAGACCATGGACTTGTTTGTTTGATTGTTTGGTGATTGATTGCGAATTGGTTTGAATGTGGTTTGTGATGTGAAAAATCGAATCGATAAATTGGTTAGGATTAGACGTGCGCCGTTATAAGGCGTAGGAGTAAGGCTAGGTTAGACCCTTACTCCAAATTTTGTGGTTTGCAAAATGAAATTGATTTGATTGATGAGTGAATGGCGTGGGCCTTCACTAGACCGGGGATAAGGCTAGGCCTCGTCCCGTTTCTAGTATCGTGCCGTTATGCCGCCGAAATTTTCTAAAATATGTTAGAAAAATAAAAATACCATTTTATTTAAAGAATGAACTGAATAGAAATTCATATGTTAAAATAAAATGTTTTATCGTTAAAAATATAATTTTTAACGTGAATGTGAATAAATAAATATTCATTTACAAGCCGGACGGTTTGTTTATGTACACCTATTTGAAGGACATTGATTGGGTCGATAAGTTTTGCACATCGCCCAACAGCACAAATAAAATGTGTGTTTGATTGTTTGAAACCCCACACGGGTGTTGGGATGAAATTTGAAGTTCACTCATCCTGATTTATTAATTATGTCGATCGGTTGATTGACAGGCTGTTTTAAGCGTTGAATATCTATATTTGATGCTTATACAGTGTAGTGCACTTTGGTTGATGGTTGATTATTTTTCAATGCTATGATATACATGTGTTGTATGAAAATCCATATAATTAACTTTATATGGTAATTGATTGGGTCTCATTCCAATTTGAAAAATAAAGAATATTATAAAATAAAAGTTCATGTGTTGACAGTACTCATTCATTGAGATTGGTCATGTGTTGAACGAAATATTTTGATAATAACAACTATTTTGAAAAAGAAATATTTGAAATAGAATATTTGAAAATAGAAATTTATGAAGCTGTGTTGATTAGTTTGACGCCATTTTGACGTGAACGATATTTGAATCGATATTGAAAACGATTTCGAAGTGAATTGAATTGAAAACGATTTCGAAGTGAATTGAATTGAAAGCGATTTCGAAATGAATTGAATTGAAAACGATTTCGAAATGAATTGAATATAAAACGATTTCGAAATGAATTGAATATAAAACGATTTCGAAATGAATTGAATTGAAAACGATTTCGAAATGAATTGAATTGAAAACGATTTCAAAATGAATTGAATTGAAAACGATTTCGAAATAAATTGAATTCAAAATGAATTGAATTGAAAACGAATTCAAAGTGAATTGAATTGAAAGCGATTTCGAAATGAATTGAATTGAAAACGATTTCGAAATGAATTGAATTGAAAACGATTTCGAAATAAATTGAATTCAAAGTGAATTGAATTGAAAGTGATTTCAAAGTGAATTGAATTGAAAGTGATTTCGAAGTGAATTGAATTGAAAACGATTTCGAAATGAATTGAATTGAAAACGATTTCGAAATGAATTGAATTGAAATGAATTCAAATTGAATTGAAATTTGAATTGAATAGAAATGAATTTTAAAACGAATTTATAGAGAAGAATTCAATTTTGCTTTGAATTGAAATAGAAGTTGAAATAGAATTTGAAACGAATTTAAAACTATTTATATAATTCGTTTTAAATAGAAATCGACGAAATATATATTATATATATTATATATATATAATATAATGGCCTGAATAGAACGCGCCGCGCCGCGGCAGTTCGCGAATTTCGACCATTTATTTCAAACGGACATTACGGGAGATCCGACCGTCGGATTCTCCTAAAACCGGAACCGTTGGGTTCGTATCGAAAAGAGTTTTCTAAAGAAGGTTAGAAATTTGAAATCTAACGGTTGGATTTGGAGATACGTCCAAATCAAATTCGAAAAAGGTCGCTGTAAGTGCAGTTCGATGGCCGTTGATGGAAATCGACTGTACGGGCCTTGATAAAATTATTAAAAATAGTAATAATTTATGTAAAATCATAAGAAATGATTTAGAGAGAATTGGGATGAAAAACTCCCTATTTGAAAGGATAAAAATAGATTTTTATCGAAATGAACTAGTTTTGAACTAGAATTAAAATTCTATTTATTTTTAAATAAATAAATTGAATTCGAAAAGGGTTTTGAAAATAACCAAAATTTCCAATGATTGCATTGGAGTGGATTTGAATCGAAATTGTCTTCGGAATATTTCGATGTTGGAATTCGTGATTATACAGGTGTTGTTATGGAAATTTGAAAGATATATTTTTATATCGTTATTTCCAATACGACATTTGTTAATCGTAGAATTTGATATTGAATATAGGCCGATATATTTTCTATTCAGAGCCTTGTATTTAATATCAAATGTGATTTGGGTTTGTCGTGAATGGTGTCTTCACTAACACTGTTCTTGGACCCAGTTGAGAAAAGATTAAATCTTTTTATTTAGATTTAATGAAGTGTACCAATTAAATGATATTTAATTGGAATTGAATTGATATTGATTTTTGGGTTTATCGTGAACAGTGTTTTAAATAACACTTGTTCTTTAACCCGATAATTAATGAATGTGATTTGGGTTTGTCGTGAATGGTGTCTTCACTAACACTGTTCTTGGACCCAGTTGAGAAAAGATTAAATCTTTTTATTTAGATTTAATGAAGTGTACCAATTAAATGATATTTAATTGGAATTGAATTGATATTGATTTTTGGGTTTATCGTGAACAGTGTTTTAAATAACACTCGTTCTTTAACCCGATAATTAATGAATGTGATTTGGGTTTGTCGTGAATGGTGTCTTCACTAACACTGTTCTTGAACCCAGTTGAGAGAAGATTAAATCTTTTTATTTAGATTTAATGAAGTGTACCAATTAAATGATATTTAATTGGAATTGAATTAATATTGATTTTTGGGTTTATCGTGAACAGTGTTTTAAATAACACTCGTTCTTTAACCCGATAATTAATGAATGTGATTTTGGGTTTATCGTGAACCGTGTTTTAAATGACACTGATTCTTTAACCCAGATAATGATTAAAACTAAGTGGAGTTTTAATGAATCTTTAATTAGATTGAAAAGATCGAGAATGGAGTATCACCAGTTTTGCTCCAGGCGATAGTTAAATCTTTAATTAGATTTGAACGTGAAATTTAGAAACTAACTGTCGGTTAGCCAAGCAGAATGGTTTTCTGGATATTGATCTGATGTTGGTTTCGGCCTTCGGGGTTAATATTTGGGGAATTATTCTCTTGATTAATTTATGGTTAGTGACTAATGAATTGGAATGAGGCGTATGTTGTGTTTGTGTAACACTTATTTAAAATATACGCGAGTTATTCGGAAAGACCGGGTTTATCCCATTCTGAATAACTGATGCGACGATAAGTCGAGGATGAAGACGATGGTCGAAGACCGGAGGTCTTCACGTCGTTTGGGGGATAACTGATGATCTTGATTGGGCTGTACACCCAAGAAGATGGAAACAGTTAGTGATCGTCCAGACGTACTTGGAGATCGATGGATATGCGGGGTACTAGGTGCCTCCGGTTTCGTTCAGACCCAGAACGGACTTGTAAATGGACCGTGTGTCTGACATCGGATTTCATTCTGTGTGACTGATATCGGTTGCATAGGATGGTTTGCCTGTGTGGCATGCTAAGATGCAAATGATCAAGGCTTCTGTTGAAAAGCAAAGTCTTGTGGTGATGATCAAAGCACGGCCTTTGTGGCGTAGCTTTGTGTAACGTTTACCTCGCGTGTTTCACACCAGGTATGAACCAAAAACGGGAGACGGACCTCAGGGAGGACTTGCGTTTCTTTCTAGCTAGAAGTGGCGTCAGTGGTTTTACACGCCCTGACGAGTTTGACTTATGTGGTTGTTGCTGTTGCGAGGCGCCTCGGTTATATCGGTTTCGGCCGAATGCATTCTGGTCGGCTGACGGACCAGACTTACACCCCATAGGGTGGGGAGACGTATTGTTCAGGCATAATAATCCACTCCGTGTGGACCGGCCCTGACGATCCAAGGGTCACTCGAGCTCTGATCCTGAGACTCGGACTAGGCAGTCTCGAATCGGTTGAGGATCTTGCCCCTAGCCTCGGTTCATAGATGGAAACCCAATTTCCAAATACGTGATATTTGCGGTTTTATTTGTAAACCTATATATGGCGACATGATATATGGTACCCATGCCGCCTATGATTGATACTTATGATTTGAAGTTGTTTTATACACTACGCACTTATAATAGTATCAAATGATTTGTTTTAAACGTATCAAGCATTCTTTGGCTGTTATAAGGGAAAACCCTATCCCCCGGCTTGCGTTTGCATTGTGTGATAGGACCTGGGTCTTATAACAGCTTCATTTTTCTTTATTTAGCATTGCGCTGTTTGTTTTATGCACTGGTATTCTTGGGAGGAAACCCGTTCCGTGTTATACGGCGTGGTCCCTTGATTTTACCTAATGATTTAAAATAAAGATTAATAACTGTTTTAGTTCTCACACCAGTCACATGACTGACCTGGAGTTTATTGTTTTAACCTAAACTCTGGGTGCCCTTATTTTGACACGGGCAGCTAGTAGTTTTGGTTTTGCAGATTTATATTCACAGGATCCTGATTTACAGCTGGAATGATATCCGGAAAGCTTTGTATCCGAATATCTACTTCTAGTGGTGTATTGTATTATTTTTCCGCTGCTATGTATTTAAATGTAATTTAAATCTCTGATATTTCTGTGTAATATTCATTTATACTCTGTATATTCTTGTAATCTGATGCATTGTTGTTATATACAATGAAATGTTCTTTTATATGCGTTCTGTTGTGGTTTGTTCTCGAACTATCCGACACTTTCCTTTACGGGGAAGTTACGGGTTTTCACAGTTGGTATCAGAGCTTTGGTTTACAAAGCTGGAGAACAAGACACATTAGAAACATACGAAAGAATTCATCAGATATTGGATCAGTAATATCCAATTAGAATGACTCGTTAGAGATGGGATCAGTAGTATCCTAGAACGAGTGTGAAGAGTATATTTTTGAAAATGAAAACAATTTTTGTTTTGAAAATTTAAATCGATTATTCGTATTTGATTATCTATTTATATTGATGTGGACAATCCAGTATATATAGATTTTGCGTATACGTCTGATCCGCGTGTATTCGAAATTTTAATATACTGGATAGATATAGAATTACACTCTAATCGCCCGGAGATGATTTTGATGATGGAGCTCCATCATTAGAATTTATGTTCGAGTGACGAAAGTGGGCTTTCTATATATTTCCTATTGACTGGTGTGAGAACCAAAATTAGATAAGGCTTATTGTTGTGATTTGGCATCAAAAATGTGATTTTTGCATATGTATCAGAATTATGAATTTGAAACGTTAAATTCACTAATTGATTGATGTTTGTGTAGTTTGTTTGTTTGATAATTTAGTGCCATTATGCCTAATGTGATCGAATAATGAATTATATTGAAATTTGGTTGCGTTTGTTTGCATATACATATATATCATTGAACAGGTCATAGCAAGGAGGCTAGAGCCAGAGAATAAAATTTGTTTGCCCGACAAATAGGTACATGTTTACTACATAATTTCCTGTTTTGTTTGGGTGATGATGATTTTGTGAGCCTATTGGCTAGCCGCTTGGCTTTTTCTTTTTCTTTTTGAGATCTGAAGGACCGGGGAAGCTATTTGAAATTCCCCGATGCTCCCGGTGCAGGGGAGGTTATGGCGAAATTTTTCGAAAATTTAGGGTGTTAGCCAAATTTTTGAAATTTTGAAAATTCTCAGAAACCAAAGGGTTGGAGAATGAAAGCCAGATCGAACATAGAGTTGATTAATCAAACCATTTTCGACTTTGTTCCTTTTCGGGGACGAAAAGTTTTAAGTGGGGGAGATTGTAATAACCCGCAAAATCTGGGCCAGTTTAAAATTTTTATTTTGGCAAATTTAGCGAATTTGAATATTTAAAATAGATTATTTTAAATAATATCGACGAGAAATTTATTTTAAATATAATTCGAACGTATATATTATACGCGTCGTCGTTAGAATATAAATATTTATATATAATTATAAATAGAATTGAAAATGGCGCGGTAGTTCGATAATTCGATTTCAAACTTCAATTGAATGTACCGGGTGCAAAACAATCCGGATTTTAGTGAAACCAAAAATAATGGAATCTAATAGTGAATATCTTTCCAACGAATCCGAATGATCAAGATTTCATAGCGGGAATCAAAAGATATGTCCAGTTGAAAATTCTGAATAGTCGCTATGGAATTCAGGCCCTTAAAAATGGACATTTTGCAAATGACCTCGGATTTCGACGAAACCAGTTTTGTTAGGTCCGTGATGTCGAATTATTGCTAGATTCCAAATTTCATAACTTTTCGAATCAATATGTGAGCGTGGCAAAGGAAAACGCATTTTGACCATTTCAGTTGAATTTAATCGACTGGAAATTGGCCATTTTTCCAACGGTCTCAGAATTCGACGAAACTAGTTTTGTTAGGACCGTATCGTCAATACGAAGCTAGAAAATATTTTTCTGCAATTTTTAGAGTTAGTATGTGACCCCGGTAATTTGAAATGTACGTTTAAAATTCAATATAAGGATTTAAATGTAAAGTCAAAAGGAAAACTGATGAACGCGAACCTCCCCCCCCCCCTTCGCAGTAAGTCCTCCTTTGGTCTTTATTTATTTTTGTTTTCTTTTAATTTGTAAAATCTATTTATTGTATATAGTTTAAATATTTTATATATAGAGCTAGGTTTTTCTAATATATTATAGTATTTTAAAATCTGAAATTTTAAAATGAAATTGTTCTAAAATATACATTGTTTTATAAGTGGAATCATACTTTGGTTTTAGAAAACAAAAGGAGACGATTTTTATATTATATAAATTGAAAAGTTGAAAACTTTATTTTAGAAAGTTGAAAACTTTATTTTAGAAAGTTGAAAACTTTATTTTTATAAAGGCGGAATTTTTTTTATATATGATAGCTATAAAAAAATAGAATTTTTATATATTAAACTTCGATTAAAAAATAGAATTTTTATATATTGAACTTCGATAGAAAAATAGAATTTTTATATATTGAACTTCGATAGAAAAATAGAATTTTTATATATTGAACTTCGATAGAAAAATAGAATTTTTATATATTAAACTTCGAATTTTTATATATTAAACTTCGATAGAAAAATAGAATTTTTATATATTGAACTTCGATAAGAAAAAATGGAATTTTTATATATTGAACTTCGATAAGAAAAAATGGAATTTTTATATATTGAACTTCGATAAGAAAAAATGGAATTTTTATATATTGAACTTCGATAGAAAAATAGAATTTTTATATATTGAATAGCGAAGTAAAAAAAAAATTCGATTTTTATATATATAGTGGCCTTGGGCAACGAAGGTGACAAAAAAAGGCGAAACGACGAAGACTTCTGCAAATGAAGAGCCGTGGAGCTTGGATAGCTTTCGGTGAGAATTTCTCACCTTTCAATTTATTTTTCTAGTTATATATATATATACTAGGATGCAGACGGTGCTTAGTAGCACCCGACACAATCGTCCACAGACCATGGACTTGTTTGTTTGATTGTTTGGTGATTGATTGCGAATTGGTTTGAATGTGGTTTGTGATGTGAAAAATCGAATCGATAAATTGGTTAGGATTAGACGTGCGCCGTTATAAGGCGTAGGAGTAAGGCTAGGTTAGACCCTTACTCCAAATTTTGTGGTTTGCAAAATGAAATTGATTTGATTGATGAGTGAATGGCGTGGGCCTTCACTAGACCGGGGATAAGGCTAGGCCTCGTCCCGTTTCTAGTATCGTGCCGTTATGCCGCCGAAATTTTCTAAAATATGTTAGAAAAATAAAAATACCATTTTATTTAAAGAATGAACTGAATAGAAATTCATATGTTAAAATAAAATGTTTTATCGTTAAAAATATAATTTTTAACGTGAATGTGAATAAATAAATATTCATTTACAAGCCGGACGGTTTGTTTATGTACACCTATTTGAAGGACATTGATTGGGTCGATAAGTTTTGCACATCGCCCAACAGCACAAATAAAATGTGTGTTTGATTGTTTGAAACCCCACACGGGTGTTGGGATGAAATTTGAAGTTCACTCATCCTGATTTATTAATTATGTCGATCGGTTGATTGACAGGCTGTTTTAAGCGTTGAATATCTATATTTGATGCTTATACAGTGTAGTGCACTTTGGTTGATGGTTGATTATTTTTCAATGCTATGATATACATGTGTTGTATGAAAATCCATATAATTAACTTTATATGGTAATTGATTGGGTCTCATTCCAATTTGAAAAATAAAGAATATTATAAAATAAAAGTTCATGTGTTGACAGTACTCATTCATTGAGATTGGTCATGTGTTGAACGAAATATTTTGATAATAACAACTATTTTGAAAAAGAAATATTTGAAATAGAATATTTGAAAATAGAAATTTATGAAGCTGTGTTGATTAGTTTGACGCCATTTTGACGTGAACGATATTTGAATCGATATTGAAAACGATTTCGAAGTGAATTGAATTGAAAACGATTTCGAAGTGAATTGAATTGAAAGCGATTTCGAAATGAATTGAATTGAAAACGATTTCGAAATGAATTGAATATAAAACGATTTCGAAATGAATTGAATATAAAACGATTTCGAAATGAATTGAATTGAAAACGATTTCGAAATGAATTGAATTGAAAACGATTTCGAAATGAATTGAATTGAAAACGATTTCGAAATAAATTGAATTCAAAATGAATTGAATTGAAAACGAATTCAAAGTGAATTGAATTGAAAGCGATTTCGAAATGAATTGAATTGAAAACGATTTCGAAATGAATTGAATTGAAAACGATTTCGAAATAAATTGAATTCAAAGTGAATTGAATTGAAAGTGATTTCAAAGTGAATTGAATTGAAAGTGATTTCGAAGTGAATTGAATTGAAAACGATTTCGAAATGAATTGAATTGAAAACGATTTCGAAATGAATTGAATTGAAATGAATTCAAATTGAATTGAAATTTGAATTGAATAGAAATGAATTTTAAAACGAATTTATAGAGAAGAATTCAATTTTGCTTTGAATTGAAATAGAAGTTGAAATAGAATTTGAAACGAATTTAAAACTATTTATATAATTCGTTTTAAATAGAAATCGACGAAATATATATTATATATATTATATATATATATATAATATAATGGCCTGAATAGAACGCGCCGCGCCGCGGCAGTTCGCGAATTTCGACCATTTATTTCAAACGGACATTACGGGAGATCCGACCGTCGGATTCTCCTAAAACCGGAACCGTTGGGTTCGTATCGAAAAGAGTTTTCTAAAGAAGGTTAGAAATTTGAAATCTAACGGTTGGATTTGGAGATACGTCCAAATCAAATTCGAAAAAGGTCGCTGTAAGTGCAGTTCGATGGCCGTTGATGGAAATCGACTGTACGGGCCTTGATAAAATTATTAAAAATAGTAATAATTTATGTAAAATCATAAGAAATGATTTAGAGAGAATTGGGATGAAAAACTCCCTATTTGAAAGGATAAAAATAGATTTTTATCGAAATGAACTAGTTTTGAACTAGAATTAAAATTCTATTTATTTTTAAATAAATAAATTGAATTCGAAAAGGGTTTTGAAAATAACCAAAATTTCCAATGATTGCATTGGAGTGGATTTGAATCGAAATTGTCTTCGGAATATTTCGATGTTGGAATTCGTGATTATACAGGTGTTGTTATGGAAATTTGAAAGATATATTTTTATATCGTTATTTCCAATACGACATTTGTTAATCGTAGAATTTGATATTGAATATAGGCCGATATATTTTCTATTCAGAGCCTTGTATTTAATATCAAATGTGATTTGGGTTTGTCGTGAATGGTGTCTTCACTAACACTGTTCTTGGACCCAGTTGAGAAAAGATTAAATCTTTTTATTTAGATTTAATGAAGTGTACCAATTAAATGATATTTAATTGGAATTGAATTGATATTGATTTTTGGGTTTATCGTGAACAGTGTTTTAAATAACACTTGTTCTTTAACCCGATAATTAATGAATGTGATTTGGGTTTGTCGTGAATGGTGTCTTCACTAACACTGTTCTTGGACCCAGTTGAGAAAAGATTAAATCTTTTTATTTAGATTTAATGAAGTGTACCAATTAAATGATATTTAATTGGAATTGAATTGATATTGATTTTTGGGTTTATCGTGAACAGTGTTTTAAATAACACTCGTTCTTTAACCCGATAATTAATGAATGTGATTTGGGTTTGTCGTGAATGGTGTCTTCACTAACACTGTTCTTGAACCCAGTTGAGAGAAGATTAAATCTTTTTATTTAGATTTAATGAAGTGTACCAATTAAATGATATTTAATTGGAATTGAATTGATATTGATTTTTGGGTTTATCGTGAACAGTGTTTTAAATAACACTCGTTCTTTAACCCGATAATTAATGAATGTGATTTTGGGTTTATCGTGAACCGTGTTTTAAATGACACTGATTCTTTAACCCAGATAATGATTAAAACTAAGTGGAGTTTTAATGAATCTTTAATTAGATTGAAAAGATCGAGAATGGAGTATCACCAGTTTTGCTCCAGGCGATAGTTAAATCTTTAATTAGATTTGAACGTGAAATTTAGAAACTAACTGTCGGTTAGCCAAGCAGAATGGTTTTCTGGATATTGATCTGATGTTGGTTTCGGCCTTCGGGGTTAATATTTGGGGAATTATTCTCTTGATTAATTTATGGTTAGTGACTAATGAATTGGAATGAGGCGTATGTTGTGTTTGTGTAACACTTATTTAAAATATACGCGAGTTATTCGGAAAGACCGGGTTTATCCCATTCTGAATAACTGATGCGACGATAAGTCGAAGATGAAGACGATGGTCGAAGACCGGAGGTCTTCACGTCGTTTGGGGGATAACTGATGATCTTGATTGGGCTGTACACCCAAGAAGATGGAAACAGTTAGTGATCGTCCAGACGTACTTGGAGATCGATGGATATGCGGGGTACTAGGTGCCTCCGGTTTCGTTCAGACCCAGAACGGACTTGTAAATGGACTGTGTGTCTGACATCGGATTTCATTCTGTGTGACTGATATCGGTTGCATAGGATGGTTTGCCTGTGTGGCATGCTAAGATGCAAATGATCAAGGCTTCTGTTGAAAAGCAAAGTCTTGTGGTGATGATCAAAGCACGGCCTTTGTGGCGTAGCTTTGTGTAACGTTTACCTCGCGTGTTTCACACCAGGTATGAACCAAAAACGGGAGACGGACCTCAGGGAGGACTTGCGTTTCTTTCTAGCTAGAAGTGGCGTCAGTGGTTTTACACGCCCTGACGAGTTTGACTTATGTGGTTGTTGCTGTTGCGAGGCGCCTCGGTTATATCGGTTTCGGCCGAATGCATTCTGGTCGGCTGACGGACCAGACTTACACCCCATAGGGTGGGGAGACGTATTGTTCAGGCATAATAATCCACTCCGTATGGACCGGCCCTGACGATCCAAGGGTCACTCGAGCTCTGATCCTGAGACTCGGACTAGGCAGTCTCGAATCGGTTGAGGATCTTGCCCCTAGCCTCGGTTCATAGATGGAAACCCAATTTCCAAATACGTGATATTTGCGGTTTTATTTGTAAACCTATATATGGCGACATGATATATGGTACCCATGCCGCCTATGATTGATACTTATGATTTGAAGTTGTTTTATACACTACGCACTTATAATAGTATCAAATGATTTGTTTTAAACGTATCAAGCATTCTTTGGCTGTTATAAGGGAAAACCCTATCCCCCGGCTTGCGTTTGCATTGTGTGATAGGACCTGGGTCTTATAACAGCTTCATTTTTCTTTATTTAGCATTGCGCTGTTTGTTTTATGCACTGGTATTCTTGGGAGGAAACCCGTTCCGTGTTATACGGCGTGGTCCCTTGATTTTACCTAATGATTTAAAATAAAGATTAATAACTGTTTTAGTTCTCACACCAGTCACATGACTGACCTGGAGTTTATTGTTTTAACCTAAACTCTGGGTGCCCTTATTTTGACACGGGCAGCTAGTAGTTTTGGTTTTGCAGATTTATATTCACAGGATCCTGATTTACA
The DNA here is from genome assembly GCA_030737875.1 of Allium sativum. Taxonomy (NCBI): domain Eukaryota; kingdom Viridiplantae; phylum Streptophyta; class Magnoliopsida; order Asparagales; family Amaryllidaceae; genus Allium; species Allium sativum. Next base: position 704,599,262 of record CM060922.1, on the reverse strand, counting down.
GCTGGAATGATATCCGGAAAGCTTTGTATCCGAATATCTACTTCTAGTGGTGTATTGTATTATTTTTCCGCTGCTATGTATTTAAATGTAATTTAAATCTCTGATATTTCTGTGTAATATTCATTTATACTCTGTATATTCTTGTAATCTGATGCATTGTTGTTATATACAATGAAATGTTCTTTTATATGCGTTCTGTTGTGGTTTGTTCTCGAACTATCCGACACTTTCCTTTACGGGGAAGTTACGGGTTTTCACAGGCCTTGGGAGTGACACCTCAAGTACATCGACGAGTGCCACCTTGCAAGTACACTGAATGGAAAATTCAATGGCTCGAGCACTTGGATAACTCAATCACTTAAGCTTTCAAAGAAATGTCTTTTCCATAAATCCATGTCTAAATTTAAAAGGGATGTGATACGACTACCTGTCTTTCGCCATTATCCCCGGACTGGGGGCATAGCAATTGAAAGTATTTACAAATGGCATAACTAATCTGTCTGTGTCTAACTTATGCTTTGATCCTGATAGGCCGCTTAAGGACCACAAGGAGATGCAGAGTGAACGTCCATTTGCTAGTTCCAATCGACTACCTGATTGAAAGGTCCCGGACAAAGGGGGAACACCATTACTTCGACTTCTAGCTCGCAAGAAGATTGCTTGATACTCCGACTCAAGGGTTAAAAGGAAGAAAGATAGAACCTTCTTCCATGCTGAGGATGTTGACACAGAAGGTGCTAGGAACAAAGGATGTCAAGAGATTTCCTCTCATGGAGAACCCTTAACACATCAAACTAGATATGAAATGGATGGTTCCCTTGCTGAATTGAGAACCCAGATGGATCCGTAAGATGAAATTCTCTGCAAGAGACATAAAATGATGGATAACTTCTTTTCTCGGATGGATGGAAGGCCAAGCAACTAAGACCTACTTGCCAAAGCAAGCACCGTGGGAATTCAAGCGATAATAAACTTGGATCAAACATTCCCTACTCTGCGGTTCAGATCATGCGAGACCCTAGGACAAGTTGGCAATGTCGGCTTGAGTGAAACAAGGGGAAATCAACCTCCTCCTAGACATATGCAGCATGCAACTTCTGACCATAATGTTTTGGATGAAAACGGTGTCAATGCAAGAGACACTGGAAATCAAACGGAGTCCGACCATCCTCTACTTCAGTTTAGATGAATGCATCAAATCCAACTCAACTTCAACATAAAGCTCCCCATGAAGAGGGCAAACGAGAGCATTTGAGGCAACTATAATCTGACCTTATCGCCACCTGGCTCTGATCCTTAGAGCTTGGATGGGAGACCAATGACTGACATGAGCTGGACAAATACAAAACATTTTGTATGAAACTCTAACATACGATTCGATGAGGAAGTACTCTAAATGTGAATTCAGAGAAGATATGGATTTGATGCTCACCACTTAACAATGCCCTCGTGGATGGAGGACACGAGATATGAGCCTTGAGCAATGTAATTCGAATATCTGCCGAATTCATGCACATTACTATCATTGGATTTCCGCAAGATCCTAGACTACAACCAAAAGAATGGCTCCTCAAGACCAACCTGCATACATCCTAGCAGCGGATAACCATCCAGAATTAAAGGAAAAAAGCCTGATTGATGGCTATTACATATGCGGAACCAAGAAGCCAGAGACCAGCTTTTACCCACTTCAAGACTTCATGTTCGGGGAACCAACGCTAAATTGGATAATTGTTGACAGCTTCTCAAAGATGAAGACCAGATTTCCAACCTCAATTGATGCTTCAACAGAGATCCGGCAAGACCCTGACTTTGTGCATAATTCATAACATATAAACTATATCTACGGAATATGATATGATTCATCCTGACCATTCAAGAAAGCCAACTAACAGATCAATCATGAATCCAAAGGCTTGATCCGCAATTGCATCGAATGGAGAGTGTGACAAACTCCTCTGCTGCCTTACGATTGTGATGATCCTGCTAACTACTGACTTGCGTGTTTTCAACATCTCGTGCTGACTCGTATGTGATCACGAGATTACAAAACGATCCGGAGTGTCCTGGCTTTCGGGTGCCTTATTGTTATGATTTGATGCAATCGGGGAGCCCTAGATTAATATCCTGATATCGAGTCCAAACCAAAGCACAAATGACAGATCTGTATGACAATTCTGAAGCATTGTATCCTAATAAGCCAGATGCTAGCTCAAGGCCCGAAGATTCTGATACTACCCTATGACTTGGATGACTACTCCATATATTGACGCGTATATAAAAGAAAATAAGACTCGGCCATGCACTTGAATTGTGTAAGAGGACGACGACACTTGGAAACAAATTATGTGTCTGAAATCACATTTGGGAGCTAATGATCCAGCACGACTTATGGTGAAAGAGTTGAACCCCTTGGTTCAACAAAGTCTAAACAATTACTTGATCATTTTGTCCACTCTGGCTATAGAATATGACCCGGCAACGGCGCCAAAAACTTGATCGACGCTAGTCTATGAATTAGAAAAGCGCGACATTTGTAATAAATTCTGCAAGCATACAGGCGTGTAGCATACAGGTCGAACACAGGGAGGAAAGTTAAATTTTATTATTTATATGTTTCGTGGGCGTGTTAGACGAACTTTGAGGTTGATTTTGCAAAACAAAACAAAATTAAAACTGTAATTTGATTCAGAACAGATCTAACTGAACCGACGATCAAATCACAATTTCAATGGAAAGCAAATGAAACTATGAATTAGATTTGAATCTAATCAAACCCAATTTGACCTAAGAAAATAATAAAAAGTAGAAATTGAAATTGCAGCAATTGAAATAACAAACAAGAATTAAAATTAGGATTTCCGCTGAATCTAATAAGACGGTAAATCACTAATGCAAATAAGTGCAAAATACAAATAGTGTTCTACCGAATCTAATCGTATAGACAACACTAGTTGCTAAGAAAACAAAAAAATACAGAAAATAAAAGAGAAAGAAGAACTTTTATTAGAACAATGGAATAAGAGATGAGATGAGATGGTGGCTACAATGCCATTACAAGGGTATATATAGAGTAGATAGCCAAACCCTAACCCTAACCTAATGATAAATGGGCCTGGTCATTACATCACTAATTAGTTTACAATGAGAAACATAAATGGGCCTTAGATAAATAAAGCAAATTTGGGCCTTTTCTCTTTTCCTCTTGTTTCCTTGACACTTCTTCATTGATTTGTGATGTTCAAAGCCTTGTTATCAATCCTTTTCTTATCCAACAGCAACTAGATGTGATATCTTCGTCTGCAATCCTTCAAAATGCAAATACACAGCAAATTGAACTCTATTTCTCTACATTTCTGGTTGCATGCGGGCTGGGTTGGAATATCTGTAAAAGTAACAAAACAATACCCAAGTAATATTCATTTATATACAAAAGATAAGAAATAAGAGCATAAAATAAACACATTTCTATGTCAATCAGGAGCTAATGATCCAGCACGACTTATGGTGAAAGAGTTGAACACCTTGGTTCAACAAAGTCTAAACAATTACTTGATCATTTTGTCCACTCTGGCTATAGAATATGACCCGATGAACACCCATGGAAGCTGTGCGATTTTGACAAGCCGTCTATACAACGAAGAGTCGAAATATCAGAAACCTCTAAAAGGACACGACAAGCTGATAATGCCTTCACAAGAATGGATGACATTCTAGAAAGATTTTGTTAAACTTATTCAAAGCACATCTCATCTGCGATAAGACGTACTTCGAGGGTAAAATGTTAGCCTTCTTTGTGACCAGGCCACCCAAAGCTTGGATGAAGTGACGAGATGTTGGAAACTTGGATTATTATGTTGATCAAATCCCGGATCGGGTCTATCCCCTCGAGTTGATTCGCAGCCCTTGGATCGATTCAAATGAAGGCAAGTTTGCCTTATGCCCCCGTATGGTTCAGATCGAGGGGAATGGGTTGGATAGGAAGGACCTGACCCTATCCTATTCTGCACACTGGAATAATTTTTCTTCTGAACTACTAACATTGACTGTCTCCGAATTGGATCGCCTTAGATGAACCTGATCCCATGCCAACTGCACACATTGAATGGCCTTGGAAAATACCATCGGATCGGGTCGGATGAAACGGAAACCCAACCAGCCTCAAGTTGACACTGCACACATAGACTTGGACGTTGACAAGCTCCGGTTCGGTTCATACAAGGAGGACCCGATCTATTAGTGGTTTGAAACCGATCATTAGATCTCTTTGGCTCGCACCGCACAAAAGCCTCCCCATTCGCAATTAGCAGCCTGATCCGGATGCCCTGAAGTGGTTATGCCCATTCAAATAAGGGCTGAATTTCATGCCTAAAAAAGGGGACACGATGCCACTTGTTTCTCATGAAATGAAGCCCATTTCTCCACTATCTCCATTACTTTCGAAGTCCTCCCTGATGCTGCCACGTGGCCACTCCTCCTAACCAACTCTATGCCTATAAAACATGATTTCGCACTAAATTGAAGGGTTTTTTTTGCATTTTAGTTCCTGACAACTTCCATGGCTGCACCTCCTCTATATAAGAAATCACCTTCTTCTTAAATGAAAATCAATGAATTCAGAGAGATAAATTCATTGTAATCGAGTGTAGGAATGATGCTACCCATTGTAATTGTAATTATCTATTGAATAAAAGACTGTAAAGTGGATGTAGGCTCGTTAATACCGAACCACTATAAATCTCGTGTGTTGATTGCTTTTTCTCTGTTTTTAGATTATTATTCCTAGATATTATCTACAAATCCTAGACAACTGGGTGTTAGTGCCATTTTTTGGTCTAACAGATATATTTGACGGTCGGTAAATATGAGATTAGTGAATTCATTCAAAATTTCTTTGTTATGGTAAAAACGCAGTTTAATAGTCTAGTGAAGGTTCTGCGTAGTGATAATGGAAAAGAATTTACCAAAGGATTTTTTTTGCTCAATAGGGTCCTTTGCATCAAACCTCTTGTGTCGATACTCCACAACAAAATGGTAGAGTAGAATGTAGACATAAACATGTTCTAAATGTTGCTCGTGGCCTGCATTTTAGAGCTTACTTACCTACTGGGTTTTTTTTGAAGGGGGAGGGGAGGTATCTTAACTGCCTGTCACCTTATTAATCGGATTTCCAGTTCTATTTTGGATGGTAAAACTCCCTATGAAATACCTTTTGGTAGTCTACCTAGTAAGTTTAATTTAAAGGTATTTGGGTGTCTTTGCTATGCTACGAATCGGCCTAGTAAGAATAAATTTAGCCCTCGTTCTAGGAGATGTATCTTTGTTGGTTATCCTTTGGGTCAAAAGTAGGTGGCGTTTGTATAATTTAGTTTCTCATGTGTATTTATAGGTTGCGATGTCAAACTTTTTGAGCATGTCTTTACTTTTTCTACCCATGATTCCCCTTCCACCTTGCCCAATGAGCATTTGAACTAGTTTCTATCCCAGAATTCCACGAAGGGTGTGTTTGATGATTATGATGAGTGGGGTGTTATGACTAATTTAGGTAATGCACGAGATGTCGAGGTTATAGGGGATGTGATGGTTGAAGATAGGAGTGGTGTAAGTGTTTGCAGTTAAAGCTCTGTTAGATCCCCGCTATAGCCCATAGTGTTCTCTGGCCGCTATGCTATTTCAATTCAGTGTTGATGAACGGTAGCTCCACTTAAAGCCCCACTATTTTCTGCTGCATTTGCTAAATCAACGCTATTTAGCACCATCATTAGCAATATTAATATATAAAAGATCGTTTGACCAGTTCTTTTTTAAAATAAATCAAAAATGTTAATGTAAAGAGTTAATTTTAAGTCATAAGGGCCTTATATAAGATAGAAATCTGTAGTAATCCTCAAATCTCGTATGCATAATAGCAATATTCTTTGATTTTGTTATATAATATTAAATAATATTCTTTTCTTCTACATAAATGATGCGAAAATGATAATTTATAAATTTTAAGAATATAGTTTTACATTTAATTAACATTTTTGCACCATCTCTATATCCCCTCAATTTCCCCGCTTTATCCCAGCCATAGATTTTTACATCTCTACTGCTATAGACCAGCTAAGCGCTTTAAATGCACAACGTGAGTGAGCAACAGGCATCAGTGTTGTCCGATGAGGGTGGCTGTAGAGTCCAGTGGAGTATGAGAGTTGATTAAGATGGTGTGGCATCCAGGGAGAACTCAAGCATTGTTTCAAATGGTGATAATCTTGGTCATGGGCACCGCATCAAGCTTCCCTCATCTCGTCTTCGAGGATATGTTATTAACACAATTACGTGCAAGATAGATGTAACATCCTAGATTTTTAGCCAATTAATATTGAACATTAAAATTAGTTTTAAATGTTGAATTGGATTAATAAATGAATTTTCGTATTGAATTTATTGATTTAATAATCAATATATGATTTAATTTCGAGTATACTAAATTCTCATAATGCGAAATGATATAATTGAATTTGAAGTTAAAATTGAATCGAAACTATTCTATCGATTAATATAAATTCTATATTGAATTAGAGCGATAATAATAATTTATTATCGATGAATTTGATTGGTTTGAATTTAAAATATATCTTAATCAATTTTAGTTGATAAGTGAAATAGTCAAATTTCAAATTTGGTAACATTTGGATTTATAGTTTGATCGTATGGTTGGAGAACGCTTAGTAATAATTAAATTGAATTTAATTTAATTTAAATCATTGATTTAAATTATTATCTTTTCCATACGATCAAATTAGGCTTCGGAACTTGCTCCAGTGTGTTCAGAATATTAGGTAAACCCTAGAAATGTCAGTTATTATGCCTCGATTTGTGTTCATTAACACAAGATATTTCTATTTGTAGATAAGTATAGAAATCACCTCAAAATCAAAATATAAAATATTAAAACAGGCTAACCTATAATTTCTAACCCAGATCTACCTTCTGCCTTATTTAATTTTCTCGTACATTTTGTTCACTCTCTTCACAACCAAGGAAGACATGAATTAATGGAGCCAACCTATAGAGTTATTTCGCGCAAACCTATATTTTCTTCGAGCAGTAATTTTTGCCCCTCTCCTTCCCAGCAAATCAAAGCACAATTTCAATGGCTCATCCATAATGTTCTCCACCTTCGTTACCAAGCAAAAACACAGATTAATGGCTCATACTTTTTGTTTCCTCGTTCGCACCTATAAATCTACCCATTACCCTTCGTTCTCTTCTTATTCTAAAACCCTAGCAAAGCCACTCCTTTCGTTCTTTTTTTCTTCCTCTACCAAAATCAATAAAAGGGCGATACCCTATTCCTTGTACTACAGACCTAACACATGAAGTTCTCCTTTTCAAAAATAAAATCGAAAACAAATCGTTCCGTAAAGGAAGGAGGGCTCAATCGTTCGAAATCGAACGAAGCTTCGTAGCTACATCACCCAGATATTGGTGTGATGTTGTTTTTAGAAGTTCAACGAGACCATATCGCGAGCTAGACTATCAATTTATGGAGCAACGCTCATCAATTGGGGGTCCCGTCTTTGTATTAAAGCCGTAGTTGGTTGCGAGAGGGAGGAGATGGAATTTTGTCATCTCCATGGGTTGTTCAGAGAGTTACCGTGGGAGTTCGACGTTATTGGGGTATACGATTTGAATTTAGCACTGTGATTTTTGGAAGGGCGATCTGAAGGGAGATTGATACCAAGTGGTGTGATGTTTGTAAATTGTCTGGGTGATTTTGGTTGCGGGTTCGGAGGTGGTACTGAGGTGGATTTCGAATTTCTAGTGGTGATTGATTGGTTCGATGGTGATACTGGTTATAGAAATCGTGATGACTGGAGCAAGACAGTGGTGGTGAGTCAATGTAGATGGCAAAATATTAGTATGGAAGGGTTGTGAGTGATTAGAAGAGATAATGGACTGACTGTAAGATGCTTGCTGAAAGGTCGAAGCGGGATAAAGCGGTTATTTGGGTCTGTTTCCATGAAGTGATCCATGTTTTTTAGCATGTTTCGTAATTGATTGGGTAATGTGCAAGGGAATAAGGTATACATTTTTATGTAATTTAAAAATGAAAAGATAAACTGGTTTATTTTAGTAATTTAATTTTAAATGAATAATAGTTTAATTGTTGACAAAATTTAGTGGTCATAGGTTCTATGTGGATTCGTTGAGTAAATTCGTAGCTTAGATGACAAAGAAATTTAACTGGATATCCGACAAATGAAAATCAAGGTGAGTAAACTCACCATATAGAATTCATTTATAATTTTATTACTAACGAATTTTAGTTTAAAATAATTTTTATATGCTGTTTGTTGATTGATTAAATGCATTGAATACTTGTTGATGGATTGTGGTTATGATATATGATATATATTAGTTATATCTAGGCTTAATGGTTGTCACTATTATATGTATATATATATATATATTGGATATTTCCCGCATACCATAAGCGGATGACCCTATCGCCCCATGATATAATGGGTGGATGACCTTCTATACCATGATATCCTGCCTTGAAGCATGATTGGTATTATTTATGTTGTCTAACTTCAGTGGATGTAGGAAAAACAGGTTGTAGGTGTAACAACCCGCATTTTACGTATGGAAGGGTCGTAAAATATTTTTATTTATTCTCTGAGAGTTGGATCATTCTCATATTTTAATATGGTATTTATTGGGATGTGAGACATGTCCATAATTTTTACCAATTTTTTGTGATCATTTTGCCCCTATAAGTCTTGTACAGGGAATAACTTTTGACCCGGGTCAAATCAGGTGTTGAGACTTATGTCATTGGAAAGGAATGATGATTCCCTTTTCGTAGAGTGGTCACGTTAAACATTTGGCTCAGCGATTTGGAAAAAATCGCTGTTTTAAGGTTTAACAGTTGGTTGTTTAGGTTTTAAAGCCATAATGGGCTGATTTGGGGAGGCCCATTAAGGGGCTAGTGGGGGCTATGAATAGGGGGTAGGAGGCTTAGAGAATAGTTTACCTTCTCAATTCTCTTATTTGGAAGAGCTAGAGTTCCTCCATTTCTCCATTCTCTTCACCTTTCCATTATTAAAGCTTTGAGAATCGAAGATCTACATCGTTTGAAGCTAGATCTAAGTAAATCTAAGTGAGAGATCATCGAATTGAAGGCTTTGGATCAAATTCTTCGCTGTCGGAATCATATTTCATTGCTTTTAGCTTGTTTTGGAGAATTAGTTTGTGGTATGCATCTCTCATGTGGATTCAATCAAGCATATGAGTTGTATGCGCATATTTCATCATTTTCAAGTCATTCTCCTTAAATCTACATCATGGTAAGTCTTATTTCATATGAATCGCCATAGGATCTAATTTAACAACTTAAAACCCATAATTTCTATGTTCTTTCATATGTTTATGCAAGTTAGATCCATAATTTAGTTCATATGTTCATTTATAATGATTTTGGTGAAGTTTGCATAATTTTGGTTAAAATCATTATATTCATGTTGTTAGTGATTTCATTACATGTTTATGGTTGTATTGGAGGAATTGTATGAGTAGATTTCGTCGAGATTGTCAATTGGCGAAGTTTTAGTCGAAATTGGACTTGAATTAGGGTTATACAGGCTGCGGGTCCAGCGTGTAAGTGTAGTACGGTGCAGTGCAAAGAGAGATCGGCCGAGCAACCTCTGGTTGGGTCGAACATGGATGTTCGGTCAAGCACGAAGTGTTGGATCGAGTAGGCCAAGGTCATGTAAGGAAGGGTCGAGCAAGGGGGACTGGGTCGGTCGAGCATGGGCTTGAGCATAGTCATAGAGGAAGGTATTCCGGGTCGAGCAATGTTAGCTCGAGCATGGTCGGGCCGAGCATGGCTTAGGGTCGGCTGAGCACGTTCAGGTCGAGCATGGTTGAGTGGAACAGGGTGGTCGGTCATGTCTTGAAGCAAGTGACCGGGTCGGTCAACCATGGACTCGAACAGACTTGGGTTGAGCATCAAGTACAGGTCGAGCACGAAGGGTCCTGCAGGGAGGGTCGTTCGCACCAGGGGATCATTCATACAAGGTCATTTCTAAATTTAAAAAATCGAGCACGACCCAGATCTGAACCCATGCCGCAGCGCAGTGCCAGAGTTGATGGTAGAAATGCTGTGTCTTTTTTCTACAACGATTTGTTAAATGCTATAAATGGATAGTGGACCTTACGTTGATTCAATGATGTGATGACTTTGAAGTGAATTCAATGGGGAATGTCAAAGTGGAGAGATGTGTTCATTGTTAGTTGTAATACAACGAATGTAATGACAACTCATAAGTGTTCTGAGTTAGTTGATAATGGATGGATAGTCGCCGTCGATGACGGCTAGAGATACCAAAGGCTGAGGAATTATCGTTATCATAGATTCTAGCGGGCTTAAATCAGGGGTTACACGATTTCGTCGTATGGTCGAGTACCGTATGCATCGTGTATGGCCTAGACACGTTTCATCGTATGGCGTGTGAAGTTTTAGCTAAAACTGGGGTTTACCATTGGCCTTTGACAATTGATGGCAAATTGTTCCGTCAGTCATACGATCTACGGCGGTTTCGAAGCAGGAATGGCAGTGATAGCCAGAGTCTATCATGCGTGCTGGATGTTTTGTTTGTACCGTCTCACGTATATTATCCAACATCAAAAGAGATGTTCCTTGGGCGCTTGTCTGATATTGGTTTAGGCCTTAGGGGCTTGTTCTTGAGGGATGTTGAATTCAATTAGGATGGTTTAAGTGAGATTTATAATCTGGATTATATGAGTGCTATTGATGGTTGTTTCTAATTGCTATAAATTGATGGTTGTTCTGGTTTCCATGGATGGATGGTTGAAATGTTTGATGTAAAGGCTATCACTATTTGATATGGGGAAGACGGGAGTTGAGTTCTTCTCTGGTGTTGTGGGTAGATTATTTCATTTATTTACCCATTCTCATAAACTTTATTGATGATGTTAGTTTGTTGTTTTATCGCTCACTAAGACTGTTGTCTGACTCACGGTTTTATGCTTCCCTCTTATTACCTTGGATTGTTCATCCAATTGTTGGATGGGAAGACAAGGTGACAGGTGATAGCTTAGTGAGGACGATGTTGCAGTTTGGAGGCGAGCAGGAAGTTGGCGTATTACGTTACCTACTATATAGTATTTGGATTTCCGTTATTTGTTATTCTTCTTTGAGTGCTGTAGTGAGGCAAAGTTGTATGAACACTATTGTTGTTATCCATGTGTATGGAAATTATTTTCTAGTTGTTAAGAAGTTTGGTGTTTTCTGCTTCACTATTAGCACATGTTGTATATGTTCAATTATACTTTATCCTTGCATTGTGAGTTATAAAGGGTTCCGATTGTGTTATCATACCTTGATGATCGTTCATAGCAGCCTAACACACCTTTCAGTGCATTATTCTTCCTGTTTAGTGCGGGGGTTATGGGCGGTCGTCATAATTGGTATTAGAGCTCTAGTTAACGATTTTAGCTAAAGTTCGAAGACGTACAATAAGGAATACTGCTAGGGAATGGATGTTCCTGAAGGGGGTGATGGCGGTATACCAGACTACCTAGCCATATTCGAAGCCACGGCTGAAGCATTCATGCAAAGGGTACCTGCTCCAGTACTAGGATTTTAACAGGTTATGCCTAACAGTTTAACAAGGTTGCATAACACCCACATGTAAAACATGTTAAGTTTGTCGGTTGTGTGTGAGTGAGTGTGTGTGTGTATATATATATTGAAAATGCGTTTAATTTTATTTAAGGCTTTTCAGCCCAAAACGTGATGCTACAACATTCGACGCACAAATATATACATCATATAAATTATATTTACAAACCCACTCACACATTCTCCCACACAAACTGGTCTCTTCGTCTTTGAAATGTGGGGAACAGTGCTTTCTTCAACGAAGCTTTTATGGCGGCCATAAATTTTCAGCTGCTAGCTGTGATACTAGCAAATCCACTTGATCCCTTCCTCCAGTACAAGACAGTGATTCTACCCATGCTGACATAAGTTTCCTTCCGCGAGTTTGCAAAATTAAGTTAATCTCAACTTCAACTAGCTTGTTTAGATCACTAATTGACCTCTTCTTGTTGTGAAAAACATGGCAATTTCTCTCCTTCCAAATCCACCAACATGTAATAGCTACACAAACGCCGTGTATTTTAATTTTTGCGTCTAGATTCGTCTAGTTCATGGCCAAGTAAGTAACTACATCCTGCAGATTATCACTTTGAGTACTTTGAGTGCCAAAATTGTATCTTGATCGAATGTTTCCAAGATTTTTTTTAGATATATTGCATTGAAAAAACAAATGTTGATGAGTCTTCTCTTAATTTTCACACAAAGGACAAAGAATCGTAGGTATTATTCCCTAATTGTGCAGTCTGCCCCTAGTTGGAAGACGAGTTAACATCGCTTTATAAACTGTATGAGAAATTTTGGTGGTAATACCTTATACCACATCACGCAGTGCCAAGCAACATTGTCTTCAGTAACTCGACCGGCATTCCATGCTTCTTTTAATTTGAAATCATATTTCGATGACCACTTCCATTTGTCGAATTCTCTGTCTATGAACAAAGGAATGTATTGGATGTCCCTTTTCATTTCATTTGAACAAGGCAAAATGTCGTAGCTCCAGTTACCATCATGAATGATATGGTTAATAGCTTGATTAGGAAAGCCAAATGCTGAGTAAGTGTCCCATCCCAGGGTATCAATTAACGATTTACCTTTAATCCACGGATCTTTCCATAAGTCGGTTTCTTTTCCATTTGCAAATTCACATTCACAATTTGCTGCTAGTATGCTCCTCATTTTGAGCATAGCTTTCCAGGTAGCTGAAGAGTTATTGTCTATGGCCATCGTCAAAAAATTATCTTTAATGTACCCCCTTCTCATCCATTTAGCCCAAAGGCCTTGTTCAGTAATGATTTTCCATGCTTGTTTTAATGTAAAATCTTCTCTCATATCTTTTAATCTCCGCAAGCCAACACCTCCTTCTTCTTTAGGTCTACACAAATCTGTATATTTAATTTAATGAAATCCGCACATATACTTTCTATTTTTCAATGGATGCTTTTGGAATTTGAAATGTTCGTAGCCAAAAGTTAACTTAAGATTGGATAACAATGTGTAATAATTCGATTCTTCCTGCAAAAGACAGCAGCCTGGAACTCCAACCTTGTATCCTTTCTCTTATCTTAGTAACAAGCTCCACACATTCTCTATCAGTGATTTTATTTGAAGATAGGGGAACACCAAGATATTTAACTAGTAATTCACCATTCTGCACCCCCAAAATATCAAGCACACTTCTCTTATTCACACTATTGAAGTAACATTTAGATTTCTGCTCATTCATCTTATGGCCAACATATTTTCCCAAGTTATCAAATAATTTAGTGATCTTAAGCGTAGCTTTAACATTTGATTTGACACAAATTATCAAGTCATCAACGTACAACAAATGGCTTATGGACGGTTGGAAATTATGAATTAGCTGAATAATTTTCTCGTACTCTGCTAATTCCATCTGAAGAGTAAAATATTCCAATGCAATTGCAAACAAGTAAGAGGAGAGAGGGCCCCCTTGTCTAATACCTCTGCTGCTGGTAATGAATATATATATATATAAATAAAAACCCGCCCCCATAGATTTAACAAGATTAACTTAATCCCTCCTTGATTCAAACAAGTTTACTTAAGCCCTATTCAATTTAATAGGTTCAGGGAACCCCCCATAGATTTAAATAGGTTAAGCACTACAGATTAAGAAGTCATCCATTTATGGTAGTTTATGGACTAGACCTCTCACATTAAGTCTACTACTTATGGATGCTGGTTATGCCAAGCGGTTCCGGGCAGACTTCTACTACAAGTCGGGCTTAACCTCGTGTCCTAGCACCGTTACTTGTACATTTATGCACTCGATCCCTCACATTAGATTAACCACTTGTGGTCGCTGGATTTGCCGGGCGGTTCCGGACAGACTTCTACCACAAGTGCAATCTAACCTCGTGACTAAGTGCGGTTACAATTTCTAATTACTATAGTTTTTAGGCATATTCGTTCTTAGCCAATTGTTCATGTTCGTTACTAGTTATGCCCAAAATTCCCAATACAAGTTACAATATACTTTATGCCCCAATATTCCCAATACAAGTTATGCCCTAATTTTTACGTTCCTTATAGTTTCCAATTTCGCGTGTTTGCATATTTTAGCAGTATGCCTAGGATGAAGGTAGCCTGGTTATAAAAATAAAAAGGGAAGGAGAAAGGGAAGAGGGCAAGAATAGCCATAATTATTAAACAGGCATATGATGATAAATTTTATCATGATAGGCATAAAATGATAGAACTGGGCATATGAGAATTATAGACCTGGTGTACAAGTAATCGTAGATCTAATATGATTCAAATTATTAATAGGCATAGGCTTAGATCCAATAATAAACATGTCAAGATAACTTTTAAGTGTTTAAATCTGAAAATAACATAAAGTCACTGTGATTGGATCTAAAGAACAGAGAACTAATCGTAGATGATGTAGCACAGATCCCTGAATTTGTATAACTTATTGTTAAAGAAGAATAGGCTATTTTACTCTGAGTTGGGGCAACACCTCGTTGTCGCCATTGACTTATATGAATAAAACAACGGGAGTAAGGTCCTTTATACAGCCATCAGCGAGCGAGCCAGGACACACAGCAGGTACAGATTCGTCCGGGGGGGTTCGACATGGGTATCGACATCCCTGTTGTGGGGTCGACCCATAGGTCGACACCCTTAAGGCACGGGGTCGATCCCCAATGGGCCGAATTCCCGTGCCTTCCCGCCTCTGGTTTTTGAATTATTTTGAATTTTGGATATTATATATATATATATGGATTATATGTATATAAACTTCAAACCTTACTATCTTCTTCATACGATGTCCTTTTTATGCAAACTTGTAATCTACCTTAAGCAGAATTCCAAGATGAACGCAACGACACAGCCCATTTTACTTAATTCCTAATATTTAATTAAGTATTCTTTGATTTATTATTTTTAGTGTCTTTTAAAATTACGGGGTGTTACATTCTCCCCAACTTAAAGGATATCGTCCCCGAAATCTCCAAGTTAAGAAGAATGTATATCCTAGCATCCACATCCATCTACTCATTCATCAATCACAGGCATCCATTGTACTTAAAATGTTTCTAATGCTTATATGAACATATGCAAAGGGGTGTGTGTATGCCCTACACTAATGCAAAAGATCAGGCGGTCTACTGATTCATTTGACCTCCTTAACTCAGTGTATTTTAGTGCCATGAATCCAACATGTATGCAAATAATCCAACTATAACATGTAAGCACTATCTGTGTGCACAATCATATATCCAAATGCAGCATCCATACAATGATTCACCCATTTTAATCCATAAAAAAAGAAAATGCACACACATCCGTATGCAGTATGAGAGTGATTGAGTCGATCTAGTGCATAATATGCGTATATATGCATCCACAAGCAACCACTAGCAAACACTTGCATCCATCAAATATAACATGTCTCAAACACATGTTTACATCCATGGGATCCCTACCTAAAGGTCAAAGATTCAATCGATAGAATAAAAGATAGAAACAAGTACGAATAAAAGCTTTGGAAAAAAAATGTTAAGAACATACCCTTGAAAAGAAAAGGGTACAAATCTCGAATCTTGTCTTCAGTCTCCAAAGTTGCATCCTCTTGGTCATCTCCCCATTGAACTTTCATCAACTAGACTTCTCGGTTGTGTTGCTTCTTAACCTCTGATCCAAGTATATGGGTAGGAACTCGTCTAACTGTTGCCTCCCGTTCCACCTCCACTTCCTCAAGCATACTCAGCTCAACTACTTCTGCGGTGTCATGCAAACACTTCCGTATATGAGAAACGTGGAAAACATCATGAACACCGGACAGTCTCTCTGGCAGCTTTACTCTATAGGCCATTTGGCCAATCCTTTCTATTATGGGAAATGGCCCTACAAATCTCGGTGCCAATTTCCCTACAGATCCAAAACGAACCACATTCCTCAATGGTGATACCTTGATGAAAAATAGATCTCCGACCTCAAATTCAATATGGGTCCTTCTCTTATCCGCATAGGACTTTTGCATGTCCTACGCTGTCTTTATGTGCCTTCTAATAAGATCTGTCTTTTATGAAGTTTCTCTAATCATCTCACGTCCATGTAGAAGCCTTTCTATAGACTCCCACCAACAATTCGGTGATCTACAAGATTGCCCGTACAATGCCACGAAGGGTTCCATGCCAATACTAGCCTGGTAACTATTGTTGTAGGCGAACTCTATTAAAGGAAGATGTTTTTCCCAAGTCCTTCCGAAGTCTAGAATACACAGCCTTAAAAGATCTTCTAGAACTTTATTCACCCTTTCAGTCCGCCCATCGGTCTGAGAGTAATAAGCGGTGCCTAAACACAACTGTGTACCTAACGCCTCTTGCAAGCTCCTCCAAAATTCACTGGTGAAAATGGGGTCACGTTCACTTACGATACTAGAAGGTACTCCACGTAGATGACTATCTCAGAAGATAAACTACTGCCAACCATGTTGTCATCCTCTTACTTGTAACAACCCGTAAAATCTGGGCCAGTTTAAAATTTTTATTTTGGCAATTTTAGCGAATTTTGATTATTTGAAATGAATTATTTTAAATAATATCGTCGATAAATTTATTTTGAATGGAATTCGAACGTATATATTATATACGTCGTCGTTAGAATATAAAATATTTATATATAATTATAAATAGAATTGAAAATGGCGCGGTAGTTCGATAATTCGATTTCAAACTTCAATTGAATGTACCGGGTGCAAAACAATCCGGATTTTAGTGAAACCAAAAACATTAGGATCTAATTGATGATATCTTTCCAACGAAGTTGACAAACTGAGATTTCATCTTAGAAATGATAAGATATGTCCAGTTTAAAATTAGAAATAGTCGCTGTGGAATTTATATATATTTTTATATATATAAGGCCCTTAAAAATAGCAATTTTGCAAACGACCTCGGATTTCAACGAAACCAGTTTTGTTGGGTCCGTGATGTTAAGTTATTGCTGGATTCCAAATTTCATAATTTTTCGAACCAGTATGTGAGTGTGGCAAAGGAAAACGTGTTTTGACCATTTCAGTTGATTTTAATCAACTGGAAATTGGCCATTTTTCTAACGATCTCAGAATTCGACGAAACTAGTTTTGTTAGGACCGTATCGTCAATACGAAGCTAGAAAATATTTTTCTGGAATTTTTCTAGTTAGTATGTGGCCCCGGTAATTTGAAATGTACGTTTAAAATTCAATATAGTGATTTAAATGAAAATTCAAAAGGAAACTGATTGTAACGATCAAATCAGCTTGCGGTACATATCCCATTGTGTTCGGAATGGGGGTGAAACGCTATGGGCGACAGGCGGTGGGCCTCGTTTCGAGGTCGTATGTGAAAGTCAACTCTTTAGGATAAAATAAATAAATTAATAAATAAATAAAAAAAAAACAATTCTCTCCCTTTAATCCGCTGCCCCCCCCCCCCCCCGATCAAATTGATTTTTCAGAAATAAAAAAAAAAAAAAAGAAGAAGGGGGAGCGCAGCAGCGCCGCCGCCGCCCTCTCTTCCCCACCTCCGGCGAACGCTGGCCCAACCCCCCTCTTCTCCGACGTCTTCCTTCTCCCTCTCCCTCGCGTTCTGTTCTCCCTTCGAAACCCTCCCCCAACCACAAAATCGACGGAAGCATCCAACCCCCCCCATCGCCCACCGCTCCGCCTGCCGCACCCCCTGTGGCCCCCACGACCTCCGCCAGACCTCGCTACAGCCCCCCTGTAAGTCGTTTTTTATTTTATTTATTTGTTTTATTTTTATTTTATATAAACAGGAAAATTAAAAACTGATTTTTATAGTAATAAAGAAAAAACTGATTTTTAGGATTTTTTTTTTTAAACTGATTTGTTTTTAAAGAAATAAAAACTGATTATATAAAATATTAAAAACCGATTTGTTTAAAAAGAATTGAATACTGATTTTATAAAAGAATTTAAAACTGGAATTTTTAAAAGATTAAAAACTGAAATTTTTAGAAAGTTTAGAACAGATTTTTAAAAAAAGGTATTAAACTGATTTTGTTTTAAAAGAAAAACTGATATTTTTAAATATTAAAAACTGAATGTATAAGAATTTTTAAAACTGGATTTTTATAAAAGAATTTTTAAAACTGATTTTATGAGATTTTTAAAACTGATTTTTAAAAGCATTTTAAAAACTGATTTATAAAAATATAAAAACTGATTTTCTGAGATTATTAAAAACTGATTTTTAAAAATGATTTATAAACTTGGAAGAGGTTAGAAATTTAAAACTAAAAATTCGATTTTTATATATTGAATAGCGAACTAAAAATTCGATTTTTATATATTGAATAGCGAACTAAAAATACGATTTTTATATATTGAATAGCGAACTAAAAATTCGATTTTTATATATTGAATAGCGAACTAAAAATTCGATTTTTATATATTGAATAGCGAACTAAAAATTCGATTTTTATATATTGAATAGCGAAGTAAAAATTCGATTTTTACATAGGTAGTGAAAGCGGGCAACGAAGATGAAAAAGGATGCGATGACGACGAAGACTTCTGCAAATGAAGTGCCGTGGAGCTAGGATAGCTATAAGTGAGAATTTCTCACCTTTCAATTTCTTTTCTAGTTATATATATATACTAGGATGCAGACGGTGCTTAGTAGCACCCAACACAATCGTCCACAGACCATGGACTTGTTTGTTTGGCTGTTTGGTTATTGATTGCGATATTGGTTTGAATGTGGTTTGTGGTGTGAATAATCGAATCGATAAATTGGTTAGGATTAGACGTGCGCCGTTATAAGGCGAAGGAGTAAGGCTAGGTTAGACTCTTACTCCAAATTTTGTGGTTTGCATAACGAATTGATTTGATTGATGTGTGAATGGCGTGGGCCTTCACTAGACCGGGGATAAAGCTAGGCCTCGTCCCGTTTCTAGTATCGTGCCGTTATGCCGCCGAAATTTTCTAAAATGTGTTAGAAAAAATAAAAAAATCATTTTATTTAAAGAATGAACTTAATAGAAATTCATATGTTGGAATAAAATGTTTTATCGTTAAAAATATAATTTTTAACGTGAATGTGAATAAATAAATATTCATTTACAAACCAGACGGTTTGTTTATGTACACCTATTTGAAGGACATTGATTGGGACGATAAATTTTACACATCGCCCAACTGCACGAATAAAATATTTGTTTGATTGTTTGAAACCCCACACGGGTGTTGGGATGAAATTTGAAGTTCACTCATCCTGATTGATTAAATGTGTCGATCGATTGATTGACAGGCTGTTATAAGCGTTAGATATCTATATTTGATGCTTATACAGTGTAGTGCACTTTGGTTGATGGTTGATTACTTTTCAATGCTATTATATGTGTGTAATGCATGAAAATCCATATAATTAACTTTATATGGTAATTGATTGGGCCTCATTCTAATTTGAAAAATAAAGAATATTATAAAATAAAAGTTCATGTGTTGACAGTACTCATTCATTGAGATTGGTCATGTGTTGAACGAAATATTTTGATAATAACAACTATTTTGAAAAAGAAATATTTGAAATAGAATATTTGAAAATAGAAATTTATGAAGCCGTGTATGGACGCCATTTTGACGTGAACGATATTTATATCGATTTGAAAACGATTTCGAAATGAATTGAATTGAAAACGATTTCGAAATGAATTGAATTGAAAACGAATTCAAAATGAATTGAAAACGATTTCGAAATGAATTGAATTGAAAACGATTTCGAAATGAATTGAATTGAAAACGAATTCAAATGGAATGGAAAGCGAATTGAAAAGAATTCAAATTGAATTGAAATTCGAATTGAATAGAAATGAATTTTGAAACGAATTTATAAAGAAGAATTCAATTTTGCTTTGAATTGAAATGGAAGTTGAAATAGGTTTTGAAACGATTTTAAAACTATTTATATAATTCGTTTTGAATAGTAATCGACGAAATATATTATATATATATTATATATAATATAATGGCCTGAATAGAACGCGCCGCGCCGCGGCAGTTCGTGAATTTCGACCATTTATTTCAAACGGACATTACGGGAGATCCGACCGTCGGATTCTCCTAAAACCGGAACCGTTGGGTTCGTATCGAAAAGAGCTTTCTAACGAATATTAGAAATTTGAAATCTAACGGTTGGATTTGGAATTATGTCCAAATCAAATTCGAAAAAGGTCGCTGTAAGTGCAGTTCGATGGCCATTGATGGAAATCGACTGTACGGGCCTTGATAAAATTATTAAAAATAGTAATAATTTGTGTAAAATCATAAGAAATGATTTGTGAAGATTCGGGATGAAAAACTCCATATTTGAAAAGATAAAAATAGATTTTTATCGAAATGAACTGGTTTTGAACTAGAATTATAATTCTATTTATTTTTAAATAAATAAATTGAATTAAAAAGGGGTTTTAAAAATAACCAGAATATCCAATGATTGCATTGGGGTGGATTTGAATCGAAATTGTCTTCGGAATATTTCGATGTTGGAATTCGTGATTATACAAGTGGTGTTATGGAAATTTGAAAGATATATATGTATATCGTTATTTCCAATACGACATTTGTTAGTCGTAGAATTTGATATTGAATATAAGCCGATATATTTTCTATTCAGAGCCTTGTATTGAATATCGAATGTGATTTGGGTTTGTCGTGAATGGTGTCTTCACTAACACTGTTCTTGAACCCAGTTGAGAAAAGATTAAATCTTTTTATTTAGATTTAATGAAGTGTACCAATTAAATAATATTTAATTGGAATTGAATTGATATTGATTTTTGGGTTTATCGTGAACAGTGTTTTAAATAACACTTGTTCTTTAACCCGATAATTAATGAATGTGATTTGGGTTTGTCGTGAATGGTGTCTTCACTAACACTGTTCTTGAACCCAGTTGAGAAAAGATTAAATCTTTTTATTTAGATTTAATGAAGTGTACCAATTAAATGACATTTAATTGGAAGTGAATCGATATTGATTTTTGGGTTTATCGTGGACAGTGTTTTAAATAACACTCGTTCTTTAACCCGATGATTAATGAATGTGATTTTGGGTTTATCGTGAACCGTGTTTTTAAATGACACCGATTCTTTAACCCAGTCAAATATTAAAACTAAGTGGAGTTTTAATGAATCTTTAATTAGATTGAAATAATCGAAATGGAGTATCACCAGTTTTGCTCCAGGCGATAGTTAAATCTTTAATTAGATTTGAACGTGAAATGGTAATTGAATTTACCGATAACACTGTGGTGTTAGATATGAAGTATTACCAGTTTTACTTCATGGGATAAATAGGTTGGGATTGGGAAATTAAAACCAATGATTACTTCGGTAAGGTTCGTTAATCTCGACTAGTTTGAATTGATATTCAAAAATGGATTAAAGAATAAATTCAAGGAATTTATCTTTGATAAAATTAATGGGAATCTTTCCCTATGAATGTGAAATTTAGAAACTAACTGTCGGTTGGCCAAGCAGAATGGTTTTCTGGATATTGATCTGATGTTGGTTTCGGCCTTCGGGGTTAATATTTGGGGAATTATTCTCTTGATTAATTTACGGTTAGTGACTAATGAATTGGAATGAGGCGTATGTTGTGTTTGTGTAACACTTATTTAAAATATACGCGAGTTATTCGGAAAGACCGGGTTTATCCCATTCTGAATAACTGATGCGACGATAAGTCGAAGATGAAGACGATGGTCGAAGACCGGAGGTCTTCACGTCGTTTGGGGGATGACTGATGATCTTGATTGGGCTGTACACCCAAGAAGATGGAAACAGTTAGTGATCGTCCAGACGTACTTGGAGATCGATGTATATGCGGGGTACTAGGTGCCTCCGGTTTCGTTCAGACCCAGAACGGACTTGTAAATGGACTGTGTGTCTGACATTGGATTTTAGTCTGTGTGTTTGATTTCTATTAAATATATATCTGTTTGGCGGCGGAGAATTTATTCTCTTGCTTAACGCCCTTCTCTGAGACGTACGAGCTCAGGGGTTATATATTGATGGATATCAAACGCATGGAGTGAATTGCCTGTGTGGCATGCCTAAGTGGCAATTGATCGAGGCTTCTGTTGAAAAGCAAAGTCTTGTGGTGATGATCAAAGCACGGCCTTTGTGGCGTAGCTTTGTGTAACGTTTACCTCGCGTGTTTCACACCAGGTATGAACCAAAAACGGGAGACGGACCTCAGGGAGGGCATGCGTTTCCTTCTAGATAAAAAGTGGCGTCAGTGGTTTTACACGCCCTGACGAGTTTGACTTATGTGGTTGTTGCTGTTGCGAGGCGCCTCGGATTGATCGGTCGTTCTCGAACCGATGGAGCCATTCGTTGGCTCGTTTACGCCCCAAAGGGCGGGGGAATGCATGTTCAGGGTTTAAGTTTAATCCACATCGGTGGACCGGTCCTGTCGCTCCAAGGTCACTCGAGCTCTGACCTGAGACATGGGCTAGATTGTCTCGAATCGGTTGAGGACTATCTTTTGCCTCGGTTCATAGATGGAAATCCAATTTCCAAATACGTGACATTTGCGGTTTTGTTTGTAAACCTATATATGGCGACATGATATATGGTACCCATGCCGCCTATGATTGATACTTATGATTTGAAGTTGTTTTATACACTATGCACTTATTATAGTATCAAACAATCTGTTTTAAACGTATCAAGCATTCTTTGGCTGTTATAAGGGAAAACCCTATCCCCCGGCTTGCGTTGCATTGTGTGATAGGACCTGGGTCTTATAACAGCTTCATTTTTCTTTATTTAGCATTGCGCTGTTTGTTTTATGCACTGGTATTCTTGGGAGGAAACCCGTTCCGTGTTATACGGCGTGGTCCCTTGATTTACCTAGCTTTAAAAATAAAGATTAACTGTTTTAGTTCTCACACCAGTCCCATGACTGACCTGGAGTTTATTGTTTTAACCTAAACTCTGGGTGCCCTTATTTTGACACGGGCAGCTAGTAGTTTCGGTTTTGCAGATTTATATTCACAGGATCCTGGTTTACAGCTGGAATGATATCCGGAAAGCTTTGTATCCGCATATCTCTTCTAGTTGTGTATTGTATTATTTTCCGCTGCTATGTATTTAAATGTATTTAAATCTCTGATATTTCTGTGTAATATTCATTTATACTCTGTATATTCTTGTAATCTGATGCATTGTTGTAATATACAATGAAATGTTCTTCTGTATGCGTTCTGTTTTGTCCTGTTCTCAAACGATAGGGCGTTTCGAACGGCCTGGATCGGTTTTAGCGACTGGTTCGGACCGAGCGAAATTTCTTGCCGTCACATTTGGTATCAGAGCGAGGTTTACAAAGCTCAGAGAACAAGGCACATTAGAACCTTACGAAAGGATTCATCAGATATTGGATTAGTAATATCCAATGGGATGATTCGTTAGAGATAGGATCAGTAGTATCCTAGAACGAGTGTGAAGAGTATATTTTAAAAGTGAAAACAAATTTTTGTTTTAAAAATTTAAATCAATTATTCGTATTTGATTATTTATTTATATTGAGTTGGACGGTCCAGTATATAAAGATTTTGCATATACGTCTGATCCGCGTGTATTCGAAGTTTTGATATATTGGATAGATATAGAATCATACTCTAGTGGCCCGAAGATGATTCTGATGGTTGAGTACTCATCGTCAGAATTTATATTCGTGTGACGAAGGTGTGATATCTATATATTTCCATTAGACTGGTGTGAGAACCAAAAATTAGATAGGGCCTATTGTTGTGAATTGGCATTAAAAACATGATTTTAGTATATGTATCAAAATTATGAATTTGAAACGTTAAATTCACTAATTGATTGATGTTTGTGTTGTTTGTTCATTTGTTTGCTAATTTTGAACCATTTAGCCTAATTGAAGCAAATATTGGATTATATTGAAAATTGGTCGCATTTGCTTGCATATACTTGTATATCTTTTGAACAGGTCATAGCAAGGAGGCTAGAGCAGAGAATAAAATTTGTTTTGCCCGACAAATAGGTACATGTTTACTACATAATTTCCTGTTTTGTTTGGGTGATGATGATTTTGTGAGCCTATTGGCTAGCCGCTTGGCTTTTTCTTTTTCTTTTTGAGATCTGAAGGACCGGGGAAGCTATTTGAAATTCCCCGATGCTCCCGGTGCAGGGGAGGTTATGGCGAAATTTTTCGAAAATTTAGGGTGTTAGCCAAATTTTTGAAATTTTGAAAATTCTCAGAAACTGAAGAGTTGGAGAATGGAAGCCAAATTGAAAGTAGAGTTGATTAATCAAACCACTTTCGACTTTGTTCCTTTTCGGGGACGAAAAGTTTTAAGTGGGGGAGATTGTAACAACCCGTAAAATCTGGGCCAGTTTAAAATTTTTATTTTGGCAATTTTAGCGAATTTTGATTATTTGAAATGAATTATTTTAAATAATATCGTCGATAAATTTATTTTGAATGGAATTCGAACGTATATATTATATACGTCGTCGTTAGAATATAAAATATTTATATATAATTATAAATAGAATTGAAAATGGCGCGGTAGTTCGATAATTCGATTTCAAACTTCAATTGAATGTACCGGGTGCAAAACAATCCGGATTTTAGTGAAACCAAAAACATTAGGATCTAATTGATGATATCTTTCCAACGAAGTTGACAAACTGAGATTTCATCTTAGAAATGATAAGATATGTCCAGTTTAAAATTAGAAATAGTCGCTGTGGAATTTATATATATTTTTATATATATAAGGCCCTTAAAAATAGCAATTTTGCAAACGACCTCGGATTTCGACGAAACCAGTTTTGTTGGGTCCGTGATGTTAAGTTATTGCTGGATTCCAAATTTCATAATTTTTCGAACCAGTATGTGAGCGTGGCAAAGGAAAACGTGTTTTGACCATTTCAGTTGATTTTAATCAACTGGAAATTGGCCATTTTTCTAACGATCTCAGAATTCGACGAAACTAGTTTTGTTAGGACCGTATCGTCAATACGAAGCTAGAAAATATTTTTCTGGAATTTTTCTAGTTAGTATGTGGCCCCGGTAATTTGAAATGTACGTTTAAAATTCAATATAGTGATTTAAATGAAAATTCAAAAGGAAACTGATTGTAACGATCAAATCAGCTTGCGGTACATATCCCATTGTGTTCGGAATGGGGGTGAAACGCTATGGGCGACAGGCGGTGGGCCTCGTTTCGAGGTCGTATGTGAAAGTCAACTCTTTAGGATAAAATAAATAAATTAATAAATAAAAAAAAAAACAATTCTCTCCCTTTAATCCGCTGGCCCCCCCCCCCCGATCAAATTGATTTTTCAGAAATAAAAAAAAAAAAAAAAGAAGAAGGGGGAGCGCAGCAGCGCCGCCGCCGCCCTCTCTTCCCCACCTCCGGCGAACGCTGGCCCAACCCCCCTCTTCTCCGACGTCTTCCTTCTCCCTCTCCCTCGCGTTCTGTTCTCCCTTCGAAACCCTCCCCCAATCACAAAATCGACGGAAGCATCCAACCCCCCCCCATCGCCCACCGCTCCGCCTGCCGCACCCCCTGTGGCCCCCACGACCTCCGCCCGACCTCGCTACAGCCCCCCTGTAAGTCGTTTTTTATTTTATTTATTTGTTTTATTTTTATTTTATATAAACAGGAAAATTAAAAACTGATTTTTATAGTAATAAAGAAAAAACTGATTTTTAGGATTTTTTTTTAAAACTGATTTGTTTTTAAAGAAATAAAAACTGATTATATAAAATATTAAAAACCGATTTGTTTAAAAAGAATTGAATACTGATTTTATAAAAGAATTTAAAACTGGAATTTTTAAAAGATTAAAAACTGAAATTTTTAGAAAGTTTAGAACAGATTTTTAAAAAAAGGTATTAAACTGATTTTGTTTTAAAAGAAAAACTGATATTTTTAAATATTAAAAACTGAATGTATAAGAATTTTTAAAACTGGATTTTTATAAAAGAATTTTTAAAACTGATTTTATGAGATTTTTAAAACTGATTTTTAAAAGCATTTTAAAAACTGATTTATAAAAATATAAAAACTGATTTTCTGAGATTATTAAAAACTGATTTTTAAAAATGATTTATAAACTAGGAAGAGGTTAGAAATTTAAAACTAAAAATTCGATTTTTATATATTGAATAGCGAACTAAAAATTCGATTTTTATATATTGAATAGCGAACTAAAAATTCGATTTTTATATATTGAATAGCGAACTAAAAATTCGATTTTTATATATTGAATAGCGAAGTAAAAATTCGATTTTTACATAGGTAGTGAAAGCGGGCAACGAAGATGAAAAAGGATGCGATGACGACGAAGACTTCTGCAAATGAAGTGCCGTGGAGCTAGGATAGCTATAAGTGAGAATTTCTCACCTTTCAATTTCTTTTCTAGTTATATATATATACTAGGATGCAGACGGTGCTTAGTAGCACCCGACACAATCGTCCACAGACCATGGACTTGTTTGTTTGGCTGTTTGGTTATTGATTGTGATATTGGTTTGAATGTGGTTTGTGGTGTGAATAATCGAATCGATAAATTGGTTAGGATTAGACGTGCGCCGTTATAAGGCGAAGGAGTAAGGCTAGGTTAGACTCTTACTCCAAATTTTGTGGTTTGCATAACGAATTGATTTGATTGATGTGTGAATGGCGTGGGCCTTCACTAGACCGGGGATAAAGCTAGGCCTCGTCCCGTTTCTAGTATCGTGCCGTTATGCCGCCGAAATTTTCTAAAATGTGTTAGAAAAAAAAATAAAAATATCATTTTATTTAAAGAATGAACTTAATAGAAATTCATATGTTGGAATAAAATGTTTTATCGTTAAAAATATAATTTTTAACGTGAATGTGAATAAATAAATATTCATTTACAAACCAGACGGTTTGTTTATGTACACCTATTTGAAGGACATTGATTGGGACGATAAATTTTACACATCGCCCAACTGCACGAATAAAATATTTGTTTGATTGTTTGAAACCCCACACGGGTGTTGGGATGAAATTTGAAGTTCACTCATCCTGATTGATTAAATGTGTCGATCGATTGATTGACAGGCTGTTATAAGCGTTAGATATCTATATTTGATGCTTATACAGTGTAGTGCACTTTGGTTGATGGTTGATTACTTTTCAATGCTATTATATGTGTGTAATGCATGAAAATCCATATAATTAACTTTATATGGTAATTGATTGGGCCTCATTCTAATTTGAAAAATAAAGAATATTATAAAATAAAAGTTCATGTGTTGACAGTACTCATTCATTGAGATTGGTCATGTGTTGAACGAAATATTTTGATAATAACAACTATTTTGAAAAAGAAATATTTGAAATAGAATATTTGAAAATAGAAATTTATGAAGCCGTGTATGGACGCCATTTTGACGTGAACGATATTTATATCGATTTGAAAACGATTTCGAAATGAATTGAATTGAAAACGATTTCGAAATGAATTGAATTGAAAACGAATTCAAAATGAATTGAAAACGATTTCGAAATGAATTGAATTGAAAACGATTTCGAAATGAATTGAATTGAAAACGAATTCAAATGGAATGGAAAGCGAATTGAAAAGAATTCAAATTGAATTGAAATTCGAATTGAATAGAAATGAATTTTGAAACGAATTTATAAAGAAGAATTCAATTTTGCTTTGAATTGAAATGGAAGTTGAAATAGGTTTTGAAACGATTTTAAAACTATTTATATAATTCGTTTTGAATAGTAATCGACGAAATATATTATATATATATTATATATAATATAATGGCCTGAATAGAACGCGCCGCGCCGCGGCAGTTCGTGAATTTCGACCATTTATTTCAAACGGACATTACGGGAGATCCGACCGTCGGATTCTCCTAAAACCGGAACCGTTGGGTTCGTATCGAAAAGAGCTTTCTAACGAATATTAGAAATTTGAAATCTAACGGTTGGATTTGGAATTATGTCCAAATCAAATTCGAAAAAGGTCGCTGTAAGTGCAGTTCGATGGCCATTGATGGAAATCGACTGTACGGGCCTTGATAAAATTATTAAAAATAGTAATAATTTGTGTAAAATCATAAGAAATGATTTGTGAAGATTCGGGATGAAAAACTCCATATTTGAAAAGATAAAAATAGATTTTTATCGAAATGAACTGGTTTTGAACTAGAATTATAATTCTATTTATTTTTAAATAAATAAATTGAATTAAAAAGGGGTTTTAAAAATAACCAGAATATCCAATGATTGCATTGGGGTGGATTTGAATCGAAATTGTCTTCGGAATATTTCGATGTTGGAATTCGTGATTATACAAGTGGTGTTATGGAAATTTGAAAGATATATATGTATATCGTTATTTCCAATACGACATTTGTTAGTCGTAGAATTTGATATTGAATATAAGCCGATATATTTTCTATTCAGAGCCTTGTATTGAATATCGAATGTGATTTGGGTTTGTCGTGAATGGTGTCTTCACTAACACTGTTCTTGAACCCAGTTGAGAAAAGATTAAATCTTTTTATTTAGATTTAATGAAGTGTACCAATTAAATAATATTTAATTGGAATTGAATTGATATTGATTTTTGGGTTTATCGTGAACAGTGTTTTAAATAACACTTGTTCTTTAACCCGATAATTAATGAATGTGATTTGGGTTTGTCGTGAATGGTGTCTTCACTAACACTGTTCTTGAACCCAGTTGAGAAAAGATTAAATCTTTTTATTTAGATTTAATGAAGTGTACCAATTAAATGACATTTAATTGGAAGTGAATCGATATTGATTTTTGGGTTTATCGTGGACAGTGTTTTAAATAACACTCGTTCTTTAACCCGATGATTAATGAATGTGATTTTGGGTTTATCGTGAACCGTGTTTTTAAATGACACCGATTCTTTAACCCAGTCAAATATTAAAACTAAGTGGAGTTTTAATGAATCTTTAATTAGATTGAAATAATCGAAATGGAGTATCACCAGTTTTGCTCCAGGCGATAGTTAAATCTTTAATTAGATTTGAACGTGAAATGGTAATTGAATTTACCGATAACACTGTGGTGTTAGATATGAAGTATTACCAGTTTTACTTCATGGGATAAATAGGTTGGGATTGGGAAATTAAAACCAATGATTACTTCGGTAAGGTTCGTTAATCTCGACTAGTTTGAATTGATATTCAAAAATGGATTAAAGAATAAATTCAAGGAATTTATCTTTGATAAAATTAATGGGAATCTTTCCCTATGAATGTGAAATTTAGAAACTAACTGTCGGTTGGCCAAGCAGAATGGTTTTCTGGATATTGATCTGATGTTGGTTTCGGCCTTCGGGGTTAATATTTGGGGAATTATTCTCTTGATTAATTTACGGTTAGTGACTAATGAATTGGAATGAGGCGTATGTTGTGTTTGTGTAACACTTATTTAAAATATACGCGAGTTATTCGGAAAGACCGGGTTTATCCCATTCTGAATAACTGATGCGACGATAAGTCGAAGATGAAGACGATGGTCGAAGACCGGAGGTCTTCACGTCGTTTGGGGGATGACTGATGATCTTGATTGGGCTGTACACCCAAGAAGATGGAAACAGTTAGTGATCGTCCAGACGTACTTGGAGATCGATGGATATGCGGGGTACTAGGTGCCTCCGGTTTCGTTCAGACCCAGAACGGACTTGTAAATGGACTGTGTGTCTGACATTGGATTTTAGTCTGTGTGTTTGATTTCTATTAAATATATATCTGTTTGGCGGCGGAGAATTTATTCTCTTGCTTAACGCCCTTCTCTGAGACGTACGAGCTCAGGGGTTATATATTGATGGATATCAAACGCATGGAGTGAATTGCCTGTGTGGCATGCCTAAGTGGCAATTGATCGAGGCTTCTGTTGAAAAGCAAAGTCTTGTGGTGATGATCAAAGCACGGCCTTTGTGGCGTAGCTTTGTGTAACGTTTACCTCGCGTGTTTCACACCAGGTATGAACCAAAAACGGGAGACGGACCTCAGGGAGGGCATGCGTTTCCTTCTAGATAAAAAGTGGCGTCAGTGGTTTTACACGCCCTGACGAGTTTGACTTATGTGGTTGTTGCTGTTGCGAGGCGCCTCGGATTGATCGGTCGTTCTCGAACCGATGGAGCCATTCGTTGGCTCGTTTACGCCCCAAAGGGCGGGGGAATGCATGTTCAGGGTTTAAGTTTAATCCACATCGGTGGACCGGCCCTGTCGCTCCAAGGTCACTCGAGCTCTGACCTGAGACATGGGCTAGATTGTCTCGAATCGGTTGAGGACTATCTTTTGCCTCGGTTCATAGATGGAAATCCAATTTCCAAATACGTGACATTTGCGGTTTTGTTTGTAAACCTATATATGGCGACATGATATATGGTACCCATGCCGCCTATGATTGATACTTATGATTTGAAGTTGTTTTATACACTATGCACTTATTATAGTATCAAACAATCTGTTTTAAACGTATCAAGCATTCTTTGGCTGTTATAAGGGAAAACCCTATCCCCCGGCTTGCGTTGCATTGTGTGATAGGACCTGGGTCTTATAACAGCTTCATTTTTCTTTATTTAGCATTGCGCTGTTTGTTTTATGCACTGGTATTCTTGGGAGGAAACCCGTTCCGTGTTATACGGCGTGGTCCCTTGATTTACCTAGCTTTAAAAATAAAGATTAACTGTTTTAGTTCTCACACCAGTCCCATGACTGACCTGGAGTTTATTGTTTTAACCTAAACTCTGGGTGCCCTTATTTTGACACGGGCAGCTAGTAGTTTCGGTTTTGCAGATTTATATTCACAGGATCCTGGTTTACAGCTGGAATGATATCCGGAAAGCTTTGTATCCGCATATCTCTTCTAGTTGTGTATTGTATTATTTTCCGCTGCTATGTATTTAAATGTATTTAAATCTCTGATATTTCTGTGTAATATTCATTTATACTCTGTATATTCTTGTAATCTGATGCATTGTTGTAATATACAATGAAATGTTCTTCTGTATGCATTCTGTTTTGTCCTGTTCTCAAACGATAGGGCGTTTCGAACGGCCTGGATCGGTTTTAGCGACTGGTTCGGACCGAGCGAAATTTCTTGCCGTCACATTACTCTTAACAGGAATGAAATGAGCGCTCTTAGTAAGCCTATCCACTATAACCTAAATAACGGTGTTGCCTTTTCTCGATCTAGGCAAACCGTCAATGAAATCCATCGAGACGCTCTCCCACTTCCACTGTGGGACCTCAAAAGGATGAAGTAAACCACCGGGCTTCTTTTATTCAGCTTTGACTTGTTGGAAAATCAAACATCAGGAAACAAACTCTAATACATCCTTCTTCATCCCAGCCCAAAAGAAAACCCTCTTCATATCCCTATACATCTTATAACCACTAGGATGAATAGTCATCCGAGAATGATGGGCTTCCTCAAGGACTGTCTTCAATAAAATCCAAACCCGTGGATCACAAAGCCTTCCATCTCGTTGTAACCATCCTCTATCATACGTGGAATATCCACTTATGTGACTGGAAGTCTCCCCTTCGCTGAGCTTATCCAAAATATCCACTATATGTGGGTCCTCTCGCTGCGAAGTTCCTGTCTGATCCATTAGAGTAGGTTGCACTTCTAATAATGCCAATAGACCAGGTGTAAACTCGGTAGAAGGCCTAAAATCAAAAGTTGATATATACTCCAAGCTCTGCCTCTCTACAAATAAAGGACTCAAGTGTTGGATCTAGATTAACCCTAGAGGGGGGGTGAATAGGGTTTATCAAAGTTTTTAAACTGAATTGAAAAACTGACAGGATATTAAAATAATAAACAGATCACAGAATGCAGCAGAAATAAAAGTGCAGAAAATAAATCACACACAGATATACCCAGCTTCGGCAAGGCTCTGCCTACTGCTGCATTCCTAAAGTTTCTACTATGTGATAGAACAGATCCCGCTTACAAGACCATGTAAACTTGCGAACCCCTCGCTCCTATTCTAACCCTACGCTCAAAACTCTAGACTGGTCTATATCCCCTAGACCAGATTTCCCCTAGTTTTACAGACGCTAGTAAACTGCCAGTTAACACCCTAACTGGATTCCCCTAGAATTTTATAGACTCTAGAAACTGTCAGTTAACCCCTAACTGAATCCCCTAGAATTTTACAGACTCTAGCAACTATTCAGAATGGTTTACAAATAAAAAAAAGAAAATACAATACAACCAATAAAACCCCCTTTGTCTAAAGTAATATAAGCCTGCCACTTTGCTTTGTCATTAAAAAACTTGGTCTCCTCTTTGTTGATGGCGGCTGAGAAATGGGAAATAGGGTTTTGCCCCAAATCAATTTGACTTCAAAAAGGTTGGCTCTGAATTATACTCTGATGCCCCGATTAGTTGATGCTCCTTGGTCGATTGATTTGGCCACTCTTTGGCGATCGAAAATAATGAAGTAATTTTGTGAGTTTATCTGAATTTGATCTTTCAATTTTGCTCTGGTTTTTGATGTCTGCCCATGTTGATTTGTGTGTGCTTATGTAAGGTTATAGAAGACCTTAAGCCCCTCTGATTTCACAAAAAATGATTTGCTCTGATTGTGCATGGACTTTTATTTGTTGCCTTGAATTGAAAATGATATTTGCGTGATACTTCCCCCTTTGCTTCATGGCATTGAATGAATTGTCTGCTGTCGAGTGAATGCCATGTATGATTTGTTGAATTCAGGAAACTTTTCAAATTGTTTTCATGGTGCTTGCATATTTCTGGAATCAATAAAGATCCTTTCTTGCCTGGTCAATTTTTGTCCCTCTTTGAATTTTGAGAACAAAAAAAAACAATTGTCAAAAATATTTAATGCCACAAATGCACATTTAAATACATTCCATTCATTTATGTGCTGCTTTAAAATAATTCCTGCACCATTTCTTGCATGCCTCTTCTATTATTTGTCTTTTGCTATGGACATTCAATTGCAATCAAAGCATCATGCATCATCTGATTTTTGAATTGCTGCCTTGATTAAATTGGCCGAGAAGTCTAGAAGTAAATTTTTGCCCCTCTGAAAATTGTTGCCAAAAACGTAGACCATGAATGAATCTTATTTGTGGCCCCTTGAAATAAATAATCATATCTGGAAACAAATGATCTCTTGGCAACATGATTTCAGAAAACAATAAGCATTGATTGCAAAACTGTAATTCAAAAATCTTGCCATATATACATGTATGAACTGATTTGTTCACATATGCATTTCTGGAAATGAATTAATCACTTGCCACAATATTTATTCATTTATGAAAAACAATTGCATATGTGACCTTGAACATGATTTCAGGAAATCATTCAATTGTTTTTCTTGGCCCCGAATTGAAAAACACCTGCATGTTGATTTTGAACATCTTGAAAACTTGCCAATAAATTGTTGCTTGATTAGCTCCTGTAGCTTGCAAAATATGAGTTTCTGGAAACGTTTTATGGAATAAATATTTGCATTGAAAACTTGAGTTTGTGGTCCTCCTTGATTTTATACTTTCCAAGAACTTGCACCCTTTTGCTTCTCCAATTTGGTGTTGAAAAAAAAAACTTTCCATGCTAAAGATTCCATTCACTGCTTTGTCATCACTGATTGAATATTCATTTCTGGAAATGTTTTAAAAATAAGAATATATGCTTGCATTCATGACATTATTTATTTCTAGAAATGTTATTCGATTGAATGTATTAAAAAAAAACTCCCCTGACATTTCATGCATGTTGAAATCCAGTTTTGTCACCATTTCTTTGAGCTAGTACTTGAAAGCTGCAACATCACATTTGTTCCATCTTCATGTTGACGTTTCTCTTGCCCAAAACTGTGCATGCTGAATGCGTGATTTGTTGATTTATGGAAATGCTTTAAACTCTTGCCAAAAAAAAAATCTTCAATGCACTGATGTCTCATGTTTAGTTTCTGCAGATAAAAATAGATTCTTTCTTGCCCAAATTTGTACTTTGTTGCCTTGTTCGAATTTTTTTTTGAAACAAATAAAAGATTGCCAATTTTCCACAATGAATTCCTTGAATGCATTCCTTCTTTGCATACACATATTTCCTGAAATAACTTGAGTATTGATTTAGCACTTGATTTCTTTCATGCTAAAAAGATGTGTGTCATTTTTTGGAGTTTCTTTGCAAGATTAAATATGATGCATTCATGCTAAATATGCATTCATCCCAAATATATATTCATGCCAGATATGCATTCTACCAAAAAAAATTATCTAAACAGATTGAAGTTTCCTTGCATGATCAAATGCTTCCTTGCAATTCATATGAATGCACTGCTGTGATCTTGCATGATTGACAAGAAAAGAAAATGTTTTCCAAAGAAAAATCTGTTGCTAAACTTGTTGTTCCTTTTTCTTTTTTTTATGTGCCATAATTGCAATGTGAATGAGTGAAATGCAGTAGTGAGGCAATGACTGTATACTAGAGTGATGAGAGTTGTAGTGAGCAACAAATGTACAAAAATGAGAAAAATTGTACCGATATTTGTAATAAACAAATTTGATTGAAATATATTATGTTCAAACAAATTTGTTTAACATATTCAGTTTATATACAAGTACAATATCATATGAAGAATATACAAATAGTGGAGTTATAAAATTGTACTGTTTGATTGTTGAAATAGAATATTATATTTAATAAAATATTGTTTGAATATTTAATTCTTGTCCAGTAGTATTTTATATAAATATAAATACTATATTCCTGTCTGTGATATAGAATAACATTACAGTAACAAACACAAAAATAAAATTTATTTGGTTGTTATCATCAAACAAAAATCATATAATTGTGTATACAACTACGTCATATACAACAATCTCCCCCTTTTGATGATGACAAACAAATAAAAGATTTTGAGCATAATAAATGTGTTTGACAGTGAATATTGAACTCCCCCTATTTATTAGCTCCCCCTATAACAGAAAACTCCCCCTATAACTGTGGATGAGTGAAATGAATGAATAATAATGAATTTTCAAAAATAAAATATTCATTCATAAATCAAAATCCCTACCTATTCTCCCCCTTTTGTTATCATCAAAAGGATTCAGAGTTTAAAATACAGATGAAAAATGACTAAAGATATAATTTCAGCTTAGGAGAAAGAACGGTCATCATAAATCATAATCAGTCAAACAAAAATCATAATATTCTAAGAACAGGTGGCATATTTCACATTGTAGAGAATGACGGATTTACGATGAATTTTATATAAAATGGGGAGAGTTAGAAAAAAGAGCTCCAATTATTTTCCAAAGAATTTTTATAAAAATGAGGCACAAAAACATTGATGGATTTGGACTATAATTATATTTTCAACTTAAGTGACAAAATCGAATAATCTCAAATCCCAATCGCTATCAATCAACAAATCATAATACTTCATAAGATATTAACACATTTCACAGATTAGAACATGGATTGATAGGCTGGTTTTTATAAATACCAAGGAGAATTTCATATTAATTTTACTTTATGGCGCGTTATTTCCTTTTTCTTTTTATCTTTTATTTAAAAGCACACTGACCACGCATAACCAGAGCTTGGATTTTTAAATGAGGTCAGTCGCAGCTTAAATTATAAGTTGTCTCTTAACCATGCATGACCAGAGCTTGGATTTTTAAATGATGTTAGAGACACACTTATATATTAATTATATATTTTATCATTCGCTTTAAATAGAAAAACTCCTCGGTATATACAACCAATATGAATGACAGAAATGTGGTAAGTACAGAAATGGACTGTGAAATAAATTTCTAAATTACTTATATTATGAAATATGCTCGATTGTGCTGGGATCATTGAAAAATTTCAATTGTCACCAATTCTTAAAAAAAATAACATAGTCCAATTTCTATCACAAATATTTTCACTGTTTATTCACGATGATTTTTTTTAATTAAACTCTCCACATTAATATAAAATTATCATGGATGGCAGAAGGATGATAGGTAATGAAGATGGTCGTGAAATAATTGCCAGTTCAAAGATATTATAATAAACGTTCAACCATCATGAAAATCAAAATAACATCTCCTCTTGTTGTGAAAATATACTGCAATCACAATTCATCACAATTTCAAAATCTGATACTAATTTTGATGAATTATATATATAGTTCAATTTGGATATTGATTTCAATTTATGAATGAATAATCAATACATAATTTTAAAATTGAAAATCAATTACAAGAGGAATTTATACAGATTTATACAAGGGGAAAAAAATGTGTATGGTGTCTATACAAGGTGAAAATTCAAAAACAGATGGATGAAAAAGCTGATACCACTTGTAGTCTCCTTCTCGAGGATTTTAATCACACCCTAGATTAAAGAAATTTCAAACACAAAGCCCAAACAGACAAGATTACAAATTTGGCACAATTATCAGAGCAGCAGTCAGATTAAAGCATGCATTTATTTGAAAACAGTATCAGAGCAGCACAGAAAACAATCTCACAGCAGACTTGTCAGAGGATGGTCACATAAGATCATTCATGATCCAAGATTAGAAATACCGTTTATTTGAAATCATTTGTGGAGTATGAAAAACTCTAGATTCAATGAATCGATCACACCAAATTATTAGTTTCACATTCAAGATATGTGTGTGATTCAGTAAATCAATAATTTCAAATGATTTTAAACAAACAGATATTTAAATCAAATAACCATGAAATACCAATAAACTTCAAGACCCAAAGTTTTCAAGGAATTTTTCAAAACAATTTCTGACAAGCACATGAGTAATTTCAGATCATTTACATCAAACTTAAGAGATATTCATGATCCAGAAAATTAAAAAATAATTTATTTGAAATCACTTGAATCAATGTCAAGTTTTGAGATATAATGAATCAGTCACACAAGATTGAGAATTTCAAATTTAAGAGGTATGTGAGATTCAGAATATCAAGAATTTCAGATGATTTCAAACAAACAGATTTCAACCATAAAATGATCATGAATATAAGAAGAATTTTT
Source organism: Allium sativum (assembly GCA_030737875.1). Classification (NCBI taxonomy): domain Eukaryota; kingdom Viridiplantae; phylum Streptophyta; class Magnoliopsida; order Asparagales; family Amaryllidaceae; genus Allium; species Allium sativum. The sequence continues at coordinate 704,562,000 of CM060922.1, read as the reverse complement.
AGATGTATCACTGTAATTCAAGACATTTCAAAATATCCAAGCCAATCTGAAAAAACAATGAAATTTTCACAATTGAGAAGTAGCAGTGTGCTGTAATGAGTATAATATTTCAAGCTTTTCTAAAATGAATTAGAAGAAACTCAAAACAGCAGAGGTGCGTGAATTTCCATTTAATTTTCAGATCTTCAAAAATTTAGAATTCACATTAACAGTGTTCAAGATATAACAAGAATACATCAACACTGTTATGAATTCAGAAAACAGAAAATAAACTTCAAAACAATTGCAGATATTTACAAATTTATATTCAAGATCTGAAAAAGACTAAAACATCAGATTTTCATTCAAGTGAAGCGCATTTCCAGAAAATCAAGAGTTATGCAATTGGAAGTTAATGAAGCCCAAAAGAAGTTATAATGATATAACAGTGACAAATCAAAACAGAAAACAAAGAAAAATAAACAGAAGGGACAGAAGGAGAAATAAACAAAGAAAATAAAAACAGAGAATATTCACAAAGGTGAGTTTAGATATCATACCAGAATCCAATGTAAATCAGAATCTCTAACTCAACAAATCTTGGCCAAGGAACTATAAAGAATACAGAAATATAGAACAACTTGAAATCAATCTCTTTTCAGCACAGCAGTTCCTCAACCTTCTTCGGTACCTAACAGTTGAAAGGATCGAGTGGTTTAACAAAATTTGTAAAACCACTCACAGTTTTGTTAACATCTTTCAGAACCCAAACTTGTTTGTATAACAATCCATTTGAATCTACCTTTGTGCCTTTGGTAACCCAAACATGTTTAGTTTTTCCAAAAATCATTTTATTTCTTTTTGGGGTCCACAACTGTTCAACTGGATTGTTATCAAACCAATTCTTGTCTCGTTTGTGATTTAAAAACCTTTTGGAATTTTCACAATTCAAATTTTCAGAATGACCCATCTTGAAGCAGTTTGAAGGATTTTTAAAATCACACGAGCTCAAAAAATCATTTCCTTTCCCAAAACCAATACCCTTTTTATTTCTTGAAAATTGTTGATTTTTCAACAACATATTTAAAGATTTTTCTCCACTAGAGAATTTGATTAGAGTTAATTCAAGTTGTTGAATTTTAGATTTAAGGTCAGAATTCTCTTTCATTAGATTCGAACAACGATTAATGCTAATCTTTTTCTTTTCAGTATATTTCTGTTTCAAAATCAAATTTTCATTTTCAAGGAACTTGATTTTGGTCTTGGATTCAAGAATCTCAGATTCAAAATTAATTTGTTTTTCTAATTCAACTTTCTTGAAATTTTCAATCTCTTTTTCAAGCTCATTTAAAATCAAATCACTTTTCAACAAGCTTTCTTTTTCAGCAATTTCATGTTTGGAATTTTTGATGGCCTTAAAATTATTAAATTCTTTTTGCAAAGAATTGTTTGAATCTTTTAACTCAACCTCGTTATCTTTTAAAATCAAAATTTCCTCTTTAAGCCTTTGAATATTTTTATTGAGATGAACGACGTCAGTTTTCAACTTCAAACAACTTTCACAGTTAGAACTTTCTAATTTCACGACATTTGTAACTTCTGATTCCAAACAGTTAATTTTGCTATATAACTCGTGATTTTTTGATTTTAAAGATTTATTTTTACGATGGAGTTTAACAACGATTTTTGTCAAATCAGTACACATATAAACCAAATCTTCATATGAGAAGCTTTCAGTTTCATTTTCTGTTGAGTCTCTATCGTCTGATCTACTTGAATTTTCATCTGTTTCTTCTTCCGAGCATAGATCCGAATCTGAGTTGATCTTTTTGGGTTTTGAGCTGTTTTTGTCAATTTTTCCATACCTCGTATTCAGAGTATTCCATATTTCCTGCGCAGTTAAACAATGGGAGATAAGGCCATACTGAACATCATCAATATGGGAATATAAGATATGTGTAGCATGATTATTAAAACATTTATCTTCCTTGTCATAACCATTAATAACAACATCCCAACATTTAAAATTAATAGATTTTAAAAAGGATTCCATTTCTGACTTCCAATTTGAAAAATCTGAACCATTAAAAATAGATGGAATGCGACTGGACTGACTCTCTAAGGACTGACAACTAGAATGACCCATGACTCTAGATTTAAAGAAATAACCTTCTCTGATACCACTTGTTGGATCTAGATTAACCCTAGAGGGGGGGTGAATAGGGTTTATCACAGTTTTTAAACTGAATTGAAAAACTGACAGGATATTAAAATAATAAACAGATCACAGAATGCAGCAGAAATAAAAGTGCAGAAAATAAATCACACACAGATATACCCAGCTTCGGCAAGACTCTGCCTACTGCTGCATTCCTAAAGTTTCTACTAGGTGATAGAACAGATCCCGCTTACAAGACCATGTAAACTTGCGAACCCCTCGCTCCTATTCTAACCCTACACTCAAAACTCTAGACTGGTCTATATCCCCTATACCAGATTTCCCCTAGTTTTACAGACGCTAGTAAACTGCCAGTTAACACCCTAACTGGATTCCCCTAGAATTTTACAGACTCTAGAAACTGTCAGTTAACCCCTAACTGAATCTCCTAGAATTTTACAGACTCTAGCAACTGTTCAGAATGGTTTACAAATAAAAAAAAAGAAAATACAATACAACCAATAAAACCCCCTTTGTCTAAAGTAATATAAGCCTGCCACTTTGCTTTGTCATTAAAAAACTTGGTCTCCTCTTTGTTGATGGCGGCTGAGAAATGGGAAATAGGGTTTTGCCCCAAATCAATTTGACTTCAAAAGGGTTGGCTCTGAATTATACTCTGATGCCCCGATTAGTTGATGCTCCTTGGTCGATTGATTTGGCCACTCTTTGGCGATCGAAAATAATGAAGTAATTTTGTGAGTTTATCTGAATTTGATCTTTCAATTTTGCTCTGGTTTTTGATGTCTGCCCATGTTGATTTGTGTGTGCTTATGTAAGGTTATAGAAGACCTTAAGCCCCTCTGATTTCACAAAAAATGATTTGCTCTGATTGTGCATGGACTTTTATTTGTTGCCTTGAATTGAAAATGATATTTGCGTGATACTTCCCCCTTTGCTTCATGGCATTGAATGAATTGTCTGCTATCGAGTGAATGCCATGTATGATTTGTTGAATTCAGGAAACTTTTCAAATTGTTTTCATGGTGCTTGCATATTTCTGGAATCAATAAAGATCCTTTCTTGCCTGGTCAATTTTTGTCCCTCTTTGAATTTTGAGAACAAAAAAAAAACAATTGCCAAAAATATTTAATGCCACAAATGCACATTTAAATACTTTCCATTCATTTATGTGCTGCTTTAAAATAATTCCTGCACCATTTCTTGCATGCCTCTTCTATTATTTGTCTTTTGCTATGGACATTCAATTGCAATCAAAGCATCATGCATCAGCTGATTTTTGAATTGCTGCCTTGATTAAATTGGCCGAGAAGTCTAGAAGTAAATTTTTGCCCCTTTGAAAATTGTTGCCAAAAACGTAGACCATGAATGAATCTTATTTGTGGCCCCTTGAAATAAATAATCATATCTGGAAACAAATGATCTCTTGGCAACATGATTTCAGAAAACAATAAGCATTGATTGCAAAACTGTAATTCAAAAATCTTGCCATATATACATGTATGAACTGATTTGTTCACATATGCATTTCTGGAAATGAATTAATCACTTGCCACAATATTTATTCATTTATGAAAAACAATTGCATATGTGACCTTGAACATGATTTCAGGAAATCATTCAATTGTTTTTCTTGGCCCCAAATTGAAAAACACCTGCATGTTGATTTTGAACATCTTGAAAACTTGCCAATAAATTGTTGCTTGATTAGCTCCTGTAGCTTGCAAAATATGAGTTTCTGGAAACGTTTTATGGAATAAATATTTGCATTGAAAACTTGAGTTTGTGGTCCTCCTTGATTTTATACTTGCCAAGAACTTGCACCCTTTTGCTTCTCCAATTTGTTGTTGAAAAAAAAACTTTCCATGCTAAAGATTCCATTCACTGCTTTGTCATCACTGATTGAATATTCATTTCTGGAAATGTTTTAAAAATAAGAATATATGCTTGCATTCATGACATTATTTATTTCTAGAAATGTTATTCGATTGAATGTATTAAAAAAAACTCCCCTGACATTTCATGCATGTTGAAATCCAGTTTTGTCACCATTTCTTTGAGCTAGTACTTGAAAGCTGCAACATCACATTTGTGCCATCTTCATGTTGACGTTTCTCTTGCCCAAAATTGTGCATGCTGAATGCGTGATTTGTTGATTTATGGAAATGCTTTAAACTCTTGCCAAAAAAAAAAAATTCTTCAATGCACTGATGTCTCATGTTTAGTTTCTGCAAATAAAAATAGATTCTTTCTTGCCCAAATTTGTACATTGTTGCCTTGTTCGAATTTTTTTTTGAAACAAATAAATGATTGCCAATTTTCCAAAATGAATTCCTTGAATGCATTCCTTCTTTGCATACACATATTTCCTGAAATAACTTGAGTATTGATTTAGCACTTGATTTCTTTCATGCTAAAAAGATGTGTGTCATTTTTTGGAGTTTCTTTGCAAGATTAAATATGATGCATTCATGCTAAATATGCATTCATCCCAAATATATATTCATGCCAGATATGCATTCTACCAAAAAAAATTATCTAAACAGATTGAAGTTTCCTTGCATGATCAAATGCTTCCTTGCAATTCATATGAATGCACTGCTGTGATCTTGCATGATTGACAAGAAAAGAAAATGTTTTCCAAAGAAAAATCTGTTGCTAAACTTGTTGTTCCTTTTTTTTATGTGCCATAATTGCAATGTGAATGAGTGAAATGCAGTAGTGAGGCAATGACTGTATACTAGAGTGATGAGAGTTGTAGTGAGGAACAAATGTACAAAAATGAGAAAAATTGTACTGATATTTGTAATAAACAAATTTGATTGAAATATATTATGTTCAAACAAATTTGTTTAACATATTCAGTTTATATACAAGTACAATATCATATGAAGAATATACAAATAGTGGAGTTATAAAATTGTACTGTTTGATTGTTGAAATAGAATATTATATTTAATAAAATACTGTTTGAATATTTAATTCTTGTCCAGTAGTATTTTATATAAATATAAATACTATATTCCTGTCTGTGATATAGAATAACAGTACAGTAACAAACACGAAAATAAAATTTATTTGGTTGTTATCATCAAACAAAAATCATATAATTGTGTATACAACTACGTCATATACAACATCAAGGTTATCCTCTGCCTACTCAGTGTATCCGCAACCACATTACCCTTGCTAGGTGTATAAGAAATCTTAAAGTCATTGATGCTAGAAACTCCAACCATCTTTGTTGCCTCAAATTGAGATCCTTCTTTAAGAATAAATACTTGAGAGATTTATGATCGGTGTACAACTCAAACTTCTCTCCAAGCAGATAATGGTGCCAAGTCTTAAGTGCAAATACTATGGCAGCTAATTCCAAGTTATGGGTAAGGTAGTTCTTTTCATGAACTCTTAATTGTCTACCTCCTTAACATACTACCCTTCCCTCTTGCATCAGAACATCACCAAGCCCTTTACCGCATGTGTCAGTGTATACTGTGAACACTTGTTCCCGTTAGGCAAAGTTAGGACTGGGGCTGTTGTCAGAGCCCTCTTCAATCACTGGAAAGCATCATCACAGTCTATATCCCAAGAAAATGTCAGTTTCTTCTTCATTAGTCTGGTGAGTGGGGCCGATATCTTTGCGAAGTCCTTGTGAACTTCCTATAATAGCCCACTAAGCCAAGAAAGCTTCTCACCTCCATTGCATTCTTTGGACTCTACCAATCTTGAACTGGAACTACCTTCGTGGGATCTACTGCTATCCTATTTTTAGAGACCACATGCCCTAGAAATCTCACTTCCTTTCTCCAAAGATGACATTTGGGTAATTTCGCTTTTAGGTGGTGTGCACAGAGAGTTTTCAAAACCTCCCTTAAATGTAGGGCATGCTCTTCCTCGCTCGTCGAGAAAATCAAGATGTCATCAACAAAGACCACAATGAACTTATTTAGGAACTCCCGAAATACACTACTCATCATATCAACAGAATAGGCAGGTGTATTCATCAACCCAAAAGGCATGATGAGCCACTCGAAGAAACCGTATGGAGTTCTAAAAGTGGTTTTGTCTATACTGTCCTCGGCCACTCTCAGCTGATGAAATCCCATGGAAAAGTCTAACTGAGAGAAAACAGATGCTCCAACAAGCCGGTCAAACAGATCATCCATCCTCGGAAATGCATGCCTATTTTTCTTAGCGAGCTTATTCAACTCTCTATAATCCACACATATGCAAAGCCAACCATCCGCCTTAGTGGCGAATACTACTGGAGCACCCTATTCAGATATGCTTCACCTAATAAACCCTTTCTCAAGTAGCTCCCATACTTGCTTTCTGAGCTCTCTCCTTTCTTTTGGAGCCATATGGCGCACAGGAAATGCAACTGGCTTTGCATTGTCCACGAAGTATATCCGGAAATCAATCTCACGCCTTGGAGGTTTGCCCCGAACTTCCTCTGAAACATTTGGATACTCACAGATTACTGGTACAGATCGTAAATCATAAATAGATGCATCAAGCGATTATAGGAAACTAAGCATGACAGACCCCTTAGGGTCACAAGAAATCTCGAGGGTCCTCCTATGGTAAGTCAAAAGTCAAACGACCCTTCTCTCACAATCCAGAATGGCACCATACATGGTTAGCCAATCCATCCCTGGAATCAAACATAGCCCATGAAACAAGATATGCATCGCACTTGAACTCGACTCCCAACGCAAATATCCTCAAATCCCAACAAATCACGAACAAATGAGTCAAGCCCCCAATGGGGTTTGGCAACAATGGGATCCAAAACCATACTAGTACTAAGGTGCAGAGACTCAACCATGGAATCAAATATAAAAGAATGTGGAGCGCCAGAATCAAAAAGAGTCCTAATAAGATGATTGGAAAGGGAAATCAAACCCTCAACAGAAACTTTCCTACCTCTATCTAGTACACCGGCCATGAGAGCATGCACTTGCCCTCCAGAAGATCCTGCCCTTTTCCCACATCCTTGCTTCTCCGGGCAATCCTTAATAAGACGTCTGGCCTCTTCACAATAGAAACAAGCATTCTTCCTTCTTTCATCTATGTTCCATTCTTAAGACACCATTTCTCTCATCCTTTGGCTGTGCTCCTGAGCCTTAACTACCTTATTCTCCTGTTTACCATCCTTGTGTAACATGTTAACAAGTCTCTCGAAAGTTGCCTCCATCGCACATAAATCTTTACGAAGTTTGAGAGAAAATTAGCCGTAGGCGGAACTATTGTGGCTACAGATGGAGGTTGGGGAATTCCTTGTCCTTCGACATGTGTCATAGTTTTGACATTCCTACGGAACCATGTCACAATGGGGACATCTTTCGGGAAGAATCGGCACGCTAGACATGCTGGAAAAAAAAAGGAAAAGGGACTCAAGCGGAGAATCGAGAGATTTTATACGGCTTTGGAGAATATGTCTTTCAAAACAGACTTTTCTTTTGAAAATGCTTTCTTTTAAAAAAAATTGAAAAAAATTTAAATTTTTTTTTATCTGATCTGGTAACCTTCAGCTTTGATACCAAATATGACACCGCACATCCGTTAATATCACTCTTTATCAGAATGCATTAAGTTTCGTGAAGCGTTATAGGTAAACAGAAACAGAAACATTACATGATAGATATAATATAACAACCGAATTAAAAAAAATTATTAAATAGAAAAGCTTCCTGGTCCAAACCCAATTACATAATAAGTTTGAATTACTGAAAACTCATTACATCAACATAAAACTTCGGTCTTGTACCAAAATCATCATCAGAGTACACTAATACATAAAAAGAGCATAATCCCCAAAATTTAGCTATAATGGAGAAGATAAGAAATCAAGCAGTACATATAAGCAGCTCCAAACAGAATGAAAGAAGAATCCGGATCAAACTTGGGTACTCCCACTATGAGAACCTAGGTGGAAACGGAAGAGAAAGAAAAGGAAACAAAATGGGACAGAGATAAAGTCTAGTGAGTCCAGTTACTTTTAGCATATAAATAAGTAAAAGCACCATGATAGGCATATAAACTGGATGAAAGAAATAACTATATACACGGTAGGTATGATAGGATAAGCAGGCTAGGCAAAACAAAATATATTGCGCTTCTCGGGTATTTTTCTCTAAACCAATACTAGTATAACGAGAACAAGATGATCCCCGCTGGAACTTGATGGTAGACTTAGGTGTACTTCTAGCAACAAGTTTTATCCAACTAGAATAACAGGTAGCCCCATAGGAATAATAGGTATTACACCTAACAAGAATAACAGGCTCCCCAATAAGCAAAACTATATGTACCCTATTTACTACCCCAATCGATCGGCTCCCTACTCTATAGATACCCGTGCTGGCCCCACAATAGGATGTACCACTTCTTAAAGTGGCAACCCCGTTAATTCCAAGATGCACAGCTATATCTATTGATGTCATAGCGTCTTATTTCCCCCCAGCAACCGGACCCATGCGCGCACATGGCCCTGATGGAATGCACCATCAACACCCTTCACCCAAGTGACCTATTATAATCAGCTCAGTAAGCGTTCCCCGACCCAGACCTAGTTCGGAGTACTTGTTCAATACCTAGATGGATTACTGAGTGAAGCGGATCCCACACAGCATATGATACAAGCTTCCCTTCTAGGCTTGCATCCCCACTACTAGGATTTTGACAGGTTATGCCTAACAGTTTAACAAGGTTGCCTAACCCCCACATGTAAAATAGGTTAAGTTTGTCAGGTATGTATACATATACATACATACATACATATATATATATATATATATATAAACCCGCCCCCACATATTTAATAAGATTAACTTAACCTCTGTAACAACCCGTATTTCAATAACATGTTAAAACGAGAATCAAGGCAGAATTTAATTTTAAATTCTGAATCAAGTAAAACGAGCTATGCCATTGCGTTCGTCTCGGAAAAATACGCGAAATAGAGTCCGAGTTTTCGAAAATCGGAGTCCGTATGACCCGGTTAAGGCCCAAAGAAGTTTTCGGGAAATTTGAATTTCGAAACATGCAGAAATGGGGCCAGGCGGGAAAATTCCCGCCCAGACATGTCGACAGGCATGTCGACAGGGCTGTCGACTTGCCCTGTCGGCTGATTCTGATCTGGTGCACCTATTTTCTATCTTGGCTAGGTTTTTGGGCCTGGTTTGAAATCTGACGGTTCAGGTTGGTCCTAGGGTTAATCTAAGGGCCTAAAACTATCCTAATCTCTATAAAAAGACCCTAAACCTACCCCTAAACCCTCATTATTCACTCATGTAACTAAACTATGGCCAAATTTCTACTCTCATGGCCTCCATCTCAAATCCCTAGAGCCTATGCATTCAAATCGGGTTCAAATCAAAAGATGCAAGCTTGCTACACCAAAGAGAGGCAAAATCAACGTTGCTATGCGAGTTCCATGACGATTCTTCAACAAAGGAGGCACCTTTCTTAGCCAAGATGATTCATGCTTCTTTCCCTAGGCCTAACTATGTAAGTTCTAGCTACTTTTAGATGGAAACGGTAGTTTTGATAATGACATGGGATAAAATGAGGCTAAACATGATTATGCGAACCTATATGAACCTTACCTTGCCTCTTGTGTTCATGATTATAATTTTAGGCCATGTGAGTGACTTAATCATGCCTCTCATGCTATGCATAACCTAGTTTAACTTGCAAGTTTGGATCTTTATGCATGAAATGCTAGCATGAACCTTTAGGAACCACTTTATGTGTGAAACATTGGCTAAGACAAGATTTTGGGGCTTATGCATGTTTATGAACCCAAACCCCTTATGGTAACATGCAAGTTTGTGGCCAAATCCTTTATGAGATTATGCATGCTTGTGGCCAATCCCCTCTTTTAAGTTGTGCATGTTTATGGCTAAACCCTTTTTGATAATATGCATGTTTGTGGCCAAATTACCTTATGACACTATGCATGTTTATGGCCAATCCCTTTATGATGTTATGCATGTGGAAGCCAAGCCCTTTTTAGCATCATGCATGTTTTGAGACCAATATGTGACATAGTATCCTTACTATGTTGACTCGCCTTGCTTGCGTTGGGAAAACACGATTTTGGGTAGTTAGATAAGCATGAACATGTCGCGAAATCTTAACTTGATTATGACATGTGTTTATACTTGAAAATATGACTTGGAAGATAACATGGAAGTTGGCATGTAAGTATGCATAAAAACATGAGCTTGGGAATTTACCTATTAAGTTAGGTCTACCCTTTGGGAATTTACCTATTAAGTTAGGTCTACCCAAATGCTTGAAAACTTGTAACATGTTTTGGAAACATGATGAACTTAGATAATATAAGTGTGGCCAACTCGAGGTTGGGTTGAGTTTGCAACGTAAAACTACCCGGAACCGACCGGCCTAACTAGTAGTTGCAAACAATAGGACCCAATGTGAGAAGTTGGTCATGTCGCGCTTAAGACCCGAGGTTAGACTAGGTTGTGGTGTAAATCTACCCGGACCCGCCCGGCTTAACTAGTAACCACAACAAGGTCTAATGTGAGAGGTTAAGAGTGCATTAATTGAATTAATGCCACATGATAAGGTAAGTAAATTTGACTAATGACACTTAACCGATATGACACGAATGGGTAGGTTAAGTGGGACCGGACTTGATTCCTTAATGACACTTAACCATGCAAGATTTTCTCTTGTGTTGCCTTTCACTAGTTGAGGGAGGGGTCTCGTGGGACCATAGCCACGTATAGAAAAGCAGACCTTAGTATCTGCATCGGCAGATAAATCTAAAGCTCCCGACCGAGTCCTGTATTTCTTGTTTTTCCCTGTGACAGGACTCGGATGGCACGATGTGATACATGTGCATACAGTTATAGAAAAACGATTCACGATGAATGCGTGGGAAAAAGGGCGCGGTTGAGGGTTAGCGTAATCCCTAGTGGCCTAGGTGGTTTAACCCAAACCGAAATACGAAAGCGTGCAATAGGTAAGCGTAATCCCTAGTGGTGCTAGGTGGCGTAAGTCCTAGTAGTTCAAACGATGATTTATATGGAAGAGCCTAGCTAGAGCAAGGGTGACAGTCCAAACGATTCCAAGGAAAATACGACATGAGGAAGCCCGTACGAGGTACGGCAAAGGACTGAACTTATATACATGGAAAGAAACATATGATTTTGAGTAACCTATATATACGGTATATTAGGTTGACATGGACCATTACACGACTTTGGGCAAGGGACATTCATGGTTAACTCATGACGCGGGTAGGGATACTAGTACGAGAGGTGCAGAGCAAATATACATGTTAGAACTAGGAAGAATATACATAATAGATACCGTGGGATGTTAGACGGGGTAGATACCTTGGGATAATGTACTCGATAGAAATCTGACGATGTGATGACTTGACTTATCATAACACCGTAGTTTATCATGATACCTTAGTTTACCTTGCCACAGAAGTTCAACCGGCTACCCTGGTTTATCTATCTTGTAGTTATCCTTATGTTTACTTTCAGTTTATGCATGTCATGTTACCTTTACCTGTTTTTATACTGGAAGTAGATAGGACTTACTCAGTCTTTTTGACTGACCCGTTTTGTTTCGCCTCTTTTCTTCCGTTTCCCCCCCAGGTTTCAGGGAGGAAACAATGCTGTTTAGTTCGGGCTTCTTCTGCTTGAAGGTCATCATGGATGGCTTGGACTTCTCTTGGCTATGGCTACTTTACTGTTTTAATTGGGGAATAATTTATGAAAAAGGTTTCATGCTTCTTTATTTCGGCAAGACAGGTTTTGATGTACTCTGATGTAAAAAGGCTTTTGACCTCATTTATTAATGTTATGAAAGTTTGTTTTTACTTCCGCTATTTTATATGTTCTGTCTTGTGATGTTTCTGTGCATGTTTACCAATAATGCCCCTCTAAAGCTAGTGCATTCCTTTGCGAGTGACCCTAGCGGAGGCGGGGTGTTACATTTGGTATCAGAGCAGAAGGTTACTAGACTGGGCAAAAGTTGTTTTAAAGACCTTCTGAAAAGTATTTGAAAAACCGTTTACAAAGAAGCATTTTTCAAGAAAATTTTCTTTTAAGAAAAAGGCTATTCCCCAAAGGCCATTAGCATTATCCTTGTTTCCTTGATTTAATCTCTTTTCCTTTCTTTCCTCCATCTGTAGTCACAATGGTTTTGACTGCGACTAGTCTTTCTAGCTACGTAAGTGTTTCCCGTACGATGGAGGTGGTTCTCGAGAGACCGTTGCAGAGTTATGCATGAAAGGATAGTAAGAACAAGGATAAAGGATACGAGTTCAGGGATAAGCAACATGTTGGTATGGCTGAGTCCTAAAAGGAGGGAGAAAGATGAACAATGAAACCCATGACGAGAGGGTACCTTTGGCATAGTGAAACGGGATAGATAGTTAAGTATCATGGGACAAGGACAAGATCATCGGGAGGGCAATAGTATGCTCTCATTTCTAGGGTACCTCAGAAGGAGGGTAACGATCTTGTTAAAGGTTTAGCTTTTCTTCTCTATCATCCTGTCGGGACTTTGTTTTGATCACCGCATCTTTTAAGTCCGCTTCGATAGTTGAGTCTCTGCACCTTAGTACTAGCGTAGTAGGGGATCCCGTTTTTGTCCCAAGTCCTATTGGAAGATCGGTCCATTTATTCATGACTTGTTTGGATTTGAGAATGTCTATGCCAAGTATTGAGCTTGGAAATAATGCTTATGTTTATAAGCTATGGATGGATTCTAAGGATGAAGTGGTTATCCAGTAAGGGGTGCCACTCTCGGTTTTAGAAGGAGGGTAGTTAGACTCTTGGCTTGTTTTGGTAATACCCTTGAAGTATCGCGTAACCTTTTGGGTTCTGTCATGATTAGTTACTTAGAATCCCTAGTTGCCTTTGTTGGGAATTAGAAACCCGATCGAGTGGTGTTCGCTAATAAAATGGATGGTTTACTTCGCTTATGTATGGGTTATGGGAATTACCCTAGTAAGTGCGCATGGTAACCTGTTTACTTGCAAGGGAAAGTTTTTCTACGTGGAATACCTTGTGGTACGAGGTCCAGGATTCACTAATGAAATTTTGGAAAGCTTGCGTGGAATCATGAGTACGCAGTCCTGTTTGCGCCAAGTATTCGAGAAGGAGAATAAGTGCAAGTGGAACGAGGGGCGACGAGGAAATGAGTTCCAACTCATGTTATGAAAACAGGAAATAAGAAGCTGCGAAATCGTGAAGTAAAAGGGGCGGTCAAGGCACGAAGGAACTAAGCTCAAGGTAATGCGACTCAGGAGACTGAAGACTAAATACGTGCATGATATCTCTTTTGGGAATATATCCTCGATCCCTGTTTTTCTGTTGAGCTTGCTTGTAGGCTATCTTTTATGGATATCCTCTCGGTCCTGTCTCTGTTACAAACCCCGTACGGAGTTTGTTTTGTTTATCTTCTCGAACCTGTTTCAGGGAATCTTAGGTAGAACCCTATGGATGTAAACATGTATTTGAAACATGTTATGATTGATATGGTTGCAAGTGGTTGCAAGTGGCTGCTCGTGGATGCGCGAATACACATTAGATACTAGCTCGACTTGGTCACATTTCATATTGCATATGCACGAGTATTTATACATGTTTATGGATGAAATCGAATGTGTTATCATGCGGTTGTTGCATATGAATGAATGATTGTGCACGCATATAGTATCTATATGGCTAGGACTATTTGCATACATGTTGGATTCATGGCACTATACATATTTTTGCATTAGAAAGATTATCCAGGCCTGATCATTAGCATTAGCTAAGGAACATGTACACACACATTTTGCATGTATTCATACAGCATTAGAAATCATCTAAGGACAATGGTTGCTTGTGGATGATGTTTTGAGTAGATGGATGATGGATGGTAGGATATGTTCTTCCTAACTTAGAGATTTCGGGGACGAAATCCTAAAAGGTGGGGAGAATGTAACAACCCGTATTTCAATAACATGTTAAAACGAGAATCAAGGCAGAATTTAATTTTAAATTCTGAATCAAGTAAAACGAGCTATGCCATTGCGTTCGTCCCGGAAAAATACGCGAAATAGAGTCCGAGTTTTCGAAAATCGGAGTCCGTATGACCCGGTTAAGGCCCAAAGAAGTTTTCGGGAAATTTGAATTTCGAAACATGCAGAAATGGGGCCAGGCGGGAAAATTCCCGCCCAGACAAGTCGACAGGCATGTCGACAGGCATGTCGACAGGCATGTCGACAGGGCTGTCGACTTGCCCTGTCGGCTGATTCTGATCTGGTGCACCTATTTTCTATCTTGGCTAGGTTTTTGGGCCTGGTTTGAAATCTGACGGTTCAGGTTGGTCCTAGGGTTAATCTAAGGGCCTAAAACTATCCTAATCTCTATAAAAAGACCCTAAACCTACCCCTAAACCCTCATTATTCACTCATGTAACTAAACTATGACCAAATTTCTACTCTCATGGCCTCCATCTCAAATCCCTAGAGCCTATGCATTCAAATCGGGTTCAAATCAAAAGATGCAAGCTTGCTACACCAAAGAGAGGCAAAATCAACGTTGCAATGCGAGTTCCATGACGATTCTTCAACAAAGGAGGCACCTTTCTTAGCCAAGATGATTCATGCTTCTTTCCCTAGGCCTAACTATGTAAGTTCTAGCTACTTTTAGATGGAAACGGTAGTTTTAATAATGACATGGGATAAAATGAGGCTAAACATGATTATGCGAACCTATATGAACCTTACCTTGCCTCTTGTGTTCATGATTATAATTTTAGGCCATGTGAGTGACTTAATCATGCCTCTCATGCTATGCATAACCTAGTTTAACTTGCAAGTTTGGATCTTTATGCATGAAATGCTAGCATGAACCTTTAGGAACCACTTTATGTGTGAAACATTGGCTAAGACAAGATTTTGGGGCTTATGCATGTTTATGAACCCAAACCCCTTATGGTAACATGCAAGTTTGTGGCCAAATCCTTTATGAGATTATGCATGCTTGTGGCCAATCCCCTCTTTTAAGTTGTGCATGTTTATGGCTAAACCCTTTTTGATAATATGCATGTTTGTGGCCAAATTACCTTATGACACTATGCATGTTTATGGCCAATCCCTTTATGATGTTATGCATGTGGAAGCCAAGCCCTTTTTAGCATCATGCATGTTTTGAGACCAATATGTGACATAGTATCCTTACTATGTTGACTCGCCTTGCTTGCGTTGGGAAAACACGATTTTGGGTAGTTAGATAAGCATGAACATGTCGCGAAATCTTAACTTGATTATGACATGTGTTTATACTTGAAAATATGACTTGGAAGATAACATGGAAGTTGGCATGTAAGTATGCATAAAAACATGAGCTTGGGAATTTACCTATTAAGTTAGGTCTACCCTTTGGGAATTTACCTATTAAGTTAGGTCTACCCAAATGCTTGAAAACTTGTAACATGTTTTGGAAACATGATGAACTTAGATAATATAAGTGTGGCCAACTCGAGGTTGGGTTGAGTTTGCAACGTAAAACTACCCGGAACCGACCGGCCTAACTAGTAGTTGCAAACAATAGGACCCAATGTGAGAAGTTGGTCATGTCGCGCTTAAGACCCGAGGTTAGACTAGGTTGTGGTGTAAATCTACCCGGACCCGCCCGGCTTAACTAGTAACCACAACAAGGTCTAATGTGAGAGGTTAAGAGTGCATTAATTGAATTAATGCCACATGATAAGGTTAAGTAAATTTGACTAATGACACTTAACCGATATGACACGAATGGGTAGGTTAAGTGGGACCGGACTTGATTCCTTAATGACACTTAACCATGCAAGATTTTCTCTTGTGTTGCCTTTCACTAGTTGAGGGAGGGGTCTCGTGGGACCATAGCCACGTATAGAAAAGCAGACCTTAGTATCTGCATCGGCAGATAAATCTAAAGCTCCCGACCGAGTCCTGTATTTCTTGTTTTGCCCTATGACAGGACTCGGATGGCACGATGTGATACATGTGCATACAGTTATAGAAAAACGATTCACGATGAATGCGTGGGAAAAAGGGCGCGGTTGAGGGTTAGCGTAATCCCTAGTGGCCTAGGTGGTTTAACCCAAACCGAAATACGAAAGCGTGCAATAGGTAAGCGTAATCCCTAGTGGTGCTAGGTGGCGTAAGTCCTAGTAGTTCAAACGATGATTTATATGGAAGAGCCTAGCTAGAGCAAGGGTGACAGTCCAAACGGTTCCAAGGAAAATACGACATGAGGAAGCCCGTACGAGGTACGGCAAAGGACTGAACTTATATACATGGAAAGAAACATATGATTTTGAGTAACCTATATATACGGTATATTAGGTTGACATGGACCATTACACGACTTTGGGCAAGGGACATTCATGGTTAACTCATGACGCGGGTAGGGATACTAGTACGAGAGGTGCAGAGCAAATATACATGTTAGAACTAGGAAGAATATACATAATAGATACCGTGGGATGTTAGACGGGGTAGATACCTTGGGATAATGTACTCGATAGAAATCTGACGATGTGATGACTTGACTTATCATAACACCGTAGTTTATCATGATACCTTAGTTTACCTTGCCACAGAAGTTCAACCGGCTACCCTGGTTTATCTATCTTGTAGTTATCCTTATGTTTACTTTCAGTTTATGCATGTCATGTTACCTTTACCTGTTTTTATACTGGAAGTAGATAGGACTTACTCAGTCTTTTTGACTGACCCGTTTTGTTTCGCCTCTTTTCTTCCGTTTCCCCCCCAGGTTTCAGGGAGGAAACAATGCTGTTTAGTTCGGGCTTCTTCTGCTTGAAGGTCATCATGGATGGCTTGGACTTCTCTTGGCTATGGCTACTTTACTGTTTTAATTGGGGAATAATTTATGAAAAAGGTTTCATGCTTCTTTATTTCGGCAAGACAGGTTTTGATGTACTCTGATGTAAAAAGGCTTTTGACCTCATTTATTAATGTTATGAAAGTTTGTTTTTACTTCCGCTATTTTATATGTTCTGTCTTGTGATGTTTCTGTGCATGTTTACCAATAATGCCCCTCTAAAGCTAGTGCATTCCTTTGCGAGTGACCCTAGCGGAGGCGGGGTGTTACAACCTCCCTTGATTCAAACAAGTTTACTTAACCCCTAATCAATTTAACAGGTTCAAGTAACCCCTCCCATATATTTAAACAGGTTAAGCACTACAGATTAACAAGTCATCCACTTAAGGTTGTTAATGGACTAGACCTCTCACATTATGTCTACTACTTTTGGATGCTAGTTATGCCGGGCAGTTCCGAGCAGACTTCTACCACAAGTTGGACTTGACCTCGTGTCTTGGCACCGTTACTTGTACATTTATGCACTAGACCCCTCATAATAGATTAAACACTTGTGGCCGCTGGATTTTCCAAGCAGTTCCGGGCAAACTTCTACCACATGTGTAATCTAACATTGTGACTAAGTGCGGTTACAGTTTCTAATTACTGTAGTTTTTAGGCATATTCGTTCTTAGCCAATTGTTCATGTTCGTTACTAGTTATGCCCAAAATTCCTAATACAAGTTACAATACACTTTATGCCCCAATATTCCCAATACAAGTTATGCCCCAATTTTTACATTCTCTATAGTTACCAATTTCGCGCATTTGCATATTTCAGCAGTATGCCTAGGCTGAAGGTAGCCTGGTTATGAAAATAAAAAGG
Source organism: Allium sativum (assembly GCA_030737875.1). Taxonomy (NCBI): domain Eukaryota; kingdom Viridiplantae; phylum Streptophyta; class Magnoliopsida; order Asparagales; family Amaryllidaceae; genus Allium; species Allium sativum. The sequence continues at coordinate 704,544,110 of CM060922.1, read as the reverse complement.
GAAGGAGAAAGGGAAGAGGGCGAGAATAGCCATAATTATTAAACAGGTATATGATGATAAAATTTATCATGATAGGCATAAAATGACAGAATTGGGCATATGAGAATTATAGATCTGGTGTACAAGTAATCGTAGATCTGATATGATTCAAATTATTAATAGGCATAGGCTTAGATCCAATTCATAAACATGTGAAGATAACTTTTGAGTGTTTATACCTGAAAATAACATAAAGTCACTGTGATTGGATCTAAAGAACAGAGAATTAATCGTAGATGATGTAGCACAGATCCCTGAATTTTTATAACTTGTTGTTAAAGAAGAATAGGTTATTTTACTCTGAGTTGGGGCAACACCTCGTTATCGCCATTGATTTAGATGAATAAAACAATGGGAGTAAGGTCCTTTATACATCCATCAGCTAGCGAACCAGGACACACAGCAGGTCCAGATTCGTCCGGGGGGGGCGACATGGGTGTCGGCATCCCTGTTGTGGGGTCGGCCCATAGGTCGACACCCTTAAGGCACGGGGTCGATCCCCAATAGGCCGAATTCCCGTGCCTTCCCGCCTCTGGTTTTTGAATTATTTTGAATTTTGGATATTTTATATATATAAATGGATTATATGTATAGAAACTTTGAATTATTTTGAATTTTTACATTCCCCATCATTCCTATTTTCGCGTGTTTGCATATTTCAACAGTATGCCTAGGCTCGAAGGTAGCCTGGCTATAAAAATAAAATGGGAAGGAGAAAGGGAAGAGGACAAGAATAGCCATAATTATTAAACAGGCATATGATGATAAATTTTATCAAGATAGGCATAAAATGGCAGAATTGGGCATATGAGAATTATAGATCTGGTGTACAAGTAATGGTAGATATGATATGATTCAAATTATTAATAGACATAGGCTTAGATCCAATTCATAAACGTGTCAAGATAATTTTTAGGTGTTTATATCTAAAAATAATATAAACTCACTGTGATTAGATCTAAAGAATAGAGAATTAATTGTAGATGACGTAGCACAGATCTCTGAACTCATATAACTTGTTGTTGAAGAAGAATAAGCTATTTTACTCTAAGTTGGGGCAACACCTCATTGTCTCCATTGATTTAGATGAATAAAAAAATGGGATTAAGGTCCTTTATATAGCAATCAGCTAGCAAACCAGGACACATATCAAGTCCATATTCGTCCGAGGGGGTCGACATGGGTGTCGACACCCCTGTTGTGTGGTCGACCCATAGGTCGTCACCCCTATAGCACGGGGTCCACCCCAAATGAGCCGAATTCCTGCGCCTTCCCGCCTCTGCTTTTTGAATTATTTTGAATTCTGGATATTCTATATACATATATATATATATATATATATATATGGCTTATATGTATATCAAGTTCAAACCTTAATATCTTCTTTATTGATGTCCATTTTACGCAAACTTGTTGTCTAACTTGAGAAGAATTCTACGACGAACGCAATGGCGTAGTCTGTTTTACTTAATTCCAAATATTTAATTAAGTATTCTTTAATTTATCATCTTAGTGTCTTTTAAAATTATGGGGTGTTATAGAGACTTGGGCTTGGATGATGCAACTAAGATAAAGCTTGCTTCGAGGCAGCTATAAGGCAGGGAAACAGAATGGTGGAATTCAGTTACACTTGAGACTCCAGAGGAAGAGATTTCATGGGAGCTATTCCAAGCTAAGTTTGAGGCGAATTTTGTTTCCACTTCTCAGAAGTATGCTTTGTTCAAGAAGTTCGTAGAGCTGAAACAGAATGGTCGTCCTGTACTTGATTATGTTTCTGATTTCGAGGCTTTGTCCAGATATGCTCGTTCATACATTGATACACCATATTAGAAGAACGAGAAGTTTGTTATGAGTCTGGATACCTACATAGGAAGACCTTTGGTGAAGCATCTTGATGATTCATTTGAGAAGCTTGTGGAAAAAGCCATGAGACATGATAGCATGTTTCTGAAAGGGGAAGTTGTTGTTGTTGCATCCAAGAAAGCTCCAAAGCCACAACATGGTAGTAATAATAAGAAGAGGAAGCAGCAATAGCAGAAGGGAAAGGATGGATAGAAAAGCAGAAGAAAGAGGCGACTTGCTTTAACTGCTGGCAGAAAGGTCACTTTTCCAAGGATTGTAAGAATCCCAAAGCTGAGAAGAAGTGTTTAAGTGTGCAAAGCCTGGGCATGAGAAGAAGGATTGTCCAGAATTAGCTATGGACAAGCAGGTTGCGAAGGCTTATGCTTTGGAAGCCATATCGTCTTCTTCGAGAGCTCCTACTATAGAGAATAAAGGAAAGGGTGTCGTCGTGCAAGGTACTCCTTTAGTTAATGGTGTTTCAGTTCGAGTTTTGTTTGATACTAGAGCATCGCAGTCTTTCATTTGCAATGAGCATGTGTACCACTTGGGTTTGGAACCCGAGATTTGTGATAGACCATTGATCGTGATTAATCCAGTTAGGGGTTCTTCCAGTTTGTGCATGTTGTGTCGTGGTCTAACGCTGTCAAGTCATGGTTTCTCTTTTGTGTGTGATTGCTTTGTTCTTAACATCGCTGGTTTTGGGATCATCTTGGACATGGATTGGCTCAAGAGGTATGCAACAAGGGTGAATTGAGAGAAGCTAGAGGTGAGAGTTGGGGATGTGGAAGAGCGAAAGGTGTTGATTAGATGTAAGCCTGAAGATGGGATCTTCATAAGCTATCTATATTCTCTTGTGATTCCACAGGAAGACTTGTCACCAGTGCTAATCGCGAATGAGTTTGAGGGTGTCTTTGACAAGGTCAAAGGGTTGCCACCACATTGTGAGATTGAGTTTAGGATCAATTTGGTCGAGGGTGCTAGACCAGTCATTATGCCTCTTCGGTAGATGGTGCCTAAGGAACAGCGAGAGTTATAGGTGCAAGTTCATGACCATTTGGGAAAAGGATTTACTCGGAGGAGTGAATCCAAATGGAGTGCACTAGTTGTGTTTGCAACCAAGGAAGATGGCTCATTAATATTGTGTGTGGACTATTATGACCTGAACCATGTGAACAAGAAGAACAAGTATCCATTGTCGAGAATCGATGACTTGTTCGACCAACTTCACGAGGCCAAAGTGTTTTCTCAAATGGATCTGGCAACGGGATTTCACCAGTTAAGGGTGGCAAAGGATAATGTAACAACCCGTAATTTTATAACATTAAAATTCATGAATTAAAGTATACTTAATTTTTAGAAGAAGAATTAAGTGAAATGGGTTGCGCTATTATGTTCATCTCAAAATTTTGGGTCAAGATAGACATTTGGTTTGCATAAAACGGATAAATTATGAAGAAGTTATTAAGCCTTGAAGTTTGTACGCATATGAGAGAAATATATATATAGATATATATATAAAAAATATATTCAAAAAAAGTTCAAAACAGCAAATCTGGAGGGGGAATAGCCGAACCGCACCATTTTTGGCCGCTCGGGTCGACTAGGGGTCGATCCAGGGTGTTTGGCTATCAACCCGTGGCCCGGTTCGCCCTAATGGATGATGTAGCATCTGAGTGGTCCCGATGGTTCTAGTTATCCCTAGGTTAATCCGACGGCTCTTATTAAATTAAACTTCTATAAAAACACTCCTAAACCCCCAACCCTAATCACATTAATTCATAACAAGAGCCGCCATGCCGTCAATGGAGAACCTAGAGTAACCGCCATACACTTTCAACCCTAAAGCAAGATAGAAGCTTGAATCAAAATCAAATCAAATCTAAATAACGATTAGTCTACATCAAAGGCGAGCAATTCAGTTTCAGAATACAGATCCCAGAAAGACAAGACTATTCTTTTTAATTGTGAGTATGATAGCTTTCACAAAATAATTAATTAATTTTATTATGATAATATATTATTGGGATTATGAGAATATGATTTTGAATCATGTGATGTAAATTATATGTATGTTTGTGGTGTTGAATCATATGTTAGTCTTATGCAAGTAGGATCATATGTTAGTTCTTATGTGAATCTTATGCAAGTTGAATCATATATCTTATGCAAGTTTGTGATGATTGGATCATATATTCATGTATGAATCTTATGCAAGTTTGGGTTGTTAAAATATATGTGAGACATGTATATGCGTATGCTAATTTATGTGACATTAACCTTTATGTCTAGATCCATATGCAAGTTTACATCTTTATGTTTAGACCCATATGCAAGTTTACATCTTTATGTTTAGATCTATATGCAAGTTTACATCTTTATGTTTAGATCCATATGCAAGTTCACACCTTTATGTTTGGATCTATAGCAGTACATAAGTTATGCAATTTTATGCCCATTACCTATGCTAGTTTTGTATCATATGCTAGTTTGAATGAAATTCGTATGCAAGTTATTGGCTATGTAATCTTATGTCATGATCCTTAGATCTATTTTATGCGTTATGTGATGTTGTTATTCTTTTTATAAGTTAGACTATTTGCGAGTCTAACATATGTCATATGAAAACGTACGAATAGCGTGGGGATGATGGGATAATATTGAATATACATAAATTGTGAATTGGCATAAAATGGCCTTAAAAGGCATATAATTAATTTGAGACATTAATTGCAATAATTGGTATTTATGGACATAATTTTAAGAGACAATTATGGACATAAATAAATTTGGAATTTATTGACAAATTTGAATAGGGATATTAATCCAATTTGGGGTTAAATAAAGATGTGTAATAATTAACCGCCTAAGACACGTGGTTAGACTCTTTTGTGGTGTAAGACTGCTCGGACCCGCCCGGCAAATCCAGCAGCCACAAATGCCAGTCTAATGTGAGAGGTCAAAGGAACGAATTAAATGCGTAACAATTGTAAAGACACGAGGTTAGGCTCGTTTGTGGTATAAGACTGCCCGGACCCGCCCGACAAATCCAGCAACCACAAATATCAGCCTAATGTGGGAGGTCTTTACAAGGTTACGGTTTTAATGAATTAAGTAACACTTAACCAGATAAACATGTGGTGGGACATGGGGGGTTAAGTGGGTGCCTTGGGTGGCATGTGAAATTAAGTAGTTGCCTTGGGTGGCATGTGAAATACGATTAGACGCACTTAACCAAGATTGAAACATGTAAGAAGACAAGAATAAGAATGGGGTTAAGTGGGGAAACCTTAGTGGGGACCAAGCATAGGTGGAAGGCTTGTGTCAAGCATGGGGGCCCTTTTCAAACCAGTAACCCATTAAGTATCTTTGTGAGCTTGACCCAAGTCGAGGATGGGACATGCTTACTGGATTTGATTGTAAGAGGTCAAAACGGGTTAGCGGTGGCAACGCAAGTCCAACTGGTCATGTGCTTGCGTGGGCCGGGCTGGTAGGTAAAACGTTGTTGCATCGTGTAGATATAAGCCGTGCATCTTTGGTGGTATCGGGTTGCCACTTTAGGGAGTCATACACTCCACTGTTGAACCAGCACGGGCATATACAAGTTAGGGAGCCGATCGAATGGGGGTAGTGGGTATAACTAGTGGAGATAGGGGTAGACGACACCTATGAAGGCAGCTAGGGGTACACGAAACTACCATTATCATTATTAAGTTCTGTAGGCGGGATCAACTTTCAGGGTGACTAGTGGTGCTGCAGTATAATAATTATCCTATAGTGATTAGGAACGAGATTAACGCCAGAATATTCCTCTTATTTGCTTTGTCATACCCACTTGTTTCATGGTCATATCTTATCTTACCAGTTTATGCCTTATCTTAGTTACTTTAATAATTATATTTTTAAAGTTATTATACTCACCAGACTTAATGTCTGACCCCCTTATTTTCGCCTCTTTTCTTCCTTCCCTCCCCCCCAGGTTCTTAGGGTAGGACTAGTACTAGTGGAGCTTGATCTCGGATCTCTTTCACTCTCTTTTGGAAGTGCTTGGATTGCTGAAAGTAAAGTTCAGCTCATCTCTTTTATGGATACTTGTGTTGGGGTTTATGCTTTTTATTTTATGTACTCTGAAACAATTTATCAAGGTGGATATTAAGTGTACTTGGTTTATGAAGTAGTTGTAATCAAACTATTTCTCCGCTGCAATAAAGTTGTTTTAAAATTTTCAATTACCATTATTTATATTTATCTTTTTATATTCTGTTCTATACACTAAATACGCTCCATGGAAGTTAATGCATTCCCTTTGTGAGTGACATTAATAGACGTGGGGTGTTACACGTGGTATCAGAGCTGAAGGTTACCAGACCAAATATGAATTTTGGAAAACTATTTTTCAAAAAGCATTTTATAAAGAAATACTTTCAAAAGTATGTTTTAAGGAAAGTATTTTCAAGAGAAAAGTTTTTTTTAAAAACATAACCCCCAAGAGCCATATATCATTCTTTCGAATTCTCCATTTTGAATCTCTTCATTTTCTTTCCAGCATGCCTGGAATTCCCGAGATACCCGAGGGGATACCGATACTAGGATGGTTTAGAAGGTACCTGGAAGCTAGGGCCAATGTCGCAGGCCCAACAAATGCTTCTCCTCCTCCTCCTCCCCGTATTGATACCTTTGTAAAGATATGAAAAGATTTTAAGGCAATGGGCGGAAAACCTTTTCACGGATCAGAGACATTTATTGAAGATCGAAATTGGCTTAAGGAGGTGGAAGATCTATTTGGTATTTTCAAAGTAGAAGATGGAAGGAAGGTCTAATTGGCTGCTTGGTTAATGAAATACGAAGCCTCGTTTTAGTGGGAGGTCACGAATGGAGAGCGTCCGATGGAGACATGGATGGATTTCAAGCATAGGTTCGAAATAAAGTTTCTCTCACGAGCAGAAGAGAATTTATATATGGAAAGATTATTGGCGTTGAAGCAAGGGGATTTATCAGTAAAGGGGTACGTCAACAAGTTCAATCAGTTGGCGAGATTTGGCTTGGAATTGGTAAACACACCTGAGAAGAAGGCCCTGAGGTTCGTTAAAGGTTTGAATGAGCCGCTACATGGGTTAGCGATGACCCACATTCCGATGGGGGCTACCTTTGAGAAACTGGTTGACATGGCGCTTATGCATGTGGAAGAGAAAGGTGCGAATGCTAATAAGGCACCGGAGAAGAAAGGAGATCCGAAGAAGCCACAACAGCAAAACAAGAAAGGCGGGAAGAACAATAATAGCAAAGGAAAGAAGAAGTGCTTTAATTGTGGGACACCAGCCATCTGAGCAAAGACTGTAGGAAAAAGAAGAAGGCTGGTTGTTTCCACTGTAGAGAGGCAGGTTACCTAGGCAGCATCAGGCTCTCATGGCACCAGGGCAGGCGAGAGGGCAGATTCAGGCTCTCATGGCACCAGGACAGGAAAAAGGTAGAAACATTTCCATTGAAAGTTTAGTTTTCCTGTTTGATCACCCTGTTCGTACTTTGTTTGACTCTGGCGCTTCACACTCGTTTGTATCTGCTTTGTTAGTTGAAACACTGCACCTAAATACTAGTCTAGTTACAGATCCCATAGTAGTCTCAAATCCTATTGGTGGTTCGACTCATCTTTCTATGATTTATCGGTATTTGAGAGTGTCTATCTTGGGCGTTGGGTTTGAATGCAACGCCTTTGTTCTTGGCTTCATAGGCTACGGCTTGATTCTAGGTATGGATTGGCTAACTAGATACGGTGCCATCCTAGATTGTGAAAGAAAGGTAGTTAGATTGTTGACTCGTTGTGGAAAGACCCTTGATATTTCTTGTGACCCTAGAGGTCCGGTAATTCTTAGCTACCTAGAATCCCTAGACGCATCCAATGATGATTTGAAATCTGTTCGTGTGGTCCGTGAATATAGTGACGTCTTCGTTGAAGTTCGAGGTTTATCCCCGAGGCACGAGATAGACTTTCGAATATATCTAGTAGATAATGCAAAGCCATTTGCATTACCAGTGCGCCACATGGCTTCGAGAGAGAGAAGAGAACTCAGTAAGCAAGTGAAAGAATTGCTTGAGAAGGGGTTCATAAAAAGAAGTATTTCGGAGTGGGGTGCTCCAGTCGTTTTTGCTAAAAAAGATGATGGTTCACTTAGATTGTGCGTGGACTATAGAGAGTTGAATAAGCTAACAAAGAAGAACAGACACCCATTGCCGAGGATAGATGATTTATTCAATCAGTTGGTGGGTGCTCCAGTTTTCTCGCAACTGGATTTAGCTACAGGGTTTCATCAACTAAGGGTGGCTGAAGAAAGCATCGATAAGACTGCCTTTAGAACTCCTGACGGTTTCTTTGAGTGGCTCGTCATGCCTTTTGGTTTGACGAATGCACCCGCATACTTTGTTGACTTAATGAGTCGGGTGTTTAGGGAGTTTCTAAACAAGTTTGTGGTAGTCTTTGTAGACGATATTCTGGTTTTCTCTAAAAATGAAGAAGAGAATGCCCTACGTCTTAGGGAAGTCTTAGAGACCCTACGAGCGCATCAGCTAAAAGCTAAGTTCTCCAAGTGCCATTTTTGGAGAAAAGAAGTGAGGTTCTTGGGACACGTGGTCTCTAAGGAAGGGATAACTGTGGATCCCGCCAAGGTGGTGGCAATCCAAGATTGGAAAACTCCTAAGAATGCAACAGAAGTAAGATGCTTTTTAAGGCTAGCTGTCTATTATAGGAAGTTTATTAAGGACTTCGCGAAGATATCAGCCCCTCTCACTCGATTAACTAAGAAGAATTTGACTTTTACTTGGGACGTTGACTGTGATGATGCTTTCCAACGTCTGAAGAGGGCTTTGACGACAGCTCCAGTTTTAGTTTTGCCAGACGGGAGTAAGACATTCACTGTGTATACCGATGCTTGCGGGACAGGGCTTGGCGTAGTTTTAATGCAAGAGGGAAGGGTAATATGTTATGGTGGAAGATAGTTGAAAGCCCACGAGAAAAATTACCCTACCCACGACTTAGAGTTGGCGGCCATAGTTTTTGCACTTAATTCATGGCGTCATTATTTGCTTGGCGAGAGGTTTGAGTTGTATATAGACCATAAGTCGCTAAAGTACTTATTCTCTCAGAAGGACCTAAACTTGAGGCAATAGAGATGGATGGAGTTTTTGGCGTCCTATGATATTGAGATCGCATATAACCCTAGCAAGGGTAATGTTGTAGCCGACGCCTTAAGTAGAAAGAAGTTAACTTTAAGTCCTTTGTTCGTAGAGCGGCAAAGTTTGGAGTATATATCTTCCTTTGACTTCAGACCCTCTGTCGATTATGTACCTGAGTTATTGGCATCGTTAGAGGTGCAACCTACACTTTTGGGTCGAGTTGGAGAGGCACAACGAAATGACCCACAGTTGGTTGAGATAGTAGGCAAGCTTATAGGAGGGGAGTCCTCGAGTCATCTTGATAGATATGCTATAGATAAGAGAGGTTGGCTACGTAGAGATGGAAGACTTTGCGTACCACAAGACGAGAGTTTGAAGAAGGCAATTCTTGAAGACTCACATCGCTCAAAGATGACCATACATCCCGGTGGTGATAAGGTGTATAGGGATATGAAGCGAGTTTTCTTTTGGGCCGGAATGAAGAAGGACGTGGCCGAGTTCGTTGCTAGATGCTTAGTGTGCCAACAAGTCAAGGCGAAGCAAAAGAAGCCTGGAGGTTTGCTCCGTCCCTTAGAGATTCCGCTTTGGAAATGGGAAAGTGTTTCCATGGATTTTGTAGATGGGTTACCAGGATCGAGGAAGGGTAATACGTGGATTTGGGTAATTGTAGACAGACTTACCAAATGTGCCCATTTTATTCCCCTTAAAAGTAGAAGGACCGCCGCGTGGTTAGCATCTGTTTACCTTTGAGAGATAGTTCGTTTGCACGGCATACCCTCTAGCATTGTGAGCGATAGAGATCCCATTTTCATAAGTGAATTTTGGAAAAGCTTACAAGAGGCGGTTGGAGCGCAATTATGCTTAAGTACCGCTTAACACCCTCAGACGGACGACCAGACCGAGAGAGTAAATCAGGTTCTAGAAGACATTATGAGACTATGCATCCTAGACTTTGGAGGAACATGGGAAGAACACCTTCCACTGTTGGAGTTCGCCTATAATAATAGTTTTCAGGCTAGCATTGGCATGGCACCTTTTGAGGCTCTTTATGGATGACCGTGCCGATCACCTACATGTTGGTGGGAATCCACTGATAAGGTTTTGCTTGGACCCGACATGATTAGGGAGACTTCGGAGACGATAAACCTGATTCGACGACGAGTGAAGACGGCACAAGACCGACAGAAGTCATATGCTGATAGGAGACGAACTGATCTTGCATTCAATATTGGGGATATGGTTTTTGTTAAGGTGTCACGGATAAGAAACGTAGTCCGTTTTGGATCAGTAGGGAAATTGGCACCAAGGTTCATAGGACCCTTTCCAATTACGGAGAGGATTGGACAAATAGCGTATAGAGTAAAGTTACCAGAGAAGCTCAGCGGAGTTCATGATGTATTTCACGTTTCGCATTTGCGTAAGTGTTTACACGATACGGCGGAAGTGGTAGAGCCGAGCACGCTCGAAGAAGTGGAAGTAGAGCGCAATGCCACGATCAGACAAGCTCCTACACGCATTCTCGGATCGGAGGTCAAAAAGCTTCGCAACAAAGAGGTCAAGTTGGTCAAAGTGCAATGGAGAGATGATCAAAGAGACGCGAGTTAGGAGACGGAAGACAAAATGTGTACGCTATACCCTTTCCTTTTTTAGGGTATGTTTTAGTTTCTCCTTTTTCTACCGCTTTGTTGACACTTGTCCTATCTTTTAGTATTATCTTTGTGATGACATCTTCGATCTTTAGTTAGGAAGAACCCCATGGTTGCAAACATGTGTTTGAGACATGTTATGTTTGGTGGATGCAAATGGATGCAAGTGGTTGCTCGTGGATGCATGTACACATACATTAGGCACTAGATCGGCTCAATCACCTTCATGTTACATATAAATGCGTGTGCATATCTAAATTAATGGATGTATAATGGTTGTGTTATTATATGGATGCTGCATTTTGATGAATGGTTGTGCACACATGTAGAAATAATATGTATCAATAGGATTCTTTCGCCTGCATAATGGACGCATGGCACTATCATGATTTGCATTAAGGAGGTCAACTGAATCAGTGGACCGCCTGATCTTTGCATTAGATAAGGAACATATACACACATTTTTGCATAATTTCATATAGCATTAGAAATTTCTTTAAGGACAATGGATGCTTGCGGATGATGGTTGAGTAGATGGATGATTGGTTGGTAGGATACATTCTTCTTAACTTAGAGATTTCGGGGACGAAATCCTTTAAGGAGGGGAGAATGTAACAACCCGTCATTTTATAACATTAAAATTCACAAATTAAAGTATACTTAATTTTTAGAAGAAGAATTAAGTGAAATGGGTTGCGCTATTATGTTCGTCTCAAAATTTTGGGTCAAGATAGACATTTGGTTTGCATAAAACGGATAACTTATGAAGAAGTTATTAAGCCTTGAAGTTTGTATGCATATGACAGAAATATATATATTTATATATATATATATATAATATTCAAAAAAAGTTCAAAACAGCAAATCGGGAGGGGGAATAGCCGAACCACACCAATCAACCCCTGACCGATTCGCCCTAAGGGCTGATGTGGCATCTGAGTGGTCCTGATGGTTCTAGTTATTCCTAGGTTAATCCGACGGCTATTATTAAAATAAACTTCCATAAAAACACTCCTAAACCCCGAATCCTAATCACATTAATTCATAACAAGAGCCGCCATGTCGTCAATGGAGAACCTAGAGTAGCCGCCATACACTTTCAACCCTAAAGCAAGATAGAAGCTTGAATCAAAATCAAATCAAATCTAAATAACGATTACTCTACATCAAAGGCGAGCAATTCAGTTTCAGAATACAGATCCCAGAAAGACAAGACTATTCTTTTTAATTGTGAGTATGATAGCTTTCACAAAATAATTAATTAATTTTATTATGATAAGATATAATTGGGATTATGAGAATATGATTTTGAATCATATGATGTAAATTATATGTATGTTTGTGGTGTTGAATCATATGTTAGTCTTATGCAAGTTGGATCATATGTTAGTTCTTATGTGAATCTTATGCAAATTGAATCATATATCTTATGCAAGTTTGTGATGATTGGATCATATATTCATGTATGAATCTTATGCAAGTTTATGTTGTTAAAATATATGTGAGACATGTATATGCATATGCTAGTTTATGTGACATTAACCTTTATGTCTAGATCCATATGCAAGTTTACATCTTTATGTTTAGACCCATATGCAAGTTTACATATTTATGTTTTGATCTATATGCAAGTTTACATCTTTATGTTTAGATCGATATGCAAGTTTACATCTTTATGTTAGATCCATATGCAAGTTCACACCTTTATGTTTGGATCTATAGCAGTACATAAGTTATGCAAGTTTATGCCCATTACCTATGCTAGTTTTGTATCATATGCTAGTTTGAATGAAATTCATATGCAAGTTATTAGCTATGTAATCTTATGTCATGATCCTTAGATCTATTTTATGTGTTATGTGATGTTGTTACTCTTTTTATAAGTTAAACTATTTGCGAGTCTAACATATGTCATATGAAAACGTACGAATAGCGTGGGGATGATGGGATAATATTGAATATACATAAATTGTGAATTGGCATAAAATGGCCTTAAAATCATATAATTAATTTGAGACATTAATTGCAAAAATTGGTATTTATGGACATAATTTTAAGAGACAATTATGGGCATATATAAATTTGGAATTTATTGACAAATTTGAATAGGGATATTAATCCAATTTGGGGTTAAATAAAGATGTGTAATAATTAACCGCCTAAGACACGAGGTTATACTCTTTTGTGGTGTAAGACTGTCCGGACCCGCCCGACAAATCCAGCAGCCACAAATGCCAGTCTAATGTGAGAGGTCAAAGGCACGAATTAAATGCGTAACAATTGTAAAGACACGAGGTTAGGCTCGTTTGCGGTATAAGACTGCCCGGACCCGTCCGGCAAATCTAGCAACTGCAAACGTCAGCCTAATATGGGAGGTCTTTACAAGGTTACGGTTCCAATAAATTAAGTAACACTTAACCAGATAAACATGTGGTGGGACATGGGGGTTTAAGTGGGTGCCTTGAGTGGCATGTGAAATTAAGTGGTTGCCTTGGGTGGCATGTGAAATACGATTAGATGCACTTAACCAAGATTGAAACATGTAAGAAGACATGAATAAGAATGGGGTTAAGTGGGGAAACCTTAGTGGGGACCAAGCATAGGTGGAAGGCTTGTGTCAAGCATGGGGCCCCTTTTCAAACCAGTAACCCATTAAGTATCTTTGTGAGCTCTACCCAAGTCGAGGACGGGACACGCTTACTGGATTTGATTGTAAGAGGTCAAAACGGGTTAGCGGTGGCAACGCAAGTCCAACGGGGTCATGTGTGTGCGTGGGTCCGGGCTGGTAGGTAAGACGTTGTTGCATCGTGTAGATATAAGCCGTACATCTTTGGTGGTATTACGTTGCCACTTTGGGGAGTGATACACCCCACTATGGGACCAGCACGGGTATCTACGAGTTAGGGAGCCGATTGAATGGGGTAGTGGGTACAACTAGTGGAGATAGGGGCAGACGACACCTATGAGGCAGCTAGGGGTACACGAAACTATCATTATCATTATTAAGTTCTGTAGGCGGGATCAACTTTTAGGGTGACTAGTTGTGGTGCAGTATAGTAATTATCCTATAGTGATTAGGAACGAGATTAACGCCAGAATATTCCTCTTATTTGCTTTGTCATGCCCACTTGTTTCATAGTCATATCTTATCTTACCAGTTTATGCCTTATCCTATTTACTTTAATAATTATATTGTTAAAGTTATTATACTCACTAGGCTTTATGTCTGACCCCCTTGTTTTCGCCTCTTTTCTTCCTCGCCCCCCCCCCTTCTTAGGGTGGGACTAGTACTAGTGGAGCTTGATCTCGGATCTCTTTCTCTCTCTTTTGGAAGTGCTTGGATTGCTGAAAGTAAAGTTCAGCTCATCTCTTTTATGGCTACTTGTGTTGTTGTTTATGCTTTTTATTTTATGTACTCTAAATTTTTTTATCAATATGGATATTAAGTGTACTTGGTTTATGAAGTTGTTGTAATCAAACAATTTCTCCGCTGCAATAGAAGTTGTTTTAAAATTTTCAAGTACCATTATTTATATCTGTCTTGTTATATTCTGTTCTATACACTAAATACGCTCCATGGAAGTTAATGTATTCCCTTTGTGAGTGACATTAATGGACGTGGGGTGTTACAATAATGTGTTGAAGGCTGCTTTTAGGGAACTATTCGGTTTCTTCGAATGGTTGGTAATGCCATTTGGGCTGACTAACGCACTAGCGTACTTTGTGGATCTTACAAATAGAGTTTTCAGGGATCAGTTGAACAAGTTTGTGCTTGTGTTCGTGGATGACATTATGGTTAACTCTTGGAATGAGGAAGAGCACAAGACAAACTTGAAAGTTGTTTTGGAAATCTTGCGAAAGCATCAACTACAGGCTACGTTTTCAAAGTATCACTTTTGGAAGAGTGAAGTGAGGTTCTTAGGCCATGTTGTTTCTGGAAATGGGATAGCGGTTCACCCCGCTAAGGTAGCAGCAATCCAGTACTGGGATCGACCTAAGAATGCGACGGATGTTCGGAGTTTCCTCGGTTTGGTAGGTTATTACAGACGGTTTATCAAGGATTTTCCAAGATAGCTGCACCATTGACAGGATTAACGAAGAAGAACTAAGTGTTCACATGGGATGCAAAATGTGAACAAGCATTTGGGATCCTGAAGGAGAGGTTGACGAGTGCTCCTGTTCTGACCATTCCAAGTGGGAATGAAGAGACGGTTGTGTATACCGATGCATGTGGCACTGGACTTGGAGCGGTGCTAATGCAGAAGGATAAGGTTGTGGCCTATGCAAGTCGACAACTAAGGTCGCATGAGAGAAATTACCCAACTCATGATTTGGAGTTGGCGGTGATTGTGTTTTCTCTGAAGATATGGAGACATTACCTGTTGTGGGTTCGATTCGAGTTGTTCATGGATCACAAGTCATTGAAGTATCTTTTCTCCCAAAAGGATTTGAATCTTCAGTAGCAAATATGGTTAGAGTTTCTGGCATCGTATGATTTTGGTATAGCCTATACTCCTGGCAAAGGCAACTCGGTTGCAGATGCATTAAGTCGAAGATATGCAAGTTTGGGAACAATGTTTTCAGAATGGAAAAGCCTCGAATACTTAGAAGGTTCGATTTCAAGCCAAGGTGTGAGTTGGAACCTAAAATGTTGGCAAGCTTATCGATAAGACCTACTCTTATCGAAAGGATTGGCAAGAGACAAAAGCGAGATGTGTGAAGCTTATCGAGTTTATCCAGAAGCTGGAACCAAAGAATAAAGAGTTCAAAGTCAATCGAGAAGGTTGGCTTCGAAAGCAAGGGTGATTAGTTGTTCCTGATATCGAATGTCATCACTTGAAGTTGACGATTCATCCCAGTGGTAATAAGATGTACCAGGACATGAAGCAAATCTACTATTGAGAGGGGATGAAGCGAGATTTTGGCAAGTTCATTTCCAAGTGCAAGAAATGTCAGTTGGTAAAAGCAGAACAAAAGAAGCCGACTGGGTTGCTTCCGCCATTGGAAGTTCCTACATGGAAGTGGGAGCAAATATCGACAAATGTTATTGATGGATTACCTAGAACAAGGGCAACAAACGAAGGAATTTGGGTTGTCATGGATCATTTGACCAAAAGTGCAAGGTTCATTCCTGTCAAATCGACTAGGACGTCTTCGAAGTTGGCTGAGCTTTATGTGAAGTGGATAGTTCGAATCCATGGTATCGTAAAGAGTATAGTGAGTGACCGAGATCCATTGTTCACGAGTGGGTTTTGGAAGAGTTTGCAAGAAGCTTTGGGAACCGAGTTGTGTTTAAGTATGGATTATCATCCCTAAACTGATGGTCAAACCGAGAGGGTTAACTGAGTTTTAGAAGATCTCCTGAGGGCTTGTGTGTTGGACTTCGAAGGATCATGGGAAAACCATCTACATCTAGTGAAGTTTGCTTATAATAATAGCTACCAGTCGAGTAATGGGATGGCACCATACGAAGCGTTGTATGGTAAACCGTGTATTTCTCCGACTTGCTGGTTAGAAATTGGAGACAAGTTGATAACATGGTCAGAGATAACAAGAGAAACATCGGAATGTATCCAGATAGTTCGACAACGAATGAAGGCAGCCCAAGATCATCAGAAGAGTTATGTTGATAAGCATCGGAAAGATTTGGAATTCAACGTTAGTTATATGGTTTTCATGAATATTTCACCATTAAAGCACGTGGTTCGATTCGATAATAAAGGAAAGTTAGCTTCTAGGTTCGTCGGACTGTTTCCGTTAGTCGAGCAAATAGGAAAGCTCGCATATAGATTGGAGTTACCCGAGAAGATGTCGAGTGTGCATAAAGTTTTCCATGTGTCATTTCTACGGAAGTTTGTGCATGATTCAAATGTGGTGGTATCTCCAGAGAAGTATGAAGACCTAGAAGTAGAGACCGCAGTTGCGAGACCTCGTAAGCCGCTTCGTGTTGTGGGGAATGACACGAAACAGCTTAGGAGGAAGACAGTTAAGCTAGTCAAGGTACAATGGAGTGAGGATGGTGAAGATTGTACGTGGGAGACGGAAGAGAGCATGAAGGCGATCCATCCAGAACTCTTCGTCAGTATAACCCATTAGTATTGTGTCACCTTACATCATTGTAGTTTGTACTATTGTGTTTGTGTTAGAATTCTGCATGCTAGGATAAGGCTATGGATGCATGCTCTGATGGCTTCTAGTTTGGGTGACAGAATTGGCAGCACATGAGTGATAGGCATGCAGAATTGTTATGGTTGCTTATGTTTGTTAAAATTTCGGGGAAAAATTACTTTGGGGGGGAGGGATGTAACAGCCTGCATTTCATGTTTCATAGGATCGTAAAATATTTTTATTTTATTCCCTGAGGGTTGGATCGTTCTCGTATTTTAATATGTTGTTTATGGGGATGTGGGACATGCCCATAATTTTTACCAATTTTGTTTGTGACCATTTTTCCACTATCAGTCTTGTATAGGGCATAACTTTTGATTTGGGTCGAATCAAGTGTTGAGACCTATGCCATTGGAAAGGTAATGATGATTCACTTTCCGTAGAGTGGTCACATTAAACATTTGGCTTAGCGGTTTGGGAGGAATTGCTGTTGTAAGGTTTAACAGTTGGCTGCTCAGGTTTTAAAGCCATAATGGGCTGATTTGGGGAGGCCCATTAGTGGGATGGTGGAGGCTATAAATAAGGGGTACGAGGCATGGAGAATAGTTTACTTTCTCCATTCTCTCATATGAAAGAGCTAGAGTTCCTCGATTTCTCCATTCTCTTCACCTTTCCACCATTAAAGCTTTGAGAATCGAAGATCTACAACACTTGAAGCTAGATCTACGCAAATCCAAGAGATAGATCATCAAATTAAAGAGTTTGGATCAAATTTTTCACTGTCCAGACAACATATTTCATTGCTTCTAGTTTGTTTTGGAGAATGGGTGAGTGATATGCATATCTCACGCGGATTCAATCAAGTATATGAGTTGTATGCGCATAATTTCATCATTTTCAAGTTGTTTTCCTTATATCTACATCATGATAAGTCTTATTTCATATGAATCGCCATAGGATCTAATTTATCAACTTAAAACCCGCAATTTCTATGCTATTTCATATGTTTATGCAAGTTAGATCCATAATTTAGTTCATGTTTTCATTTATCTTGATTTTGGTGAAGTTTGTATAATTTTGGTGAAAATCTTCATATTCATGTTATTAGTGATTTCATAACATGTTTATGGTTGTATTAGAGGAATCAGATGAGTAGATTTCATCGATATTATCGATTGGCGAAGTTTTGGTTTAAATTGGACTTGAATTAGGGTTGTACAGGCTACGGGTCGAGCGTGTAGTATATTGTAGTATAGTGCGGTACAAAGAGGGTCGGTCGAGCAACCCCTGGTCAGGCCGAGCATGGATGTTGGGTCGAGCAAGAAGTGTTGGATCGAGTAGGCCAGGGTCGTGCAAGGAGGGGTCGAGCAAAGGGGACCGGGTCGGTCGAGCATGATTATGGAGGAAGGCATTCCGGGTCGAGAAGTGTTGTCTCGAGCATAGTCGGGTCGAGCATGGGTTAGGGTCGGTCGAGCATGTTCGGGTCGAGTATGGTTGAGTGGAACAGGGTGGTTGGTCATGTCTTGAAGCAAGTGATCGGTTCGGTCAACCATGGACTCAAATAGACTTAGGTCAAGCGCGGAGTTCAGGTCAAGCACGAAGGGTCGTGCAAGGAGGGTCAATTGTACCAAGTAGGGCCGGTCGCACCAGGAGGTCAGTCGTACAGGGTTATTTCTAAAGAAAAAAATTCGGGTACGACCCAGATCCATACCCTTGCCACAGTGCAGTGCCAGGGTTGACGATAGAAACGCTGTGTCTTTTTCCCGCAGCAATTGTTGAATGCTATGAATAGATAATGGATCTTATGTTGATTCGGTGATGTGATGACATCGAAGTGAATTCAATGGGGAATGTCGAAGTGGAGAAATATGTTCGTTGTTAGCTGTAATACAATGAATGTGATGGCAACTCAAAGGTGTTTTGAGTTGGTTGATAATGGTTGGATAGTCGCCGTCGATGATGACTAGAGATACCCTAGGCATCGTGTATGGCCTATATAAGTTTCATCGTATGGCATGTGGAATTTTAGCTAGAACCGTGGTTTGCGATTGGCCTTTGACAATTGATGGCAAATTGTTCGTCCTTTCATACGATTAACGATGGTTTCAAATAAGGATTGGCGGTGATAGCCGGAGTCTATCATGCATGCTGGATGTTTTGTTTGTACCATCTCACGTAGATTATCCAACATCGATGGAGATGTTCCTTTGTTGCTTGT
Source organism: Allium sativum (assembly GCA_030737875.1). NCBI lineage: Eukaryota > Viridiplantae > Streptophyta > Magnoliopsida > Asparagales > Amaryllidaceae > Allium > Allium sativum. The sequence goes on along the minus strand of CM060922.1, from coordinate 704,525,093 downwards.
CTGATATTGGTTTAGGCCTCTGGGGCTTGTGCTTGAGGGATGTTGAATTCGATTAGGATATTTTACATGAGATCTATAATCTGGATGCTATGAGTGCTATTGATGGTTGTTTCTAATTGCCATAAACTGATGGTTGTTCTAGTTTCCATTGATGGATGGTTGAAATGTTTGATGTAAAGGCTATCACTGTCCGATGTGGGGAAGACGAGAGTTGAGTTCTTCTCTGGTGTTGTGGGTAGATTAGTTCGTTTATTTACTCTTTTCATATACTTTATTGATGATGTTAGTTAGTTGTTTTATCGTTCACTAACACTGTTGTTTGACTCAAGGTTTTATGTTTCCCTCTTAATAACATTTGGTTGTTCATCCGATTGTTGGATTGGCAGACTAGGTGGCAGGTGACAGGTGATAGCTTAGTAAGGACGATGTTGAAGTTCAGAGGCGAGCATGAGGCTGGCGTATTATGTTACCTACTATATAGTATTTGGATTTTCGCTTTTTTATTCTTCTCTGAGTGTTGTAGTGAGGCAAAGTTGTATAAACACTATTGTTGTTATCCACGTGTAAAGATATTACTTTCTAGTTGTTAAGGAAGTTTGGTGTTTTCTGCTTCACTATTAACACCTGTTTTATATATTCAATTATATTTTATCCTTACGCTGTGAGTTACGACAGGTTCCGACTGTGTTATCATACCTTAATGATCGTTCATAGTTGCTTGGCATACCTTTCAACGCATTATTCTTCCTGTTTAGTGCGGGGGTTATGGGCGGTCGTCACAATGTCCAACTAGATTCTTCACAAATTTATTTTATTATGGGTTTATATATTGCGTGATGTGATGTGTGATAAATTATGGTTGTGCATTGGATGTTTAAATAACACTGGCGTTAAGTGTTGATATTTTAAAAATATCAATAAAAGAAATTTAGGGATTTTGAAAAGGGAAAAATTATTTTTTCGAAGTGGAAATTGGATTTCAAATGGAATTTGAAACAGTAGCTTATTTAATATTTAAAACAAGATGTGAATTTTTAAACAACAATTTTAAATAAAAGAGAGAAATTATCATTGGATAATTTATAAATTTAAATTCTAGTATGAATTTAAAACAAAAAAATAAAATATTCCAAAATAGGAATTTGTTAAGTTAGATTTGGAAGAATGGTTTAATTTATATTAAGTTGTCGAAGAATTAAATTTATTTAGTAAACAAAGTTTTTAAACTTTTATATTTTAATTAAAACGAACTCGTTGTAGCACGGTAGTTCATAGTTTTACGATTCAAACTTCAATTGGGCATATAAAACTCTATATAAGTCGGAATTTGATGAAACAAGAACCGTTCGGACCTATTGAATAATAAGTTTCTAATGGAAGAGAAAAATCTAAATTTCATCTTATAGATTTTTAGTTATGCCAAAACCAATTTTTTAGAAAAACAACGCTATAATCATTCATAAAACTGTAACGATTTATTTAATAAAATTGAAAGATTTTAAGTTAATAAAAATTGGATTTTCATTATAAAAATCCAGATTTGAGTTATAAAATAAATATGAACTCAAGTGGAGTAGATGAAGTGATTTTCGGAACAAAAATCAGTTTTTTAATTATCAGGTGAACTTAACTAATTTCAAAGAAATTAATTGGTGGAGTTTTGGATTAAACTTAACCTTGTTAAGTGAATAAAAATGTAGTTTGAAATTAGGGATTCGAATATGATACTCGAATTAGAATTCAGAAGCAAGCAAGTAGTTTGAGATAGTTTGTGTATAAGCGAATACAAATATATGTGAAAGTGATATGTTCAAATTAAAAGAAGATTAAGCAAAGAAGCTAATTAGAAAATTAATTAGCGAATGGAAAGCGATTTATGTAAAAATGATTGAATTGATTGAAATAAATTGGGAGCGGACATACATATGTAAACAGTTATGGAATGAAGAGAATGAAGGTTGTATTTTGAGTTCCCGACAAAAAGGTACATGTTTAAATTCCATATGAAATTTTACGAGCCTATTGGGCAAGCTGCTTGGTTTTTTGATTTTCTTTTTGAATGGAAAGGGCCTAGAGAGGCGAGTTGTAGTTGTACTGATTGATCCGTTCAAAGTAGATGCTGGCGAAATTTTCCAAAAATTTATGGGCTTAGAATATTTTTAAGAATCTATGATAATTAGAGATTAATAAATCGAAAGGAATTTGGGAAGTGGTTTAATTAATGAAATATTAGAAAGGGTCAGTGATTGTTTGATGTGTAGTCAACAATATTTCTAGTTGGAAATTTGGATGGATGTTGTTTTTCTTCGATAGTTAAATAACCGACTATTGAAATTTATGGACCATCATTATTAATACAGAGAGGCTGGTTGGTTTTATTATCCGAAAACCTCTCCGTATAGGCATAGACGTTGCAAATTAGACTATGCTGAAAACAATTGAAGATGGAGTAAAATGCAAGGGTTGTTTTGTTTACAGGATAATGCCTTCGTTTTGAAGCATAAGGCTTCACCGTTAGTTATTTAGAGTCATTTCCGCTGTGATGTATATGTGTTGTACTATAATATGGTATATATATACAATATAGATTTGTATTGAAATGTTATGATATGTGATATTATATTTTGTTCAGTTCCACTGTGAGATTCTGATATTTCTTGTTCTTCTTCTATCTTTTCTTCTTAAACCCATAATGACTCGTAGTTCAATGTTATTTGAGTTGGACGTATGTGGTATTTAGTCAAGTCAGGTAGTACGGATTTGCGAGCCATCATAATAGACCCTCCTACATCGCATATTGTTTCTCCTACTCCATTTCATTCCTCCAGTAAACCTTTTAATATAGCTTGTTATGTGAATTATGATAAATTTTCTATGGAATATAAGCATTTCTTAGCAGCAATTACATCTCAAAAGGAGCCTACTTCCTTCTAAGAGGCGGTGCAGGACGAAGTTTGGCGCTCGACAATGAAAGAGGAGATTGATGCACTTGAACAAAATGGCACGTGGACACCGGAGGATTTGGCACCTGGTAGGAAGGCTATCGGTAGTGGTTGCATTTATAAAATGCAGTGACGTACTAATGGTGATGTTGAGCGTCTTAAGGGAAAATTGGTTATGTATGGTAACCGGTAGGTTGCTCGTAAGGACTATAATGAAACTTTTGATCTAGTTGCTAAGATGGGTACCGTTTTTATTTTTCTTGTCGTTGTTATTGCTCCTAATTGGGCATTATATCAGATGGATGTTTGTAATGCTTTTCTTCATGGTGATTTGGAGGAAAAGGTCTATATGCAGCTTCCTCAGTTTATAGTAGTTCTAACCCAGGGAAAGTGTGTCGGTTACGCAAGTCATTATAAGGTTTACGTCAAGCTCCTCGGTAATGGTTTGCTAAGTTGTCTAGTGCTTGCGAAAATTTATTTTACACAATATATGTTGATTATTCGTTATTTAGTTATCAGCAGGATGAGGTTTCTCAACATGTACTAGTTTATGTGAAGGATTTAATTATTGCTTGTTCCTTACATGGTGTGATCTTGAGGCTTAAGCAATAATTGAGTACGTGTTTTTATATATGAAGGATCTTGGTATATTAAAATATTTTCTTAAGGTTGAAGTAGCTAATAGTGATGAAGGGTTGTTTATTTCTTAACGGAAATATGCTTTGGATATATTAATCGAGACATGTATGTTAGGTTGTAAACCTATTGATACACCAATGGAACAGAATCGTAGTTTGCTTATGCAGCGAATGATCCTTATGAGCATCCAGAGCTATATAGGCGTTCAGTGGGGCAATTGGTGTACCTTTCTATTACTCGACCTATGTTGAGTTATTCTGTTCATGCTCTTGCTCGGTTTTTGAGTAACCCTCAGGTAGCACATCGGGATGCTGGCATCTATGTCTTACTATATATTAAAAATCAACCAGGTCAAAGTATTTTGCTTCATCCTAGTGATATGCAGTTGACAGCTTATTGTGATAGTGATTGGGCAGCTTGTCCTTTGATTTGATGTTTGGTTATTTTGTGCTTATTGGTTGCTCTCCTATTTCTTGGAAAACTAAGAAGCAACCGACTGTTTCTCATTCATCTACGGAGGCAGAATATTGTTCTATGGTCGTTTCGACTTGTGAACTTAAGTGGATAAAACCATTGTTGCATTCTCTTGGTGTGAATCATTCCAAGACCATGCGGCTGTTTTGTGATTGTCAATCTTGTTTGCATATTGCGAAGAACGCAGTGTATCATAACCGCACCAAGTATCCACTTTGCTCATAATGAGTTGCAGCATGGAAATATTACTACTTCGTATGTACTTACTGGTCATCAATTAGCTGATATTTTGACTAAGGCCCTAGGCCGTCAATAGTTTGGTTTTACGCAATTTGGGCATTTGTGATTTGCATGCTCCAACGTGAGGGATAGTAATAAGATATATTTGATATAATAGGTTATATTAGGATATATTTGATATAACAAGTTGTATATTTGGTTTTATATTTTAGGGTTTCCTAAACGCTCGGGTTGAACATGTATATGTATGAGTTTACTCAGTAATGAAAGGCAAGGTTAATTTTCTCCAAAATTTCTTGAACTTGTCAATATTACCCATAAGCGTTAATTTAGGAATATCAAAGAGTAACATGTAAGTAATGATTGTTGAAATTTTCTACATCTCTAGCACCTTCACCACTGAATGAAAAAGTAAGACCACCCAATGAAGCTCTTTAGATGATAGTATCATGACTATAATATCCTTACGTCTCTTAGAATACATACCATTTCGTAGAAACATTTACTGCAACAAAAGGAATCTAATGTTGTTACGTGCTGGAAATCTCGTATTTATGCTTATTTCTTTATAATTACTTGCAATATACGACTAATTGCTAATCTAATATACACTTCCACTCTAATACAACGCGAGTCATAGCTAACTTGATTTTTCTAAACTTGATAACAAGGAGAGTTATACTATGAAATAATGTTGAATATTACCACATTGGTTAGTAAAAGGCATTAGAACCATAAAGCACATTATATTTTGGATGAACCTTGTTGGAACTAAGCCAGACCACAATGAAAGTTATAGATGATTTTTTTTTAATATATTGCAACCTTATTGGGACTATGAAGTCTAATTTATTTAAAACATTTCTAAATTTATTTTGAATAAAATCATGTATTTTATTTAAATTTAAATATTTTGAATATAAAGTTAATTTGTTTAGATTTAATTTATATACATGTATTATATATATGTGTGTGTCTCTGTTGTGTGCGCACGTGTGCAACATAATAATCTATGAAGGGTATAAAATGCCTAAATATAAATGTTGAGATCTACATTGCAATAGACACATCAGCTCATTTATTATTTAGATAAGTGCATTTATACATGTTACAAAATAATATATTAATATATGTATATATACATGTGTGTTGTATATGTGTGTGCGCATGTATGTATTTGCGATGTATCCTAAAATATGTTTCAAAAACACTATAAAATATGATACATACATATGTAAATAAGTTAATTCTAAAACTAAACCATGTTCAAAACTAACATAGGTTTGCAGAAATAATATCACACTCCGATATTTTAATAATAAGATTAATAAATAAAAATGAATTTAGTAAGAAGGAATTAACTATAAATAAAGAAATAAATTAAAAAGAAAACTTTTATAGATGCCTCAATTTGGATATATAAACTTTTCCATTGAGTCTACAACTATTTTCCAAATAATTTTCATATATAACTTGTCCAAATCTGAGTTAAAATGAAGAAGTTATGAAGAAAAGATCAAAAGAAAAATCTAAAGTTTAAAAAAGAGAAAAGGAGGAAAAATAAGGGGTCGGGCCGACTACCCACTATAGCTAGGTCGACTGCCTGTTGTAGCTAGGTCGACCCGTCCAGGGGGGAAATGACCAATAAACCTAGTATCTGACCAGTTTTATGACTAGGTACGTAATAAGAAAGAATAGAATTGAAGGATTAAAAATTGGGCGCACTATAGCGACCCACTATTTTGAACCATTCTAATTGACAATAAACTTCACATGTCTCAAAAACATAATAAAACCAATCACAGAATCACAAACACAGAATAACTCGCAGCGGAAAAATAAAACTGTAGTAGTTCATAAAGCTACTACATAAAATAGTCTCAAAGAAGTACATAAATGACATAAACATAGCAATTACATCAAGTCTCAGACGAATAAATAATATATAAGTACATACCAAATGCAAAATCAACTAGAATATAGAATAACTAAAGGAAATAACATATAACAGCTCCAAAAGGTCTCTGGCTCCAAAACAAGACTCCAGTGCTGTGCTACTTAGGCTGACCCGAGAAAAAATGCAAAGACAAAACACTCGGATCAGGACTAACATTCTCATAACAGAAATTTAACTGAATTGAAATATTCAACTGAAATGCATAAATAACTTAGAAAATGTTTGGGATTTCCATCCCCTAAGAATCTGATAAACTATATCATATAATAAACTACGCTATTATAATAATGTCTGTAGGCAAATAGCAAATATACTATTGAAAATAGCATAAGCGGGATTACATTTTTACCCTTGCACCGTTTATAAACATTGTATTCTATACAATACTATAAACTCCACCAAATCGGTAGGCTATCATGGATCACTCCATAGGTACAACACAAAACAAATTCGTAATAGGCGCGATCAAGGGAATATGACAAGGCACTCGAGGAAATACCCAGCGTAGGATCTACCAATTGCACTCCCGGACCGGTGGTGATGCATAGAAGCTACTACCGCCCACCTCGAACACACTCCCATAATCAATGGTGGATCCACCAATCAAATCACTAAGTAATAGATATGGTTTGAAGAAGTGTGTTCGATAAGGGGTGCGACCCCATTAACCATGGTAAAACTCCTGTTTTAGTCATTTTAATTATGACTCAAAAGTTAAGGCTATCCATCTTCGTTCTCTTACTTCATTCCAGCATCGTTCGTCAAGTCCATCCTACTTCGTTCTTGATTCTCCACCACGCACACAGTTGTTAAAGTGGTATCGGTATTGACAGAGAGTATGTTAATACCGACTATGGTCTCTTTAACAACCAATCACTTATTTCACACCGTGGTTATTTATAAATCAAATTGAATATAAAAATATCAAGTTATCAATTAAAATTAATTTTCAAATATTAACTATAATGTAATTCGAAAATTGTTTATATTAACCCAACTGAAATCATTAAGTTTGTATATGTTGAAATAATTTCAAAATTTGATAATTTTAAAACAAGTTCATTTTTTGAAACCTTATATCACTTGAAATTTTATAATCAATTTATTTCAAATCATTTCAAAATCAATCGCGGTGTCCTTATATAGTTTTCTACCTAGGGCCAAGTGATCAATTCAATCGTAGTTAATTCAATATTTACGGGTGTGAATCATTTCAACCCGCAATCCCAAAATCAATAAAATCGCTCGGGTCTACCATTTCAACCCATAATGATTTTTCCTAATCTATAAGATCGTTCGGGTATGTATCATCTCAACCCATAGTGATTTGCTAAAACTAAGGGAACTTGCAGTGTGAGTGCAACGTAAATAAACATACGTGCAATATCATATAGCATACATATAATCACATCACAGTCGCATATCACGTGGGCATAATTTTATGTCATATGGATGTTGTGTCATAACATGTTAAATGTGAATAACTCATATATTAATAACTTGAATCTCTAAAACAAGTCCTACGCATTTCAATCAACATTTCAATAAAATTAAATTCACAATCATGAATAATGTAAGTCAAGTGTGAGATCAAATAGAATTGAAGGATTAAAAACTAGACATACGAACCAAAATGAGTGACCATATTTCTACCTATGGCATGTCAATTTCAGATCTAATCAAGCTGATGTTATGGCCCAAGATCCCTTAGCATACCTATAAATGGAACCCTTGTTTAGCCATTTCATTCACACATTCTTCTTCCTTTGGTTTTGCTCTTAACTTTTGGAATGAGGGACCAAAAACTAAATACCTATAAATGATACCAAAAACAAGATGTGAACATGGTGAAATAATGGATTTGGCTATTGATCGTACAAACAAAGAAAATAAGGGTCCTAATGGGGATGGTGTTTTTCTTAGGGGAAAGATAAACTTCATAATTAGTGACAATTGAGTTGTTATGCTGTAACAACCTAGAATTTTGACAATAATTAGTTATTTAATTAGAATTTCAAAAATAGGAATTTCTGCAAATGATGGAATTTGACAACGAAACTTTTACCAATGCGTCCATATCGGAATTTTGGTCTACTTTCATGTTTGGAGTTTCGCGAGCGGAGTTTGTATGAAAAAGTTACGGACGAAATACAAAAAACGGACGGAGATAAATAATTAGAATAATTAATAAATTTCTTTCCCTCTTTAACCCGCCTTTATTGGGCATTATATCCGAAGGGAGGTCGCTCGCTCCCCAGGGGGGTGTCAACTGCTTCGGGCCTGTAGTGCATAATGACTACTAGGTTTTGAGGGGCAATTTTGTTATATTTTATAATACGAATGGGCGGATGTTAATCTAAATGGATTTAATGGTCATTTCCACTCCTATAAATAAATAGGTAAGTCCTCATTCTTTTCCACTCAAATCTGTAACAGCAGAGGAGCTCTACCATTTTTCTCCTTCTCCAAACCTAATTTCTTAATCTAAAATATATTCATACAAACAAATCAAATCCAATTCATATGAAATTGACAGGATAAGCAGATCTAATGGAAAAGAATGCAAATCAATGCTTAACAATAGATTCTCCCATCTCTTCCTATTTTCTTATATCTCTACAGATCTGAAAATTTCCCCTTTCCAAATAAATTGTAGATTTATAAGAATTTGGGGATTATAGGCCTAAAGGTTTCAAACTTTGGATTTGGAGGCTATAAGGTGAGTAGGAAATTTACGAATACAGTTATAATTACTTATCTATTTCGTTTGAATTAGATCTAAAATTTTATGCCTATTTTCTATTGGATCTGTTCATTAAATTATCGTAATTGGATTAACACCCATCAGATCTAATTATAAACCTTGTTAAAACTTGAATATTATGAATTGTGGTTAGGGATAAATATTAATTGTGAGATTCTTAAATTGTTTATACCCATTTCCTACAATTATGTTGTAAAAATGTATTGTGGACACTGCATAGCACTATAGATCTGGAAATCAGTCCCATTAAATACCATTTAGATGTAGTTACATTCTAGATCTCTAGTTCAGTGTTAAATAATGAAATTATGTGAATTTTGGAGAAAAAAAGATATGATTGGTAAATATGTGATTGTAATATTAAAAATATTCCTGTTTGTATTCAACATTGTTGGGTTTTTGCTAAATTATTTTAAATATGTTATTTCCTCCTTTTGCATAAAAAGGTATTATTTTGAAATCACAAGAGATATGATTAAATGGATTAAAAAGGGAAAGTGGTGCAAATGTACGTATATATATATATATATATATATGTGTGTGTGTGTGTGTGTGTGTGTGTATACACGTGCGTAATTTGCATCAGCTATTCCAAATTATATATTTACATATATTTCTTGTGATTTGGAAATATGTCAATTCCACTAATTAGGCATGATTTACAATTATTATGGCTAACGATCTTTTTGTAAGATTTGAAACCTTTTGACTTGACTGAATGCAAAAAGGAATGTTTCGTTGTCAATTAAACCAAATCATTGAATTTAATAAAATAAATAATAATAATAAAAGATAACTATGTTGACTACACGAAAACATAAAATATAAATATATATACATATTATCCGCCCAAATCAGCGTAAAACAGTAAACTATGCATTGCATTAAATGTTTGAAGGATTGAAATGTTTAATGGTATTCATTTATGGAATCATACGTGTAAATTATATTCCATATTTAATGAATATATTTATGGTGACCGTTGTAGCAATTAGTTTAATTGATTGCTATAGATAAGGCCATAAATAAATAATTAACACTTGTAACCAATGTTGAGTGGGAAAATAAAATAACAGAATAATGGTTACAATTACTAAATTAATCAGGATAAATGTTGTACACCCCAATTAGGAAATTTAAATTATAACCGCATTTAGACACGAGGTTAAGCTCAACTTTTGACATAAACCTGCCCGGAACCGATCGGCAAATCGAGCAACCACAGGGATTAGCTCAATATTAGGGGTCTAATGTGTAAATATAAATGTACTAAGGCAGGAGGTTAAGTTTAACTTGTGGTAGAAATCTGCTCGGAACTGACCGCCAAATTCAGCATCCCCAAATTGTCAACTTAATGTGAGAGGCCTGGTACACACACACACACACACACACACACACACACACACACACACATATATATATATATATATATATATATATATATATCAATTAACCAATAAATAAATAAGAATAGTAATTGTCTGTTGGGGTACAACAAATAGATACCTTAGGACTAATAAATAGTTTCCTTAGGAAAATATGACTGTTATGGTCATAAAGGGTAATAAAAATGGAAATAAAAGAAAACGGGTGTCATAAGGGGATAAATGGAAATTGATTGTCATTTGAGTACTAAGTCCAAATTAAGGAAGAAATCAAATAAATATCCTAGGTAAAAGAGGATATAACCTTTCTTATTTATATTAATAAATATAAAATTTATAATTAAAAATAGAGTTGGACTCAGTAGGTTAATAATATAAAATATTATTAGCCATATGAACCTGTGATGATAATGAAGTGTGTGTGTGTGTGTGTATATATAAGTCTATTGTGTGCGAAAATAGGCAGGTTTTGTTGACACGCCTTTTTGGTAAAAGCTGTCACATATGGAATTTCTGGATAGCATCGCGCTCAGGCACTGAAAACATCGTCAGAAGACGAAGAGCGGTTTGGTCAAAGTCGCATCACAAACAAAGAATGGCCTGAAACTTCTATCAGACAACCTCTTTTGGGCCCGAAAACAGCAATTACAGAGCTTTTCTCTGTAACTCTTGTAGCCCTCTGAATTAGCTTCAGAATGAGCCTTCGTTTGGCCCAATCGGACTTACCGTTTGAAAGTTATGCCCGTTTCCGTGAACGGGTATAATCTGGCATCGACTGGCAATCACTTGGATGAAGTGACGAATCGTAATTAGCTCGGATTATGGACTAGCTCGCCCCTATGGCTCATCCTCTCCTTCTGCTCGTGAAGACACCACGGCTCGTGGATTAGCTTGGCTTGCTCCCTTGGCACGATCCACCTCCAGCTTGAGGTACATCCATTAACCGTGACCCGATCACCTCGCCAGCACCTCCGGATCACGACCCGCTCGTGAAGCACATGTGAACCATGACCCCAGAGACCATGACCTGACCACCACTCCTCATCTCCATCTCGTCATCCCGGTTCGTGGTGCACACCGTGGTCACGAACCGCCTGGGACTGACGCTCCTGCACACAAGTTTGACCTATTCTCTAGGCCACTCCCGCTCCTACTTTCCCGGATCGGGTGCCACGTACCCCATCACGAACCGGTCTTTCCAGAAGCTCTCCTGCAGCTATAAATACACCATTTGAAGGCATTTTCAAGGATCTTTTGGCTCTAACTCCTCACAGCTTCTGCCATTTCTCTCTGCAAAGCAATTTCAGCAGCAAAGGACCAAATTCCACATTATAACAAGAGGATTTCATGCATAATCTTATGATTTCTTACCCCTTTTCATTGTAAACACGAGGATTTCGTGTATAAACCGAGAGAATTGTACTTGTAACTTCTAGGATTTAAGAAGAGATAAAGTGGACGTAGGCTTGGTTTGAGCCGAACCACTATAAAAACTTTGTGTGTCTCCTCTGATTTTACTTTTTTCTACATTCTGTGATCTGCATTTGGGTGTTAGGCCTAGATTTTGGTCTTACATTTCGGCGCGTCAGGTAGGGGGCACACGACAACTTCAACTTCTAGCTTGAAAGGAGATTCAATGGCAATTAAAAGGAAGAAAGCTGGAACTTCCTCTCATGCTAAGGATGTTGATGCTGAAGGCACTAGAAACGAGGAGAGCTAGGGGCATCCTCTCATGGAGATCCTTCTGAATACTTGATTAGAGACGAGATGGACGGTGTGATTGCTGAAATGAAAAATTAGATGGTTAGGCAGGATGATCTCCTCAGGAAGCAAGATGAGATGATTGATTGGTTCTTCACTCGGATGGATGGAAGGCCGAGCAACGCTCAAGTCATTGGAAACGAAGCCACCAAAGCGGCTTGTACATTATATGGACTCAGGGGCAACCCCCTCACTTTTGGAAATGGTCAGGTTTGACCGAATTCAGCTCCAGTTTAGATGGACACCAGAACACAATCTCACGCTCAACACCAAAACATGGCTCGTGATGGAGTCCCATGGTCGGCTCGTGACGGGGGATCACGACCGGGTTGGGTCGCCCCCCTCGAACTGCGAGCCGCGAACCCTTGGATTATGATCCGACTCGTAATGCACACCCTAGCCTAAGAACCGCTCCGAGCGACCTGCTCCCGACAACCCAGTAGCTTCCATCCTCTCCTGCACTCCACGCTGGGGGCACCAGCTCTGACCTTGGCAACATGCAACAACTTTTTGAAGGAAATCGGCTAGCAGAACTGATTGAACGCCTCTCGAGAGGCCGTACTTATCAGAATGACGTGGATGATGTCAACCACACTTCTTTCACTCAGGAAATCAGGAATTCTTGTAATGCCCCAGATTTCAAACTTCCACAACTAGAGCCCTACAACGGCAGGACCGATCCTACTGTGCATCTGATGCACTACAAACGGCATATGGAAGTTCAATCGGCATCGGAAAACGTCATGGATAAATGCTTTCCTCTCTTCTTGACTGACATCGCTGTTATGTGGATTCGGCAGCTGGAATCTGAATCAATCAACAGATGGAATTTGTTGGTAGCTCGCTTTCTTGAATAGTTTTGGGTCCACATCACTTGACCCAAGAACATAATGTCTTTCACTACAATCAAGCAGAGGCCTTGAGAAACTCTGCGTTCATTTCTAAAAATATTCAACGTTGGAGAAGCATCAGTTAATCGCCCTGAACCGTCGATGGTACTGATGGCAGCTGTATCCGGTGTCTTAGATAACACGGAATTCAAAAAATCTTTGTACCAGATCCACCGCGAAATCTCGGCGAATTCTACCTTGAAGCAAATAGATTTCTGCGGGAAGAAGATGCAACTTCCGAGAAGTGCATCCTCGACGTCAACATGCTTAAAGATGGAGAACCATCTGATTCTGGAAATGGCAAAGGAAAAGTCGCCGTCAAGAATAACCGCAACACTCAGCCTGTAATAACCTGGAAATTCGAGCCAATTTTTGTTTTATTTTGGCGATTTTAGTAAATTTTGAATATTTAAAATGAATTATTTTAAATAATGACGATCAGAAATTTATTTTGAATAGAATTAGAACGTATATATTTATTCGAATCGTCGTTAGAATATAAATAATTTATTTTAATTATATAACGAGCCTGAAATGGCGTGGTAGTCCGATTATTCGATTTCTAAATTCAAATGAATGTATCGGGTTCAAAATAACCTGGATTTTGCCGAAACAAAAAATATTTGAATCTATTTGAGAATATATTTCCAATGAATTCGAAAAATTGAAATTTCATAGCAGGAATAAAAAGATATGTCCAGTTGAAAATTCAGAATAGTCGCTACGGAATTATGGCCCTTAAAAATATAAATTTTGCAAACGACCTCGGTTTTCGACCAAACCACTTTTGTTGGATCTGTGGTGTCAAGTTATTGCTAGGTTTCAAAATTCGTAATTTTTCAAATCAATATGTGAGCGTGGCAAAGGAAAACGCGTTTGACCAGTTTCAGTTGATTTTAATCGACTGGAAAATGACCATTTTTCAAACGGTCTCAGAAAATGACGAAATTAGTTTTGTTAGGACTGTATCGTCAATACGAAGCTAGAAATAATTTTTCTGGAATTTTTAAAGACTGTATGTGGCCTTAGTAAATTGAAATATGCGTTCAAATTCAATATATAGAGTTATATTTTGATTTTGATGAAAACTGATCGAATCAGCCTGCGATACATATCCCATTGTGTTCGGAATGGGGTTAATTAGCTAGAGACGACACTCAGTGGGTTTGATTTCGAAGTCGAAATCAAAAGTTGCTTTTTGAAATTAAATAAATAATAAAATAAAATTTCCCCCTTTCATCTCCTATACTCTCCAGGCCCCCCTTCTATCGTTTTACAGAAACGATGAAAATGAAAAAAAAAACAAATCGATAACCGAACCCGCCGCCGCACCCCCCCGGGTGCGCCTCCCCTCGACTACTCCCTCCTCCGTCGTTCAACTTGAACGAGCCCGAGCCCCAAGCCCTTTTCCACCCAAAAAACTGACGCCCTGGCCTAACACCCACCATCCGCCGCCACCACGCACCCCCACCTCCTCTGACAGGCCCGGCGCCACCCTAGCACCTCACCTCCGATCAGATTCCGACGAGCTCGACGAAGAAAGGTGATTTTCAGTTTTAAAAATCAGTTTTAATTTATAAATTCAGTTTTTGGGTGTGTATTAGCTAGATAAAAGACTGATTTTCTTTTTATATGAACATTATAAAGATTTGATTTTTTTTGTTTATATATGAACACCTTAAAGATATGATTTTGAAATAGATAAAAATACAATTTTGATTCATATAAAGCTAGGTTTTTTATACGTATAAAGTTTTGATTTTTATAGCAAAAAGATTAGATTTTTAGAATAGAAAAATTCGATTTTTAATTAAAGAAAGATTCGATTTTTTATTATAGAAAAATATGAACTTTCTTACATATGAAGCGATAAAAATATATGAACTTTAATTTGTATGTAGCGATAGAAAAAAAAAATTTACATATATAATAAGCATATAAAAATAGGATTTTTACAGAAAGGTTTGGGTATAAAAATACGATTTTTAGCCGTAGGAAAATATGATTTTATATGTAGAAAGGCGAGATTTTTAATAATGAAAAGGCGAGGTTTTATTAATATGAATCATAAAAAGATTTGATTTTGAATTATAAAAAGATTTGATTTTTAGTGATATAAAGATTTGTCTTTAGAAGTATAAAAATATGATTTTTATATATGTAGCGAATTAAAAATATGATCTTTATATACTGGAGAATATAAAAATGTGATTTTTATATATGTAGTGAATACAGACGACGAAAATAACAAAAGGCGAGCACGGTGAAGATTTCCTACATATGAAGAGTCGTGGCATTTGGTTTAGCTTTTGGTGAGAACTCCTCACTTTTATTTTTATTTCTAGTTTGAAATACATACTAGGATGCAGACGGTGCTTAGTAGCACCCGACACCTGTCGTCCACAGACCATGGATGGCTTGTTTGTTTGATTGTTGTGAAATTTGATTTTGTGATGTGGAATGAAATGAAATATTTTATAGTGGAAAATATTTTATAGTTAAAAATATGATTTTTAACGTATATAAAAAATAGATAATAATAAACGAATCGGAGATTTGTTTATATACACTGATTTGACTGATATTGATTGGGACGATAAAGTTTACACATCGCCTAACCGCACAAATAAAATATATGTTTGTTGATTTGAAACCCCACACGGGTATTGGGATGATATTTGACGTACACTAATACCGATTGTTTAGTTGTATGTCAATCGATGGGTTGACAGACTATGTAAGCGTTAATTATTTATATTTAATGCTTATGCAGTTGTGTGGTGCACTATGGATGATGGTTGATTATTTATCGTTGCTATTATATACATGTGTTGTAGAAAATCCATATAATTAACATTATATGGTAATTGATTGGGCCTCATTCCAATATTAAAAATAAATTCATGTGTTGAATTGAAAATAAATTCATGTGTTGAATTAAAAATAAATTCATGTGCTGAATTGAAAATATATTCATGTGTTGAATAGAATAAACATTCATGTGTTGAATAAAAGCCGTGTTGATTAGATTGACGCCATTTTGACGTGAACGATATTTATATCGGTTTTATTCATTTTTATAATGAATATAGAAAAGAAAGTGATTTCAAAATATAACGTTTTGAAAATATTATCATTTGTATATCGATGATGTGGAATATTCAATTTTGACTAGAAATTGAATATGAAGTTGAAATCGTTTTGAAAACGAATTTAAAACGATTTATAAAATACGTTTTGAAAGGAAATCGACGAAAGATATAATATATATATACATTATATATAATGGCCTGAATATAACGCGCTGCGCTGCGGTAGTTCGCGAATTTCGACCATTGACTTCGAATTGACGTTGTGGGAGATCCGACCGTCGGATTCTCCTAAAACCGGAACCATTGGGTTCGTATCGAAAAGAGCTTTCTAATGAATATTAGAAATTAGAAATCTAATGGTTGGATTAGGAATTATGTCCAAATCAAGTTTGGAAAAGGTCGTTGTAAGTGCAGTTCGATGGCCGTTGATGGAAATCGACTGTACGGGCCTTGATAAAATTATTAAAAATAGTAATAATTTGTGTAAAATCATAAGAAATGATTTGTGAAGAATTGGGATGAAAAAACTCCATATTTGAAAAGATAAAAATAGATTTTTTATCGAAATGAACTAATTTTGAATTAGAATAATAATTTATTTATTTTTAAATAAATAAATTGGATTTGAAATGGTTATAAAAGAAACCAGAATTTCCAATAATTGAATTGGAATGGATTTGAATCAAAATTGTCTTTGGAATATTTCGGTGGTGGATTTCGTGATGATACAGATATTGTTGTGGGAATTTGAAAGATATATTAATATCGTTATTTCCAATGCGATATTTGTTGGTCGTAGAATTTGATATTGAATATAAGCTGATATATATTCTATTCAGAGCCTTGTATTTAATATCAAATGTGATTTGGGTTTGTCGTGAATGGTGTCTTCATTAACACTGTTTTTTTAAACCTAGTTGAGAAAAAGTTTAAATCTTTTTATTTATATTTAATGAAGTGTACCAATTAAATGGTATTTAAATGGAATTGATTTGATTTTTGGGTTTATCGTGAACGGTGTTTTAAATAACACTTTTTCTTTAACCCGATAATTAATGGAATGTGATTTTGGGTTGTCGTGAACGGTATCTTCAATAATATTGTTCTTAGACCCAATTGAGTTAATAAAATCAGAAACTAACTGGAGATTAGTTAAGTTGAATGGTTTCTTGGGTATTGATCTGATGTTGGTTTCGGCCTTTGGGGTTAATACTTAGGGAATTGCTCACTTGCTATTTTACGGTTAAAGGCTGATAGAATGGAATGTGATTTTGGGTTTATCGCGAATCGTGTTTTAAATGACATTGGTTCTTTAACCCAGTTAAAGACAGGAAGATTAAAACCAAGTGGAGTTTTAATGAATCTTTAATTAGATTGAAAAGATCGAGAATGGAGTATCACCAGTTTTGCTTCAGGCGATAGTTAAATCTTTAATTAGATTTGAACGTGAAATGGTAATTGAATTTATCGATAACACCGTGGTGTTAGATATGAAGTATGACCAGTTTTACTTCATGGGATGAATAGATTGGGATTGGGAAATAAAATAAATAATTACTTCGGTGTGGTTCGCTAATCCTGACAAGTTGAATTGATATTCAAAAGAAGATTAAAGAATAAATTTGAGGAATTTATCTTTGATAAAATTAATGGGAACCTATCCCTAAGAATGTGAAATTTAGCAACTAACTGAAGATTAGTTAAGATGAATGGTTTGCTGGGTATTGATCTGATGTTGGTTTTGGCCTTCGGGGTTAATATTTGGGGAATTGTTCCCTTACTAATTTACGGTTAGTGACTGATGAATTGGAATGAGGCGTATGTTGTGTTTGTGTAACAATTGTTTATTATATACGCGAGTTATTCAGAAAGACTGGGTTTATCCCATTCTGAATAACTGATTCGACGTGATGTCGAGGATGAAGACGGTGGTGGAAGACCGGAGGTCTTCACATCGTTTGGTGGTTACTGATGATCTTGATTGGGTCGTACACCAAAGAGGAGGGAATCAGTTAGTGGTCGTCCAGACGTACTTGGAGATCGATGGATATGCGAGGTGCAAGGTGCCTCCGGTTTCGTTCAGACCCAGAACGGACTTGTAAATGGACTGTGTGTCTGACATTGGATTCTATTCTGCGTGATTGATTTCTATTAAATATATATCTGTTTGGCGACGGAGAATTTATTCTCTTGCTTAACGCCTTTCTTTGAGACGTACGAGCTTAGAGGTTATATATTGGTGGATATAAATCGCATGGAGTGAATTGCCTGTGTGGCATGCCTAAGTGGAAAATGGTCAAGGCTTTTGTTGAAAAGAAAAGTGTTGTGGTTGATGATCAAAGCACGGACTGTGTGGCATAGCTTTGTGCAGCATTGATTTGCGAGCCTCACACCCCGGTTGTGAACCAGAAACGGGAGAAGACATCAGGGAGGGCATGCGTTTCCTTCTAGTTAGAAGTGGCGTCAGTGGTTTTACACGCCCTGACGAGTTTGACTTATGTGATTGTTGCTGTTGCGAGGCGCCTCGGATATATCGGTGACTATGTGAAGCCGATGGAGTCATTCGTTGGCTCATTTACGCCCCAAAGGGCAGGGAAATGCAGTGTTCAGGCATTTTAATCCACATCGGTGGACCGGCCCTGACGATCCAAAGGCTTGACTGAGTACTTGCCTGAGACATGGGCTAGATTGTCTCGAATTCGGTGAGGACTATCTTTTGTCTCGGTTCACAGATGGAAATCCAACTTCTGATACATGACTTTGCGATTTTGATTGTAAACCTATATATGGAGACATTGTGGTATAGGGCACTTATGCCGTCTATGATTGATACTTATGATTGAAATTGTTTTGACACTATACACTTATAGTAATAATAAAACATGAAATTTCACGTACCAAGCATTCTTGGCTATTATAAGGTAAAAACCCTATCCTCCAGCTTGCGTTGCATTGTGTGATGGGACCTGGGTCTTATAATAGCTTCATTGTTCTTTATTTAGCATTGCGATGTTGTTTTATGCACTGGTATTCTTGGGAGGAAACCCGTTCCGTGTTATACGGCGTGGTCCCTTGATTTACCGAACTTTAAAAAAAAGATTAATAACTGTTTTAGTTCTCACACCAGTCCCATGACTGACCTAGAGTTTATTGTTTTAACCTGAACTCTGGGTGCCCTTATTTTGGCAGGGCAGCTCGTAGTTTTGGTTTTGCAGATTTATATTCACAAAATCCTGATTTATAGCTGGAACGGTACTCGGAAAGCTCTGTATCCGCGTATTACTTCTAGTTGTGTTTTGTATTATTTTACGCTGCTATGTAATTTATTGTAATCTCTGATATTTTCTGTGTAATATTTATTCATACTCTGTATATTCTTGTAATCCGATGAAATTGTTGTAATATACAATGAAATGTTCTTCTGTTTGCGTTCTTTTGTGTGTTGTTCTCAAAGTATCCGCTCTTTCCTTGTCGGGGAAGTTACGGGTCCTTAAATTTGGTATAGAGCCTTGGTTTACAAAGCTCAGAGAACAAGACGAATTAGAACCTAACGAAAGAATTCATTAGAGATTGGATTACTAATATCCAATAAGAATCACTCGTTAGAGATGGGATCAGTAGTATCCTAGAACGAGTGTGAAGAGTATATTTTTAAAAAGAAAACCAATTTTGATTTGAAAATTTAATTCAATAATTCGTATTTGAATATTTATTTATATTGATTGGGACTATCAGGTATATAGAGATTTTAATATACGTCTGATCCACGTGCATTTGAAGTTTTAATATACTGGATAGATATAGAATTGAACTCTAGTCGCCCGGGAATGATTCTGATAATGCTGCAGCATTATCAGTATTTATGTTCGAGTTTCGAAGGTGTGGTATCTATATATTTCCATTAGACTGGTGTGAGAACCAAAATTATATAGGGCCTATTGTTGTGATTTGGCACAAAAAATGTGATTTTTGACTATATATCAAAGTTATGAATTTGAAATGATAATCAACTAATTGATTGTTGGTTGTGTTGTTTGATTATCGATTGATTAATTAGAATGTTGAACCTTTAGCCAAATTGAACCAAATAGTGAATTGTATTGAAAATTGTTTGAAATTGCATGCATATACATGTACTTACATTGAACAGGTCGTAGCAAAGAGGCTAGAGCAGAAGAATAAAATTGTTTGCCCGACAAATAGGTACATGTTTACTAATTTATTGGGTTTTGGATGATTTAGTGAGCCGATTGGCTAGCCGATTGGCTAGCCGCTTGGCTGTTTCTTTTTCTTTTTGGATTGATAAGGGCCATGGGAGGCTATTTGAAATATCCCGAAGTCCCCGGTGCAGGGGAGGTTATGGCGAAATTTTTCGAAAATTTAGGGTGTTAGCCAAATTTTTGAAAAAATTTGGAAAGTTCTTAGAAACTGAAAAGTTGAAGAACTTAAGCCGTAATGAAAATAATGGAAGTTGAGTTTATTAGTTAAACAACTTTTGGCTTCGTTCCTTTTCGAGGATGAAAAGTTTTAAGTGGGGGAGATTGTAATAACCCAGAAATCCGAGCCAATTTAATTTTTTTCTTATTTTGGCGATTTTATTGAATTTTGAATATTTAAAATGAATTATTTTAAATAATGATGACGAGAAATTTATTTTGAATAGAATTAGAACGTATATATTTATTCGAATCATCGTTAGAATATAAATAATTTATTTAATTATATAACGAGCCTAAAATGGTGTGGTAGTTCTAAAATTCGATATCTAAATTCAAATGAATGTACCGGGTTCAAAATAAACCGGATTTTGGCGAAACCAAAAATATTTGAATCTATTTGAGAATATCTTCCCAAAGAATCCGAAAAACTGAAATTTCATAGCAGGAATAAAAAGATATGTCCAGTTGAAAATTCAGAATAGTCGCTATGAAATTCTAGCCCTTAAAAATAGAAATTTTGCAAATGACCTCGGTTTTCGACGAAACCACTTTTGTTGGATCTGTGGTATCAAGTTATTGCTAGGTTTCAAAATTCGTAATTTTTCGAATTAATATGTGAGCGTGGCAAAGGAAAACGCGTTTGACCAGTTCTAGTTGATTTTAATCGACTGGAAAATGACTATTTTTCAAACGATCTCAAACATTGACGAAATTAGTTTTGTTAGGACCATATCATCAATACGAAGCTAGAAATAATTTTTTTGGAATTTTTAAAGACTGTATGTGGCCCCGGTAAATTGAAATGTGCGTTCAAATTCAATATATAGAGTTATATTTTGATTTTGATGAAAACTGATCGAAACGATTGAATCAGCCTGCGATACATATCCCATTGTGTTCAGAATGGGGATAATTAGCGAGAGACGATAGTCAGTGGGTTCGATTTCGAGGTCGAAATCAAAAGTTGCTTTTTGAAATTAAATAATTAAATAAATAATAAAATAAAATTCCCCCCTTTCATCTCCTATACTCTCCAGGCCCCCCTTCTATCGTTTTACAGAAACGACGAAAATGAAAGAAAAAAAACAAATCGATAGCTGAACCCGCCGCTGCACCCCCATGGTGCGCCTCCCCTCGACTACTCCCTCCTCCGTCATACAATTTGAACAAGCCCGAGCCCCAAGCCCTTTTCCACCCAAAAAACTGATGCCCTGGCCTACACCCACCATCCGCCGCCACCACGCACACCCACCTCCTCTGACGGGCCTGGCGCCACCCTAGCACCTCACCTCCGATCAGATTCCGACGAGCTCGACGGAGAAAGGTAATTTTCAGTTTTAAAAATCAGTTTTAATTTATAAATTCAGTTTTTGGGTGTGTATTAGCTAGATAAAAGACTGATTTTCTTTTTATATGAACATCATAAATATTTGATTTTTTTGTTTATATATGAACACCTTAAAGATATGATTTTTAAGTAGATAAAAATACGATTTTGATTCATATAGAGCTAGGTTTTTTATACGTATAAAGTTTTGATTTTTATAGTGAAAAGATTAGATTTTTAGAATAGAAAAATTCGAATTTTAATTATAGAAAGATTCGATTTTTTATTATAGAAAAATTTGAACTTTCTTATATATGAAGCAATAAAAATATATGAACTTTATTTTGTATATAGCGATAGAAAAATAATTTTTACATATATAATAAGCATATAAAAATAGGATTTTTACAGAAAGGTTTGGGTATAAAAATACGATTTTTAGCCGTAGAAAAATATGATTTTATATGTAGAAAGGCGAGATTTTTAATAATGAAAAGGCGAGATTTTATTCATATGAATCATAAAAAGATTTGATTTTGAATTATAAAAAGATTTGATTTTTGGTGATATAAAGATTTGATCTTTAGAAGTATGAAAATATGATTTTTATATAAGCGAATTAAAAATATGATCTTTATATACTGGAGAATATAAAAATGTGATTTTTATATATGTAGTGAATACGGACTACGAAAATAACAAAAGGCGAGTACGACGAAGATTTCCTACATATGAAGAGTCGTGGAATTTGGTTTAGCTTTCGGTGAGAACTCCTCACTTTTATATTTGTTTCTAGCTTGAAATATATACTAGGATGCAGACAGTGCTTAGTAGCACCCGACACCCGTCGTCCACAGACCATGGATGGTTTGTTTGTTTGATTGCTATGTTGTGAAATTTGATTGTGTGATGTGGAATGAAATAAAATATTTTATAGTGGAAAATATTTATAGTTAAAAATATGATTTTTAACGTGTATATAAAATAGATAGTAATAAACGAATCGGAGATTTGTTCATATACACTGATTTGACTAATATTGATTGGGACGATAAATTTTACACATCGCCCAACCGCACAAATAAAATATGTGTTTGTTGATTTGAAACCCCACACGGGTATTGGGATGATATTTGACGTACACTAATCCCGACTATTTAGTTGTATATCAATCGATGGGTTGACAGACTGTGTAAGCGTTAATTAATTATATTTAATGCTTATGCAGTTGTGTGGTGCACTCTAGATGATAGTTGATTATTTATCGTTGCTATTATATACATGTGTTGTAGAAAATCCATATAATTAACATTATATGGTAATTGATTGGGCCTCATTCCAGTATTAAAAATAAATTCATGTGTTGAATTGAAAATAAATTCATGTGTTGAATTAAAAATAAATTCATGTGTTGAATTGAAAATATATTCATGTGTCGAATAGAATAAACATTCATGTGTTGAACAAAAACCGTGTTGATTAGATTGACACCATTTTGACGTGAACGATATTTATATCGATTTTATTCATTTTTATAATGAATATAGAAAAGAAAGTGATTTCAAAATATAACGTTTTGAAAATATTATCATTTGTATATCGATGATGTGGAATATTCAATTTTGACTAGAAATTGAATACGAAGTTGAAATCGTTTTGAAAACGAATTTAAAACGATTTATAAAATACGTTTTGAAAGGAAATCGACGAAATATATAATATATATATATATTATATATAATGGCCTGAATAGAACGCGCCGCGCTGCGGCAGTTCGCGAATTTCGACCATTGACTTCGAATTGACGTTGCGGGAGATCCGACCGTCAGATTCTCCTAAAACCGGAACCGTTGGGTTCGTATCGAAAAGAGCTTTCTAACGAAGATTAGAAATTAGAAATATAACGGTTGGATTTGGAATTATGTCCAAATCAAATTTGGAAAAGGTCGCTGTAAGTGCAGTTCGATGGCCGTTATAGAAATCGACTATACGGGCCTTGATAAAATTATCAAAAATAGTAATAATTTGTGTAAAATCATAAGAAATGATTTGTGAAGAATTGGGATGAAAAAACTCCATATTTGAAAAGATAAAAATAGATTTTTATCGAAATGAACTAATTTTGAATTAGAATAATAATTTATTTATTTTTAAATAAATAAATTGGATTTGAAATGGTTTTCAAAGAAACCAGAATTTCCAATAACTGAATTGCAATGGATTTGAATCGAAATTGTCTTTTGAATATTTCGATGATGGATTTCGTGATGATACAGATATTGTGGTGGGAATTTGAAAGATATATTAATATCGTTATTTCCAATGCGATATTTGTTGGTCATAGAATTTGATATTGAATACAAGCCGATATATTTTCTATTCAGAGCCTTGTTTTTAATATCAAGTGTGATTTGGGTTTGTCGTGAATGGTGACTTCATTAACACTGTTCTTAAACCCAGTTGAGAAAAAGATTAAATCTTTTTATTTAGATTTAATGAAGTGTACCAATTAAATGGTATTTAATTGGAATTGAATTTGGATTGATTTTTGGGTTTATCGTGAACGGTGTTTTAAATAACACTTGTTCTTTAACCTGATAATTAATGGAATGTGATTTTGGGTTGTCATGAACGGTATCTTCAATAATACTGTTTAGACCCAACTGAGTTAAGAAAATCAGAAACTTACTGGAGATTAGTTAAGTTGAATGGTTTTTTGGGTATTGATCTGATGTTGGTTTTGGCCTTCGAGGTTAATACTTAGGGAATTGCTCACTTCCTATTTTATGGTTAAAGGCTGATAGAATGGAATGTGATTTTGGGTTTATCGCGAATCGTGTTTTGAATGACATTGGTTCTTTAACCCAGTTAAAGACAGGAAGATTTAAACCAAGTGGAGTTTTTATGAATCTTTAATTAGATTGAAAAGATCGAGAATGAAGTATCACCAGTTTTGCTCCAGGTGATAGTTAAATCTTTAATTAGATTTGAACGTGAAATGGTAATTGAATTTACCGATAACACCATGGTGTTAGATATGGAGTATGACCAGTTTTACTTCATGGGATGAATAGGTTGGGATTGAGAAATAAAATAAATAATTACTTCGGTGTGGTTCGCTAATCCCAACAAGTTGAATTGGTATTCAAAAGAAGATCAAAGAATAAATTTGAGAAATTTATCTTTGATAAAATTAATGGGAACCTATCCCTAAGAATGTGAAATTTAGCAACTAACTGAAGATTAGTTAAGATGAATGGTTTCCTGGGTATTGATCTGATGTTGGTTTCGGCCTTCGGGGTTAATATTTGGGGAATTGTTCCCTTACTAATTTACGGTTAGTGACTAATGAATTGGAATGTGGTGTATGTTGTGTTTGTGTAACACTTGTTTATTATATACGCGAGTTATTCAGAAAGACCGGGTTTATCCTATTCTGAATAACTGATTCGACGTGGTGTCGAGGATGAAGACGGTGGTGGAAGACCAGAGGTCTTCATGTCATTTGGGTGGCTACTGATGATCTTGATTGGGCCGTACACCCAAGAGGAGGGAATTAGTTAGTGGTCGTCTATACGTACTTGGAGATCGATGGATATGCGAGGTACAAGGTGCCTCCGGTTTCGTTCAGACCCAGAACGGACTTGTAAATGGATTGTGTGTCTGACATTGAATTTTATTCTGTGTGATTTATTTCTATTAAATATATATTTGTTTAGTGGTGGAGAATTTATTCTCTTGCTTAACGCCCTTCTCTGAGATGTACGAGCTTAGAGGTTACATATTGGTGGATATCAATTGCATGGAGTGAATTGCCTGTGTGGCATGCCTAAGTGGCAAATGATCAAGGCTTTTGTTGAAAAGCAAAGTGTTGTGGTTGATGATCAAAGCACGGCCTATGTGGCATAGCTTAGTGTAGCGTTGATTCGCGAGCCTCACACCCCGGTTGTGAACCAGAAACAGGAGAGGACATTGGGGAGGGCATGCGTTTCCTTCTAGTTAGAAGTGGCGTCAGTGGTTTTACACGCCCTGACGAGTTTGACTTATATGTTTGTTGCTGTTGCGAGGCGCCTCGGATATATCGGTGACTATGTGAAGCCGATGGAGTCATTCGTTGGCTCATTTACGCCCCAAAGGGCGGGGAAACGCAGTGTTCAGGCATTTTAATCCACATTGGTGGGTCGGCCCTGACGATCCAAAGGCTTGACTGAGTACTTGCCTGAGACATGGGCTAGCTTGTCTCGAATTTGGTGAGGACTATCTTTTGCCTCGGTTCACAGATGGAAATCCAACTTCCGATACATGACTTTGTGGTTTTGATTGTATACCTATATATGGCGACATAGTGGTATGGGGCACTTA
This sequence comes from Allium sativum, assembly GCA_030737875.1. Lineage (NCBI taxonomy): Eukaryota > Viridiplantae > Streptophyta > Magnoliopsida > Asparagales > Amaryllidaceae > Allium > Allium sativum. The sequence continues at coordinate 704,498,821 of CM060922.1, read as the reverse complement.
TGCCGTCTATGATTGATACTTATAATTGAAATTGTTTTGACACTATACACTTATAGTAATAATAAAACATGAAATTTCACGTACCAAGCATTCTTGGCTATTATAAGGTAAAAATCCTATCCTCCGGCTTGCGTTGCATTGTGTGATGGGACCTGGGTTTTATAATAGCTTCATTTTTCTTTATTTAGCATTGCACTGTTGTTTTATGCAATGGTATTCTTGGGAGGAAACTCGTTCCGTGTTATACAGCGTGGTCCCTTGATTTACCGAACTTTAAAATAAAGATTAATAATTGCTTTAGTTCTCACACCAGTCCCATGACTGACCTAGAGTTTATTGTTTTAACCTAAACTCTAGGTGCCCTTATTTTGGCTCGGGCAGCTCGTACTTTTGGTTTTGCAGATTTATATTCACAGAATCCTGATTTACAGCTGGAACGGTACTCGGAAAGCTCTGTATCCGCGTATTACTTCTAGTTGTGTTTTGTATTATTTTCCGCTGCTATGTAATTTATTGTAATCTCTGATATTTTCTGTGTAATATTTATTCATACTCTGTATATTCTTGTAATCTGATGAAATTGTTGTAATATACAATGAAATGTTCTTCTGTTTGCGTTCTTTTGTGTGTTGTTCTCAAAGTATCCGCTCTTTCCTTGCCGGGGAAGTTACGGGTCCTTAAACAGCCCTTGAGAGGGCCCAGATACGAAAAATACACTGAACTCAATGCTTCATTATCTGACATCTACATGGACACAAATGGTGTTGTCTCCCCTCCCAAGAGGGAGCCATCGCAAAGAGAACGTGATTCTGGAAAGCACTGCATATTCCATGACATGGACGGTCATGACACCAAGGACTGTAGACATCTTCGTTGTAACGACCCAGGGATTTCCGGCCCTGAAAAATCGACATAAATATCTTTATTGTAACTCATGCCGACCTCCCAAACATCGAAACACTGGATAGTTATTAGAAAGAAATTAGAGGGTGAGATAAGAAAGAAAGAAATATTAGAATAGAAGAAGAAGAAACAACACAACACAGAATCTCACATCGCAGTGGAACAAAATATAACACAGAAATAAATCTTTATTAAGAGCTTTAAAAATACTTACAATATCTGAGTACATCGCACACCGGGACAGTTATAATAACCTGTTCCCATACACAACACACAGCGGAATTGTAGCTATATAATATCATACGTCTGAGCTCTTCTGGCTCGTCTCTTCACAGTATTCGATAACCTGAACCTGTACACCCCGGGCTAACCTGAGCATTTACAAAACACCGGGTGAGTCTGGTGAACCAGAGTGAGAAAAACTCGCACAGTATTAAGGGTATCACACAACTTGATTTTTAAGTTCAAATCTTTCAAAGAAAAAGATAATCGTAAGACCAAATCCACACATAAACACGGACGTTTTTTACCTTACGATAACCCAAAACAGTTTTGAAATTAATATCTTGTCTGATATTATAATAATTCTAAATACAAGTAAATAGCAATCTAGTAGAACGCTTGCATCTCACATTCCACATATATAGTATACAAACAAAACCGCAGGCGCTTATTGGAAATTGGGTTCCTACTATGACAAGGTATGGGACCACCTACCGATAGTGTATCTCTAGAGGCGACTACACTGAGTTCAACAAGAACGTCTTGCAACCCGACCCTCACATGGCCGACCACTCATTTCGCTTGAGTGTATCGAATGTATATCACCAACGGTTGGGTGCGACCCACCGTTTCCCGAAAAGGGACAGCATTGAAATAGATTTAAAGAATGAAATGGAATTTCTCTAGATTGGTGGTCATACACCCTAATGGGATCGACCCACGTAGCCATGCTGCCTGCCCGATTTCTATCATTTCCCAGTTGATGAGGCTTGAGGATTTGAATTACTTTCTAGATCATCTGATCACCATTCACTTTGAATGCCACATTGTCAGATCCGCCAAATCACTAATTGATATCCACAAAAACACTCTGGTCGTTAAGCTAAGAGAAGTGCCCTTATTTGCCACTAACAGAATTATGTTTGTAAAGATCAACGTCTGTGATTCTTAAGAAATACTCTGTCAGACATTCGTCCATACAAGTCATCCAGGAACATGATGAACCGAAAGTACCCACCTACTGCACCCAATATATGAATCACCCATGGGTCAGTAGCGAGAAGACCTTGCAATCCATAGATTTCAACCGCGACAGAATCACAGTTTATCTCAGGCCGCTAAGCCAGAGATTATAAGTAACCCTTCCGTTTCATGAAGATCTACGGTCTTCAATTGCTCCATCTTCAATCAACATCTTTTACGTGTTTGCGGTTCGGAATGGTTTTTGAATATAAATTCGATCCCGGCCTTTCCGTACCAACAGCGCATTGGGCATGATTTTGATAGTTGGATATTTAACTATCAAAACAAACAAGCATAATTAATAAATTCATTGGTTGGCTATCCAGCATCAGTTGGCCATTTAAAATACTATCTTTAGTTTAATATGTTTATTCTCAAATCATTTTACAATAATACTAAGAAAATATATCTTAAAACCATATCAAATTCTTCCTTTAAATATCATTTAAAACATTTGGTACTCATATTTATCAATTGTTAATCGATTAAATTCATCCTTCATAAAATCATTGGGTACAAACTCCCCTTTTTATTTCCGTTTGGGACATGATAATTTACCACTTATATTTTCAGGATAAACCTATTCCCAAATCGTTATTTTCCATCAATCTCTTTTCTATTCCTTTCGCCATGGAAATGCCATTCAAATTCTCAAGCCCCTTCTATTTTGACATCCCAATGTGTGTGTATATATATATATATTCTCAAAATCTTCAAATAATGCTACATTATTATCTTCCAAAGTAATTTGTTTTAACATCTCCACTATTACGACCAATATCATCTTTTGATAATCCTGAAGTCGTTCAAGTTGGGTATTTAAAGTACATCTCAGACATTGATCAACAACGTTCTTACCTTAAGATAATATCAGTTGTAATACAAAAAAACTGATATTAATTCTCAATATCGAAACAAATCCTCTTTTACTCATATCTTGACGAAACATCATTTCTTTTTATATACGGCTAATCTATTGCATCTTTATAACTCAATTCGTTTAAAAATTCTAATCTAAATGTGGTTTCTAACAATTCGTTTCAATAGTAATTCAATAAATCTTGGATTTTATAACTCCGTCTAACATGGAAATAAGTCCTCCAATTTAAACTTAACTTATATCATTATTTACCTAAACTTGCTTAAAACATCACTTTGCTATAACAATGGTTTAAAATTTTATAACCCTCTGTTTACACATTTTAAATCCCAAATATCACTTTGATTATTGTTCAATAAATATCAATATTTAAAAATGGTTTAATTATTCATTCTATTTCCATTAATTAAATAATTCAATTTCGAGTAACATTGTTGACTTAGCCAACTTTACACATGATTAACACATTACGTCTTTCAATTTAAATTAATTTCAAATTAAATTAATTTAAGTAATTCCATTTGATTATTATAAAATGAGTAATAATCAAATCAAAATAATATCATCTTATATTGCTTCTTAAATTCAATTATCCTTGGTTATTAAATATCGCATTAATATCCACTCTCTTTCTTACCAATATCGTAAATATAAGAACCATTTTATAAGATCATTCTATAATTTAGATAAGGCACGTGCTTCGCATACAGATATATTTTTGTACCAAAAATGGTTAAAATAATCGATGTAGGTATGGTTGGTCTATTTTCTTTTTATAAACCCAATTAAAATAATACTTTTAAAAATAAATTTCACATCTTCATTACCATTTATTAACGGTAAATCTGCCTTATATAAGACAATGTATCTTTAGATCATCCACTGCCAATTTCTTAACTAATACGGTCTATTGGTTAATAACAAACAACCGTTGAATATAGATTCAACAATCGATAAACAACTCAATAATCCAATCATTTCGATTAAACCGTTCATACAACAATAATCAATTCAACTCATAGTGGCCAACCAATAATGATTCAAGCGTACAGTTTAATACAAATATGTTTATGTAACCAACAGGGTAAGTTACCTCTATTGGAAATCATCGTTAGAAATAACGATGTCATTTTTATTTAAATTAAACCATGTTTAATTTAAATAGATGATATAACAATATGTATCAATACCCAAACAACCATCAAATCAACCAACACTTAGCAAACATGGTATAAACCCAATTTATGAAAATTTTAAATGGGATAACCGAGTGAGTTAAACTCACCTTGACTTGCTTTGGTCATTAAATGTTGGTTTTTCAATTAAATTAAACATCGTTTAATTTAATTAAAAATTCTTCTTGCTTCCAGTCCTGCCTGATCCTTCTTCATCACAATATTCTCGTCTCAACGGTCTCAACGAAACTGACCGTGTTCAAATCTGTCAACGTGTGTACGAGATATCATTTAAACAAATAAATAAGCTAATTTAATTATATAACTTTCAACCTTATTAAATAAAATGGCCCATTACCTTGCCTGTTCGGCCCACCTGATCCCCCAGCCTATTTCCAACGTTAAAACCCTTCCATCCTATTCCCAAATCCTCAGAAGGAAAAAAAAACTCCACCGCCTCCACAAAATTTCATCCATGGCCGAAACCCTAGATCCCATTTTCTGATTCTCATTAAAAATTGATCCCAGCTACACCGCCCCTATGCAATCAAACTCCAATTCTTCCTTCGCCTCCTAGCTGTCATCGCTTCGCCAAAACTTAGTTCCTCGATGATCCCGTTCCGCCCTAAAGCTTCGCTGGTCACACCCCCTTCTTGAAATAAAATAGCCTCCTTACACATCGACTACAGGCCTTAGACCATCAAGGTGGGGTTTCATCATTTCAGATTCACCATGCCGTAGGCTTTCGGTCTTGAGCAAACCATCAGAGAATCCGTCCGAACTATACCGTAGATTCACAACACAGATAAGTGTTTTTATCTGATTTTTATTCTGCTGCAGAAATTTTGTTTTGATTTCTATGTGGTTCGAACCATTTTCTTGTTCACTGTATTTGTTCGTATTGTGTTCTGGAATGAGGAAACACCCTTATGTGAATGTGTATTTGTAGTGTTAGATTTTTAGATAAGATTAATGTCTTATCTTAGATAGCTTCAGCTACAAATCCTTAGGCCATTGGTTTCTCCTTTTCAGATTGTGTGTACTGTGATGGCTGATAAATAATGATCGCTGTGAAATAGTGTTTTTGGTAGAGATTTGATGATTTTAGATTTCCAATACAGTTTCTGTTCACATTGAATGACTTGTAGGTTAAATGGGCTAAGTCTATGACTTGTTTATTAAATGCAGAAATTTAAATCTTTATCCGGTCTTGTGTTCAGATCTGCAAATGTATATAAATACATCCTTACCATGTAGATTTTTTATATGATATATCTATATATATCAGTTCATTGTCTAAAGATTTTGTGCCCCATTTAAAAATATGGCAGCAGTGAATTGGTACATGAAATCACTGTTTCGACTTGTCTGCATAGATTTGATAGTGAATATATGCATAATTTGATTTCACTTAGTTGTTCATGTACTTATAGGATTTGATATAAAAATATATTCCCATATCTTTAGTTGTTCAAGATTTATTTCCTTAGCTGTTTGGCTTTTTTTCTGTTTATGATCTGTGCTCGAGTCATGCATCAATATTTTAGAATGTACTATTTTTTTTCTTTCTTTTTTTTCTTTCTTCTTCTCTTCTTTTTAGACAATAGACTTAGCTGTTCATTTCCGTAGACTTGATGTTATACGAATATATATCCTCGTGGTTTAGCTATATTAGCTATGCATTACTGTGTATCAATTGGTGATGTGCATATATATTTTAGCTGTCTTTATAATGTATATTTTTGCTTTGATTTGCTTGGCGGAAAGTAAAAGTTAGGATGAATTGTCTTATCTTCTCTGTTTTGCATTGTACAATAACATATAGGCTTCCTTTTGCCATATGTATTTTCTTGTCTCCTTTAGCTGTTCAATTTTACTATTCTTTCTGTCTCTATTGATGTTCATTTATGTACCTAGTTAGCTTTTTCTGATTTGATTGAATATTTTCTTATTGTTTCAAGAAAGGAACGAAACAAGAGCAAGACATACAAGAGAAAGAAAAATTATGTTGCACGGTGGTGTCCATTCGGCTTTGTATTGGACAGAGAATTTTGTATATATTTTGCATTCGTACCAATGGTTATGTACATGATTATCTTGTTTTTCCTTTGTATTCACATTTTTACAACAATAATATGAATAAATATGTTGTTTTCTACATTGTATTAACAAATTTCAGTTTCATGTATATTTCAGTTTTATATGTTCATGTTTATGGAGCGACTTTTATTTGATGGACGAACATATGTATTCATGTTTTATTTTTGTTGCCGAATCAAACGAAATGCTGATGGTGTATGTATATATACATATAGATATGCATCTACATCGAGATATGGTGTTAAAATATAAGTTGTGTTAACATGGGTTTATTATTTTAATCTCATATGATCTCAATTCAAATTAGATTAAGTCTTAAACGGCTAACTTAATGATAATAAATTTATATCATTGTATTAAAACAACAACTTCAACTCCAAACAGTATAAAATTTAAAATTCAACGTTTAAAGTTTTGGGTTTAGTTAATATCCTATTTATATAAAAACCCTTTTATATTTATAAATAAAACGTTATAAATTTAAAAACAGTTCTATAGCGATTATACGAAAATTTAAATTATCCATAACTAATAAACTATAATATGAAATCTGATTTTTTTTCTCTTTCATATGAAAACTATAATTAACACGGTTTCAACGTTTCTCGTTTCACATGAATCCGACTTATATCGGATCCTGTATATCAAATTGAAGTTCAAAACTCTATTTTACGAACTGCCGCGCGATTTTGAGCTCGATTTATATTCAAACTTCGTTTTTATATAACGAAGTAAATATTAAAATCCATTAACCCTTCAAATATAATATTTAAAATATTATATTAAATATTTGACGGCCAAAAATACAGTTCGTTACATTCTTTCCTCCTTAAAATAATTTCGTCCTCGAAAATGCTAGGGTAAGAAAGAACGCTACAAACCCATTAACTTTTCAAAAATAAGAAATTTAAAACTCGATTTTTATTTCCAAACTAATCTAATTGGTTGTACAACCAGTGTAATTCAAATAAAAGAATTTTCCAAAATCTTTAAAAAAATTCTAACACCTTAAATTTTGGAAATTTTTTGGCAGAGTCTCCCTTGTACGGAGGACATCTGCAATATCGCAAGTTCAAGAAATATATATACATCGACCAACAGGGTTGGAAAAATTCAAAAACCAAACTCAAAAACCCAAATAAAAATCAAAATTCATATTTTGCATAGGCGTACCTTTTTGCGAGCATTATTATGCGGTAAGCAATATTTTATATTCGAGCTTGCTTAGTTATTATGAAACTCTATTCAAACTGGATTCAATTAACTCTAGAATTTTCTCTTGGATGGATTTTAAAGCTGAATTGGAACTTCTGCACCTGTTCTCAACTTAAATAAATTTCAGTAGCCCCTAAAAAAACATCAATTAGTTTCAAAATATCCATGTCATTCATATCAACCAATTCCACACACAATCTAATCCACATGAGATTATAATTATTTATAATCACATCATTTATTATTTAATTATCCATTCAGGCTTATTTGTCTGGATTGATTTATCCAACTTATTTATTTCATATTGGTTCTAAACCAAGTCTATCATTTTCAGATTTCTATTCAAGCAATCAACACACAATCCAAACAAATCATTCAAATCAACATTAACAAATCAATCGATTCCCCATATTATAATAAATTGAGAAAATCATTACTTTTATTATAAAATAAATAGGGCAAAAATAATTTCAAAAATAATTTTATATCAAATTACAAATACGCGCTCTCATATACATATACTCAAACTCAATCTAGGGCATTACTAACCCCATCTCTATCGAGTTACGCCACAGAGCCAAGGTTATCACTAAACCAATAGCTCTAATACCACTGTAACGAACCGGGGATTTCCGGCCCTGAAAAATTGACATAAATACCTTTACAGTAACTCATGCCGACCTCCCAAACACCAAAACACTGGATAGTTATTAGAAAGAAATTAGAGGGTGAGATAAGAAAGAAAGAAATATTAGAATAGAAGAAGAAGAAACAACACAACACAGATTCTCACATCGCAGCGGAACAAAATATAATACAGAAATAAATCTTTATTGAGAGCTTTAAAAATACTTACAATATCAGAGTACATCGCACACCGGGACAGTTATAATAACCTGTTCCCATATACAACACACAGCGGAATAGTAGCTATATAATATCATACGTCTGAACTCTTCTAGCTCGTCTCTTCACAATATTCGATAACCTGAACCTGTACACCCCAGGCTAACCCGAGCATTTACAAAACATTGGGTCAGTCTGGTGAACCAGAGTGAGAAAAACTCGCACAATATTAAGGATATCACACAACTTGATTTTTAAATTAAAATCTTTCAAAGAAAAAGATAATTGTAAGACCAAATCCACACATAAACATGGACGGTTTTTACCTTACGATAACCCAAAACGGTTTTGAAATTAATATCTTGTCTGATATTATAATAATGTCTAAATACAAGTAAATAGCAATCTAGTAGAACGCTTGCATCTCACGTTCCACATATATAGTATACAAACAAAACCGCAGGCGCTTATTGGAAATTGGGTTCCTACTATGACAAGGTATGGGACCACCTACCGATAGTGTATCTCTAGAGGCGAATACACTGGGTTCAACAAGAACGTCTTACAACCCGATCCTCACATAACCGACCACTCATTTCGCTTGAGTGTATCGAATGTAAGTCACCAATGGTTGGGTGCGACCCACCGTTTCCCGAAAAGGGACAGCATCGAAATAGATTTAAAGAATGAAATGGAATTTCTCTAGATAGGTGGTCATACACCCTTATGGGAGCGACCTAAATAGCCATGCTGCCTGCCCGATTTCTGTCATTTCCCAATTGATGAGGCTTGAGGTTTTGAATTATTTTTTAGATCATCTGATCACCATTCACTTTGAATGCCACATTGTCAGATCCGCCAAATCACTTATTGACGTCCATAAAAATACTCTGGTCGTTAAGCTAAGAGAAGTGCCCTTCTCTGCCACTAACAGAATTATAAAGATCAGCGTCCGTGATTCTTAAGAAATACTCTGTCAGACATTCGTCCATACAAGTCATCCAGGAACAGGATGAACCGAAAGTACCCTTCTATTGCACCCAATATAGGAATCACCCATGGGTCAGTAGCGAGAAGCCCTTGCAATCCATAGATTTCAACCACGACAGAATTACAGTTTATCTCGGGCCGCTAAGCCAGAGATTATAAGTAACCCTTCCGTTTCATGAAGATCTACAGTCATCAATTGCTCCATCTTCAATTAACATCTTTTACGTGTTTGCGGTTCGGAATGGTTTTCGAATATAAATTTGATCCCGGCCTTTCCGTACCAACATCGCATTGGGCATGATTTTGATAGTTGGTTATTTAACTATCAAAACAAACAAGCATAATTAATAAATTCATTGGTTGGCTATCCAGCATCACTTGGCCATTTAAAATACTATCTTTATTTTAATATATTTATTCTCAAATCATTTTATAATAATACTAAGAAAATATATCTTAAAACCATATCAAATTCTTCCTTTTAATATCATTTAAAACATTTGGTACTCATTATTTATCAATTGTTAATCGATTAAATTCATCCTTCATAAAATCGTCGGGTACGAACTCCCCTTTTTATTTCCATTTGGGACACGATAATTTACCACTTATATTTTCAGGATAAACCTATTCCCAAATCGTTATTTTCCATCAATCTCTTTTCTATTCCTTTCGCCATGGAAATGCCATTCAAATTCTCAAGCCCCTTCTATTTTGACATCCCAATGTGTGTGTATGTGTGTGTATATTCTCACAATCTTCAAATAATGCTACATTATTATTTTCCAAAGTAATTTGTTTTAACATCTCCACTATTACGACCAATATCATCTTTCGATAATCCTGAAGACGTTCAAGTTGGGTATTTAAAGTATATCTCAGACCTTGATCAACAACGTTCTTACCTTAAGATAATATCAGTTGTAATACAAAAAACCGATATTCATTCTCAATATCCAAACAAATCCTCTTTTACTCATTTCTGGACGAAACATCATTTCTTTTTATATACGGCAAATCTATTGTATCTTTATTACTCAATTCGTTTAAAAATTCTAATTCAAATGTGGTTTCTAATAATTCGTTTCAATAGTAATTCAATAAATCTTGTATTTTATAACAAAGTTTAACATGGAAATAAGTCCTCCAATTTAAACTTCGAATTTAAACTTAACTTATATCATTATTTACATAAACTTGCTTAAAACATCACTTTCCTATAACAATGGTTTAAAATTTTATAACCCTCTGTTTACACATTTTAAATCCCAAATATCTCTTTGATTATTGTTCAACAAATATCAATATTTAAAAATGGTTTAGTTATTCATTCTATTACCATTAATTAAATAATTCAATTTCGAGTAACACAGTTGACTAAGTCAACTTTACACATGATTAACACATTATGTCTTTCCATTTAAATTAATTTCAAATTAAATTAATTTAAGTAATTCCATTTGATTATTATAAAATGAGTAATAATCAAATCAAAATAATCTCATCTTAAATTGCTTCTTAAATTCAATTATCCTTGGTTATTAAATATCGCATTAATATCCACTCACTTTCTTACCAATATCGTAAATATAAGAACCATTTTATAAGATCATTCTATAATTTAGATAAGGCACATGCTTCGCACACAGATATATTTTTATACCAAAAATGGTTAAAATAATCGATGTAGGTATGGTTGGTCTATTTTCTTTTTATAAACCCAATTAAAATAATACTTTTAAATATAAATTTCACATGTTCATTACCATTTATTAACGGTAAATCTGCCTTCTATAAGACAATGTATATTTAGATCATCCACTGCCAATTTCTTAACCAGTACGGTCTATTGGTTAATAAAAAATAACCGTTGAATATAGATTCAACAATCGATAACCAACTCAATAATCCAATCACTTCGATTAAACTGTTCATACACTAATAATCAATTCAACTCATAGTGGTCAACCAATAATGATTCAAGCGTCCAGTTTAATTCAAATATGTTTATGTAACCAACAGGGTAAGTTACCTCTATTGGAAATCATCGTTAGAAATAACGATGTCATTTTTATTTAAATTAAACCATGTTTAATTTAAATAGATGATATAACAATATGTATCAATACCCAAACAACCATCAAATTAACCAACACTTATCAAACATGGTATAAACCCAATTTATAAAAAAATTAAATGGGATAACTGAGTGAGTTAAACTCACCTTGACTTTGTTTGGTTGTTAAATGCTGGTTTTTTAATTAAATTAAACATCATTTAATTTAATTAAAAATTCTTCTTGCTTTCAGTCCTGCCTGATCCTGATTCATCACAATATTCTCATCTCAAAGGTCTCAACGAAACTGACCGTGTTCAAATATGTCAATGTATGTACGAGATATCGTTTAAAAAAATAAATAAGCTAATTTAATTATTTAACTTTCAACCATATTAAATAAAATGGCCCATTACCTTGCCTGTTCGGCAGGCCTAATCCCCCAGCCCATTTCCAACGTTAAAACCCTTCCATCCTATTCCCAAATCCTCAGAAGGAAAAAAAAACTCCACCGCCTCCACAAAATTTCGTCCGTGGCCGAAACCCTAGATCCCCTTTTCTGATTCTCTGCAAAAATTCATCCCAGCTACACCGCCCCTACGCAATCACACTCCAATTCTTCCTTCGCCTCCTAGCTGCCGTCGCTCCGCCAAAACTTAGTTCCTCGATGATCCCGTTCCGCCCCAAAGATTCGCTGGTCATGCCCCCTTCTTGAAATAAAATAGCCTTCTTACACATCCACTATAGGCCTTAGACCACCAAAGTGGGGTTTCATCATTTCAGATTCACCGTACCGTAGGCTTTCGGTCTTGAGCAAACCATCAGAGAATCCATCCAAAGTATACCGTAGATTCACGACAAAGATAAGTGTTTTTATCTGATTTTTATTCTGCTGCAGAAAGTTTGTTTTGATTTCTATGAGGTTCGAACCATTTTCTTGTTCACTATATTGGTTCGTACTGTGTTCTGGAATGAGGAAACACCCTTATGTGAATGTGTATTTATAGTGTTAGATTTTTAGATAAGGTCAATGTCTTATCTTAGATAGCTTCAGCTACAAATCCTTAGGCCATTGGTTTCTCCTTTTCAGATTGTGTGTACTGTGATGGTTGATAGATAGTGATCGCTATGAAATAGTGTTTTTGGTAGAGATTTGATGAATTTAGATTTCCAATACAGTTTCTGTTCGCATTGAATGACTTGTAGGTTAGATGGGCTAAGTCTATGACTTGTTTATTAAATGCAGAAATTTAAATCTTTATCCATTCTTGTGTTCAAATCTGCAAATGTATATAAATACATCCTTGCCGTGTATATTTGTTATATGATATATCTATATATATATCAGTTCATTGTCTAAAGATTTTGTGCCCCATTTAAAAATATAGCAGTAGTGAATTGGTACATAAAATCACTGTTTCGACTTGTCTACACAGATTTGATAGTGAATATATACATAATTTGATTTCACTTAGCTGTTCATGTACTTATAGGATTTGATATATAAATATGTTCCCATATCTTTAGTTGTTCAAGATTTATTTCCTTAGCCGTTTGGATTTTTTTTCTGTTCATGGTCTATGCTCGAGTCATGCATCAATATTTTAGAATGTGCTATTTTTTTTCTCTTTTTTCTCTTTCTTCTTCTATTCTTCTTAGACAATATCTAACTTAGTTGTTCATTTCCGTAGACTTGATTGTATATGAATATATATCCTCGTGGTTTAGTTGTTTAGCTATATTAGTTATTCATTACTGTGTATGAATTGGTGATGCGCATATATATTTTAGTTGTCTTTATAATTTATATATTTGTTTCGATTTGCTTGGTAGAAAGTAAAATTTAGGATGAATTGTCTTATATTCTCTATTTTGCATTGTACAATAACGTATAGGCTTCCTTTTGCTATATGTATTTTCGTGTCTCCTTTAGCTGTTCAATTTTACTGTTCTTTCTGTCTCTATTGCTGTTCATTTATGTACCTAGTTAGCTTTTTCTGATCTGATTGAAAATTTTCTTATTGTTTCAGGAAAGGAACGAAACAAGAGCAAGACATACAAGAGAAAGAAAAATTATGCTACACGCTGGTGTCCATTTGGCTTTGTATTGGACAGAGAATTTTGTATATATTTTGCATTCGTACCGACGGTTATGTACATGATTATCTTGTTTTTCATTTGTATTCACATTTGTACAACAATAATATGAATAAATATGTTGTTTTCTACATTGTATTAACAAATTTCAGTTTCATGTATATTTCAGTTTTATATGTTCATGTTTGTGGAGCGAATTTTTATTTGATGGACGAACATATGTATTCATGTTTTATTTGTGTTGTTGAATCAAACGAAATGCTGATGGTGTATGTATATATACATATAGATATGCATCTACATCGAGGTATAGTGTTAAAATATAAATTGTGTTAACATGGGTTTATTATTTTAATCTCATATGAACTCAATACAAATTAGATTAAGTTTTAAACGGCTAACTTAATGATAATAAATTTATATCATTGTATTAAAACAACAATTTCAACTCCAAATAGTATAAAATTTAAAACTCAATGTTTAAAGTTCTGGGTTTAGTTGATATCCTATTTGTATAAAAAACCTTTTATATTTATAAATAAAACGTTAAAAATTTAAAAACAGTTATATAGCGATTATTCGAAAATTTAAATTTGCCATAACTAACAAACTATAATACGAAATCTGATTTTTTCTTTTTCATATAAAAATTATAATTAACACGGTTTCAACATTTCTCGTTTCACAGGAATCCGACTTATATCGGATCATGTATATCAAATTGAAGTTCAAAACTCTATTTTACGAACTACCGCGCGATTTTGAGCTCGATTTATATTTTAAATAAATTAACGTTCAAACTTCGTTTTTAAATAAAGAATTAAATATTAAAATCCATTTACCCTTCAAATATAATATTTGAAATAAAAAATTAAATTAAATATTTGACGGCCAAAAATACAGGTCGTTACATTCGTGATCTGATTGAAACGGGTTAGACGTGGAGGGCTACTCGAGTATGTGAAACTACCAACAGCGCCTGCACCTGCGCTGCTACCTCTTGCTCTCCGAAGAGGGAATGACCCTGGATCAAGCTCTCGTGGGCTCATCATCAACTTGTCTGGATGAGATCAGCTTTCATTTTCTGCAATTCTTAGGCTTTAATATTTGATTTTGCTTTCATTAGGTTTTCCGATTGGTTTAACCAGAGTACACACGTACGAGGTTAGGACGTAGCCCAAAGCATGCTCTGGAATCAATGTCAAACCAATCAGGATTTGATTTGGTTTTGCATTTTGAATTGAATAAGAAAAGATTTTCCAAGCATGGATTATGTTTGGCAAATTCAAGTATCTTGTCAGGATGTAGCAAGATCCTCAACCTCGGTTAGCCGTACTTATTTTGAAACACTAGGTGTGGATTACGCCTAGGGTCGGACTATCTTGTCAACCTGTGGCAAATATAGTTTTCTCTGGATATGAGTATGGATGATACTCAGATTGATAACTTGAGTGTGTTTTATACTCGCTTTGGAATCTTAAGTATGGATTATACTTAGGAACTGCAAACGGTCTTGTCACGATGTGACAAAAGAAATTGGGTATGGATTATACTCGGTTTGAACTTCTTGGTATGGATTATGCCTAGAAGGTTTGGACCTTGCCAGGATTTGGCAGGATGACTTGGACAATCCTCGAGTATGGTCTATGCTCAGGGAAGTTTGGATAATAATGTCAGGATTTGGCATAATTGTTTTACTTCTATCTCTACACAGATATGGATTTCTCGGATTATCCAGAACACATCTTCCCTCAGCCAGCAAGATATGTTCTGGGGGGCAAGCTTGTTGACACGCTTTTTGGTAAAAACTGTCACACATGGAATTTCTGGATAGCATCGCGCTCAGGCACTGAAAACATCGTCAGAAGACAAAGAGCGGTTTTGTCAAAGTCACATCAAAAACAAAGAATGGCCCAAAACTCCTATCAGACGACCTCTTTTAGGCCGAAAACAGCAATTACTGAGCTTTGCTTTACATCTCTTGTAGCCCTCTAAATTAGCTTCAGAATGAGCCTTCGTTTCGCCCAATCGTCCTTACCGTTTGAAAGTTATGCATGTTTCCGTGAACGGGTATAATATGGCATTGACTGGCAATCACTTGGATGAAGTGACGAATCGTAATTAGCTCGGATTATGGACTGGCTCGCCCCCTTATGGCTCGTCCTCTCCTTCTACTCGTGAAGACCCCACGGCTCGTGTATTAGCTTGGCTTGCCCCCTTCGCATGATCCACCTCCATCTCGTGGTACATCCATTAACCGCGATCCGATCACCTCGCCAGCACCTCCGGATCACAACCCGCTCGTGGAGCACACGTGGACCATGACCCCAGAGACCACGACCTGACCACCAACTCCTCATCCCTAGCTCATCATCCCGGTTCGTGGTGCACACCATGGTCACGAACCGCCTGGGGCTGACGCTCCTGCACACAATTTTGACCTATTCTCTAGGCTACCCCGCTCCTACTTTTCTGGATCGGGTGCCACGTACCCCATCACAAACCGGTCTTTCCAGAAGCTCTCCTACAGCTATAAATACACCATTTGAAGTCATTTTCAAGGATTTTTTGGCTCTAGCTCCTCACAGCTTCCGCCATTGCTCTCTGCAAAGCAATTTCAGCAGCAAAGGAGCCAAATGCCACATTATAACAAGAGGATTTCGTGCATAATCTTATGATTTCTTACCCCTTTTCATTGTAAACACGAGTATTTCGTGTATAAACCGAGAGAATTGTACTTGTAACTTCTTAGGATTTAAGAAGAGATAAAGTGGACGTAGGCTTGGTTTGAGCCGAACCACTACGAAAACTTTGTGTGTCTCCTCTGATTTTACTTTTTTCTGCATTCTGTGATCTGTGATCTACATTTGGGTGTTAGGCGCAGATTTTGATCTAATAGGTTTACTACACCTTGAGAAGGTCTTAAGTGGCTGACTCTCTTCTTGTCTAGTTTGGATCTTAAGTGGTTAGGAGTAGATCCCTTCGAAGGTTTATTCCTTAGAGAGGAACCAAAGTCATAGGACTTACCCTTATTACATTCGAAGTAAGTCTTTGGGTCCTCCTTCTCTAAGAGTGGTTATGCATCAGTGGTAACGGAGTAGGGTAGTTCACGGGGGATGTCCACTTCCTCTAGAAGCCTATAAGGAGCTCAACTAGGGACATGATTGGTATGTAAAAGATAAGTTGTCGTTACATGCTTATCAACTGTCTAAGGGAAGTATTAAGCGACATATGTGTCCTACCGTAATATCAGTTAATAGTAATGTTCGCAATACTACTTCTCATAATACAATTGAGAGTATAGATTTAAGAATGTTGACGTATTAGGACAGGGTCTTAAGGGGATAAGGTCCGCATTTGGGTTATAAGAGATTACATGAATCCACCTTTAATAGGGCCATACGTGACCGAGAATTCCCACCTTATTGGGTCTTCACCTTAAAAACACTAATGAGCGATTGACTTGGATATCCACCTCATTGGTTAGATACATGGTGTTTGTGTGAATCTTGTGTGTTGCATAGACATCCTATCTTGGTATTATACTTTGGGAATACTACCTTGGAAAGGGTAGTAGAGTTGTGCGTAAAACATCTACAAGGTTAGGCTATAATCACTAACCTTGATATGCATACTTCTTGGTTGAACCAAACGGGATACACCTGTGTATTATAAGTTGTATTGTACATTTCTTAGTCACTAGAACTTCTTGTTCTGACCCACTCCTCATTAAAACCTCCCAGGTTTCCTAGAGAAGGTTGGATTCTCACATGTGTTTAGGTTTGGCTTTCGGTTCTCGTTCTCTCTCATGCTCGGTATTGGCAAAGTGACTTACTTTGAAAAAGGTAGTTATGTTAGTTAATACTAGTTTATCCTATTCTGTTTCCGCTGTGAGTTATCTTATCGTACTCTGATTATGATCATGCTTATTTATTTGCAGGTACTAGATTTACACGCTCCATGCTTGGTTGTGTTTGAGTTTCGATTTTTTCGATATTTGGGCGTAGAAAAGTGTAAGGTGTTACATATGCCTTCTTCCACAATGAACGTGCAACATTTGATTAAAAATCGTAAGATTAAAGATTTTGTCAATCTTGATGAAACTTTCATGGATTTGGGTATAATTTTGGTAAGCTTATTCATTTCAATTTTACTTGATCAACATTAACAGTTGTATATGCATGTATATCTTCTTTGTTGAAAACTTTGTGCTCTCTGCTATTTATCGTATTATATTGTTATGTTTTTGCATGTCTATCTTCTCAACTGTAATCTTTTTTCCTTTACAGCTTCGTGATCTTCTTAAGAGTTCCCTTCTCTTTAAGTTTCCGTTATCTGGCACATGCTTTCAGAAGATGGACAACGTTGAAAACCCTGAACTTGACTCAAATATCCAAAATTTGAGGATAGCTCCTCAAACGAGGAATCAAAGAGAATTAAAGCCAAAAAAAAATTTGTATGCAAATCAAGTAATAAGGTATTGAATGCAGAAGTAGGGGTGGTTTTATGAATCTACTATTTAGCATCTTGACTCTTCCATTGGGAGCTATTATCAAACTCCTAAGCAAATCCTCCTCCATTAGTTGTTTAGATAATTTGTACAAGAGTGTTTAAAACCTAAGTTCTAATAGTGATGGCGAGTCTTTAAGCCTGGTTCATGCAACTTGTTGCTACATCCCAAACTTGCAGCTCATTTTAAACCAAGTGATTCACTGTTCTCTGTTTGCGAGATGAGCACTTTGACTGGTAAATTTGCCAGGTATCACAATTCTACTTATTCAGTAGCAGATCTACTTGATTCAGTTGCAGTGAATCCAAAATTATAGTCAGGTAGTCAAGTTGGGGGTAGTTATGCAAATATGGAAACTAGATTCTTGATAACTAATGATCTACAAGTAAAACAATTGTCAGCATTATATGCTTTTTAGACTATTAAAAGTTCCAAAACCCCATTTTCTGCTTTTGAACCTAAGATTTATGCACTGAAAGGATTTGAGGATGGAAATTCTATCAAGTTACACTACAGATGATAGGACACCACTCATGGAGTACTACGGAATGAAATAAGTTCCTAGATGTACTCCGAGAGTTTAGATTTACACACAGCTTGGCCGGTAAGAGTCACGAGATAAGGATAGCGATGGAAGTGATAAAATAGGCACAAGTATTATCCTTCCATGTTGTAATGCGTGTATTATCCTGGTTTCGTTCTGTCTTTATTGTATTTTTTGAGAATTTTTGCTCTAATACCACTCTGTAGTGCCGCACCCCGAGGCCCACCCTAATAAAGAGAATTACAAAGTAATACTGCCTATTAGAGTGAAGAATATAGATGGTTGAGGTAGACCATTCGTAATCCTCTATTAGAAGAGTATCAAATATGTCAATTGGGTGTATAGTATTTTTTTCCTTACGTCAAGTGCATCGACGTACTCAATTCATCTAATATAAAACAACGATGACTAAGGATCATATTTACAACAAGTAATCACACATCACAGATACCAGAACAAATCACATATAGGTATAACATTAGAATATAACATATATACATGTGCTAATCTTGAATCGTTACATAAACCATACTCAAATACAACAATCTCCCAGATAATAAGTATATAACATTCGAGTACACAATTACACAACTAAGGAATAGCCTATGGAGAGGTAGTCCAAGATGGATCAGCTAAACACGAATCAACCGTCAGCTAAACCTAAAACAACTCGGCCTGGCCCGCGTATTACATACATGGATCAGTCCAGCTTAAACATGTCAGTAATGATAATGGATGAAATAAAGTATCAACTAAGCATAGATTCATTTTCATAAGAAAAGGAACCACAAAAACATAGATTTATAGGAAACATATGTAACGATACGAATTTCGCTCGGACCTAATCGATCGCTAAATCGATCAAGATCGTTCGATGCCCGGATACGTTAACTCTGGGCATACAACACATTTGAACAAATATTAGAAGACTTTTATAAACATTATAATAATGTTACATTAGAGTACAGAATATATTTGAGTACATCGAAAAATAATACTACAACGGAAGATTAATTTACAATAAATTTAATACAATGCAGTGGAACCAATGAACTAACACAGTGGAATCCTATCAATGCTCTGGACGTAGCTTTAAGCTTCAATCAAGAATCCTGCTCAATAAATAAATATCTGCAAAACAAACCATGCGACTGCCCATGTGGAAATAGGGGCACCCGAGTTTGCAAGTGAAACAAACTACGAGTCAGTCATGGGACTGGTATGAGAAATCTTACCTAATTTATGTAATAATAAGGCAAGTCACAGGACCACGCTGCTAAGTGAAACGGGTCTACTCCATTGGATTGCCAGTGAATAAAATAAGTGAATCTTTTAAACAAAATAGGGCTTTTTAGAAAAATGAAACCATTATAAGACTCAAGTCTCATCACATAATGCAACGCAAACCGGAGGATAGAGTTTTACCTTATAACGGTCAAATATGATTGATACATATAAAACAAAAATCATTTGATATTATTATTAGTGTCTAGTCAGTTTAAAACACTTTTCAATATAAATGTATCAATTCTAGACAGCATAGTAACCCATCCTACTATGTCGCCAAATATAGGTTTACAATCAAATCCGTAATGTCGAATTGGAAATTGGGTTTCCATCATGAGTCAAGGCTAGGGATGGTCTCCTTACCGATTTGGATTACCTCTAGCAAGATGACCCAGGATCCCCCGCAGTGAACGCTTGGATCCTGCAGGGCCGGTCCACACATACTTTAGTGGATTAGTTATTCCTGAACACACGTCTCCCGGTCCTATTGGACCAATCTCTGAGCCATTGGAGACTCAATATCCGAGGTAACTCGTTTTCCATCATCCACATAAGTAAAAAATGTTTGGGCTCCATAGCATGACACTACTTCTAACTAGAAAGAAACGTCGTGCACTCCCTGCGTTCCCTTATCCTGTTTCTGACTCTTACCGGGGTGTGATGCTCATGAATTAACGTTATACACAAAGCTATGCGAATTAAAGTTTTGCTTTGATCATCAACCACAAGGCTCTGCTTTTCAACAAAAGTCTAGATCATTTACATCTTAGCATGCCACATTGACAATCCACGCAATGCGACTGATATCTGTAGAGATATAACCTTTAAGCTCGTACGTCTCAGACAAGGGTGTTAAGCAAGAGAATAAATACTCCACCACCAAACAGATATATATTTAATAGAAATCAATCAACATAGAATGAAATCCAATGTCAGACATGCATCCATTTACAAGTCCGTTCTGGGACTGAACGAACCAAACAGATATATATTTAATAGAAATCAATCAACACATATGTCCAATATGTAAGAGAGGTCCTCGCATATCTGGACAATCAACAAGTACGTCCGGACAACTACCACTTTAACCCTTTCCTGGGAGCTAACCAATCCAAGGCATCAGTAGTTGTCCATTCGATGTGAAGATCGCTGGTCTTTAACTACCATCTTCAATGTCTTCGACTTTTACCATCGTATAATTATTTGAAATGAGATTTAACTCGGCGTTTTCAAATAATTCTCGAATATATATAAGTCAGATCATTTCTTTCTTTGGTTAAATTTAATTCAATTTTATAGATTAATGTCAAATAAATCTAACCATCCATATTACTTTATAAACCAAGAGAAATTGGTTTATTTTCATTCCATATCGTTTATAATATTTTATAACGATTTATCGCTATTTTTATTTATATAAAAATAGCTCATTTAATTCGAACGATGTTACAGGTCATTACGCGACCCTGGCGCTGTTTTCATTCAGATTTGAATTATACATTTCTTGAAATCTAACCATTGGATTTTAACAAATTTAATATCGTTGGAAAAATCTTTCCAAAGTGAACCCAACGGTTCCAGTTTTAGGAAAATCCGACGGTCGGATCTCTCGGTATAATCGTTTAAAGTTACGATTACAAAATGCGAATTACCTCGTGCGATTTGTTTAATTTTAATATATATATATATATATATATATATATATATATATAGTTCGGTCGAAGGTTTCAAAACCATTTATTTTACTTCATGTAAATTTTGTACAATTCATATTCATGTTAAAAATTAAATTTTTAACATACAAACATATATTTCAAGACATGATTTTTTTTGTACAATTACTATTTATGCTAAAAATTATAATTTTAACATACAAACATATATTTCAAGACATGACTATTTAATTCACTTCATTAACATGTAAAAAATAATATTTTTATCTAATAAATATATTTTAACATTTGATTCTTTTATACTACTTCACTAACATGTTAAAAACGATGTTTTTATCTAACAAAACATTTTTAACATATGATTCTTTTATTTTAACTTAACATGATAAAAATGACATTTTTAATGACAAATATGTTTTAACACATAATTCTTTTATTCTAACTTAACATGATAAAAATGACATTTTAATGACAAACATGTTTTAACACATAATTCTTTTTATTCTAACTTAACATGATAAAAATGACATTTTTAATGACAAACATGTTTTAACACATAATTCTTTTTAACTTCACTAACATGTTATAAATGACATTATTTTAATGAACTAAAACATGTTTAACAAATGATACTTTTTTATATTAACATTGCTAATATGTAAATGACATTATTTTAATGTTAAAAACATTTTTATCAACCTTGAATCTTTTAATGAATCAAACATACAATAAAAATGTAATCTTTATTGTAAAAACATTTTATTTAAAACATGAATCTTTTTAATGATTTGAACATACAATAAAAATGTAATTTTATTATAAAAACGTTTTATTTAAAACATGAACATTTTTTATGATTCTACATACAATAAAAATGTAATTTTATTGTTAAAACATTTTCTTTCAAACATGAACATTTTTGATGATTCTACATACAATAAAAATGTACTTTTATTGTTAAAACATTTTCTTTCAAACATTAACATTTCTAATGATTCTACATAAAATAAAAATGTACTTTTATTGTTAAAACATTTCTTTCAACTAAACATGTTTAACCAATGATTATTTTTCTATTCAACTAAACATATTTAATAAATGATCCTTTTTCCATTCAACTAAACATGTTTAACAAATGATTATTTTTCCATTCAACTAAACATGTTTAACAAATGATATTTTTCTATTCAACAAAACATGTTTAACAAATGATTATTTTTTTATTCAACTAAACATGTTTAACAAATGGTTATTTTTCTAACATTGCTAATATGATTATTTTAATTAAAGAAAATCATATTTTTCTAATATCGCTAACATGATAATATTTTAATCAAACAAAATCATATTTTTCTAACATCGCTAACATGATAATATTTTAATCAAACAAAATCATATTTTTCTAATATCGCTAACATGACAATATTTTAATCAAACAAAATCATATTTTCCTAATATCGCTAACATGATAATATTTTAATAAAAAAAAAATCATATTTTTCTAATATCGCTAACATGATAATATTTCAAACAAACAAAATCATATTTTAACCTATGATCATTTTTATCTTCGCTAACATGTTAAAAATAATGTTTTATCAAACAAAATCATATTTTAACCTATGCTCATTTTATTCTAAACTAACATGTTAAAAGTGACATTTTTATCAAACAAAACATATATTAACATGTAATTATTTTATTCAAAACTAACATGTTTAAAGTGACATTTTTACCAAATAAAACATATATTAACATGTAACTATTTTATCCTAAACTAACATGTTAAAAGTGACATTTTTATCAAACAAAGCATATATTAACATGTAATTATTTTATTCTAAACTAACATGTTAAAAGTGACATTTTTGTGATTCTACATACAATAAAAATATACTTTTTATTGCTAAATCATTTTATATCAAACATGAACATTTTTAACTTTGCTTACATGTTAAAGGTTACATTTTTAATGAACAAATTCATATTTATCAACTGATCAATTTTCTAACTTCGCTAACATGTTATAAATAATGAACAAAACATATTTAACAAATGATCATTTTTGTAACATCGCTAATATGTAATTGACATTATTTTAGTGAACAAAACATATGATTATTTTTCTAACATCGCTAACATGTAAATGACGTTCTTTAACAAATGATCATTTTCTAACTTCGCTAACATATTATAAATAATGAACAAAACATATTTAACAAATGGTCATTTTTCTAACATCGCTAATATGTAAATGACATTATTTTAATGAACAAAACATATGATTATTTTTCTAACATCGCTAACATGTAAATGACATTATTTAACAAATGATCATTTTCTAACTTCACTAGCACGTAAATGATATTGTTTTAATAAACAAAATCATATTTTTAACATATGATTATTTTTCTACTTTGCTAACATGTAATTGCTAATGTTAAAATAAACAAAATCATATTTTTGTCATATGATTATTTTTCTAACATTGTGAACATGTAAATGATAACGTTTTAATTTTGCAAAATCTCGTTAATGAATCAAACATGTAATAAAAATATAATTTTTATTGTCCAATCATTTTATTTAAAACATGATTCTTTTTAATAAATCAATAATACAATAAAAAGGTAATTTTTATTTCCTAATCTTTTTATTTAAAAACATGATTCTTTTTAATGAATCAATAATACAATAAAAAGGTAATTTTTATTGTCCAATCTTTTTATTTAAAAACATGATTCTTTTTAATAAATCAATTATACAATAAAAAGGTAATTTTTATTGTTAACATATTTTATTTAAAACAATGAATATTTTTAATTATTCCTACATACAACAAAAATATATTTTTTATTGTTTGAACATTTTAACTCAAGCATGACCTAATTTGTGATTCGCACATACAATAAAATATATTTTTTATTGTTAATATATTTTATTTCCTAACATGAACATTTTTGTCATTTATACATACAATAAAAATATAATTTTTATTGTTAATATATTTTATTCCTAACATGACAAATTTTGTGATCCATACATACAATAAAAAATGTAATTTTTATTGTATAAACATTTTATTCCTAACATGACAAATTTTGTGATACATACATACAATAAAAAATGTAATTTTCATTGTATAAACATTTTATTCCTAACAATGAATATTTTGATTAACAAAATATCATTTTAACATATATTTCTTTCTACACAATTCAATCCAACAATCTATCGCAACCACAATAAATCAATTCCAATTCTATACAACGCGTATATATATTTTATATATCGTATATATAAATTAAATATCACAATCAATTTTATTTTTAAATTTAGAAATATCACATTGGTTTTACTCCTTCAAAAATTGGAGTTAGCTCCAAATCAGTCCTAGTCGGTACCATGTTGTAGCTCTCGACAAGAGGATTCCAACGCTTCTGAAATTGTCCAATTCTGATTCCGTATGAATCAGATATTAGATTTTAAACATTAATTACATTTAATTACACAGCTAATTATAATTAAACCCTAATTAATCTAATTAATTAGACCCTCTTCATCGTTTCTCTTCTGAACCCGTTGAAATGAACTAAACCCACCGTTGCTTTCAATTTCCGTTCACCGCGACCCCTACACTCGCCTAGCCTCCGATCTAACATGCTCCATGTGACGGCTGGGAATTTCGCTCGATCCGAATCAGTCGTTAAACCGATCTAGACCGTTCGAAACCCCTGACTGTTTGAGAACAGGACAAATCAGAACGCAAACGGAAGAACATTTCATTGTTATTACAACAATTCCATCAGATACAAGAATATACAGAGTATAAATGAATAAATTACATTCGATAAATATCAGAGATTACAATAAATTACATAGCAGCGGAAAAATAATACAAAGCACAACTGAAGGTGATATACAGATACAGAGCTTTCCGGATATCATTCCAGCTGTAAACCAGGATCCTGTGAATATAAATCTGCAAAACCAAAACTACTAGCTGCCCGTGCGGAAAATAGGGGCACCCAGAGTTTAGGTTAAAACAATAAACTCCAGGTCAGTCATGTGACTGGTGTGAGAACTAAAACAGTTATTTAAAACTTTACTTTAAAGGAGAGTAATTCGAGGGACCACGCCGTATAACACGGAACGGGTTTTCTCCCAAGAATACCAGTGCATAGAATAAACAACGCAATGCTTTTTCGGAAAATGAAGCTATTATAAGACCCAGGTCCCATCACACAATGCAACGCAAGCCGGAGGATAGGGTTTTCCCTTATAATAGCCAAACATGCTTGGTACGTTTAAAACAAATCATTTGATACTATAATAAGTGTATAGTGTCAAAACAATTTCAATCATAAATATAAATCATAGACGGCATAGCATCCCATGCTACTATGTCGCCATACTAGGCTCTACAAATAAAGCCGAAATATCTCGTATTGGAAATTGGATTTCCGTCATGAGTCGAGGCAAGGGGCAAGCTCCTCTCCGCTTCGAGACACTCTAGCAAATGTCCCAGGGCTACGCACTCTGGGCAACCCTTGGATGCTTCAGGGCCGGTCCTCACTTACGTTAGAGGATTAGTTATTCCTGAACACACGTTTCCCGGTCCTTACAGACCTATAATCGAGGCGCCTCATCCAACAACCACAAAGGTGAAAAGTATATATATGTCAGGGCTGGTAAGTCACAGACACCACCAAAGCTAGAAAGAAACGTCGTGCTCTCCCTATAGTCCGTATCCCGTTTTTAACTCATACCGAGGTGTGAGGCTCGCGAATTCACGTTATACACAAAGTTGCCACGTAGGCGTGCTTGGATCATCAACCACAAGACTCTGCTTTTCAACAAAAGCCTTGATCATTGCATCTTAGCGTGCCACACAGGCAATTCATGCCATGCGACTGATGTCCATCGATATACAACCTCTGAGCTCGTACGTCTCAGAGAAGGGCGTTAAGCAAAAGAATAAATTCTTCGCCGCCAAACAGATGTATATTTAATAGAAATCAATCAACACAGAATAAAATCCAATGTTAGACACACAATCCATTTACAAGTCCGTTCTGGGTCTGAACGAAACCGGAGGCACTTTCCTCGCATATCCATCCATCTCCAAGTACGTCTGGACGACCACCAACTATTTCCATCCTCTTGGGTGTACAGCCCAATCAGGATCGTCGGTAATTACCCAAACGATGTGAAGACTTCCGGTCTTCGACCACCGCCTTCGTCTTCGACATATCGTCGAATCGGTTATTCAGAATGGGTGTAAACCCGGACTTTCCGAACAACCCGCGTATATTAAAAACAAATGTTACGCAAACACAACATACGCCTCATTCCAATTCATTAGTCACTAACCGCAAATTAGCAAGAGAACAATTTCCCAAACATTAACCCCGAAGGCCGAAACCAACATCAGATCAATATCCAGGAAACCATTCTTCTTAGCCAACCTACAGCTAGTTTCTAAATTCCACATTCTTAGGGAAAGATTCCCATTAATTTTATCCAAGATAAATTCTTTAAAATTTATCCTGTAATCTTCCTTTGGATGTCGTTTCAAACCAAATTATGGTTTTTCTAAACTAGTCGAGATTAGCGAACCACACCGAAGTAATTATTTATTTTATTTCCCAATCCCAACCTATTCATCCCATGAAGCAAAACTGGTAATACTCCATATCTAACACCACGGTGTTATCGGTAAAATTAATTACCATTTCACGTTCAAATCTAATTGAAGATTTAACTATCGCTTTGGAGCAAAACTAGCGATGCTCCATTCTCGCTCAATTCTAAATTTGATAATTTAGATTATAGATTCACATTTCAACCTAATTGCAGATTCGTTAAAACTCCTTTTACTGGGTTAAAGAACTAGGTGTTATTTAAAACACGGTTCACGATAAACCCAAATCACATTCTATTTATTATCGGGTTAAAGAACTAGGGTTATTTAAAACACAGTTCACGATAAACCCATTTCAAATCCAATCAAATATATTAGAAATTCCGATTATTTAAAACCCCTTTTTAAATCTAATTTATTTATTTAAAAACAATTCGGGTTTTAAATTGAGTTCAAACTAGTTCATTTCGATAAAAATCCATTTTTATCTTTTCAAATATGGAGTTTTTCATCCCAAATTTTCCCAAATCATTTCTAATGATTTTACACAAATTATTACTATTTTTAATAATTTTATCAAGGCCCGTACAGTCGATTTCCATCAACGGCCATCGAACTGCACTTACAGCGACCTTTTTCGAATTTGATTTGGACGTATCTCCAAATACAACCATTAGATTTCAAATTTCTAATATTCGTTAGAAAGCTCTTTTCGATACGAACCCAACGGTTCCGGTTTTAGGAGAATCCGACGGTCGGATCTCCCGTAATGTCCGTTTGAAATAAATGGTCGAAATTCACGAACTGCCGCGGCGCGGCGCGTTCTATTCAGGCCATTATTTTATATATATAATATATATTTCGTCGATTTCTATTTAAAACGAATTATATAAATAGTTTTAAATTCGTTTCAAAAGCAATTTCAACTTCCATTTCAATTCAAATCAAAATTGAATTCTTCTTTATAAATTCGTTTTAAAATTCATTTCTATTCAATTCAAATTTCAATTCAATTTGAATTCATTTCAATTCGCTTTCGATTCAATTTGAATTCGTTTTCAATTCAATCCAATTTCAAAGTCGTTTTCTATTCGATTCAATTCAAATTGGTTTTCTATTCGATTCAATTCAGATTGGTTTTCTATTCGATTCCATTCAAATTGGTTTTCTATTCGATTCAATTCGAATTGGTTTTCTATTCGATTCAATTCAAATTGGTTTTCTATTCGATTCATTTCGAAATCGTTATATATTCAATTCATTTCGAAATCGTTTTATATTCAATTCATTTCGAAATCACTTTATATTCAATTCATTTCGAAATCACTTTATATTCAATTTATTTCGAAATCGTTATATATTCAATTCATTTCGAAATCACTTTATATTCAATTCATTTCGAAATCGTTATATATTCAATTCATTTCGAAATCTCTTTATATTCAATTCATTTCGAAATCGTTATATATTCAATTCATTTCGAAATCACTATATATTCAATTCATTTCGAAATCGTTATATATTCAATTCATTTCGAAATCATTATATATTCAATTCATTTCGAAATCGTTATATATTCAATTCATTTCGAAATCGTTATATATTCAATTCATTACGAAATCATTATATATTCAATTCATTTCGAAATCGTTATATATTCAATTCATTTCGAAATCACTATATATTCAATTCATTTCGAAATCGTTATATATTCAATTCATTTCGAAATCGTTATATATTCAATTCATTTCGAAATCGTTTCAATTCATTTCGAAATCACTATATATTCAATTCATTTTGAAATCGTTATATATTCAATTCATTTCGAAATCGTTTCAATTCATTTCGAAATCACTATATATTCAATTCATTTCGAAATCGTTATATATTCAATTCATTTCGAAATCGTTATATATTCAATTCATTTCGAAATCGTTATATATTCAATTCATTTCGAAATCGTTTCAATATTCATTTTAAAATGAATAAAATCGATATAAATATCATTCACGTCAAAATGGCGCATCTCTAATCAACACGGTTTTATATATTTCAATAATTCCGTTATTTTTTTCAACAAATGAACATTTGTTCTATCCAATACCTGAATCTATATTTTTGTCTACACACGACTAATCTCAACGATGAGTACCGTCCATATGTGACTATTTTTGTTATTTAATATATTTTATAAAAATTATGGTATCTATCGTTTGATTTAAAATCAGACTCCAACCGTAAATTAGTAAGAGAACGATTTCCTGAATATTAACCCCGAAGGCCGAAACCAACATCAGATTAATATCCAGGAGACCACTCATCTCATCTATTTTCCAAATGATTTCTAATTCTATATATGATAAAGATGTAAATTTTATGGTTAAAATATTCCGTTCAACACATGACTAATCTCAACGGATGAGTACAGTCAACACATGAACTTCTACTTTATAATGATAAAGATATAAATTTTATTGCTAAAATATTTCGTTCAACACATGACTAATCTCAACGGATGAGTACAGTCAACACATGAACTTCTACTTTATAATGATAAAGATATAAATTTTATTGCTAAAATATTTCGTTCAACACATGACTAATCTCAACGGATGAGTACAGTCAACACATGAACTTTTACTTTATAATATTCTTTATCTTCTAAATTGGAATGAGGCCCAATCAATTACCATATAGCGTTAACTATATGGATTTCCATACAACACATGTATATGATAGCATTGAAAAATAATCAACCATCAACCAAAGTGCACTACACTGTATAAGCATCAAATATAGATATTTAACGCTTATAACAGCCTGTCAATCAATCGATCGACATATTTAATAAATCAGGATGAGTGAACTTCATATTTCATCCCGATACCCGTGTGGGGTTTCAAACAATCAAACACAGATTTTATTTGTGCAGTTGGGCGATGTGTAAAATTTATCGACCCAATCAATGTCATTCAAATAGGTGTACATAAACAAACCGTCCGGTTTGTAAATGAATATTTATTTATTCTCATTCACGTTAAAAAATATATTTTTAACGATAAAAACATTTTATTTTAACATATGAATTTCTATTCAGTTCATTTACACAATAAAAATGATATTTTTATTTTTCTAACATATTTTAGAAAATTTCGGCGGCATAACGGCACGATACTAGAAACGGGACAAGACCTCGCCTTATCCCCGGTCTAGTGAAGGCCCACGCCATTCACACATCAATCAAATTCACCACACAACCAAATTCAAATCAAATCATCCAACTAATTTATGCAACCAAACAAACAAGTCCATGGTCTGTGGACGATTGTGTCGGGTGCTACTAAACACCGTCTGCATCCTAGTATATATATATAACTAGAAAAAGAAATTGAAAGGTGAGAAATTCTCACCAATAGCCATCCTAACTCCACGACACTTCTTTTATAGAATCCTTCGTCGTTATCGCATCCTTGTCATCTTCGTCGCCCGTAGCCACTACATATGTAAAAATCGAATTTTTACTTCGTTATTCAATATATAAAAATCGGATTTTTACTATGCTATTCAATATATAAAAATCGGATTTTTACTATGTTATTCAATATATAAAAATCCTATTTTTATAACGATGTTATATAGATAAAAATTCTATTTTTATCCCGCTATTCTTCATATAAAGATTTCACCTTTTCAAAAATATAGATGTCGCCCTTTCAAAAATATCATTATAAAAATCACATTTTTATCTTTCTACACATATAAAGATGATATTTCTAATCTTCCTATCATGTAAAAATTATATTTTTAATTCTCTACCTAAACAAAAATCATATTTTTATTTTTATCATCTTTATAGTAAAGACTATATTTTTAATACTTTAAAAATATAAAAATCATATTTTTTTTATTTTGCTACTTCGTTATAAAAGAAATATATTTTTCTTCATAACCGCTATGAAAAAAATCTAATTTTTTTTCTATTACCAAAAACCCTAATTGTTTTTTTTTATCTGTATTTTCATGAAATTGAAAATAAAATAAAATAAGAAAATAAAATAAAAATAAAAACATGCCAGCGAAGGGGGGGGTGATGGCCAGGCTCGGCGGCAGGAGGAGGATCGGTGGAAGGGGGGCGGCTGTGGTGGATAGCGAGGGGGGGTGCGGTCTTCAGTCGAGAGGGAAAGGATCGGGTTTTGGGGGGGGGCTGGTCCTTGCCGGAGGAGGGAGGCGGAGGGAGGGGGTCTCGGCGGTGGCGCGGTGGTCTCGGGGAGGGCGGCGGCTCCTCCCCGCTTCGACGTCTTCTTCCTTTTTTTTTATTCTCGAATGATTCTCAGATGAATCGGGGGGGCAGAGGGTAATAGGGGAGAGAAAGTTCTTTTTTTTTATTATTTATTTAATTATTTTATTTTTGAAAAAGTTGACTTTTACATACGACCTCTAAACGAGGCCCACCGCCTGTCGTCCATAGCGTTTTACCCCCATTCCGAACACAATGGGATATGTATCGCAAGCTGATTTGTTCGTCTCGATCAGTTTCCGTCAAAATCGACATATAACTCTATATATTGAATTTGAACGCGCATTTCAATTTACTGGGGTCACATACTAACTCGAAAAATTCCATAAAAATATTTTCTAGCTTCGTATTGACGATACGGTCCTAAAAAAACTAGTTTCGTCGAATTCTGAGACCGTTGGAAAAATGGCCATTTTCCAGTCGATTAAAATCAACTAAAACTGGTCAAACGTGTTTTCCTTTGCCACGCTCACATACTGATTCGAAAAATTAAGAAATTTAAAACCTAGCAATAATTTGACACTGCGGATCCAACAAAACTGGTTTCGTCGAAATCCGAGGTCATTTGCAAAATTTCCATTTTTAAGGGCCTGAATTCCATAGCGACTATTCAGAATTTTCAACTGGATATATCTTTAGATTCCCGCTATGAAATTTTGATTTTTCGGATTCGTTGGAAAGATATCATCAATTAGATCCTAATGTTTTTGGTTTCACTAAAATTCGGATTGTTTTGCACCGGGTACATTCAATTGAAGTTTGAAATTGAATTATCGAACTACCGCGCCATTTTCAATTCCTTTTATAATTATAAATAAAATTATATATATTCTAACGACGATGTATATAATATATACGTTCGATTCTATATTCAAAATAAATTTCTCGTCGATATTATTTAAAATAATCTATTTTAAATATTCAAAATTCGCTATAATCGCCAAAATAAAATTTTTAAACTGGCTCAGATTTCCGGGTTATTACAATCTCCTCCACTTAAAACTTTTCGTCCCCAAAAAGGAACAAAGTTGAAAGTGGTTTGATCAATCAACTCTACGTTCGATCTGGCTTCCATTCTCCAACTTTTCAGTTTCTGAGAATTTTCAAATTTTCAAAAATTTGGCTAACACCCTAAATTTTCGAAAAATTTCGCCATAACCTCCCCTGCACCGGGAGCCATGGGAAAATCCCGAAATTGCCATATAGGCCTTCTGATCTCAAAAAGAAAAAGCCAAGCGGCTAGCCAATAGGCTCATAAAATCATCATCACCCAAACAAAACAGTAAATTATGTATTAAACATGTACCTATTTGTCGGGCAAACAAATTTTATTCTTCGGCTCTAGCCTCCTTGCTATGACCTGTTCAATGTAAGTATATGTATATGCAAGCAAATGCGACCAATATTCAATACAAATCAATATTTGATTCAACTAGGCATAAATGGTTAAAATTATGAAACAAATAAACAACCAACACAAACATCAATCAATTAGTGGATTAGAGTTTTTAAATTCATAATTTTGATATATATACAAAAAATCATGTTTTTGATGCCAATTCACAACAATGTGTTCTAACTATATTAGTTTTGGTTCTCACACCAGTCTAATGGAAATATATAGAAAATCACACCTTCGAAACTCGAACACACACTACTGATGCTATATAGCCATCAGTAGAATCATCTCCGGGCGACTAGAGCGTGACTCTGTATCTATCTAATATATTAAAACTTCGAATATACGTTCATGACGCGTATATGCAAAATCTTTATATATTCGATTGTCCAAATTCAAAATAAATAAATAATCAAATACGTTTAAAACGATTTAAATTTTCAAAACAAAATTGTTTTCATTTGGAAAATATACTCTTCACACTCGTTCTAGGATACTACTGATCCCATCTCTAACGAGTCATTCTAATTGGATATTTCTAATCCAATATCTGATGAATTCTTTCGTATGGTTCTAATGTGTCTTGTTCTCGAGCTCTGTAAACCAAAGCTCTGATACCAAATGTGACGGCCGGGAATTTCGCTCGATCCGAATCAGTCGTTAAACCGATCTAGACCGTTCGAAACCCCTGACTGTTTGAGAACAGGACAAATCAGAACGCAGACGGAAGAACATTTCATTGTTATTACAACAATTCCATCAGATACAAGAATATACAGAGTATAAATGAATAAATTACATTCGATAAATATCAGAGATTACAATAAATTACATAGCAGCGGAAAAATAATACAAAGCACAACTGAAGGTGATATACAGATACAGAGCTTTCCGGATATCATTCCAGCTGTAAACCAGGATCCTGTGAATATAAATCTGCAAAACCAAAACTACTAGCTGCCCGTGCGGAAAATAGGGGCACCCAGTGTAACACCCCACGCCCGCTATGGTCACTCATTAAGGGAATGCCATAGCATCGGTGGAGTATTTTAGTGAATATAGAACAGAAAAATTACACCAAGACAGATATAAATAGTACTTGAAATTTAAAACATCATCTCATAACAGCGGAAATAAACATGTCTGGTTACATCATAAAATCATGATAAAAGTCAAGTACAATATCCGTCAAAATAAAGAAGTACATAATCCCACTCTCTCATACAATAGCCATGACAAAAGAAAAGATAACTGGATAACTGGAGCTTTACATCTACCCAAGCTCCCAAAGACTGGAACAGCAATCCGATCAAGCTCTACTACCGCTAGGATCCACCGTAGGACCTGAGGGTTGGGAAAAAGATAAAAACAACGGGGTCAGACATAAGTCTGAGTTAGTCCTATAACTTTAACAATACAATCATTAAAGTAACCAGAGAAGACATAAACTTGACCTACGGTAATATCTGGGGATGAATGGCTACACTAAGCAGCTTGGTAGACTTAGGATAAACTAAGATAACCGTCAGGACGCATCTACCCACCCAAGGATAATTACTAACTGCACCACACCAGTCATTCCTACTTAAAGGTTGATCCCTTACAAGGACTTAGAAAATTTCCCCAGTAGTTTCTTGTACTCCTAGCCACTACATAGGTGCCGTCTGCCCCTATCTCCACTAGGTGTACTCAGTAATTCTTACCCAGTAGTTTCGTGTACCCCTACATAGGTGCCGTCTGCCCCTATCTTCATTAGGTGTACCCACTACTCCCCATCGATCGGCTCCCTACCGTAGATACTCGTGCTGGTCCCACAGTGGGGTGTATCACTCCCCTAAAGTGGCTACCCAATACTAACGGTGCACGGCTTTATATCTACACGATGCAACAACGGCTTATCTACCAGCCCGGGCCCACACACGCATATGAAACCCGTTGGACTTGCGTTGCCACCGCTAACCCGTTTTGGCCTCTTATAATCAAGCCCAATATGCGTGTCCCGTCACTCGACATGGGTCGAGCCCACAAAGATACGTTTGGGATATTGGTTGAAATGGGCCCCCAACAAGCTACCCACCTAAGCTTGTCACATATCTAGTGTATCCCACTTAACCCTTTAATCATGTTTAATTACATGTTTCTCTTGGTTAAGTATTCTAATCGTATTTTCTATTGCCACCCAAGGCAACCCACTAGATTCCACATGCCACCTAAGGCAACCTCAAAATTTCCTCATGCCACCCAAGGCACCCACTTAACCCCTCATGTCCCACCACATGCTAATATGGTTAAGTGTTTCTTAATTAATTAAGACCGTGATCTCCCATAAAGACCTCCCACATTAGACTGACTGTTATGACCGCCTGGTTAAGCCGGTAGAGTCCGGGCAGTCTTACGTCATAACAGAGTCTAACCTCGTGTCTTTACCTTAATCATGTATTTAATTCATGGCTAAGACCTCTCACATTGGGCTGACATTTGTAGCAACTGGTTAAGCCGGTCGGGTCCGGGCAGTTTTATACTACAAATGAGTCCAACCTCGTGTCTTAGTCGATTAATTACACCTAATTAATCACCCCCATATTAATTATCCCTAATTAATATCAAGTTTTCCATAACATGGGTAGACCTAACTCAATAGGTAAATTCCCATGGGGTAGACCTAACTCAATAGGTAAATTCCCACTTATGGTAATTTATTTTTATGGTATGCTTAATCATACCCAATCATTCATTTATTAACATATTTACCAACCCCATCGTTCCCCACGTAAATCGTTCTCATTTCATGACATAAATAAGGGGAAGATCATCACAAATATCATGGGTTTAGTATACAACTTTGTCATGGGTTAAGAGGATGTCAACTTGCATATATGAGCATATATTAACCCAACTACATATAACCCAAACTTGCATATTATCATACACATGATTTGCATAACATGTTGCATATGAGCTTGCATATTATCATACACATATCTTGCATAACATGTTGAACATGCATTTAAGCATACACATAACTTGCATAAGCATTCACATACTTGCATAAGCATCCACATACTTGCATAAACATTCACATACTTGCATAAACATGCATAACTTGCATATCATGTCATTTAAGCATATACATATCTTGCATAAGCATTCATATACTCGCATAAGCATGCATAACTTGCATATCACATAAATCTTGCATTTAAACATATACATGACTTGCATAAGCATCCATATACTTGCATAAGCATGCATAACTTGCATATCACATTAAACTTGCATTTAAACATATACTTAACTTGCATAACTCACTTTGTTTAAACATGCATAATTCCACTCATTAAATATGCATAAATCCACTTGTTAAGCATGCATAAACCAACTTGTTAAACATGCATAAATCAACTTATTAAGCATGCATAAACCAACTTATCAAACATGCATAAACATAGAACAACATAGAGTAACATATCATTATACATGATTCAAACTCACTAATCTGCATTTAAGACCATAAGTCTCATTACACCCAATCTACTTACTTTAACAATCGATGTTAAAGTGATAGAAACTCACCAAACCCAAAATTAACCAACTTATGAAGAGGAATTAGTTGCTAATTATGAAGATGGTGATGATTAGAGAATGATTTGAGAGGGATTAGCTTGAAACTTCCTTCTTAGATTAATGGAGACTCCTTCTAGGATTTAATTTGGCGGCATGAGGCCTTCATTTCTATTTTTAGTATGGATTAAGGTAGGTTTAGGGTGTATTTATAGATTAAGAGAGTGTTTTAGGCCCTTAGATTAACCCTAGATTAAATTAGGTCCGTTAGATTTAGGAAATCTCTAGAACCCAGCCCAGCCCTAGCCAGAAAACCAGATCTGGTGCACCCAAGCACCCTGGTTCGACACGCCATGTCGACAGGCAAGTCGACAGGCATGTCGACACCCCTGTCGACAGGCCTGTCAACAGCCCTGTCGACATGCTTAGGGCGGGAATCTTCCCGCCTGGCCCCGCTGGTTCTAATTTAAAATCTAAATATAAATTACTAAATCTGTTTTTAGCTCTAATTTTTCTGCAAACTTCTTTGGGCCATAACCGGGCCATACGGACTCCGATTCTCGAAAACTCGGACTCTATTTCGCGTATTTTTCCGAGACGAACGCAATAACGCAGCCCGTTACCCCCAATTCCCACGTCTGAGATTATTTATCCTGTAATTAGTGAATTTTAGTATTAACTAAAATTCGGGGTGTTACACCCAGAGTTTAGGTTAAAACAATAAACTCCAGGTCAGTCATGTGATTGGTGTGAGAACTAAAACAGTTATTTAAAACTTTACTTTAAAAGAGAGTAATTCGAGGGACCACGCCGTATAACACGGAACGGGTTTTCTCCCAAGAATACCAGTGCATAGAATAAACAACGCAATGCTTTTTCGGAAAATGAAGCTATTATAAGACCCAGGTCCCATCACACAATGCAACGCAAGCCGGAGGATAGGGTTTTCCCTTATAATAGCCAAACATGCTTGGTACGTTTAAAACAAATCATTTGATACTATAATAAGTGTATAGTGTCAAAACAATTTCAATCATAAATATAAATCATAGACGGCATAGCATCCCATGCTACTATGTCGCCATACTAGGCTCTACAAATAAAGCCGAAATATCTCGTATTGGAAATTGGATTTCCGTCATGAGTCGAGGCAAGGGGCAAGCTCCTCTCCGCTTCGAGACACTCTAGCAAATGTCCCAGGGCTACGCACTCTGGGCAACCCTTGGATGCTTCAGGGCCGGTCCTCACTTACGTTAGAGGATTAGTTATTCCTGAACACACGTTTCCCGGTCCTTACAGACCTATAATCGAGGCGCCTCATCCAACAACCACAAAGGTGAAAAGTATATATATGTCAGGGCTGGTAAGTCACTGACACCACCAAAGCTAGAAAGAAACGTCGTGCTCTCCCTACAGTCCGTATCCCGTTTTTAACTCATACCGAGGTGTGAGGCTCACGAATTCACGTTATACACAAAGTTGCCACGTAGGCGTGCTTGGATCATCAACCACAAGACTCTGCTTTTCAACAAAAGCCTTGATCATTGCATCTTAGCGTGCCACACAGGCAATTCATGCCATGCGACTGATGTCCATCGATATACAACCTCTGAGCTCGTACGTCTCAGAGAAGGGCGTTAAGCAAAAGAATAAATTCTTCGCCGCCAAACAGATGTATATTTAATAGAAATCAATCAACACAGCATAAAATCCAATGTCAGACACACAATCCATTTACAAGTCCGTTCTGGGTCTGAACGAAACCGGAGGCACTTTCCTCGCATATCCATCCATCTCCAAGTACGTCCGGACGACCACCAACTATTTCCATCCTCTTGGGTGTACAGCCCAATCAGGATCGTCGGTAATTACCCAAACGATGTGAAGACTTCCGGTCTTCGACCACCGTCTTCATCTTCGACATATCGTCGAATCGGTTATTCAGAATGGGTGTAAACCCGGACTTTCCGAACAACCCGCGTATATTAAAAACAAATGTTACGCAAACACAACATACGCCTCATTCCAATTCATTAGTCACTAACCGCAAATTAGCAAGAGAACAATTTCCCAAACATTAACCCCGAAGGCCGAAACCAACATCAGATCAATATCCAGGAAACCATTCTTCTTAGCCAACCTACAGCTAGTTTCTAAATTCCACATTCTTAGGGAAAGATTCCCATTAATTTTATCCAAGATAAATTCTTTAAAATTTATCCTGTAATCTTCCTTTGGATGTCGTTTCAAACCAAATTATGGTTTTTCTAAACTAGTCAAGATTAGCGAACCACACCGAAGTAATTATTTATTTTATTTCCCAATCCCAACCTATTCATCCCATGAAGCAAAACTGGTAATACTCCATATCTAACACCACAGTGTTATCGGTAAAATTAATTACCATTTCACGTTCAAATCTAACTAAAGATTTAACTATCGCTTTGGAGCAAAACTGGCGATGCTCCATTCTCGCTCAATTCTAAATTTAATAATTTAGATTATAGATTCACATTTCAACCTAATTGCAGATTCGTTAAAACTCCTTTTACTGGGTTAAAGAACTATGTGTTATTTAAAACACAGTTCACGATAAACCCAAATCACATTCTATTTATTATCGGGTTAAAGAACTAGGGTTATTTAAAACACAGTTCACGATAAACCCATTTCAAATCCAATCAAATATATTAGAAATTCCGATTATTTAAAACCCCTTTTTAAATCTAATTTATTTATTTAAAAACAATTCGGGTTTTAAATTGAGTTCAAACTAGTTCATTTCGATAAAAATCCATTTTTATCTTTTCAAATATGGAGTTTTTCATCCCAAATTTTCCCAAATCATTTCTAATGATTTTACACAAATTATTACTATTTTTAATAATTTTATCAAGGCCCGTACAGTCGATTTCCATCAACGGCCATCGAACTGCACTTACAACGACCTTTTTCGAATTTGATTTGGACGTATCTCCAAATCCAATCGTTAGATTTCAAATTTCTAATATTCGTTAGAAAGCTCTTTTCGATACGAACCCAACGGTTCCGGTTTTAGGAGAATCCGACGGTCGGATCTCCCGTAATGTCCGTTTGAAATAAATGGTCGAAATTCACGAACTGCCGCGGCGCGGCGCGTTCTATTCAGGCCATTATTTTATATATATAATATATATAATATATATTTCGTCGATTTCTATTTAAAACGAATTATATAAATAGTTTTAAATTCGTTTCAAAAGCAATTTCAACTTCCATTTCAATTCAAATCAAAATTGAATTCTTCTTTATAAATTCGTTTTAAAATTCATTTCTATTCAATTCAAATTTCAATTCAATTTGAATTCATTTCAATTCGCTTTCGATTCAATTTGAATTTGTTTTCAATTCAATCCAATTTCAAAGTCGTTTTCTATTCGATTCAATTCAAATTGGTTTTCTATTCGATTCAATTCAGATTGGTTTTCTATTCGATTCCATTCAAATTGGTTTTCTATTCGATTCAATTCGAATTGGTTTTCTATTCGATTCAATTCAAATTGGTTTTCTATTCGATTCATTTCGAAATCGTTATATATTCAATTCATTTCGAAATCGTTTTATATTCAATTCATTTCGAAATCACTTTATATTCAATTCATTTCGAAATCACTTTATATTCAATTCATTTCGAAATCGTTATATATTCAATTCATTTCGAAATCACTTTATATTCAATTCATTTCGAAATCGTTATATATTCAATTCATTTCGAAATCACTTTATATTCCATTCATTTCGAAATCGTTATATATTCAATTCAATTCATTTCGAAATCACTATATATTCAATTCATTTCGAAATCGTTATATATTCAATTCATTTCGAAATCATTATATATTCAATTCATTTCGAAATCGTTATATATTCAATTCATTTCAAAATCGTTATATATTCAATTCATTTCGAAATCGTTATATATTCAATTCATTTCGAAATCGTTATATATTCAATTCATTTCGAAATCATTATATATTCAATTCATTTCGAAATCGTTATATATTCAATTCATTTCGAAATCACTATATATTCAATTCATTTCGAAATCGTTATATATTCAATTCATTTCGAAATCGTTATATATTCAATTCATTTCGAAATCGTTTCAATTCATTTCGAAATCACTATATATTCAATTCATTTCGAAATCGTTATATATTCAATTCATTTCGAAATCGTTTCAATTCATTTCGAAATCACTATATATTCAATTCATTTCGAAATCGTTATATATTCAATTCATTTCGAAATCGTTATATATTCAATTCATTTCGAAATCGTTTCAATATTCATTTTAAAATGAATAAAATCGATATAAATATCGTTCACGTCAAAATGGCGCATCTCTAATCAACACGGTTTTATATATTTCAATAATTCCGTTATTCTTTTCAACAAATGAACATTTGTTCTATCCAATACCTGAATCTATATTTTTGTCTACACACGACTAATCTCAACGGATGAGTACCGTCCATATGTGACTATTTTTGTTATTTAATATATTTTATAAAAATTATGGTATCTATCGTTTGATTTAAAATCAGACTCCAACCGTAAATTAGTAAGAGAACGATTTCCTGAATATTAACCCCGAAGGCCGAAACCAACATCAGATTAATATCCAGGAGACCACTCATCTCATCTATTTTCCAGTTGATTTCTAATTCTATATATGATAAAGATGTAAATTTTATGGTTAAAATATTCCGTTCAACACATGACTAATCTCAACGGATGAGTACAGTCAACACATGAACTTCTACTTTATAATGATAAAGATATACATTTTATTGCTAAAATATTTCGTTCAACACATGACTAATCTCAACGGATGAGTACAGTCAACACATGAACTTTTACTTTATAATGATAAAGATATAAATTTTATTGCTAAAATATTTCGTTCAACACATGACTAATCTCAACGGATGAGTACAGTCAACACATGAACTTTTACTTTATAATATTCTTTATCTTCTAAATTGGAATGAGGCCCAATCAATTACCATATAGCGTTAACTATATGGATTTCCATACAACACATGTATATGATAGCATTGAAAAATAATCAACCATCAACCAAAGTGCACTACACTGTATAAGCATCAAATATAGATATTTAACGCTTATAACAGCCTGTCAATCAATCGATCGACATATTTAATAAATCAGGATGAGTGAACTTCATATTTCATCCCGACACCCGTGTGGGGTTTCAAACAATCAAACACAGATTTTATTTGTGCAGTTGGGCGATGTGTAAAATTTATCGACCCAATCAATGTCATTCAAATAGGTGTACATAAACAAACCGTCCGGTTTGTAAATGAATATTTATTTATTCTCATTCACGTTAAAAATTATATTTTTAACGATAAAAACATTTTATTTTAACATATGAATTTCTATTCAGTTCATTTACACAATAAAAATGATATTTTTATTTTTCTAACATATTTTAGAAAATTTCGGCGGCATAACGGCACGATACTAGAAACGGGACAAGGCCTCGCCTTATCCCCGGTCTAGTGAAGGCCCACGCCATTCACACATCAATCAAATTCACCACACAACCAAATTCAAATCAAATCATCCAACTAATTTATGCAACCAAACAAACAAGTCCATGGTCTGTGGACGATTGTGTCGGGTGCTACTAAACACCGTCTGCATCCTAGTATATATATATATATAACTAGAAAAAGAAATTGAAAGGTGAGAAATTCTCACCAATAGCCATCCTAACTCCACGACACTTCTTTTATAGAATCCTTCGTCGTTATCGCATCCTTGTCATCTTCGTCGCCCGTAGCCACTACATA
This sequence comes from Allium sativum, assembly GCA_030737875.1. Classification (NCBI taxonomy): domain Eukaryota; kingdom Viridiplantae; phylum Streptophyta; class Magnoliopsida; order Asparagales; family Amaryllidaceae; genus Allium; species Allium sativum. The sequence goes on along the minus strand of CM060922.1, from coordinate 704,456,535 downwards.
TGTAAAAATCGAATTTTTACTTCGTTATTCAATATATAAAAATCGGATCTTTACTATGCTATTCAATATATAAAAATCGAATTTTTACTATGCTATTCAATATATAAAAATCGGATTTTTACTATGCTATTCAATATATAAAAATCCTATTTTTATAACGATGTTATATAGATAAAAATTCTATTTTTATCCCGCTATTCTTCATATAAAGATTTCACCTTTTCAAAAATATAGATGTCGCCCTTTCAAAAATATCATTATAAAAATCACATTTTTATCTTTCTACACATATAAAGATGATATTTCTAATCTTCCTATCATGTAAAAATTATATTTTTAATTCTCTACCTAAACAAAAATCATATTTTTATTTTTATCATCTTTATAGTAAAGACTATATTTTTAATACTTTAAAAATATAAAAATCATATTTTTTTTATTTTGCTACTTCGTTATAAAAGAAATATATTTTTCTTCATAACCGCTATGAAAAAAATCTAATTTTTTTCTATTACCAAAAACCCTAAAAAAAAATTTATCTGTATTTTAATGAAATTGAAAATAAAATAAAATAAGAAAATAAAATAAAAATAAAAACATACCAGCGAAGGGGGGTGATAGCCAGGCTCAGCGGCAGGAGGAGGATCGGTGGAAGGGGGGCGGCTGTGGCGGTGGTGGATAGCGAGGGGGGGTGCGGTCTTCAGTCGAGAGGGAGAGGATCGGGTTTTGAGGGGGGGCTGGTCCTTGCCGGAGGAGGGAGGCGGAGGGAGGGGGTCTCGGCGGTGGAGCGGTGGTCTCGGGGAGGGCGGCGGCTCCTCCCCACTTCGACGTCTTCTTCCTTTTTTTATTTATTCTCGAATGATTCTCAGATGAATCGGGGGGGGGGGGGGGCAGAGGGTAATAGGGGAGAGAAAGTTCTTTTTTTTATTATTTATTTAATTATTTTATTTTTGAAAAAGTTGACTTTTACATACGACCTCTAAAAGAGGCCCACCGCCTGTCGTCCATAGCGTTTTACCCCCATTCCGAACACAATGGGATATGTATCGCAAGCTGATTTGTTCGTCTCGATCAGTTTCCGTCAAAATCGACATATAACTCTATATATTGAATTTGAACGCGCATTTCAATTTACTGGGGTCACATACTAACTCGAAAAATTCCATAAAAATATTTTCTAGCTTCGTATTGACGATACGGTCCTAACAAAACTAGTTTCGTCGAATTCTGAGACCGTTGGAAAAATGACCATTTTCCAGTCGATTAAAATCAACTAAAACTGGTCAAACGCGTTTTCCTTTGCCACGCTCACATACTGATTCGAAAAATTAAGAAATTTAAAACCTAGCAATAATTTGACACTGCGGATCCAACAAAACTGGTTTCGTCGAAATCCGAGGTCATTTGCAAAATTTCCATTTTTAAGGGCCTGAATTCCATAGCGACTATTCAGAATTTTCAACTGGATATATCTTTAGATTCCCGCTATGAAATTTTGATTTTTCGGATTCGTTGGAAAGATATCATCAATTAGATCCTAATGTTTTTGGTTTCACTAAAATTCGGATTGTTTTGCACCCGGTACATTCAATTGAAGTTTGAAATCGAATTATCGAACTACCGCGCCATTTTCAATTCCTTTTATAATTATAAATAAAATTATATATATTCTAACGACGACGTATATAATATATACGTTCGATTTTATATTCAAAATAAATTTCTCGTCGATATTATTTAAAATAATCTATTTTAAATATTCAAAATTCGCTATAATCGCCAAAATAAAAATTTTAAACTGGCTCAGATTTCCGGGTTATTACACTCCACCGGCGCGCCTTCCCACGAGACACCACCACCGTGAACCACACCATAGTCGAACCCCCCTGCTCCATCAAAATCGCCACCAAACATGCAACATTTCTGCTCGAAATTAGCACTCCACACTCCACGAAATCTGATCTTGTCCGTACGAAATGGAAGACCTAAAGGAGCTCCTCAATCTTTGCTTTACGAATTGATGATTCCGATTATCCATTTAAGAAAAATTAACGATTTAGTTTAGAAGCTTCCTAGCCATTAATATCGTTAGTGGCGGCTGGTTTAAGAATGACCTAGGGTTTTAATTTCTGAAATATATATATATAATTTAATTCTTTTAATTCAGAAAAGGTCCGTTAACCCATACGAACTCCAAATCAAGCCCAGCGACTATCGCCCCTAGCTAAATACCTCTATTCTAGACACAATGGACTATGTTTCGTAATCCCATTTGACTATTTCAGTCAATTTTTCTTTAAATTAAAATATAAAACTTTCAATATTAAATTTGAACGTACATTTTAATTTACCGGGGCCACATACTGACTCCAAAAATTCCCGAAAAATAAATCTAGCTATGTTTTGAAGATACAGTCCTTAAAAAATTAATTTCATCGAATTTGGGGACCGTTTGAAAAATGGGGTTTTTAATGGTCGATCTAATTCAACAAAAATTACCAAATGCGTTTTAATTTACCGCGCTCACATATTAATTCCAAAAATTATGGAAATTTATACCTAGCAATAATTTGATATTTCGGATCCAACAAAAATGGTTTTCTCGGAAACGGAGGTCATTTGCAGAATGGCTATTTTAAGGGCTATATATTATATATAAAAAATAGGGTGCGTTTTTTACAGGTCCCTATTAACTATTAAAATATAAGAAAAGACCAGCCATAGGAATTATACAAATTTCATCCCTATTTTCAAAACGCGGCATATCTTATTCTAGTTTTATCCTTAAAACCCTAAAAAAATGTCGGTCCACAAATCTGAATCATTTCACTAATCGCATCACTCATTTATCGCAGACGAGAAGAAAATTTCAGAATTCAAAGCCGACTTTCATCATTTTAGTCTCGTTCGAAGAAAAATAATCTAAATTGGGTCGATTTTAATGGAAGATTTGCAAAAAATGGCAAGAACAAAGGTAAAAATTTTATTTTCTAATTATAATTTTAACAATTGATAATCTCTATATAATAAACTGTGGATGAATAGGGAATAGTTGCATAATTATATGATTTAATGATTTGGTGCGTGATATTATAATTTTATTCAGAATTGTTTCATGATTCTGAAAGTTTAATTAGAATTGTTGCATGATTATATGAAGTTAGCAGCTAATTTCTGTAGTCATATAATTAGAATAAATTTTTTCAATTTTTCAATCGAATTAATTCGTTGATTATCCGAATAAATGATTATAAAAAGAAAATTTGCATGCAGTTATGCATGTATTCCTAATAATTTCATAATTATATGCATATATTATATACGTTTGTACATATGTGTGCATATATTCATATCATTTGTGTACAGGGATTCATATTAGAAAAAGTTGCATGTAATCAGGAATTTGTATAGAATAGTTGCATACAGTAATGAATGTAATCAGACATTTTGCTTTCTCGTACGCATTTTATCAAAATTGTTATTTGAATGTACGCATTCATCACCTTATTGTTGCATGATTCCATGAAATTACTTTGAACTGTTGAATGCCAGTGTGAATTTATCACCTGTTTTTTACATTATTATTTGCATTTATTTAGAGTTGTTGCATGCAAGTGTGCAACTATCAGCAGATTCATGCATAAAGGTATGCATTTAATCACAATTATTGCATGTAATTGTGCTACTATTAACTGATTGTTGAATAATTACATGCATTTATCTAAAACTTTGGCACATAATTGTGATTTTATTACATAATTGTTGCATATTTATATGCATTTATCTATATATTTTTTATACAGAGAATTTACATCAGTGGAGCGGTGAAAAGGTTGGAAAAGACGAATTATCATAAACACGGGCAACTTGAATTGGCTAATTGGCCATAACAAGGCCATACATAAGTAAATAAATTCAAAAGACTTGTATACACGTATATAAATAGTCAGAATATTTGCATACAACTATGCCAATATTCAGAGCATTGGCATACTTGTATGCAAATATTGATAATATTTGCATGTTCGGATGCAGATAATAAAAAAAGTTGCTTACTTGTATGCACATATTTAGAATAGTTGAATATGCATATACACACATAATAAGTGCATACTTGTACGCATGAATTCATAATATTTGCAAACTTGTATGCATAAAATATGATGACTTAAATACTTTTATGCGGATTTCATAAATGTTATCACATTAATGCAAATATTGAGAATGTATAAATTTATGCATGTTTTCATACTAAATAGAATATTTCTAACAAATTGATAAATTTTTTACAATTTCTGCAGCGTCAATTGTGGAATGTTTGTAATTAATATAATAAAACAGAGAAGTGAGGACAAACAAGTTGACAAAGATGATAAAATATACAAGCCTGATTCTGTAAATCTATAACGAGTTGTGCTTGCTGCTCAAATTATATGTTGCAAACTTTACAGTTGGATTGCTGATGATGACCTAACATAGATGGTCCTGCTATCAGACGAAAACAAAGCTTCTGAATAAAATTATTAAAAATGGTGTTTAAATTTCCGTACAAATATGTTGACCGATTTTTTGTATTCGAACTACTATGACATGATTATGTATTTTCCATATTGAATTACTGTGGAATTTTATGTACTGAATCTAGTTCTTCTATTCTAAAATGATATTATGAATTGTTGCTTTCTTGTATACAGTTATTCATAATACTTGCATGCTTACATGCAAATATTGTTAAATGTTATGCATATGTAAATTGACAAAACACTCAGCATAATTTCAAGATAAAAAAAGGGAACTAATATTCAAATTTAAAAGAGGATATGCCTATACGCTGAACATTTGAATACTTGCATGCACATAATAAGAATAATTGCATACATATATGCAACAATTGAGAATACTCGTATACATTATCCAGTTATAAAAATACTTTCGTACCTGTATGTAACTACTACGAACTGTTTCGTACATTCATGCAGCAAATCAAAATACGAGGAAAAAATGATACAAAAATTCGGTATAATTGCACACATCTATGCAATTATACAATTATATATATATATATATATATATATATATATATATATACATAAGCCAAAAAAATAACTGTGAAAATCACAGAATTTAACATTAAAATACTGAACTAAATTTAAAGCAGAATGTAAATGTTCACAACAATATATAGTATAACTTTGTTAAAAAAATAATACAAAATAAAATCTAATAGTCTATTGAAGAACATGTCCTTTTAGTATGACCTAACTTCTGGCACAAACCACATATAGCAGTCTTCGTAAATTCACCTGCAGATTTCAACCTTTTAGAAGATCATAAAGTTTTTAAGTTGACGATTAGAAACGAAAACAAATCTTCTAATATTAAATACATACCTGTAACAGTTGAAAACACTCTGTACAGTCATAATAATTGCATTCAAGTATGCACATATCCATATTAATTACATACCCTTATGCAAATAATTCAATATTCCAAACAATTGTATGCATCTGTTTACAATTTCTGCATTGTTGCATGCTAGTGTTAACCAAAAGAAGCATAATTAAAAGCATATATACAAAAGAATATCATACTGTTCATATTACATTCATGAAAATATGCAAATATTTAGAAAAATTGCATACATATATGCTTAAAAACACAATAATTGATGTTATAAGTGAAAAATAAACCGTAACACAACATACCATCATTTACATTTTTTCCGGTAACAGCTATTAAACATTTTAATCCACATCTATCATTACCAAACATCAACAGCACCAATATGCCATTATTAGCAGGAACACTGTTATACGAAGAAGAGAACAAACATAATCTGCAGTAATCAAATAACATTACTCAGAAATTTACAAGAAATAAAAATATGAACAATATATGCATATATTAAACATTTTAATATTCATATATTAAGAAAATATGCAAATTTTAATTAACAAATACACGCAAAAAGACATTCAAAATAGTTTTATATTCTAATGCATTTATACAGAATATATGAATACATATACGCAAATCTGCTGAATACATGAAAAGGCCTATACACCGGTTATAACAATAGTTGCATATTTTTATGCAAATATTAACAACTTATGCATATTTGTATACATCTATTCAGAATATAAGAACAAATGTATTGCCAAAATTAAAAAATAAAAGTGTACAATCTATAATAACATTAAAACTATATACAATAATTAAACTGTAAATCAACAAGTCTATACAATTAAAGAAGATGAGATTAATCAATTAACAAAGTTTGAGCAAAAAATGATAGCCGTAGAAAATAAAAATTAATAAAAAGTTTAACTTACCTTGAAGAATAAACATTCATTATATAAACCAAGGATGGATCTAATTAAATCACTGAAAAAATTCTTAGCAACGGAAAATTTAGATCGACAGAATTCAAAAAATGAGAACGAAGAAGGCGTCGCCATGACACAGAATTATATGATACTGTTAAAAATAAAACCCTAACACGTGTTTCGTATTACTTTAATTACGGCATGCCATAAGTGAAAAAGGGTAGTTGTGAAGAAAAAAGTGCCGCTATTTGAAAATCGGGATGAAATTTATATGTTTCAAAAGGAGAGTATGTAAGTCTAATTAAGTTTAGTTTTAAGGATGTGAGCCTAATTTTCACAAAAAGAATATATATATATATATATAAATTCCAAAGCGACTATCTTAAATTTTAAACTGGACATAACTTTCTATTTATATTATGAAATCTCAATTTCTTACATTCGTTAGAAAGATATGATTAAATCGATTCAAATATCTTTGGTTTTACTGAAATCCGATTTATTTTAAATCCTATACATTCATTTAAAATTTGAAATTTGAAATCGAATTTTCAAGCTACCATGCCCTTTCAGACTCGTTTTATAATTAAAATAAAATTATTCATTTTAACTTCGATTTAAATAAATTTTTAGTCATTATTATTTAAAATAAATAATTTAAAATATTCAAAATCCATTAAAATAGCTAAAATAAAATTTTTAAATTGGTTCTGAAAATCCAGGTTGTTACAACATAGATGCTTAATTCCCTTCCATCAGGAAGAAATACAATATACTTAAGAATCAATTTACAGTTTAAAAGTCCACACAATTACTAAGCATGATAGAGGAGAGAACACGAACGCAAGATTAGATATTATTCTTAGCATGAGTTACCCAAACTCTACTATTTGGATATTAACATAAGGGAACGCCTAACACAAGCTGGATGACTCAAACACTTTGAAACTTTAGAAATCACAGAAACCACATGTATCATTGAATTCATAAAATCATTGAGATTACTAGAATCAGTAAAGTCACTTAAATCACAAAAATCATTAAAATCACTATATACACACACATCCTACGATAACTCGAAGTGATGTATTAAACAGTAATAGTCATCACAAAAATGGCGAAATCATAAATAACACAAAAACATAGAAACAACACGATTTTGGTTCTACCCAGAATTACAATATTTGGATCTACCTAGAATTTAATTATTTGGATCAACGTAGAATTGGAAATATTTGGATCTACTTAGAATTGGAAAGCTGAAGCAATGCTCGCACATGCTAATCAACATAATGGTTCGAGGCCATAGCCAGTGCATCTACCTAGAATTACAACTTTTGGATCTAACCTGAATTTCAACATGATCGACCTAACAGTCATAATACAACATGATTGACCTAAGGTATAGTACTGGCTAGACAACATGAATGTATCACAAACTCACAGTCAGTTACCCAAATAGTGGTAACTATGCATCACATACCACAAGTTACTGGTTTACTACCTGCTAGTCCGCCCCCACACTAGGAATCATAAGAAATAGAAGAACACAAGAAACAATAGATTCAATTAAGCGGGTCTAAGATTAATCGATTGCATTTACTGTCGCATCCCATACCACGGGGTTCACGATATCGTTTAAAAGCCATTATGCTTTCCCGAAGGGTGCAGAAAAGTGTGGGTTTATATATGAAAATACTTAGTTTGGGAAAACAAATTTATGAAATGATTCCGCAAACACTTGAAATGTTTCTTTAAATCATTATAATTGGAAAGTATATTTTTACAATATAACCTTAAGATGATTTTCATTTTTTAACTTAAAACATGAAAACTACTTTGTTTCAAATCGATAAGAAATCGCTATGTACATAGTTGCTTAAAACCCATTTTATAAAAAGTGCACTTATCACAAATACACCAAGATTCAACATGGAAACTTAGTCTAAACATCAACACGAAACAATAATTCGAAATACGAATTCGATGATAAAATAGGCTTTCATTAATGTTGAAGCCTTGGAAATTCATCACCAAAACGACATAGGAATTGATCAACGAACCAAGAATCAACCAAAAATAACATCAAACACAATCTCCCAACAAGAAATTGGAACTGCTCATGTAGCTCTAGGTAATAGGTCGATCTGGCCTTCAGGGTAGTCGACCCACAGTCGACACGGGGTCGATCAGGGTGTCGACCCAAGCAGTGCAAATTTTTCCCAGGCGATGTCTCGCCTGAACCCTTTCTTTATGCTCGTTTCAACTTGCAAATAGGATCAAATCATCTAGAAATTCAACAGGGATGAAGTCTAATACTAGTACAATGATTCAGAAAAAGAATTAACATGATTTCAGGAGAATTGTGCAAGATAGAACAACCTAAAGTTGGACTTAGGCCTGTTTTACACAGCTGAAACAATGTTGAACAAGGAATTTGCTTAAACAACGTATTTTCCATCTCCAACTTAGATATCAACCAAATAACTGTAAATTAGAAAGCGTGAGTTTTAAAAACTCACATCAGATTGGATTAGAAGATATTTCAATGATTTGAGCTTGCAAAATAGTGACTTGGAGCATCCAAAACCCATAGGAGTAAGAAGCAGTGATATGCAAGGTTCTAAAAGTTACTATAACTCTTCTTCTATGATCTGCAGAGAAAAGATAATCTAAGTCTTTTGCTGGTGTGGATTACTTATAACATGAGAATTAATTAAGCTCTTCCTCATATATAATTAATTAATTTCAATTAGATTAAATTTTGAGAGGAAGGGAGAGACAGTCATTTCTATTTTCAGGACAAGCTTCAGGAAGGAAGAAAAGAATAAAATGTACGTACTCCCCAAACCCCTCCTCCCCTTTTTCTAGATTACTCACTTGGGTTTGGATTTTAGGCCCAAAGACCCAACAAACTCAAGTGTTACAAATTCAACTTATTAGCAAAGTGTTGCAAATTTCTCTATGGCACTAAAACACAAAATAATCTATGCTAAACACATTTTCACAAATCTTATCTACATAGTTATATTGTCTAAGCCTATTAAAGTTTTCACAACTTGTTAAAAACCTTTTAAACAGGATTTAATATATATTACAACATATAACACCAAAGATTAACAATTTAATCCAAATTTTATGTTTTCCAATATTAAGAACAAAACATATGTTTTATTTTAGAAATGACACAAACCTAATTATGACACAAATGATTTGCAAAATCATATTAAAATTATTTTGACATATAAATATTGATTTCCCATCAATATTTACCCTTTTATATTTTCATTTACAACATGCATAAATTTAAATTCACATTTTCAATAATAATCCATTATTTACACTAATTCACTAATTATAACATTTACACCTATTAATATGATTTTACAAAAGATTTTCACACACACATACACACACACATCTCCTACGAAGAAACTGCCAGATTCTCAACTACCTACCATGTCATCTACCACCGTCGCGCCTGTGCCCTCCAGATCATATGCTGACGTCACGCAGTCATCCACCACTACAAATTCTTCTTCGCGTACTCTCCAATTTGTTCAACCCCTCTGAGGATTATGTGTACCTTCCTGCAAACGTGATCCAAAAGTCTGAATCTCTCTAGATACGCACAATAATTCTACATCCTATAGAATTCCGAATCTCATTTCGCAAACTCCATTATTATATTTTACGAGTCTTGTAACCCAAAGGAGAATTACGCATCCACTTGGGTCCGAAGTAATATACTTTTGCAGTGCAGTTTGATAAAGTAGACGACTTTGACGCAGCAACGGAGAGCATACATATTCATACTTCGGAAATCTACTTCGAATTGATGCATGGACTCCAAATTATGATCATGCCAAATTTATTACAACTGAAGTTAAAATTTGGATGCGGTTGTATATTTTAAAGCTGGAAATGTGGACGGCAGAGGCTTTGCAAATGATTTCCAGCATTATAGGGATTCCTCTGCGAATTAATGTGAACAAAGCTGAATATAAGTTCACTCGGTACACACAAGTGTAGATAGCTATTAATATGGATTCATATTTGAAGAAGACAATCCCTATTCTACTGCCGAATAGGAATAAGCATGATGTTGATGTAGAATACAAAAACGTACCGTTTAAGTGTGAACAATGCAAAATGTTTGGCCATAAGAAATCGATTCATAAGGTAATACTGAACCCACAGTGGGTAAAGAAGAACCCTGATCATCCGTCTTCATCCTTTAATACTACTCGAGAGCAAGGTAAGGATGATAACCTGGATTTTTGAATTCGGAGCTGCCATCAGATATTCAGCTAGATGATACAGACCATGTTGCTGAGGTCATTCAAGATAGCACCACTCAGGAAGTCCTGACAGACGTAACCGGGTTTGTGATACATAATGAATCTTTCTTACACCAAACTACACAAAAGCCAGCTAAAACTACTTCTAAAAGAATATTGAGTAGTTCCTCCTCAATAAAATGACAACGTTAAGTTGGAATGTCAGGGGCATGAATACTCCAACTCGAATGTCGGACGTACTCAAGCTCCTGACACAATATAAGCCAACTATGGTTGGCTTAGTAGAACATAAGCTGAATAAGAATAATCTAAAGTTATTTGCCTCTACAGTTCCATCGCATTGATGCTCCTTAACTAACGACTCGTCTGAGTGTACCAGAAGAATATTGATGATGTGGGATGCATCAGTATGGTCATTGCAAATAATTACAATGTCTCCTGAGCATATCACATGCTTACTTCACAATACTGGTGATTTATCGTTATGTTTCACCACTGTATATGGCAGTAACTCTTTCACTAAGCGTATGAAACTATGAAAAAGTATTATAGCCAACTCACTACAGATTTCAGAAGCTTGGTTACTGATGGGTGATTTTAACAACGCATTATATCCATATGATAAACATGGCGGACTCCCTATACCTTTTCAGTAAATTAGAGAATTTCAATTGTGTCTAATAGACGTAGGACTTCTTAAAATCAATCCACTTTGATTTAAATATATATGGCGTAGGAAGAAGATAGCAACACACATAGATAAGATATTGGCAAACAATTGTTTCCTTCAAAAGTTTCTTAACTTGAAGGCGCTATCTTTCACAGATGACCAGCGACCATAACCCTTTATTGGTCGATATGATCCCATCTTCTTCCCCTAAAGGTTATCCTTTCAAGTACATATATGATTGGCATTTATGTGACGGATACACCGAATGCATAGACAGGGGACCGCTAGCTACAACATGGGGATTCCCAAGCTATCAATTTCAAAGCAAGCTGTCAGCTTGCAAGGCAGAGTTGAAAAAAACGGAATAATTTAAGAAGTAAACATCATGAGGATATTACACAATTGGAAGATCAGTTCAAACATTTGGAGGTTTGCGCATATCAAAACCCTGCGGATTTAGGCATATATGAGCAGATGCTTCAAGCCAAGCAAATCTTGCAGCAACATCAGAGTAATAGATTTTGTGCTCTTCGGCAATAACCTAAAGTTAAATGGCTTCAGCAGTGGGATACTGACTCCAAGTATTTTTATGCTAAAATGAATGCACGCAAGTTCTATAATAATGTCCGAGCTATCATAAATTTTGAAGGGCAACTTGTATAAAGTATTTTTATGCTAATATCATTAACTCTGATGAACAAAAATTTATTCTTACTGACATATCCATAGATGAGGTGAAACATGTTGTATTTTCCATACACGATGAATTTAGCCTAGATTCGGATGCGATTAACTCCAAATTATTCAAGCTTCATTGGGAGAGCCTGATATTGGATTTGTTAGTAACTATGAAAGATATTTTCAGATCTGCAAAGTTGCCGAAAGGGATTAATCATATATACCTCACTTTGATTCCAAAGAATGAAAACCCTGCAAACATCACTAAATATCGTCCTATCGCATGCTGCTGTGTCTACTACAATATTTGCTCAAAAAGTCTTTGCAACCGTATAAAGCCATTCCTTAGTCACCTCATTTCTCCAAACCAATGTGTATTCATCCCTCAACGGTACATCGGAGATCATATACTCTTGGCTCATGACCTTCTCGAAGATTTAAAGAAAGCTAGAATATCCAAATCTTGTGTCAGGGTAGACTTGAAAAAGGCTTATGACAGAGTTAACCAAGAATTTACTTGTTTTCTAATCTCTCAAATGGGATTTCCTACTCACTTCATTAATATAATGTACGAATGCATCTCCACCCCTTCATTCTCTATTCCGCTCTAAGGCAAACCAAGAGGGTACATACTATCAAACAATGGGATCGGACAGGAGGATCTGCTTTCATCGTATTTATTTTCCATTGCCATGTAATAATTCTCATATTTGATGGAACAGTCTGTTGCCACACAGTTGTAGACTCCGGTCTTCGCTTTCCACCCGTTAATAACTCACCTACTATACGTTGACGATCTTTTTATACTCGGCAATTCCAGTCTTTCAAATGCCAATACTATAAAAGACATATTTTGGAAACTCAATACCCATGCTGGATTAGATGTGAATGAAACAAAGACAAAGATTTTTTTTCCAGCACACCAACAGCAAATACGGAAGCGATCATTGATATTCTGCCATTTGAAGTGGGAAGTTTACCTATCGCATATCTCGGCATACCTCTCTCTTCCAGCTATCTTCATTATTCCGAGTGTAATGCATTGATCCAACGAGTACAAAGCAAAATTCAAGGGTGGCAAGTAAAACTTTTGACCCTAGCAGGCAGGGCCGAGCTAATTCAAACGGTTATAACACTCATTATTTTGTACTGGTTGACGGTATACCAAATTCCCAAATATACATTGGAGAAGCTGCAATCTATTTGTGCGGATGTTTTTAGGGGAGAATCCAAGCACAAGATATCATGGCAACAACTATGTAAACCTAAATTAGAGGGTGGAGTTGGTTTTAAACTGCTAACAGACCTGAAAAAAGCTTCCTGTATAAAACTATTATGGAATTATTTGACAAAAGATAATTTATGGAGCACCTGGATGAAGCATAGATACTGCCACAATAAATACTTCTGGAACATTCATATAGACAATAATTCCTCTTCCACCTGGAAATCAATGTTGCGACTGCGTAATACTGGAAAACAGTTAATGAACAAGGTGATAGTGAATGGAGATCTTACCTCATTGGGGTTTGAGCCTTGGATCAATAGGAAGAGCTTAGTGGATTGACTTGGCCTGAATAGACAACATGTAATTGCGCACCAGCATGATAAGGCAAATGTACTCCTTCGTCATCCATCCCAGGATCCAAATCTGCACCCGGCAACGAGAGAAGTGGCTGAGGAGATTTCATCAATACCAATTTTCCCCGATAGACAACAAGACTACTATGAATGGTGCGATGGTGGTGAATTAACTTTTAATACTGCATGGAGTAAAATCAGACAACGAGGAGTTCCCAGTTCTGTTTTCAAACTCATCTGGCACTCCAAGAATAATAGACGAATGGCTTTCATTTCATATCTTGCGCCGCTTTGATCGTCTTAATACCAAGGTTAGGCTTCAACGGTTTGGCATTGTGTCGAACACGTTATGCTCTCTATGTAATCTTCATGATGAAGCCGTTCAACATTTATTTTTCTCTTGCGATTTTTCTGCGTTTATTTGGGGATCACTTAAATTGAAGCTTAATCTATCACCTGACATTCTCCCCTCGCTTCATGACGAGGCAGAACTTCTAATGGCGTCCTTCCAGGTCAAGAATCAATTACAGGATGTGGCGTTTGGGGTATTCACATCAACAATATATGGCATTTGGCAGGATAGAAACCTCAGAACTTTCTCTAACAAAAGAATGCATGAGACCAATGTTCTATCAAAAATTGAAAAGGGGGTCTTCTTTATGGTTACAGGTAATGGGAGCCGAACAGAGAATACTGAACTAAATCGTATGTTTTTAAGGAGATGAGGATTAGAACTAAATGACCCTGGATAGCGGGCATGAGTAGAAAATGAAGTTTGAATTTACTGGCTGACGGGCTTTGGGCCTGCTTGCGGGATTATTTAATTTTTCATGTATGTATGTTTTTCTTGTTTCTGTTATCGTATAATGCACAAGTGGAATTCTATAATGTTAATATGCAAAACTTATATGTACTCATTTCCCTTGCAAGGTACCCAGTAGGGAGGTTGTAAGGTTTTGATGAGGCATATAACGGAAGCATATGATTGATCATTAATAAAGCGTACCAATTTTCTCATATATACATGCATACATACATACATACATACATACATATATATATATATATATATATATATATATATATATATATATATATATATAATAAGATTCCATACATGGTTTTCAATACAACTTTTATTTTATTCTACAATTCCAACAACTTACATTTCCAAAAACAAATCCACAACTTATTACTTATCTATCTAAAACAACTTAACATTGGTATTGAAAATATATTTTCACTTAAATACTGATTACTAGTAATATTTAATATTTTAAATATTCATTTAAACAATCAAAATATAATTTGCAAACATGGATTGGAATAAATCTCTTATTATATCTAAGGTACTTAATTTATTCCAAAACACACAATTTTGAAAATCACCGGTTCTTTTTCTATTCATTTTAGAATATTATACGAGCTAGGCTCATCAACTTGTATTTTACAACCTTCTTAGATTTAAAATCACAAAGCACATTATAATCTGTTTGCCCTAGGCACCCACAAACTAGGGTTGTTAGATGTCATTAAACATTTCATTGAAATTCGCTATTATAGCTGATAAAAAATGAGCTCGTGCTTCCTCTTAGATTTAGGTGATTGATGCATATGTCAATGAATGCTTTGGTGCATGCACACATTCAATTCGCGATTAGCGTTAATAAAGAAGCAGCAAAACCGAAGGCAAATGAGTGTGATATAAAAGACAAAATTTCGACATCATACAAAAAACATGCATATTTATACACACATGCACACATATACATACACACATGTACACACACATGCATACACATATACACGGTAGCATATTTGTAGAAAAAATATACTTGAAAAGATTGTGGAAACGAGTCAGAAATAACTGATATAAGAGAGGAGGAGGTGGTGGTTGTCAGCTGAGCAAAAAAAAAATAAGGATATAGTATGTTGAAAAATCGAACCATTTTCTACCAATGTTAATAGTTCGTTTTTCACTGGTGGAAAAACGAAGAGGATGGACCGTTACCGTTTTGGATGTGTCCACGGTTAAAAACGATAAGGGTCCATTTCCTACTGGCCAATGACACTATATCAACCACTAGAGTGCAGAACAATTTTTTGTCGGTAAAAATTATAGAGTTTATGCATCTTCTTTGTGACGGTGGCAATAAAAATATTAGAGAAAATGCATACGTTGGCATTGCCGTGAATGAAGAGAAATCATAAAAGTAAACGGTTCTGCATAATAATTTGCATCACTAGCTGTAGAATTTTTTCGTTGTTGATTAGCCTTTGCTAAGTCATCCTCCAATTTGATAACGACTTAGCATATTATCTTGCATCAAAATTTGTCCTAAAATACCATCGTTTCATTCTTCGTTTTTTGTGCATAATCAATTTCGTAATCAATTAACAATTAATTTTGTAACTTAACCATTAAATAAGTGGATTATCTTATAGTTTACATTTTTCGAATTATTATTGAATCGGACCACCTTCATTAGAAAAATGAAGGAAATTTACGACCTTACTATTAAAAGTTGCTGCAGGCTTATTTCCAATTTATATTTATTATGAAATGTTCAAAAATAGTTCATCTAAAGTTTATTATACTAATTACAATTGGATAAAATATTAATTTAAATAATTTTACATTTGAATCAGGAAAGCAAAAATAAATCATCAACGTTGTTTCTTTTGATGCATTATCAAATTAGTACAGGCACAGCTTGCAGGTACTAATCAGTTTAACCAATTAACATGTACTAATCAGTTTAACATTGTTCGCTTTTTGTGCTCCTGGAACGTGTAGCAGCATGTTAGTACAGGCACAAGCTTGCATGTACATCTGTTCTAACTTCCTTCCTACAGGCACCCTTATCAAGTGTGTCAGTCTAAATAAGCAGGGCACTTGACAAATGTGCACTTATATTTTTTAAAGGGCGCACTTCGCAAGTGAGCCTCCGAATTTTTTCAAAGACTTGATCACCTTAGCGCTGAAGTGATCAAAACAGACTTATTTCTGCAAATATTTTGAAAACTAACCTAAATCTGCTAGTAGATTTAAAAACTAGTCTATTTTGAAAATTTATCCTTATTTGTAAGAGCATCTCCAATAGTGTTAATATGGACAGTATCCATGTTGCCCTCTTCACGCTCAGACAGACGTAATTTGAGCGCTAAGAGAGGAAAGAAATGAGGATTTACCCTTCTTTTTTAGCATGTGCTAATAAAAAGAAAGCTGTTTATACGTTAAACTGTTTCCAGTTTTTTGTTTTCCATTTACAGTAAACTATGTCAAAAATTAACGTGACGGATTTTCTGAAAACCAATTAATCTATAAATGGTTATCAGAAAACCTTTTACAAATTATTATTATAATTATTATATCACTATAAATGCTTGAATGTCATATTTAGACTGACTTCGTTGAAGAAGAGGTTTTGTAGTTTGCTAACAATAGTTGTACGCAGTAGTGTTTGTATTATGATAGTCCGAAGGTCAAGCTTTGTCATGAATGAGTAGAGTTCAGTTCTTGCCTCCTTGGCAGGATATATAAGGAACTTCCACAACCAATTTATCTTCTTTTATGTAGGAGGCGAAAGTGGGAAGAAGCCAACTATATAAGAGCACCTATAGCAGTTTAAAAAAAAAAGACTAAACGGCTTTCAAGCAGCAAGTAGGAGTTTTTTTTTTTTTTTTTTGAAAATATTAAAAGAGTTTTGGCCCACGGCCCATATAGTTATTGGGCACTACTAAAATTCTAGATATCAGAGGGGAATAAATTTGCCTCTATTACTTAATTTAGAGGGCAAAAAAAATAGTTATTTCACCCCTAATAGAATGAGCGGTAATTCTGTACCAACCTTTAAATATAGCGTCCTTAATGACAAATAAAGGCAAAAAGAACAAAACTTCTACCCCCACAGCTTTGCCTGCCATCGTAGGACTCCAGAATTTAAATAGCAATTAAAGGCCCTAATAAACGCCTCCACTATCAGTGACATTATTAAAAAAATAAATTAGTAACACTCAAATAATGCAACACAATTGTATTCTTTAAATATTATGAACATTTAGTTATACAACCAACATAAGTTACCAGCAGATTAAATGCCAACCTAATGGCACATCATTCAAACAGAACATTATATATAATTATAAAAAATGAAATGCATTACCATATAAATATAAACACAACACACCATGGACATTTTGCAAAAAAAAAAAAACATTATATAACCAACCTCGTCGTTGTTATCCTCGATGTCCACTTAGGAGCTTTCGTAGCTTCTTGTATGTTTTCAGCATGGAAATTGCACGTCAGAAACTCAAGTTCCAAGCATTTAGTCTCAATCAAGTGCATCAACTACAAATTTAAAGGAAATAAAAATAGAGAAACTGTAAAATGTCGTAAACTGCATATTAATTTAGGCATGCAATTAGCACAATTTATTTGTATATAATTAGCACAAATTTCTAATCATGAGCTTCTCTTGTTCGAAAAATCAAGAAATTCCAAAACCATAACATGAATGTTCAATTCCAAAGCAAGTTCATATTTGGAGTTGGAATAAACATTTTGACGAGTTCTTAATAAAAACATGTCAGAAGTCTATACCTTTGAAGTTGCATCCTCAACCAACCTTTATATAGCTAAGGTTAATAAAATAGAACAAATCGTGTACAAATATGAGACTGATTATTAGTTTTTCGAAAAATAATTAACTACTCACAAAATCATGTCATAGGAATATACCTTCTATATAATAACTTCATTAGTTAGTAGATCCTACAAAATGAAAACATAAATGTCCATAATATGTAAAAAGAATCCATGGAGAAGTCCTACTACTAAAAGAGGCCGCATAACATTTACATGATAGTTTCCCCTTGCAAGATCATTGCCAACCTGCAATCTATCGGCTGCTATTGCAAAAGGATTCACAAATTCTTCATAGATGCTTAGCTGTAAGTAAACTAGTAGTTATTCCTTTCAATTACATGGGCATCCAACACAAAGGCCTGCATAAAGAAAATTTAACATATATTACTTTAATGTGCACCCAGAAGGATTGGTCCTACAAACGGATATTTAGCCAAATCTGGTTTGAAACAGGGTAAAATAAACAAGACTTGGCATTTTGAGGGTGGCTTGGTATATGAGCATCAAACAGTTGGCTCCATGAGTAATAGTTTTATCAGTTCCAATAAGCAACTACAGCTTATTGTCATGCTGACTAAAAATTTCTACTTAGAAGTCCAATTTCATCCAAACACTTCTACTTATAAATTACTATCTATAACTATTTACATGCTATTATTCAAAAATTAAAGAGTTTCAAAAGCTGCTACTAAATGACCTCCAATTCATGATTTGAGCTAAAATATTGCCTAATATTCCTTGTTAAGTTCTCAGTTGAGGCTTATATCATAAACATACTCAACAAAATAACATATACATACATGTGTATATAAATACACACGCTTACACATGTATATGTCTAAATTTGACTAGATGAGAAGGTTCATACACTTCCAACTGAAAAAATAAAATATTAATAGAACTCTTTAAGTTGTTCTTATGAGTGTAAAGAAAAATATAAAAAACATGATACACCATTGAGTTAAAAATAGATGATACCCAATATACTTTAAGTAGCAAACATTATTTGCTGAAGAAGGGACTATTTTTTTTTCTTTATGTATATTTTAAAATATAGAAAAAGAAATGAAAACATAATTTTGACTACATTGTTTAATAATGTAAAACATGAAATTTCCAGATACAGATTATCTTATAATGGAAAGGAAATCAATATAGGACAGAAAATAACAAAAGGTATACTTACCTGCCATGCATCATCAATAACACGGTGCTTATCAAATCATTTCAACATATTAGTTATTAATTCCAGCATAATTTGCTTCTGAACCACTAATCCCACCATGAATGCTTAAACTTATGAGCACTGTTGGAAATAAACTTGGTTTTAAGGAAACAAATAAATTTAGTTTTAATAAGAAACACTATGGAATAAAATTAACTATTGTATTAGGGGAAGGTTAAAATATATGGCAAGAAATTTTAGATTTATCAAATGGAGAATTTTAGAATTGATTTGTTGAGGAAAGTAGAAATTAGAGAATAAAAGAAAACTCTAGAATAAGAAGACTCTAGATACTTGGCTATGTTATAAAAGGGTTGTACTCCCTCATTTGTAATCAAGTTGTATGAAAGAAAAGTGAATAAATAAAAATGTAGTCTTTCATTTATTCTAAGTTTTATCTCTATCCTCCTCTCTATATCCAAATTACAACATGGTATCAGAGCTAGGTTAATGAGGGAGGATAGAGAGATCTCTAAGAGCAAAAAAAAAATTAAATCAGAAGGAACATTAAGAGGAAGAAAAAGAGTGAGAAGAAGATCAAAAAAAAAAAAAAAAAATCAGAAGGAAGATTAAGAGGAAGAAGATCAAAGATGAAGAAGAAGACCGAGAAGAAGATCGAAGATGATATTGTAGAAGATGTTGATGCTGGAGCACCAATGAAGAGAAAGAGAACATGGCACAAGTGGCCGTGAAAGAAATTTTATTTTAGAGTTGTGGGTGAGAAAGTGCACCATGGGGAGAAAGTGCTCCAATATTAAAAAAATTTGAAGGTGATGAGAGAGTGCATCACAAATCGAAGAGAAAGTGCAGGAAGATTAAGAGGAAGAAGATCAAAGATGAAGAAGAAGACTGAGAAGAAGATCGAAGATGATATTGTAGAAGATGTTGATGCTGGAGCACCAATGAAGAGAAAGAGAACATGGCACAAGTGGCCGTGAAAGAAATTTTATTTTAGAGTTGTGGGTGAGAAAGTGCACCATGGAGAGAAAGTGCTCCAATATTAAAAAAAATTTGAAGGTGATGAGAGAGTGCATCACAAATCGAAGAGAAAGTGCTTCGATAATTTTTGAAGGTGATGAGAGAGTGCATCACAAATCGAAGAGAAAGTGCTTCGAATCAAGGAATCTGTTTGAAGTAGTAAAACCAAGTTTAAGGGAGGATGTTGGAAATAAACTTGGTTTTAAGGAAACAAATAAATTTAGTTTTAATAAGAAACACTATGGAATAAAATTAACTATTGTATTAGGGGAAGGTTAAAATATATGGCAAGAAATTTTAGATTTATCAAATGGAGAATTTTAGAATTGATTTGTTGAGGAAAGTAGAAATTAGAGAATAAAAGAAAACTCTAGAATAAGAAGACTCTAGATACTTGCTATGTTATAAAAGGGTTGTACTCCCTCATTTGTAATCAAGTTGTATGAAAGAAAAGTGAATAAATAAAAATGTAGTCTTTCATTTATTCTACGTTTTATCTCTATCCTCCTCTCTATGTCTAAATTCCAACAAGCACTCCATTACAATTGAATTTAGCCAAGAGATCAAAGCTTCAATTGTTTAACATAAATTTCACTAGGAGTAGAAGTTAGGTATGGGACGACCAGCTTTCCTGATAGTTGGTCAAACCTACATCATGCTGCACATACTAATATGCATGTGTTATTGGAAAAGAAGTAACAAAAGAAACATCTAAAGATAACTCAACAATACAAATCTGACTATGTTTTCTCCTTTGAATATTCTAGTGCAAGTTTGTTAACCCTTGAACACTGACTTGTTAAATTAACATGCACATCATACAGCCCATTGTGTATAACGAAAGAGGAACAACGTATTTAGTTGTGAACAACTAGTTCCTTTAGTGCATAGAAAACTACAAAATCTCTAGAATTTTATTATTAGAAGGAACACCTATGCATAGTGGGATTCCTATATGTTGTTTCATTAGAAGTGTTTTAGAAAGGAATATGCAATAATAGCTTAATCAAATTAGATGAGTTAGAAGTTGAGAAATTTAGTAAACCAAATTCAAAATTAATATAACAACCATCATAACATAAAAGTATAAGTTTGTTAGTAAAATTAACTAGGTTAAACAGGGAAGTCTTATAATCAATTAATCAAAAATGAAACTATAAGTGCTTCTTAACAATAATGATATATTTCGTTAGCTCAAGGGCACTGTAATGTTTTTAATGATCTATAGATCATTTATAAAAGTAGCATAATTCAACCAGTAGAACACATTTCAAAATTTTAATGATCTATAGACCATCTAAAATTTATGCAGATTTGCAGTTAAAAGTTTGTACAAATTTTGTGGCTAGAATTTTTTTGCAAAACCTTTCAGTACATGTTTTGTGATTAGAAGAAAAATTATAATCACAATTTGTATTATTGTTTTGGAACGTAATACCAGGTCAAAGATGAAACAGAAATAACTTATGTAACTCTGAAAATTAAATAGACAATAATTCCTTTTAGTTGTAAGCAATGTTCACTGGTGTATATATAATCCTGAGTCGATATACAATGCACAGATATTTTAGCAGCACCAACCAAACTCTTCCTAATATTTCAATGAAGAGTGAGGATTGGCCGGAATAATATGGAAATAAAAATTAACATATTAGTGGAGCTATGTCCAGTAAAAACAATGAATAGCCTTACATATACAATATTTAATATTTCCACCTATGTATAGGGTTTGTATGTAAAACTATGCTTACCAGATATTGATTTGAACATCACAATGTACTTTTAGACTGATCAAGTTGAGTAATCGACGAAATGGCAGAACCTACGATAATGTACGGTTTACAATCATGATGAGGATTTCACACCCTTTGGTTATAAAGGGTATGTGGTAGTTTAGGCATATTTGTAGGTACTTATATAAGGCGGTGTCTGTGACGGCCCGCCCCGCACCAACCGACATTTACTCCAATTGTGCGCTGTACACATGTCCAATTGGCATGGGACGGTCGCCAAAGAATGAGAAAGAAAGAAGATGAACCAAATAAAGAACCTGTAATATGTCTCACAGCGCATGGGATAAAATATAATAACCAACATATACTTGACATAAAACAGATGAGACAGTGCATAAGCTGAAAACTTGAACTAACATCATCAGAGTAGCGGAAATATCAAATACAGCTTATTACAACTTCAAAATACTGTCTCTAAGATAAACAAAATAGGTATGCTACTAATGCCCAAAGTAGATACCGATCACGACACAGGGAGAATAACTATATATCATACGTGGAGCCTCCTGCTCGTCTTCAGTCCATCTACCAAGCGCACTACCAGCTATCCCTGTCTCTAGTCTGCTCGTGTGAGCACCCAGAGTAATAAGAAGAAACATAAAACTCTGGGTCAGACATCAGTCTGGTATGAGTGGTAGCAAGCATAAACAGAATAATAACAGGTATACTAAGTCATACCTGAACCTGGACCTGCAACCAAAGAGTTAGTACTACACGGTACAATACTCTAAGATGTCACTAACATATGGTGTGTAAATATACGGGGGTGGGGATGTGTATGTCAAACAATCAAGCATAGCAACCATCCTCACGTCTCTCACTCAGTGCGTAAAGCGTACGACATCCACTTCTTCGATCACTAGAGCACTTTACTAAAACGACAGAACTCGACTTTGTACGACTATGTACATTCCTACTACCACCAACGCCATACCTATGGGATCACGCTCAACGTTTCCATGACCCCACTCCATTGGTAGGTAGCTCCCTAGTCGCACCATATCCAAAGCCCGAGTTTGTCTCTCTATCTCCAACACCTAGTGATCCAAAGTCATAGACATCGACAACTCCTTAGCACACGTCCCGCAGCAAAGTCCAATCATGAAGTGAACTTATTACCAACGCTAAGCACAAGTCCATTGGTAAGTGGTTCTAACTTCCTTTTGTACTACCTTTGCATCTCGGGTTATTGGTCAATACTGGTCGGTTCGGTTCTTCCTTCTTTGCTCTTGGATTCGGTTCGGATCCATGCTCATTCATCGTCATCGGTTCGGGTCGGTTGTCCTAAGCTACGCCCGTTCGGGTCGAAATCCTTCAGGTTGCCCCAGTGTACATCGGGTCGGGTCGAGTCCTTCAAGCGGGTCGGGTCGAGCGTCTACTCCGGGTCGGGTCGAGTTGCTTCACCCTTCTATTCTTCGCTCCAGCTTTGGTTACCTTATCTGGTTCCGTTCCCCTATGCCAATCCGATCCGATCCTATTTCCTATATTCCGGTCCGTTGCTTCCCTCCGATCCGATCCCAATTCCTGTTGCCCTGTTCTGTTCCGTCCCCTATTCTAATCTGATCCGGTCCCTTAGTCCTACCCCGATCCGTTCACCTTGCCTTCAGCCGATCCGATCCAGTTCCACACACACGGCCTTCCTTTTTGCCAAATGCTTCGCACCGATCTCCGGTTCGGTTCGGAGTCTTTGCCCAATCGCCATTTCCGATCCGAGCCCCTCCTCCGATCCGATCCGAAAACCTGCAGTTTTCCTGAGACTTTCCAACAAGTGTTTATACGTCTCTCGACGACGTTTTCGACCATTCTAACTAGTGAAATCAATCACAAAGCATACCAAAGAGTCATAACAACACATACAAGTGACCTCAAACACCAAAACAACCATATGATATGATAAAATGGATCAAACATAGCCAAAACCCCATGTTTTCCCTTAATCCCTCTTAATCATGTTTAAGCATATGATTAGCAAAACTTATCCAAATTAACCCAAACTCATATCAGAGGTCTAAAACATTATTTATGATTTTATAAACATTTTTCCAGAATTTATTTTCGTCTAAAAACACTAATTAGCACTAATCACCCCAAATAACCCCAATTAGTGCATAAAGCAAGCTAATCACTCACCTTAGCCACAAAACAAACTAAGATCTGAAATAGTTCTCTGATTTGATGCGAATCCCAATGCTAACAGCAGCTCCAAGGTTGATTAGGTGAAGATCTTCTTTGATTTGATCTTGCTAATCCCTTTTTCTTCAAGTTGGAGTGGTTTGGAGGTGATTTGGAGACTTTAGAGAGTGGAGGCCATTATTAGGTTTCTTGGGGACTAAGTGGAGGCTAGAAAACTGAAATGGGATCAAATCCTAGGCCAACTCAGCCCTCTCCTAACCCTAATCCCGAAATGGGTCATGGGCCTACTCACTAATCACCCGATTTGGCCCGGCTAAGCAGTTTTTCACCCTCCAAACCTTGTTTCAGCCATATCTCCCAAACGGTAAGTCCGTTTGGCTATTATGACCACTCTACGGAAAGAGAAACCATCAAACGAATCTAATGGAAGTGGTTTCAGGTCAAAATTCCTTCCCTATCAAAAGTTATGGCCAAAACAGTACCAACTAGGGGCAAAATGGTCATTTAAAAATCAACAAAAATCATAAGCACGGGAAATGACTCTAATAAATGTTTCCCAAAGTTACATGACCATACAACTTCACACGGGAAAGAAATAAATATTCTACAATCCTATGATGTGTAGAACACGGGTCGTTACACTCTCCCCCCCCTTAAGAAATTTCGCCCCCGAAATTCCCTAATCAAAACACACAAGGGTCCCGCATGCCTATCAATCATAAAACAACCATCAATCATGCAAAACAAGCAAAACAAGCCTATCCTAGCATGCGGAATAACTAAATCGCAAAGTAAATCTTACCAGGCAAAGAGTTCTGGATAAGCCTTTCTAATGCTCTCTTCTGTCTCCCAAGCACAATCATTTTCGTCCTCGCCCCACTGAACTTTGACTAGCTTCACCGACTTTCTTCGAAGTTGCTTCGTATCATGCCCCACAATACGAATCGGCTTGCGGTTCTCAACCGCCTCAGGTTCTACTTCGAAGTCCTCTAACTGATCAGGTGAAATAGTCACATTTGAGTCGTGAACGAACTTCCTTAGTTGGGAAACATGAAACACATCGTGGACTCCTGCCATTTTCTCTGGTAAGCCAACTCTATACGCCAAATTCCCAACTTCCTCGAGAACTTGGAAAGGACCCACAAATCTTGGTGCCAACTTGCCTCTCCTGCCAAATCGTATCACGCTTTTCAACGGAGAGATCTTGACAAACACCAAGTCACCAACGGAGAATTTCAAGTCTCTTCTCCTCTTATCAGCATAGCTTTTCTGCCTATCCTGAGCAGCTTTCATTCGTTGCTGAATGATCTTGATCTTATCGGAAGTTTCTCTCACCACATCTGGTCCAAGCACAAACTTCTCGCCAGTCTCTATCCAACATGATGGTGAGTTGCACAGTCTTCCGTACAAAGCTTCATATGGAGCCATACCAATACTGGATTGGTAGCTATTATTATATGCAAACTCCACTAGATGCAAATGGTCATCCCATGCTCCACCGAAATCAAATATACAAGCCCTCAAGAGATCTTCCAATATACGATTCACCCTCTCCGTCTGACCGTCGGTCTGAGGATGATATGCGGTACTGAGGTGTAATCCTGACCCTAGAGCCTCCTGTAAGCTCTTCCAAAATCCACTAGTAAACAACGGATCTCGGTCACTCACAATGCCTTTGGGTACTCCATGAAATCTCACTACCCACTTCATATACAGTTCTGCTAACTTAGCTGCAGTTCTGTTCGACTTAACTGGTATAAATCTTGCACTCTTGGTCAGTCGATCCACAATTACCCAAATGCTATCATGTCCCGATCTGGTCCTCGGTAAACCATCGATGAAATCCATCGAAACTTGTTCCCATTTCCATTCGGGAATTTCTAATGGTTGCAACAACCCACTAGGCTTCTTTTGCTCGGCTTTAACTAGCTGGCAATTCATGCATTTGGATATAAACTTCCCAATGTCTCTTTTCATCCCTTCCCAGTAGTAAGTCTGTCTCATGTCTCGATACATCTTATTACCACCGGGATGTATAGTCAGTTTTGAGTGATGACATTCTCTAAGCACTTCATCTCTCAAGCCATTCACGTTGGGCACAACTAGTCTTCCATTCTTCCGAAGCCATCCATCTCGATCAAGCCCATACACATTCATCTCCTCTTCGATACCCATCTCTAACTTGGAGATGATTTCTAATAGGTTAGGATCGTTCCTCTGGCTAGAACCAATCCGCTCTATCAAAGTGGGTCTGATCGTCAAGCTAGCTAGCATAACTGGATCCAATTCGCACCTTGGTCTGAAATCAAACCCCGCAATATACTCCAGCTGCTTCCATTCAAGAAACATTGCCCCTAAGCTGGCATGTCTCCTACTCAGGGCATCGGCTACCGCATTACCCTTCCCAGGTGTATACGCGATATCAAAATCATACGAAGCCAAGAACTCTAACCATCTCTGCTGACAGAGATTCAGATCTTTCTGAGAGAAGAGATACTTTAACGATTTATGATCGGTAAACAGCTCAAATCTTTCTCCCAAGAGGTAATGTCTCCACATCTTTAGCGCAAACACAATCGCTGCCAATTCCAAATCATGGGTAGGATACTTCTTCTCATGGGGCTTTAGCTGTCGACTAGCATAAGCTACAACCCTACCTCCTTGCATCAATACCGCACCCAGTCCGGTACCACAAGCATCCGTGTATACCGTCATCTCTTCATTTCCCTTAGGAATGACCAACACTGGCGCACGCGTCAACTTTTCCTTTAGACTCTTGAATGCTTTTTCACACCCTCCGTCCCAAACGAAGGCTTGATTTTTCTTAGTCAACTGAGTCAACGGTGCCGCTGTCTTGGAGAAGTCTTTGATAAACTTACGATAATATCCAGCTAACCCCAAGAAACTTCTTACGTCGGTTGCATTCTTGGGCGTAGACCAATCTTGTACCGTAGCCACCTTTGCAGGGTCCACGGCAATACCATTCTCTGAAACAACATGGCCCAAGAATCTCACTTCTCTCCTCCGAAAATGACACTTAGAGAATTTCGCTTTCAGTTGGTGTCTTCTCAACACCTCCAACACAATTCTCAAATGTTCCTTGTGTTCCTCTTCTGTCCTCGAGTAAACAAGGATATCGTCTACGAACACAAGAACAAACTTATTCAATTGGTCTCTGAATACTCTATTCATAAGATCCACGAAGTATGCTGGTGCATTGGTCAACCCGAATGGCATGACCAACCACTCATAAAACCCAGACGGCGTCCTAAATGCCGTTTTAGCTATACTATCAGCTGCTACGCGGAGCTGATGAAATCCTGTCGCGAGGTCCAACTGGGAGAACACTCTCGCTCCTTCCAGTTGATCAAACAAATCATCTATCCGTGGTAGAGGATACTTATTCTTCCTCGTCACCTTATTTAACTCGCGATAGTCCACACACAATCGAAGGGAACCATCTGCCTTAGTAGCAAACACAACTGGTGCTCCCCACTCGGAAACACTTCTTCTAATAAATCCCTTCTTCAAAAGATCGCTAACTTGCACCTCGAGCTCTCGCTGTTCTCGTGGTGCCATACGACGAAGTGGCATCACTATAGGTCTGGCATCTTTCACTAAATCAATACGAAACTCAATCTCTCGGTGTGGTGGAAGTCCGGTCACTTCCTCGAAGATGTCCGGGTATTGGCCAACCACGGGCAAACCTGATAACTCATCATGCGGAATGTCGAGGGAATTTACAAAACTAGCCATTACCCCATCACAGGGTAGATTACCAAACACTACCCTCCGCCCATCATCCGCCCTAACTGTCACCAAAAAGCCCTCACAGTCTACCACCACCCCGTATCTATGGAGCCAATCGACTCCCAAAATAATGCCATACCCAGTAAAGCCCAAAACAAAGCAATCACAAACAAACATACATCCATGACTCGATAAGACCACATTACGACAGATCATACTGAGGTTTGTTGAACCACCAATCGGGTTCGTCACAGCTAATGGTCTATCGACTAACTCGGGTTCCAATCCCAACCTATCTACCAGGTCACTAGATATGAAGGAATGGGAAGCCCCGGTATCGAACAAAACTCTAACAGGAAGATCATAAATGGAAAGCATACCTTGAATGACGACTCCCTTTCCTTTCTCCGCCGCAGTTGGGGCATTCGACGAAGAAGGAACAGCATTGATGGCATATGCTTTCACAATCTGATTCTCCTTCAGAGGTTGCGGGCACTTATCCTTAAAATGTCCCTCCTGGCCACAGTTAAAGCACTTCTTTCCCACTGTCTTGGCCCTACATTCCCTTGCATAATGGCCCTTCTTTCCACATTTGAAGCACTCGACTTCTTTCCTGCTTTTCTTCTGGCCATCCTTAGCTTGGTTCTGCTTCCTCTTATTCTGAGAGTTATTCTTGCCTCCACCGCTTGCTTGCGGCTTTGGCTCTTCAGCAGATGCAGCAACAACCCCAGTCTTCGGCTTAGGGTAAAGACTTTCTGACCTCAAAGCTTTTCCCACGATCGACTCAAACGTCTCATCGATGTGATTAATCAGCCTCTCCCCTAAGTATTCATCCAAGCCAGTGATGAACTTCTCATTTTTCTTTTCGGGAGTATCGATTAGAGATAACCCATACTTCGACAAAGTGTCGAACTCAGCAACATAATCCGATACTGCCCTTCCATTCTGCTTAAGCTCCAAGAACTTCCTAAACAATTCCGACTTCTGGGCAACTGGGATATACTTGTCGCTAAAGCGAGCTTTAAACTGATCCCAAGTAACTTGATCTTCTGGTGTGGCTGCCCTAATAGCATTCCACCAATTCATCGCTCGTCCTTGCAGCTGACGAGACGCTAGCCTTCTCTTCATCGCATCCTCGATACCCAAGTCATCGAAGATCCGATCACAGCTATCCAACCAATCCTGAACATCCGTGGCCGACTCTGTTCCGTGAAACGGCTTTCCACTAAGATTAGTGTAATCCTTACTCAACTTGGCGAAATCGACCCTAGGCGCTTGCACTACTGGGCCACCACCAACTCCGGGGTTAGGAACTGCCCCTTGCACTTCTCTAAGCATGTCTCTCATGAGGTCGGTAAACATCGCCCTCATGTCAGCGGCATTTCCATTATTGGCCCCTCTACCAGTACCTCTCACATATCGGCTCATCGTCAATCTGTAAAAAGAAGAACGATTAACGACCCCATAGTGGTACTAGTGCAGTGCAACTTCATCCTTATACTACTAATAGTATATATATACATAGCTTTTGAAAACCAAAGTAATCACAAATACGCGCTCTCATATACGTACTAACTCTCCCTAGTGTCTTTCCCTAGGTGAATTACGCAACCTAGAGCTCTGATACCAAATGTGACGGCCCGCCCCGCACCAACCGACATTTACTCCAATTGTGCGCTGTACACATGTCCAATTGGCATGGGACGGTCGCCAAAGAATGAGAAAGAAAGAAGATGAACCAAATAAAGAACCTGTAATATGTCTCACAGCGCATGGGATAAAATATAATAACCAACATATACTTGACATAAAACAGATGAGACAGTGCATAAGCTGAAAACTTGAACTAACATCATCAGAGTAGCGGAAATATCAAATACAGCTTATTACAACTTCAAAATACTGTCTCTAAGATAAACAAAATAGGTATGCTACTAATGCCCAAAGTAGATACCGATCACGACACAGGGAGAATAACTATATATCATACGTGGAGCCTCCTGCTCGTCTTCAGTCCATCTACCAAGCGCACTACCAGCTATCCCTGTCTCTAGTCTGCTCGTGTGAGCACCCAGAGTAATAAGAAGAAACATAAAACTCTGGGTCAGACATCAGTCTGGTATGAGTGGTAGCAAGCATAAACAGAATAATAACAAGTATACTAAGTCATACCTGAACCTGGACCTGCAACCAAAGAGTTAGTACTACACGGTACAATACTCTAAGATGTCACTAACATATGGTGTGTAAATATACGGGGGTGGGGATGTGTATGTCAAACAATCAAGCATAGCAACCATCCTCACGTCTCTCACTCAGTGCGTAAAGCGTACGACATCCACTTCTTCGATCACTAGAGCACTTTACTAAAACGACAGAACTCGACTTTGTACGACTATGTACATTCCTACTACCACCAACGCCATACCTATGGGATCACGCTCAACGTTTCCATGACCCCACTCCATTGGTAGGTAGCTCCCTAGTCGCACCATATCCAAAGCCCGAGTTTGTCTCTCTATCTCCAACACCTAGTGATCCAAAGTCATAGACATCGACAACTCCTTAGCACACGTCCCGCAGCAAAGTCCAATCATGAAGTGAACTTATTACCAACGCTAAGCACAAGTCCATTGTTAAGTGGTTCTAACTTCCTTTTGTACTACCTTTGCATCTCGGGTTATTGGTCAATACTGGTCGGTTCGGTTCTTCCTTCTTTGCTCTTGGATTCGGTTCGGATCCATGCTCATTCATCGTCATCGGTTCGGGTCGGTTGTCCTAAGCTACGCCCGTTCGGGTCGAAATCCTTCAGGTTGCCCCAGTGTACATCGGGTCGGGTCGAGTCCTTCAAGCGGGTCGGGTCGAGCGTCTACTCCGGGTCGGGTCGAGTTGCTTCACCCTTCTATTCTTCGCTCCAGCTTTGGTTACCTTATCTGGTTCCATCCCCCTATGCCAATCCGATCCGATCCTATTTCCTATATTCCGGTCCGTTGCTTCCCTCCGATCCGATCCCAATTCCTGTTGCCCTGTTCTGTTCCGTCCCCTATTCTAATCCGATCCGGTCCCTTAGTCCTACCCCGATCCGTTCACCTTGCCTTCAGCCGATCCGATCCAGTTCCACACACACAGCCTTCCTTTTTGCCAAATGCTTCGCACCGATCTCCGGTTCGGTTCGGAGTCTTTGCCCAATCGCCATTTCCGATCCGAGCCCCTCCTCCGATCCGATCCGAAAACCTGCAGTTTTCCTGAGACTTTCCAACAAGTGTTTATACGTCTCTCGACGACGTTTTCGACCATTCTAACTAGTGAAATCAATCACAAAGCATACCAAAGAGTCATAACAACACATACAAGTGACCTCAAACACCAAAACAACCATATGATATGATAAAATGGATCAAACATAGCCAAAACCCCATGTTTTCCCTTAATCCCTCTTAATCATGTTTAAGCATATGATTAGCAAAACTTATCCAAATTAACCCAAACTCATATCAGAGGTCTAAAACATTATTTATGATTTTATAAACATTTTTCCAGAATTTATTTTCGTCTAAAAACACTAATTAGCACTAATCACCCCAAATAACCCCAATTAGTGCATAAAGCAAGCTAATCACTCACCTTAGCCACAAAACAAACTAAGCTCTGAAATAGTTCTCTGATTTGATGCGAATCCCAATGCTAACAGCAGCTCCAAGGTTGATTAGGTGAAGATCTTCTTTGATTTGATCTTGCTAATCCCTTTTTCTTCAAGTTGGAGTGGTTTGGAGGTGATTTGGAGACTTTAGAGAGTGGAGGCCATTATTAGGTTTCTTGGGGACTAAGTGGAGGCTAGAAAACTGAAATGGGATCAAATCCTAGGCCAACTCAGCCCTCTTCTAACCCTAATCCCGAAATGGGTCATGGGCCTACTCACTAATCACCCGATTTGGCCCGGCTAAGCAGTTTTTCACCCTCCAAACCTTGTTTCAGCCATATCTCCCAAACGGTAAGTCCGTTTGGCTATTATGACCACTCTACGGAAAGAGAAACCATCAAACGAATCTAATGGAAGTGGTTTCAGGTCAAAATTCCTTCCCTATCAAAAGTTATGGCCAAAACAGTACCAACTAGGGGCAAAATGGTCATTTAAAAATCAACAAAAATCATAAGCACGGGAAATGACTCTAATAAATGTTTCCCAAAGTTACATGACCATACAACTTCACACGGGAAAGAAATAAATATTCTACAATCCTATGATGTGTAGAACACGGGTCGTTACAGTGTCCTTGCAGCAGCTTATCACACAAGATTTATTTCACATACCATTTTGGATACGACTTAGAAGCATTAGAATATAATTCAACCTCATGTTCATTATAATGAAAGTGTAACGTAACATGTAAGAAAATAGATTATCATCGACAGTGTCATGGAGCAGCTGGTGAATTATTGGGTTATAAATATAACCAAACGGTTACAGGGTAAAGGGTTTTTAAACAACACTATGCAAAGATGAGGGGCAATATCGTTTATTGACAAATCAATATTTGTTAGTAATAAACATTTATAATTGACGTAAACTAACAAAAACAACTCAGTTACCAAATGTAATTATAAATCTATGATCTGAATCGGGCGAATTAAGTCAGCACTTGAGCTTACAAAAATTAACCGTTATCGGTGACTGAAATTACCATTCATTATTTTTCTTGGTAAAAAAATATGAAATAGAATGAAGGCAGAGGACATAACTGTAAGCGGTTTGCAAAAGGTTGAATACAGCAACAAAAAAGAGCAGCAAAAGGCTAAGTACTAAGGATAGAAGAGGGGATTCGTCAATCAAAACTATTGTAATCAATAGCGTGGGAACAGTAGGGAGGAAAAAAAAAGTAGATACAAATTATAGTAGCAGACCATTAGATTCTACAGGCCAAGAGTCTAAAGAGAACTTCACTAAGCATGAGTTAGGAAAATGGTACCTCAACATTCGATGCACAATTAATATTGTTCCCACTGGATGGTAGGTTGCCCGAACCGATTTCCAAAGGTGCTAAGCTAATCAACAAATCGACGGAGCACCAACGACAGCCTGTACAGGTTGTATTTTTGACAGTACCAAAAAATTCAATAATTGCGTTCCCTCTATTAGAATTATCTCACATATATTTCTCTATCTATATAACATTTCAAGGTTAACTGAAGATTATATTTGCCACTTTATCATGATTTAGGGATTTAATTTGTTATTAGACATCATTTGGTTACTGAAGATGAAAGCTCACCATTATTAGGGTTTTCGTGGAGATAGTGTATTGCTCAATACTGATTGCGGCTATGGTTATTCTGGATCACTGCTGTGTGGATAGAGATCTCTACCTCCTGTAATAAGTGAGAAACCCACATTATTGTTCTTATATTTAAAATCAGTAGATTTAGCGCCTATTTTAACTTGTTTACTTCCCTTGCAGTTATTTAAGCTGTTGCTAGGGCTGAGAAATCTTCCACTAGGGAGGAAGTCAGAGTGGCTATTCTAGTTACTATTGCTAAATGTTTTGGCAGCTGAGCTGTGCTGAAAGACTTCTTTGAGATATGCTTCCCGTTAAGTACAAAATCTTCAACTTTTTTCTTATAATCAGCACCTTTGCTGCAAGTAGCTTGATTATTGTTGTTTTTATCTCTTTGTCCATTAGTTTTTTTTTTCATGATGATAAGACAGTCAATTAAGATATTTTTCCAAAGTTGGGAACACATGGTTTCCTTGTTTGAATGTAGCCTTTGATTCCTCTCTTTCCATATGTAGTAAATGGCTGCAGTTAACAATACACAAGCTTTACTAAAAATGAGGGACTTAGGCTTGAAATATTTCAGGGTGTAATCCATATTGTCTCTTATATTTAAAGAAGGAATATTATGATTAAAACCCAAAGTATATTTAGCATTATACCAAATGTACTGGGAGTATATACAATCAAAAAATAAATGATAGGAGCTTTCAACCCCATTTTTACATAATTAGAAAGTATTTTCAATGTCTTTGCTCCATTTGCTACAAATTTCCCTAGTTGGCAATTTATTAAGGAGAGCAAAAGATGCATAATAGGCCATTTTAGGACAGTTAGTTTTGCACAAAATAACTTTATGCCTAACAACTTCAACCTCATCCCCTTTAATAAAATTCCACATTTTTTTAAAAGAAAATTTCTCTTGAACAAAGTTTCCAACCCTAATTATCTTTAAAATTGTTTTGATCAATGCATATACTGCTGATGGCTGCTTTAAAAATACTAGCAGCAGTACAATTTTGAAAGCTCTAACAATTATTACAGATAATCTTTCGCACTCTATCATTGACCCCTCCTAAAATTATTCCACCCTAGGAGAATAATCAATGAGTTACCGCATATCCAAGGGTCAAACCATAGACTTGTTTGACTGCCATCTTTAATATTTATATCAATAATATTTCTACCCTTATCTCTGCAATATAATATGTTTTTCCAAACATATGAATGATGATTTTCCTTTCTAGGAATCCCAAAAATAATTCCCTTTAAATATTTGGCTTTCATCCACCTAGCCCAAAGAGATTTTCCATCTAAAAATTTCCAAAAAAGTTTGAATTTACAAACCTCAGAAAGGTCTCTGATGTTTCTAAGTTCAAGACCTCCAAATTTCTTTTGTTTACAAACTTTATCCCATGCAATTTTGTGATACTTACCCTTCCATATGAAGTTAGCACACATTTTCTCTATTTTTTGAATAGAATTTACTGGAATGTTGTTGATTGAATCCTGTAAATTGTAACAGCAGTAATAACTGTATGTGTAAGCTCCACTCTACAAGCTAGAGATAAAAGTTTGCTAGACCAACCCTCTAACTTGCTATGAATTATATCTATAGTCTAGAGCAGTCTTTATCTTTAATCTGATTTATACTTGAAGGAATACCAAGATATTTAAAAAGAAGGTTTCCCACTTTAAAATTAAGGAGCTTGAGAATAGCATCCTTATATATAGCCCCCTTACTGAAATATATTTTTCTTTTACTAATATTAACAGATAAGTTTTCCATATTATCCAAAATTCTTTTAATAGCAACAACACTATTCCTATATGCTTTTACAAATAGAAGCATATTATCTGCATAAAGTAAACGAGTAATATGTGGCTTATTTCTATTAATAGGCTTGATATTTCTCCTTATCAACTCAATTTCCATTTGAATTGAAAAGTATTCCATAACTATAGAGAATAGGTAGGGAGACAAAGGGTCTCCTTGCCTAATTCCGCTATTTCTATGAATAAAACCTTTTGAGGTACCATTAATCATAACATAATAAGTAACATTACTAATGCATTCTTTAATTAAAGCACAGAAATTCTCATTAAAATCCATTTTATGCATAATGTATATGATAAAATTCTTATTAATTTTATCAAAAGCTTTATGCAAATCAATTTTTATACACATGAGATTTTTATTTTTCAAATTGAAATCCCTTTAATTCATGAGCTAATAAGGTATATTTTCAGAAATTAATCTTCCAGGAATAAAAGAACTCTGATTTTCTTATATGATAAATTTAAGAAAATATTTCAATCTGTTGCAAAGAAGAGAATAAATAATTCTATAGATGAAACTGCAACAAGAAATTGGCCTATAATCTCCTAAACCCAAAGGAGTTTCAATTTTAAGAACTGGTGTTAAAAATGTGTGATTGGTGTTTTTCAACAGCTTTCCAAAGTTAAAAATTCAGAAATGCAATTACATAAAGAAGACTGCATATCAGCCTAATGAGTTTTATAAAATTTAGCACCAAGCCCATCAGGGCTAGGACTTTCATCATTTTTAGCATTAAAAATAATATTCTCAATTTATTCACTCCTAATAGGGGCTAAAAGAACCTCAGAACAATTATTGTTGACAGTGTATGTAAATTCAATATTGGGAAAAAAATAGTTTGATTAGACGAATTATATAATGTGCTAAAATAATTAATAGCCTCTTTTTCATTGAGATAGGCTTGATTAATTATTTTGCCATTATAGTCAATATTTTCCCAATATCATTCCTATTTCTCCTATTAGACATTTTAATGCAAAAGAACTTGCTAGCTTGATCCTTAGTAGTTAACCAGTCAATCTTAGCCTTTTGTCTAAGACTGACAGAATTAATATGAAGAGCATTAACCAGTTTAGCTTGTGCACTAAAAAAGGAATCTACCTTGCACTTGTTAGAGCAGTTTTCATCCAATTCATTTTGGAGTTTTTCACATTCATCTCTGATTTCTTTTATATTATTTTTCCTTCTGGACTTATTCTAGTTTTTAAGTTTGTTTTTAACAATCTTTAATGTTTTGTCGAACTTATATTGTGTAATGCCATATAAGTTGTTATTAAAACAGTTTGTGACAACCTCTTTATAATCATTTTCAAAAACCCGACCATTAACAAATCTAAAAGGGGAGTTTAAAACACCACTCTTATTAATAATAAATGACACAAGAATAGGTGTATGATCACTAGAGTTTTGGTGTAATGTACTACATTTCACATTAGAAAAGGGGTTAATAAATTCTTGGTTAAAAGGAACCCTGTCTAGCTTACAATGGGTATTCCTAAATTCATCTGATTTCTAGGTGAATTTATTACCCAATATAGGGGGTTCAATTAGCCCAGATTTTAGAATAAATTTGGAAACGCTTTCCAGTTTTTGAAAAGGTACAACATTGCCTCATTTCTTTTCATGACTGTGAAGTATAGTACTAAAGTCCCCAATAATTAACCAAGGGTTGTTTATAGAGAGACTAAATTGCTCAATGTAATTTCAAAGACTAATTCTATCATTTTCAAAATTGGATGCATAAATAAAGGTAATCTTAAGTACAAGATCCCCTTTATTTTTAAAGATGCAATGAATATACTGCAAATCAATAAAATGACTAATAATAGACCAAATGTTATGATTATATAAAACCATAATTCTACCATTTCCTCCCATTATATTATTATTGACTATATTCCAATTTGAAAGCCTTCTTGTATGAAGATCAACTAATCTTTGATCATTCAATTTGTGTTCAAGCAAACCTTTAATACCATGTTTGTACTGATTCAAAAAGTTTGAAAGGTCAAGTTGCCATTAAGGGGAATTGAGCCCCCTTATATTCCAAACTATAATATCCATATATAAAAAATTATAAAAAATTAAGATATTAAGGAAACAATGCAGCTACAACAAATCATTGTGATTGTTGCAGTCTGCTTTGATATCCAGCTGCTTTCCACTTTTTTAAAACTTGTGTTGCTTGTGGTTTTAAGCTAATAATCCCATTTAATGTTTTTCTTTATATACTTCTTCTTGAAATCATGATCCTTGGCATCCTCAGTTTCCTCTGTGGTGCTTATGTCTGTTAAACTTTCCGTCCTCTTTTTTTTTTTTGTGTTGCAGATTGCGAAGCAGTGACGACATTGTTTATTGCAATTTGGATGTTCTCTTCTGCGATAGAAAATCCGAGGAAGGAGCAAGGGCATTTGCTAACAGCGAAGCATTAGTGAAAATGAGATTTGCAGATAGAAGTGCAGAACAATTATCAAGCCCAGCATCTGATTTATTGTTATTATTAATTTCTGAACTTGTAATATATATTGTGTAACGACCCGCATTCTGCGCATCATAGGATCGTAGAATATTTATTTCTTTCACATACGAAGTCGTATGGTCATGTAACTTTGGGAGACGACTATTGGGGTCATTTCCCATGTTCATGATTTTTCCCGATTTTTAAATGACCATTTTACCCCTAGTTGGCACTGTTTTGGCCATAACTTTTGACTGGAAAGGAATTTTGACCTGAAACCACTTCCATTGGCTTCGAATGATGGTTTCTCTTTCCGTAGAGTGGTCACATTAGCCAAACGGACTCACCGTTTGGGAGATATGGCTGAAACAAGTTTCAGATAGTGAAAGACAGCTTAATTGGGCTTAAGCGGGTGATTAGCAGTTAGGCCCAAGGGGAATTTCGGGTTTAGAGGTATAGGAGGACTGATTAGGGTTAGGTTATCACTTTCATTTCAGTTTTGAACCGCCACAAACCTCCTTGAGACCTTAGTAATGGCTTCCTACATCTAAAACACCCCAAATCACTCTCTAATTGAAGATTAGGCTTAGCAACACCAAATTAAGGAGAAAAAGCACCAAAGCAAGGTTAGAGCTGCTGTTAGACATCAGTATTCGCCCCAAATCAGAGGAGTTTCAGTTCTGAGAATTTCATTTGTGGCCAAGGTGAGTGATTTGCATAGTTTTTGCACTAATTACGGTAATTAAGGGTAATTAGTGAAGATTAGCGAATTTATACGTAAATAAATTCTGGAAAAATTCTTAAAATTCTAAAATAATGTTTTAAGGCTCTGTTAGAAATTTGGGTTAATTTCGATGTGTTTTGCTAATTGTATGCTTAAACATGATTAAGAAGGATTATAGGAAAATGTGAGGTTTTAACCACTTTTGATCCATTTTGGTTCATTTGAATTGTTGTTATGGTGTTTGCAATTGATGTTATATGTTGCTGTGACAGTTTGACATGAAGTATGATTGATTAGAATAGTTAGATTTGTCAAAAACGTCGTCGAATGGCGTAAACAAGTTGCTGGAAAAAGTTGCAGAAAGCTGTGCAGAGCTTCGGATCGGATCGGATGGGGGGGCTCGGATCGGACATGTGAACTGGGCAAGGAAATCCAACCCGAACCGGAGTTTAGCACATAGAAGATGTGGCAAGAAGGAAGGCCATTTCCTTAGGGTTGGAGTGGATAAGGGGATCGGATCGGAAGGGTAACAGAAGCCAAATCGGATCGGCTCAAGATGAAGGCTACGACTAGAGTAAGGCGAGGCGATCGGATCGGATCGGATTAGATAGGAACGAGGGAGCTGATTGGAAAAGGAGCATGAGCTGGAGGAGGACAGCACCCCGACCCGACCCGGAGGAGGAGGATCCCGACCCGACCCGGAGTGAAGTAACCGACCCGAACCAGAGGAAAGATGGCAAGGATGGAGGACCGACCCGAACCGGCGCTACCGAACCGAACCGAATTCTAGAGCTGCTGCTGCACGACAACTTTTCTGAAGACCCACTCCAATTCAACCAAACCCGAGATGCAAAGGAAGTCCAGATGAGAAGTTAGAGCTTAAGGTTCAGATGGGAATCAACGAGTTCACTTCATGGTTGGGCCTTGCTGCGGGACGCGTGCTAAGGAGTTATCGACGTCTATAGTTTTGGACCACTATGGTTGGAGGTACGAAGGCGGATTCAGGGCCATTATGGCATCGGTAGAACCAAGGGCTACGACCAATGAAGTGGGTCATTGAAATGTTTGGTCATGACTCCAAGTGTTGTCTTGGTCACATCAGGGTTTCTACAAGTCGGGATTCGTCGTTACCTCAGTTTGTCTAGTGTTCCAAAGTGGTAGATGTCGTACGCTTTACGCACCGAGTGAGAGATGTGAGGATGGTTGCTATGGATGATTTGCTGCTATCATTTTGACATGCACACCCCACCCCCGTATTCTTACACTATTTATTATGGCACCTTGGAGTATTGTACGGTATGTGGTACTAACTCTTTGGTTGCAGGTCCAGGTTCAGGTATGGTTTAGTATACCTGTTATTATTCTGTTTAGATGCTTATCGCTCATACCAGGCTTTATGTCTGACCCAGAGTTTTATGTCTCCTCTTATTACTCTGGGTGCTCACACGAGCAGACTAGAGACAGGTTAGCTGGTGATGCACGGGTAGATGATCCGGAGACGAGCAGGAGGCTTCCACGTAATATATGTATTTAGTATTCTCCCTGTGTTGTTGAAGATCACTGCTTGGGCATTGTTGGTGTATCTTCTACTTCAACTTTCTTTTGTTTAGAGACAGTAAATTTGGAAAATTGTAATAAGCTGTATTTGGATTTCCGCTGCTTTGGGATTGATGTTGGTTTTAGTTATCAGCTTATGCACTGTCTCGCCTGTTTTATGTCAAGTACATTATTATTATATTTTATTCCATGCGCTGTGAGACATTCTACAGGTTCTTTGACTAGTTCATTCCCTTCTTTCCTTTCTTATGACGACCGTCTTGTGCTAGTCGGGCATGTGTACAGCGCACTTCTGGAGGAAATGCAGGCTGGTGCGAGGCGGGCCGTCACATTTGGTATCAGAGCTCTAGGTTGCGTAGTTAACCTAGGGAAGTTATCAGGGAGAGATATTACACGTATACGAGAGAGCGTATTTGTGATTACTTTGGTTTTTAAGAAGCTATATATATATACTATTAGTAGTATAAGGATGGAGTCGTACTGCACTAACACCACTATGGAGTCGTTAATCATTTCTTTTTTCAGATTGACGATGAGCCGAGATGTTAGAGGTACCGGTAGAGGGGCCAATAATGGGAATGCTGCTGACATGAGGACGATGTTTACTGACCTCATGAGAGAGATGCTTAGAGATGTGCAGAGGGCAGCTCCCAATGGTGGAAATGGTGGTGGCCCAATGGTGCAGGCGCCAAGAGTTGACTTCGCCAAACTGAATAAGGATTATACTAGCCTTGGTGGGAAGCCGTTCCACGGAACGGAGTCGGCTACGGATGTTCAAGATTGGTTGGATAGTTGCGAACGTATCTTCGAGGATTTGGGTATCGAGGATGCAATGAGGAGAAAGCTAGCGTCCCGTCAGCTGCAAGGGCGGGCAATGAATTGGTGGAATGCTATAAAGGCAGCTACTCCCGAAGATCAGATTACTTGGGAGCAGTTTAAGGCTCGCTTTAGTGAGAAGTTCATCCCAGCTGCTCAGAAGTCAATGTTGTTTAAGAAATTCTTGGAGCTCAAGCAGAATGGCAGGGCTGTCTCGGAGTATATTGCTGAATTTGACACTTTGTCAAAATATGGGTTATCTCTTATAGATACTGCCGAGAAAAAGAATGAGAAATTCATAACTGGATTGGATCAGTACTTGGGGGAAAAACTTATTAACCACATCGATGAGACGTTTGAATCGATTGTGGGAAAAGCGTTAAGGTCAGAAAGTCTCTACCCTAAGCCAAAGACTGAGGTTGCATCCGCAGACGAGCCAAAGCCACAAGCTAGTGGTGGAGGCAAAGGTGGTTCCCAGAATAAGAGAAAGCAGAATCAGGCTAAGGATGGCCAGAAGAAAAAGAATAAGCAAGATGTGGAGTGCTTCAGCTGTGGTAAGAAGGGCCATTATGCTAGTAATTGTCGGGCCAAGCCAACGGATAGGAAGTGCTTCAACTGTGGCCAAATGGGACATCACAAGGACAAGTGTCCACAGCCCCCTAAGGAAAAGCAAATGGTGAAAGCATATGCTCTTAATGCTATTCCTTCTTCGTCGAATGCCCCAACTGCGGCGGAGAAGGGAAAGAATGTCGTCATTCAAGGTATGCTTTCTGTTTATGATGTTCCTGTTAGAGTTTTGTTTGATACCGGAGCTTCCAGTTCTTTCATATCTAGTGACCTGGTAGATAGGTTGGGATTGGAGCCCGAGATTGTCGATAGACCTTTAGTAGTGACGAACCCGATTGGTGGTTCGACTAGCCTTAGCATGATTTGTCGTAATGTGGTTCTATCGAGTCATGGATGCATGTTTGTTTGTGATTGCTTTGTTTTGGGCTTTACTGGGTTTGGCATTATTTTGGGAGTAGATTGGCTCCAAAGATACGGGGTGGTGGTAGACTGTGAGGGCTTGTTGGTGACAGCTAGAGCGGATGATGGGCGGAGGATAGTGTTTGGTGGTCTACCCAGTAAGGGGGTATTGGCTAGTTTTCTAAACTCCCTCGACATTCCGCATAGTGAGTTGTCAGGTTTGCCCGTGGTTGGCCAGTATCCGGATGTTTTCGAAGAAGTGACCGGACTTCCACCACACCGAGAGATTGAGTTTCGTATTGATTTGGTAAAAGATGCCAGACCTATAGTGATGCCACTTCGTCGTATGGCACCAAGGGAGCAGCGGGAGCTCGAGGTGCAAGTCAGCGATCTTTTGAGGAAGGGATTTATCAGAAGGAGTGTTTCTGAATGGGGAGCACCAGTTGTGTTTGCTACCAAGGCGGATGGTTCCCTTCGTTTGTGTGTAGACTACCGCGAATTGAATAAAGTGACGAGGAAGAATAAGTATCCTCTACCGCGGATAGATGATTTGTTTGATCAGTTGAGTGGCGCGAGAGTATTTTCTCAGTTGGATCTCGCGACAGGTTTTCATCAGCTTAGAGTGGAAGCTGAGAGTATAGCTAAAACGGCATTTCGAACGCCGTCTGGATTTTATGAATGGTTGGTTATGCCATTTGGGCTGACTAATGCCCCGGCATATTTTGTGGACCTTATGAATAGGGTATTCAGAGATCAGCTGAATAAGTCTGTCCTTGTGTTCGTTGATGATATTTTGGTCTATTCGAGGACAGAGGAGGAACACAAGGAACATTTAAGAGTAGCGATGGAGGTGTTGAGAAAACACCAATTGAAAGCAAAGTTTTCTAAGTGTCACTTCTGGAAGAGGGAAGTGAGGTTCTTGGGCCATGTTGTATCAGAGAGTGGTATTGCCGTGGACCCAGCAAAGGTGGCTACGGTACAAGATTGGCCTACGCCCAAGAATGCAACAGATGTAAGAAGTTTCTTGGGATTAGCGGGATATTATCGTAAGTTTATCCAAGGTTTCTCCAAGATAGCAGCACCATTGACCCAGTTGACCAAGAAGAATCAAGCTTTTGTCTGGGATGAGAGGTGCGAGAATGCATTTAAAAGTCTAAAGGACAAGTTGACAAGCGCACCAGTGTTAGTCATTCCTAGGGGGGATGAAGAGATGACGGTATACACGGATGCCTGTGGTACCGGACTGGGTGCTGTATTGATGCAAGGCGGTAGGGTTGTAGCTTATGCAAGTCGGCAATTGAAACCGCACGAGAGAAGATACCCTACCCATGATTTAGAATTGGCAGCGATCGTGTTCGCGTTAAAGATGTGGAGACACTATCTCTTGGGAGAAAGATTTGAGCTATTTA
Source organism: Allium sativum (assembly GCA_030737875.1). NCBI lineage: Eukaryota > Viridiplantae > Streptophyta > Magnoliopsida > Asparagales > Amaryllidaceae > Allium > Allium sativum. Next base: position 704,413,409 of record CM060922.1, on the reverse strand, counting down.
CAGATCATAAGTCGTTAAAGTATCTATTCTCCCAGAAGGATTTAAATCTCCGTCAGCAGAGATGGTTAGAGTTCTTAGCTTCCTATGATTTTGACATCGCATACACACCGGGAAAGGGCAATGCGGTGGCTGATGCATTGAGTAGAAGACATGCCAGCTTAGGGGCCATGTTCCTTGAATGGAAGCAACTGGAGTTTATCGCGGGGTTTGATTTCAGACCAAAGTGCGAATTGGATCCAGAAATGTTAGCGAGTTTGACGGTCAGACCCACTTTGATTGAGCGGATCGGCTCTAGTCAGAGGGACGATCCTAACCTATTGGAAATCATCTCCAAGTTAGAGATGGGTATCGATGAGGAGGTGAACAAGTATGGGCTTGATCGAGATAGATGGCTTAGAAAGGATGGAAAGCTTGTTGTACCCAATGTCACTGGATTGAGAGATGAAGTGCTTAGAGAATGTCATCACTCAAAGCTGACTATACACCCCGGTGGTAATAAGATGTATCGAGATATGAAGCAGACCTACTACTGGGAAGGGATGAAAAGAGACGTTGGGAAGTTTATATCCAAGTGCATGAATTGCCAGCTAGTTAAAGCCGAGCAAAAGAAGCCTAGTGGGTTGTTACAGCCCTTAGAAATTCCCGAATGGAAATGGGAGCAAGTCTCGATGGATTTCATCGATGGGTTACCAAGGACTAGATCGGGATATGACAGCATTTGGGTAATTGTAGATCGACTGACCAAAAGTGCAAGGTTTATACCAGTTAAATCGACTAGAACGGCAGCTAAGTTAGCAGAATTGTATATGAAGTGGGTAGTGAGATTTCATGAAGTACCTAAAAGCATTGTGAGCGACCGAGACCCGTTGTTCACTAGTGGGTTTTGGAGGAGCTTGCAAGAGGCGCTAGGGTCAGAGTTACATCTCAGTACCGCATATCATCCTCAGACCGACGGTCAGACGGAAAGGGTGAATCGTATTTTGGAAGATCTCTTGAGAGCATGTATATTGGATTTTGGTGGATCATGGGATGACCATTTGCATCTAGTAGAGTTTGCATATAATAATAGCTACCAATCCAGTATCGGTATGGCTCCATTTGAAGCTTTGTATGGAAGACCGTGCAACTCACCATCATGTTGGATAGAAACTGGCGAGAAGTTTATGCTTGGACCAGATGTGGTGAGGGAAACTTCAGATAAGATCAAGATCATTCAGCAACGAATGAAGGCAGCCCAAGATAGGCAGAAGAGTTATGCTGATAAGAGAAGAAGAGACTTAAAATTCTCCGTTGGTGACTTGGTGTTTGTCAAGATTTCTCCGTTGAAGAGCGTAATACGATTTGGCAGGAGAGGTAAATTAGCACCAAGATTTGTTGGCCCATTCCCTGTTCTTGAACTAGTCGGGAATTTGGCATATAGAATTGACTTACCAGAGAAGATGGCGGGAGTTCACAACGTATTTCATGTTTCCCAACTAAGGAAGTTCGTTCACGACTCAGATATGACTATCTCACCTGATCAGTTGGAAGACTTCGAAGTAGAACCCGAGGCAGTTGGAAACCGCAAGCCGGCCCGTATTGTCGCACACGACATGAAGCAACTTCGAAGGAAGTCGGTGAAGCTAGTCAAGGTACAGTGGAGCGAAAACGAGGATGATTGTACTTGGGAAACAGAAGAGGACATAATGAAGAAGTATCCAGAACTCTTTGTCTGGTAAGATTTTATTAGCGATTTAGTTTTCCGCATGCTAGGATAGACTTGTTTGCTTGCTTTGCATGTTTGATTGTTGTATGTGGGAGTTAGGCATGCGGGATCCTGTGTATGTTTTGGGGTTAAGGAATTTCGGGGACGAAATTTCTTAAGGGGGGGAGAGTGTAACGACCCGCATTCTGCGCATCATAGGATCGTAGAATATTTATTTCTTTCACATACGAAGTCGTATGGTCATGTAACTTTGGGAGACGACTATTGGGGTCATTTCCCATGTTCATGATTTTTCCCGATTTTTAAATGACCATTTTACCCCTAGTTGGCACTGTTTTGGCCATAACTTTTGACTGGAAAGGAATTTTGACCTGAAACCACTTCCATTGGCTTCGAATGATGGTTTCTCTTTCCGTAGAGTGGTCACATTAGCCAAACGGACTCACCGTTTGGGAGATATGGCTGAAACAAGTTTCAGATAGTGAAAGACAGCTTAATTGGGCTTAAGCGGGTGATTAGCAGTTAGGCCCAAGGGGAATTTCGGGTTTAGAGGTATAGGAGGACTGATTAGGGTTAGGTTATCACTTTCATTTCAGTTTTGAACCGCCACAAACCTCCTTGAGACCTTAGTAATGGCTTCCTACATCTAAAACACCCCAAATCACTCTCTAATTGAAGATTAGGCTTAGCAACACCAAATTAAGGAGAAAAAGCACCAAAGCAAGGTTAGAGCTGCTGTTAGACATCAGTATTCGCCCCAAATCAGAGGAGTTTCAGTTCTGAGAATTTCATTTGTGGCCAAGGTGAGTGATTTGCATAGTTTTTGCACTAATTACGGTAATTAAGGGTAATTAGTGAAGATTAGCGAATTTATACGTAAATAAATTCTGGAAAAATTCTTAAAATTCTAAAATAATGTTTTAAGGCTCTGTTAGAAATTTGGGTTAATTTCGATGTGTTTTGCTAATTGTATGCTTAAACATGATTAAGAAGGATTATAGGAAAATGTGAGGTTTTAACCACTTTTGATCCATTTTGGTTCATTTGAATTGTTGTTATGGTGTTTGCAATTGATGTTATATGTTGCTGTGACAGTTTGACATGAAGTATGATTGATTAGAATAGTTAGATTTGTCAAAAACGTCGTCGAATGGCGTAAACAAGTTGCTGGAAAAAGTTGCAGAAAGCTGTGCAGAGCTTCGGATCGGATCGGATGGGGGGGCTCGGATCGGACATGTGAACTGGGCAAGGAAATCCAACCCGAACCGGAGTTTAGCACATAGAAGATGTGGCAAGAAGGAAGGCCATTTCCTTAGGGTTGGAGTGGATAAGGGGATCGGATCGGAAGGGTAACAGAAGCCAAATCGGATCGGCTCAAGATGAAGGCTACGACTAGAGTAAGGCGAGGCGATCGGATCGGATCGGATTAGATAGGAACGAGGGAGCTGATTGGAAAAGGAGCATGAGCTGGAGGAGGACAGCACCCCGACCCGACCCGGAGGAGGAGGATCCCGACCCGACCCGGAGTGAAGTAACCGACCCGAACCAGAGGAAAGATGGCAAGGATGGAGGACCGACCCGAACCGGCGCTACCGAACCGAACCGAATTCTAGAGCTGCTGCTGCACGACAACTTTTCTGAAGACCCACTCCAATTCAACCAAACCCGAGATGCAAAGGAAGTCCAGATGAGAAGTTAGAGCTTAAGGTTCAGATGGGAATCAACGAGTTCACTTCATGGTTGGGCCTTGCTGCGGGACGCGTGCTAAGGAGTTATCGACGTCTATAGTTTTGGACCACTATGGTTGGAGGTACGAAGGCGGATTCAGGGCCATTATGGCATCGGTAGAACCAAGGGCTACGACCAATGAAGTGGGTCATTGAAATGTTTGGTCATGACTCCAAGTGTTGTCTTGGTCACATCAGGGTTTCTACAAGTCGGGATTCGTCGTTACCTCAGTTTGTCTAGTGTTCCAAAGTGGTAGATGTCGTACGCTTTACGCACCGAGTGAGAGATGTGAGGATGGTTGCTATGGATGATTTGCTGCTATCATTTTGACATGCACACCCCACCCCCGTATTCTTACACTATTTATTATGGCACCTTGGAGTATTGTACGGTATGTGGTACTAACTCTTTGGTTGCAGGTCCAGGTTCAGGTATGGTTTAGTATACCTGTTATTATTCTGTTTAGATGCTTATCGCTCATACCAGGCTTTATGTCTGACCCGGAGTTTTATGTCTCCTCTTATTACTCTGGGTGCTCACACGAGCAGACTAGAGACAGGTTAGCTGGTGATGCACGGGTAGATGATCCGGAGACGAGCAGGAGGCTTCCACGTAATATATGTATTTAGTATTCTCCCTGTGTTGTTGAAGATCACTGCTTGGGCATTGTTGGTGTATCTTCTACTTCAGCTTTCTTTTGTTTAGAGACAGTAAATTTGGAAAATTGTAATAAGCTGTATTTGGATTTCCGCTGCTTTGGGATTGATGTTGGTTTTAGTTATCAGCTTATGCACTGTCTCGCCTGTTTTATGTCAAGTACATTATTATTATATTTTATTCCATGCGCTGTGAGACATTCTACAGGTTCTTTGACTAGTTCATTCCCTTCTTTCCTTTCTTATGACGACCGTCTTGTGCTAGTCGGGCATGTGTACAGCGCACTTCTGGAGGAAATGCAGGCTGGTGCGAGGCGGGCCGTCACATATTGAGTCCTTCGATTGGGGATGGCTCAATGACCTGTATATTTGAATCCCCACCTGTAGTTTCTGTAATGTTACTGATAGGAACAATACCTCCTTCGATACTGAAGGCATTTCAGATCGATTTTCCTCAGTTTTGCTTTGAGAAGTACTGGCTATCGAATTTTCAAGAATAGTTGCCGGTTCTTGATGACTCCGCATAAGATCTTTCATATCAGAGATGTCCAGTTTACTATTGGATATTGACCCAGAGTCAATATTCATTTCGGTCTGCATATTTCCGGTGAAGTCTGCAGTCCCTTAAAACTGTTGAGATGTGTTGTTTAGATTAGGATTACCCAAATCTGCATCAGTTTTGTCTGAAATATCAATTTTCATTTCTTCTCCATTTTTACGTGGAGAAAATGTAGAATCCGGTGAATTTTGTAGAGTTACTTCTGAAATTTTCCCCGAAACATTAATGACAGGATCTGTATTGTCCTTTGTTTTTTTTACTCCTTTCATTATTGTACACACAATTATTTAAGGAGTGTCCAAAGCATTTACAGATCTTGCATCTGTTTGGGATCAGTTCATAAGTAATTTGTTGTGTGATGATTTCCCCATTACGCATACAGATAGATGCTTCCCTGGGTAATTCTGCATCTGCACTAATCTCTACTAAAAATACCTGCATAGCTTAATCGAGTTTCCTTTGTTGTTTTCTTATCCAACTTCAAAGGAATACCAACTATACTTGCTATGGCGCTAAACGCTTCTTTGTCCTAGAGCCTTAAATTTAATTCAGGAAGCCAGATCCAAACAGGCATAATAGTAAGACACTTGTTCAGAGGTAAAATAACACAAAGGCCTCTGATTATTAACAAATGGGAAAATATAAAGATGGTCCCTATTTGTGTTGGTAAAGACAAAATTAAGTGCCCCTAAAATAAATTCCAGCACTAAATCGAATATACTAGCAATTAGGGGTTTCTTTGTAAACTTATTTATTAAGGGTACTGACACTCCCTTTTTGGTTAAGGGGTGACACAAATTTTTGTTTTTAAAATTTTGTTAAGGGGAGTACACTATATACTAAACCCCACTAAACTTTACATAATAGTAAGACAAAATTAACCTTAACCTAAATAAAGTTACTACAGTAATTACATTGGATGTTGTAACCGTAATAAAAACCCATGTCGGTAGTAAACCCTAATTATGGGATAAATGATGAAGATGAGGTAAATTGCACGCAAAAAGTGAATTTTATGCGGAAGATGATGGTCGATCTGGCAATGACAAGGTTTGTTTTTAATTTTGCATATACATCTATCGATTTGAAGAAGAACCACGGTGGGGTGAAAATCGGATGTGACTCACCGTTTTCATAAGCACGACGTAGATGAATATACGAAAAACGGTCTGCAAATACCGAACAAGCATTATAAAGAAAACTTATGACTGTTTTTAGTGTAAAAACACGGTGTAATATAATTGCTTTCATGTTTATGCTAAGTTAGTTATAAAGATAGAAAAGGCGTTAAAGTTCCACCATTTTTATTTAGTATAAACGGTATAATATCACCATTTTTACTGTTTTGTGCTACTACTGTATGCTTGGTACTGAACAATGGTTATTTAATTGATAGGGAGATACTGATTTAAGTGTATTTGTACGAATATTTTTTATCGTGTTTTCGTTTTGGTGTGTTAGTAATATTCAGTTATATTACATATTAGTTCAAATGCTTTCCTGAACGAAGTATATGAGAAGCAGGATTCCTTAGTTAATGAGCAGTCTTATAATAGGGACGATGTCATTGTTAAATATAATGGTTGTCGATTGGAAAATGATGAAGGCAATGATCTTTCACATGAGGAAGCGGGCATATTGTCTTGTGAGTACCCCAATTTAACTCCCCATTTCACCACCGATGAGGTTTGAGAATATATTTTATGTTTTACATTAAGTATGTTACTCTAGTCGCTATATCTTGTTTATTGATGCAGTTTTTTGATTCCAAAGACGACGTACGTAAATGGTGCATGGATCGTGGACTTAATGTGAATTGTGTCAATTTTATCAAAAGAAGCAAAACAAAAATTCTCTTAGATAATGGGAAAGACTCATGGATGTTTCTTGCTTGTGAAAGAAGTGGAAGGTACATTGATTATAAGGCCAAGGAGCATGTCCCGAAAACCCAAAAGAAAAGGCGTAGAACGGGAAGTAGAAAATGTGGTTGTCCACTTGAATTAAGAACACATTGTCTAGATGATGGAAAGTGGATGTTGAAAGTTAAAAACGGATACCACAATCACAGTCTTCCTATTGCTCTAATTGGGCATCCGTATGTTGCGCGATTAAAAGAAAATGAAGTAAAGACTGTAGAAACAATGACTAATAGTAGCATTAGGCCACGGAGTATTCTAACTGCTCTTAAACTTGACAACCCAGAAAACAAATCTACAATAAAAAATGTGTACAATGCTAAAATGAAACTTAAACTTCATAATACAGAAGGTGAATCGATTATGCAACAGTTTAGAAGTTGGCATGTAGTCATCACTATTCTGTGCACCATAGAGTTGACGGTATGATGAATGAAGTTACTGACTTGTTCTTCAATCATCCAAAATGTGTTCTACTTGCGCAATGTTTTTATCAAATTTTGTTTTTGGATTGCACTTTCAAGACAAATAAATATAAGTCATAGTGCTTTCATATGGTGTCACAAACTTCAACGGGTGCATCCTTCATTGTTGTCTTAGTTTTTATTAGTCGGGAGGCCACTAACTCATATATATGGGCTTTGAAGTGTGCTAGAAAATGTTATAGAGAAAAAGAATTTCCAAGTGTTATCGTAACGGATGCAGAAATTTCTCTTAGCAATGTAGTGGCCACTGTTTTTCCATTAGCGCGTCATATTCTTTATGCATGGAATATTTCAAAAAACGTTCAAGCAAATTGCAAACCAAATTTCATAAAAAAAGAAACAGATAATGATGGGGATAGAGAGACCGTAATAGATGATGAGGAAGGAAAAAAAGAATATGAGCTATTTTGGGAGGGTTGGACAAATGTGATTAGTTCGTTGTCCGAAGAAGAGTATCATCAAAACCTAAATAGTTTTCGTGATGCATGGCGGAGGAGCAAAAAAAGTCGGTGAACTATGTGTTGAAGAACTGGTTGAACAAATATAAGGAGTTGTTTGTGTTGGCTTGGACAATGAAGTAAAGCACTTTGATAATGCATTAACTAGTGTAGTTGGAAGTTCGCACCATCGTCTCAAACTGTATTTTGATTCAGCTGTAGGTAGTTTTGTTCAGTGTTGGACTAGCGCACATCTATGCTGTGAAAATGAATTAGTTGCAATCGAACATGCATTTGAAACGAGTTCATCAAAGACACTTCATAGATTTCGAGAGCCAATGTTTAAAGAGTTATTGGGATTTGTTTCTTACTAGGCAGTGGATTTATTGCAAACCGAACTATGTAGCATTCCAAAAGTGGGCATGAGTACTCAGACTTGTAGTTGTTTTTTATGGAAAGTTAATGGTCTGCCGTGCACACATATGCTTGTAGACTTTAGACATTCATACGGCTTCGTACCCCTCAGCGCTAGACTGTTATTGGAAACATATGTCATGTATTCCGCCTACACCGAATCGGTCCACTCTTGATTTTATGGACTTGCCTGAATTTCATGCGTTGAAACATATGTATGACGATGCTCCTGATAATGTGATCCTTGCCGCCTGCACATCTTTTTTGATAATAATTTAACCTGAGATATTATGGAAAAGACATACCAATTTTCTACAAGTAAAACGGTATGTGATGACCGTGTAGCACATTATAGGCCCTTCAAGTTAGAAATCGGTGACTATGAATCGTTTTTTAATATTAAAAATGGCAGCTTTTAACCATTTCAACTTAAAAGTTGATAACTTCGTACAAACAAACCATATATGTTCATGCATGTTACTTCATACAAACAAACCATATATGTTCATGCATGTTACATCATACAAATTTAAACTTGTACATGCATCTTACATCAACAAATAAACAAAAACATACACATAAACCATTTCATATATTACCCTTCCTTCCAAAGTACGCATGACATAGTCATGGCAAAAGCAAGTCACCAACCAAAATACACTAATTAGTCACTAACATACAGTACCGAATAAAACATGCACCAAGTCTTTTAACAGTGACATAATTTAAACCGTTAACGAAAAAAATACTTAATGCTAGCAAATTAAACTATTTTTTCCTTGCTCCACCTTTCTTCTTGGTTGCAACCTTCTTCACTTTCCTTCTTTTACCTCGAGCTGTCGAAGCCTCAACAATAACATCACCTTCATCGGCTATCAAATTCACTCCGCAGACAGTTTTGGGTCCTCTATTCGCTCTATCAATTGCAAAGTTTTATCTATTTTCTTACTACATCCACATGAGCGGATTGTATCGGCAACTAGTCCAAGACGACATTTCTGAAATTGAAGGGTACTTTAGTATAAAAAACAAGCAGTAGCATTAATATGAATTAACAAATAAAACAAACTTACAACTTGGATGAGTAGCGACTTCTCTTTGGTTTCATTCGCTGGCTCGGTTATTCTTCTCGATGGATTTGTCACAACCGGATGAGAAGCTTGCTGATACCACTTTATATAGCTTTCCTCACAGTCCTATGTGTTAACCACTTCTTTTGACATTACACTTTCATTTAGCAGGTGATTTGCCTATTCAGCCCAGCCAAAATCCCCAACATTAAAGAATGTGGCTTTGAAACCTCTACTAGCAGACTTGGACTTTTTCTTATTAAGCGTGAATGGAGTAGTGGGGATGGGTTGAACAAATCCAAACTGGCGCATAAATCTCTGGAATAGGTACAATTCTTCGGTTTTAAAACAAATAACAGGCCCGTTATACAACGAACATTACTGAAATGGATACAATTCACGCTTCCTTTTAAAGCAATACCATATAATTTCATTGCACTTCAAATCATCAATCCTTTCGCTTAGTGAGACCAAATCAGATGCTAACTGCGAACTCTTGTTCTTTGCAAAGTAGAAGGCTTCTCTAATTTCTCCTTGGGTATACCAATAGCACGATTATGTCGTCGAAGAACCGGAAAATGTTCAAATATCCACACATGTATTAAGGTAAATAATGTACACGCTTAGACCATAATATTTTCATATAGTTACAATATAATGATATCACAAAGTTTCCTCGAATTTACCTGCAGTAAGGTCATGCAACCTGTCATTTGATGAACATCACTTCGAGTAGTTATACCAAGATTACATAATAACCAACTCCAACAAGCAGTGGCCCAAGAATATGAACCCACCTCATTTAAATTCTTCAGACACTGTAAAAAATGAACCGACACTTTATTCCCAGACTTTTCACAACAAACTAAACAACCAATTGTGTACAAAAGATATGTTATCGCACAATGCATCTTTCGTTCTTCAGTATCAGTCTCCTTTGAACACTCAAACTGACTCCTTAACCGTTCCAATCTTTTTTTTATCGCCAGCTAATGCATCAATAGTAGTTGGTTTGTAAATAATCCCACAATCGTTGTGTGCCAACATGATATGGACTCTCACCAATCTGACTTCTCCTCAAGGTTTTTACATAGTACGTAAATATGTATATATATATATATGTGTGTGTATTTACGTATGTATGTGCGTATTAATAAACAGATAACTGTACACATGTAATCATAAATAGAAATAAAATCTATCTAATAACATAAGAAAAAACTTACGATAGAGTTCCATATTTTATGAGCAATGTGAAACGACCCAGACTTCCCGGTCCCCGAGGAGACGGAGGAGCCCAGATTGCTTTGAGAATACGACTCATCAAAACACAAGCAGTAGAACATTTCATTGCTATTACAACAATTTCCATCAGAGTACAAGAATATATCGGAGTTCAAATAATTTACAGAAGATAAAATATCAGAGATTTAATTACATAACAGCGGAAAAAATATATACATAAATATAATGTATAGCGGAAATCATCTACAACCACAACTGAAAGAGATACAGATACAAAGCTTTCTGAATATAGCTCCAGCTATAATCTAGGATCCTGTGAAAAGAAGTATCTGCGAAAACCAAAACTACTAGCTGCCCATGTGGAAATATGGGCACCTAGAGTTTAGGTTAAAACAATAAACTCCGAGTCAGTCATGGGACTGGTGTGAGACCTAAAACAGTTATTAACTTTAAAAGTTGGGAAATCATGGGACCACGCCGTATAACATGGAATGGGTTTCGTCCTAATGAATCTCAGTTTAAAATAAAACAACGTAATGCTTTTTTGGAAAATGAAGCTATTATAAGACTCAGGTCCCATCACACAATGCAAAGCAAGCCAAAGGATAAAGTTTTGCCTTATAATAGCCAAACATGCTTGGTACGTTTTAAAACAAATCATTTTGACATTATTATAAGTGTCAAAACCAAGGTTATCACGATGCCAAGTCAAGCCAAGTCGAGCCACTACCGTCTAGAAGACTAGTCAACAAATCGCCCGACTAGTCGTGACTAGTCGACAAGTCTTTTATATACATATATTTATTAGACTTAAATATATAATATAATTAGATATAACGATAGCATAATAATAGGTTCAAATTCAAACAAAGATAACATAATAATAGGTTCAAATTCAATAAATATCCATAATAGATCCTAGTCACAACATAATAACACACATAATATCCATAATAGATCATAATACGAGTATGAACTCAAGCAAAATTATCTATCTCAATATCCTCTCCATCTCCTTCTTCAATATTGACATTGCTTGGATCGGGTAATGGTACACCATAATCATCCTCCACTTCTTCATCATCAAGAGGAATAGCTTCATGCGGCGAGGAACAGCGGCGAAGTGGACGAGAAGCAATTAGTTTTTTTATCGATGTGCGATTTGGGGTTTTGTCGATCTTTCTATTATGCGACGAGGAGCATAAATGTTTTATCAATGCCAATTTAGCTCGATTTAGGGTTTTCTGGGCTCGATTTAGGATTTTCTAGGCTCGATTTAGGGTTTTCTAGGCTGGTTAAACCCAGTATCGTTAAAATGGAAAAGTCGACCATTGTCGAATCTTCTCGAGCGACTGGTCGACTAGTCGACGACTAGTCGTCGGCGTGATAACAATGGTCAAAACAACTTCAAATATCCTACTATGTCGCCATAAAGGTTTACAACTAAAACCGAAAAGTGTCATGTTGGAAATTGGATTCCATCATGAGTCAAGGCAAGGGATGGTCTCCTTACCGGTTTGGATCACCTCTAGCAAGATGACCCAGGATCCCCCGCAGTGAACCCTTGGATCCTCCAAGGCCGGTCCATACTTACTTTAATGGATTAGTTATTCCTGAACACACGTTCCCCGGTCCCATCGGACCTCTAAACAAGTCAGTACCTCGACCCTATGAGCATATATCCCTATATCTGAGGCGCCTCACAAGTTATCATCCACATAAGTAAAAATGTCTGGGCTTCATACCATGACACCCCTTCTAGCTAGAAAGAAACGCATGCACTCATTGGGTCCCGTATCCCGTTTTTGACTCATACCGGGTGCAAGGCTCGCGAATTAATGATATACAGAAAGCTATGCTAATTAAAGACATGCTTTGATCATCAACCCCAAGACTCTGCTTTTCAACAAAAGCCTTGATCGTTTGCATCTTAGCATGCCACACTGACAATTCACGCCATACAACTGATGCCTATCAATATATAACCTTTAAGCTCGTACGTCTCAGAGAAGGGTGTTAAGCAAGAGAATAAATTCTCCGCCACCAAACAGATACATATTTAATAGAAATCAATCAACATAGAATGAAATCCAATGTCAGACACATATCCATTTACAAGTTTGTTCTGGGTCTGATTGAAACCGAAGGCACCTTATTCCTCGTCCCATATGTCCAATACAGGAGAGAGTTCTTTGCATATCCAGTCGATCCCTAAGTACATCTGGACGATCACCACCCCAATCATGACATTAGTAATTGTTGATCCCAAATTTGGAATTAACACCAAAGGTCCTCTTTTGAGCACTTTAGCAAAAAGTATATAGAGCCACAATCTCAAGCATAGAAAACATTAAAGCAAAACACCAAAGTATTTTTATAGTGGTTCGATTCAATAGGAATCTACATCCACTTTCATATAGGATTTCATTACCAATTCATCAATTACAAGGTTTTATTCCTCTTACAACAAGTTTTATCACTCTCTCACTTGTAGATCTCAGTTGAATTTACAAAAAGTGATGATGAAATGAAGTGACCAGCGGAGATAAGGTATGATCGGGGGAGGATTGGAAGGATTTCTTCAAGTGTTTGAACTTGTATAATCAATTTCCAACTCTTAGATCACTTGGAGGAATTATTAGATCAATTGGATTGATTTGATGTAAGCTATGATCCATGAATTAATCTTCACTTGATGATGATGGAGGTGCATTAGAATAGTTGTGGTGATATTTTAGCAGAACTTCGTGGCCATCCAATTTGGCCCCCCTTACAATGAAGACGTGAGGGGGTATTTATAGGTGATTTTCGGACCATATGGCAGTTCTGTAATTATGCAGGAAAAACGCCATGACTCTTCTCGCCATGACTCATCTCGCGATGTCTCATGTCGCATGACTCATGGCACCATGACTATGTCCTAGGTCGGTTCTAGGGGTAGTGGCATACTTGTAAATAAGCGGGTACAGCTGGAATTATCGCTTTACAACTGTCACGTGCTTTCAGCTTTGCGCCATGCCCATCACGACATGGATTAAAAGGGGCTAGTGACATAAAAATAGTGGACTAGATTCGTAAAGCTATACATGGCATGCAAAATGGTATGGCATGAATCACTTGACTTGAGGACAACTTGCGAGTAAATGTGCGACGCCGCTTTGATTTTATGCCAGCTGTCCTTGAACCTCCACGCCGTGGATAATAGTAAAGCCTATGCCGTTCTCCTTAGTCCATGTGTCATCATGTTAGTATACTAAAGACCTGATGCCCTTTTATGTTTGCAATATGAGTATCACGGCTTAACAGTATGATTTAAACTGATGGTATACGGCATGCTTTATGCTTTTACAACTGGCTTGACTTGTTTTTTTATACCCCACGGCATGAGTTTTGCGACGTGGAAGATGTTTGAGGCATGCGGCATGATATAATGGTTGCATGGTTCCTTCTTCTAGAAGCTTATCCCACATTATCCTCGTTTTGCCACGTATAAGGTGATGTCAAACTAACCCATTCCTCCTTATAGCTGGCCTGCACCAAGCCGTATTAATGATATGCTAACGACTCATCTGGACTTGCATCCTGCACGTAACCAACGAGCGACATGCTTATTACGCCATGAGTAGTTGAATGACCTGGTATACAACATGATTATGGTCCAAACTTGTATACTGCTTGCTTCCCAACCTGGCATGTTACGGCTTGGTTGAGATATGTGGTATCACTTAATAATATACAGTATAACTTGGATGTTGGCACAACTAGCGACATGATCCCTGTGATATGATTCAAGCGATATGGATTGAAGCGTCATGCGACACTGTTAAAACATACTCAAGAACGATTAAAGCATATTAACATGTAAGGCCGATCTGATCTCTCTTTATATATCTACATGATCCGGTTTCTACCAAAGACCTCAATCCGTGTGTATGACCTAGTATGAAAGGGACGACATGATTCATGTCGTTCATCTTGAAGGACTTGTAAATGTGTCGCGCTTATGACTTTAGCTTGCATGTGGCCGAAGTATAACGACATGATTCTCTAGACCAACGTGATTTGATTATAAATGATGACATAGACTTGACCCGCCTACAAGGCTTGCGACATGAACTGATGACGTCTCAACCAACATGGATTATATGCGGACGATATGAAACATGTGTTTGAAGGCCATGAATTTCACGGTACAATGTTCACAATATCAATGAGTTAAATGGCATGCAACTTGTCTTCATATTGTGGCGAACATCTTAATGCCATGGCGCGTCGAACGCCTTAAGACCGTGTCATGCAAATGAACTTCATGTCGCACTAACGACTTTGAGACCATGGTGTCAGAATAATATTCTGTGAAAGCGCCTGGTCTTTTGCGTATTATATCATCAACATATTGTTTTCTGAATCGCCTTTATGTAACGGAGTTGACATTTGCCCCTCGAAGCTTGTACTTTTCGCTTGTAGGAAATGCGGGCTTCGAAATGAACATCATAACTGGTCAACTTTTCCTTGATTGGAATTGGTAGCCTTTGCAGAAGGAATTACAATTCTCTGATTACACCGGAGTGTGAATTGCTTCGCGCCACCTGCTTTGTAATTAAACAAGTATTTGCACGATTTTGGACTTATACTCACCATTGACTGTCCATATCGATAGTTGATTAATTAATCATCAAAAATGATTTATAGTGAATTTGGTTTTGAATTGAATAGAGTGTTCGCACAGAGTTATTTTACTCCATGGCTTACAACTCGTCAATACGACATTCTAGTTCAAATTTGCGTTAACGCTTAAAATCAACTAATCGACTAAAGTCAACTGTGGATTTCAAACGTTATCGTTTTAGTAACTTATATAATGGTGTATGATATTTCTTACTTGAGAAATACATATCTGAGAGATTTTTTGGTTTCCTTTCGAAGAAAACTTGGATATTTGTGCCCCTGTTTTAGGGAGTCGTTATCAATCTTCTCCACGGGAAGTATTTTGGATTTCATACCTGTGTTTGGGCTAAAATTTAACAATTGTCGTGTCTGAGATTTTCAGACACTACGTAAATTGAGAGGTTAATGTACAAACTCAGTTTACAATCCAGCTTGGTTAATTCAGTCATTTGGAGACTTTCATCACTCAATTATATTGATTAATCTAAGCGTCGGTAATTTTAGCAGGAGTTCACCTAGAAAGGATTTCGGTTAAGACTCCAATGTTTGTTGTTATCGGATCAGGTGCTTCTTGATACCGACGTTCAATCGGGTGCCCCGGAGAGGTCTTTGGTTAGAACCCCAATGTTTGTCGTTATCGCATCAAGTGCTTCCTGAATCTGACGATCAATCGGGTGCCCCCGGAGAGGTCTTTGGTTAGAACTCCAATGTTTTTCATTATCGCATCAGGTGCTTCATAATTTTGACGATCAATTGGGTGCCCCCAGAGAGGTCTTTGGTTAGAACCCCAATATTTGTCGTTATTGCATCATGTGCTCCCTGATTCTGACGATCAATTGGGTGCCCTCGGAGAGGTCTTTGATTAGAACCCTAATGTTTGTCGTTATCGCATCAGGTGCTTCCTAATTCTGACGATCAATCGGGTGCCCCCGGAGAGGTCTTTGGTTAGAACCCCATTGTTTGTCGTTATCGCATCAGGTGCTTCCTGATTCTGATGATCAATTGGGTGCCCCCGGGAGGTCTTTGGTTTGAACCCCCAATGTTTGTCATTATCGCATCAGGTGCTTCCTGATTTTGACGATCAATTGGGTGCCCCCGAGGGGGTCTTTGGTTTGCGCTGGTCCTTCTAGCGCATTTGTCGGTCCTTCCGGCCTGATGTTGGTACTTCCAACGTCAGGTTTGTCGGTCCTTCCGACTTGATGGACTGTCTCAGATTAGGAACTGAGGCCTTAAAATCCTCACTTGGGGGGTGCTCCTTTGATGAGAGTTACAACCCTTTTGTTTGTTTGTCGTGGCGCTAGTTCATTGTTTGAATCTTTGCGACTCCTTCAATTCACTTTTCAAGGCGATGCTTTTCTACATATATATATATATATATCCGCATTTGTGCATGTTGATATTAAAGCCTTTGATGCTTGAATTAGTGTTGTTGGGGTCGCTATGTCTTGTTAGATTCTGAAGGAACAAGTGCTCGACGGATGACCTGCAACATGAAATCATTTTTAATCAAATTTTGATTTAACATGAAATTTGCAAGCCAGAAATTCTTTTAGACAGATATGCTCTTAATCGTAGAGCTAAAGTTCAATACATCATTTGCAGATTATTACAGACTGTTTACAAGAAGTCTCGAATATAACAGAAATTAAAACATGAACTAAAGTTGAAAATAGAGCATGAAGTAAAGCAGTGACGATATTAATCGCTTATTCTGAGCCAATGAAATTGAATCACTATCAATGGTTTTTCAATTAATGATCAGCCTTGGCATGGTCTAAACAAAAGTTTCGTTGCTTGTTGTCCCCTGGCCCTGGGGAATCAGAACAACATTTGAGGAATGTGGATTTTTCACATATTTTTGCAGATGATTCTTCCTAATCATCTCTTCGATCAGTGATTTCAGATGCCTACACTCATTGGTGTTGTGGCCTGCTGATAATGAAATTGGAAGAAGTTTCCAGAATTTGCTTGATGGTCACTTATTTTATGAGGTTAAGGTATTGGATAATCTTCGGTGTCTTTGGTTGCAGCAAAGATGTTTTCAGGAGTGTCATTTAAAGGTGTTAGCTCTGATGGATTGGAAAACGTGGCTTCTTGCCATCTCGATTTTCTTTCCCGTCGCTTCCTTTTTTCTGACCTTCGATATTTTTCTAATTGTACTTGGTAGGAGCTTTTATGGGAGCTTCAATAGGTTGGTTTGCATCAATGATCCGAAGAGGTGCAAGATTATTATTCGATCTCATGTATTCCTTGGCCTTTTTACAGAATTTCTCAAGCGTACTTGGTTCTTTCATTTTAATCCATTTACCAAATTTGCTATTCTCGTCTATGGCGCCGGTTAGAGACATTAAGATCATGCGGGGCTTGAGATTTCCTACTTCAGATACAACATCATTAAACCTTTTGAGGAAAGCTTTGACAGATTCTCATTGATTTTGCTTCATGGATGTAAGAGAAATAACGTCCTTAGCCTTCGTGGCTTGCAACCTGAACTGCTCCTTGAATTTCAAAGTCAAATCATCAAATCGGTCAATGGATTTGAGCGGCAGCCTTGTGAACCACAATGATGCGACACTTTCTAGATAGAGAGGAAAGCACAAGAATTTGATTTCGTCTGTTGCCTTGGCTGCATTCATGTGCCACTCGTATTTGTATAAGAAGTTATTTTTATCATAGGTCCCGTTATACGGAGGCAAAGTAGGGTGAGTGAACTTTTTGGGGAATTCAGCTTTGCAGATCATCTTTGTGAACGAATTTTTCCCGATAGAGAAGTCCCATTCCCTTTCACTATCCTTGCGAGGCATGTTATCTTTCATGATTTTCTTTACCACATCCGCGATATATTCCTTCGAGTTGTGTCGTTCCGGGGAGCGGACTTCAATCTCTTTTCTGGATGCTCGCCATGGCGAGCGATCACATTTAGAGGATCTAGGTCTTTTACTTCCACTATGGGAAGGTGCCCCCTTGACGGAACTTGCAACTTGTCGGTTATTTCGATCGGGATGGTCTATAACTTTCAACTTTGGGTCTTCGACATTATCGTCATCTTTATGAACAAATCCTTCTGAGTTATCATTATGAGGATCGAAGGCTGATGAATTTGCATTCACTTCGAGGTTGACATGGATTTTCGGAGGAGGAGCGGGATTTGCTTGTGCATTTAGGAAAGCGCTCACTTTATCCATCAAAGCTTGATTAGCATCCACGAGAGTTTTATTAGCATCGATTAAAGCTTTGTTAGAAGCATCCATGCGTTGACTTAAGTTAGCGACAGCGGCATCTAATTCAGCTTTGGTTACTCCGGCTCCGGATATTGAATTTTCTTCAACTTCCAAAACGGTTAGTGAGTGGAGTAATCTCGTTATTAGCAACATTATCATTTTCTTCACCGATTTTACTTGCGGTCTTTTTTGATTTAGCAATGATCTTAGACTTATAGAGTTAATGATAGGAGTGGATTTAGAATTCCAAAGCAAGACTCTTGAGTTTGTGAAAAGAGTGAAAGGTGATGCGAACGCGACCCCACGGTGGGCGACAAATGTTGAACCCAAATTTGGAATTAACACCAAAGGTTCTCTTTCGAGCATTTCGGCAAAAAGTATATGGAGCCACAATCTCAAGCAAAGAAAACATTAAAGCAAAATGCAAAAGTATTTTTATAGTGGTTCGATTCAATAGGAATCTACGTCTACTTTCATATAGGATTTCATTACCAATTTATCAAACACAAGGTTTTATTCCCTCTTACAACAACTTTTATCACTCTCCCACTTGTAGATCTCACTTGAATTCACAAAAAGTGATGATGAAATAAAGTGACTAGCGGCGATAAGGTATGATCGGAGGAGGATTGGAATGATTTCTTCAAGTGTTTGAACTTATATGATCAATTTCCAACTCTTAGATCACTTGGAGGAAATCTTAGATCACTTGGATGGATTTGATATAAGCCATGATCCATGAATTAATCTTCACTTGATGATGATGGAGGAGCGTTAGAATAGTTGTGGTGAGATTTTAGTAGCACTTCATGGCCATCCAATTTTGCCCCCCTACAATGAAGAAGTGATGGGGTATTTATAGGTGACTTTCGGACCGGATGGCAGTTCTGTAATTATGTAAGAAAAACGCCATGACTCATCTCGCCATGTCTCATGTCGCCATGACTCATCTCGCCATGACTCATGCCGCCATGACTATTGTCCTAGGTCGGTTCTAGGGGTAGTGGCATACTTGTAAATAAGCGGGTATAGAAGGAGTTATCGCTTAACAATGTAATTGTCACGTGCTTTCAGCTTTGTGCCATGCCCATCACGACATGAATTAAAGGTGGCCAGCGACATAAAAATAATGGATAGGATTCGTAAAGCTGTACATAGCATGCAAAATGGTACGACATGAATCACTTGACTTTAGGACAACTTGCATGTAAATGTGTGGCGCTGCTTTGATTTTATGCCAGTTGTCGTTGAACCTCCACGCCATGGATTATAGTAAAGCCCATGCAATTCTTCTTAGTCCACGTGTCATCATGTTAGTACGCCGAAGACCTAATGCCCTTTTATGTTTGCAATATGAGTATCACGGCTTGGCAGTATGATTTAAACTGATGGTATATGGCATACTTTATGCCTTTACAACTAGCTTGACTTGTTTTCTATGCCCCACGGCATGAGTCTTGCGACATGGAAGATGTTTGAGGCATGCGGCATGATATAATTGCTGCATGGTTCCTTCTTCTAGAAGCTTATCCCACATTATCCTCGGCTCGCCAAATATAAGGGGATGTCAAACTAATCCATTCCTCCTTATAGCTGGCCTGCACCAAGCCGTATTAATGATCTGCTAACGACTCATCTGGACTTGCATCCTGCATGTAACCAACGAGCGACATGCTTATTACGCCATGAGTAGTTGAATGACCTGGTATATGACATGATTATGGTACAAACTTGTATGCTTCTTGCTTCCCAACCTGGCATGTTACGGCTTGGTTGAGATATGTGGTATCACTTAATAATATACAGTATAACTTGGATGTTGGCACAACTAGCGACATGATCCCTGCGATATTATTAAAGCGATATGGATCGAAGCATCATGCGACACTGTTACAACATACTCAAGAATGATTAAAGCATATTAACATGTAAGGCCGATCTGATCTCTCTTTATATATCTACATGATCCGGTTTCTACCAAAGACCTCAATCCGTGTGTATGACCTGGTATGAAAGGGACGACATGATTCATGTCGTTCATCTTGAATGACTTGTAAATGTGTCGTGCTTACGACTTTAGCTTGCATGTGGCCGGAGTATAACGACATGATTCTCAAGACCGACATGATTTGAATATAAATGACGACATAGCCTTGACCCGCCAACACGGCTTGCGACATGAACTGATGACGTCTCAACCGACATGGATTATATACGGATGATATGAAACATCTGTCTGAACGCCATGGGTTTTACGGTACAATGTTCACAATATTAATGAGTTAAACGGCATGCGACTTGTCTTCATGTTGTGGCTAACAGGTTAATGCCATGGCGCGCCGAACGCCTTAAGTCCGTGTCGTGTAAATGAACTTCATGTCGCACTAACGACCGTGAGACCATGGTGTCAGAATAATATTATGTGAAACCGCCTAGTCTTTTGCGTATTATATCATCAACATATTATTTTCTGAACCGTATTTATATAGCGGTGTTAACAGTATTCATCCAAACGATGTAAAGATCTCCAGTCTTCATCGTCGACTTTTAGTCGTCGTCTCAGTTATTCAGAATGGGATAAACCCCGTCTTTCCGAATAACTCGCGTATTTTATAATCAATAATCAAGTGCTATAAAAACACATTATATACCTCATTCCAATTCTGAATATTCTTTTATTCAAATATTCACAATTTTAGGGAAAGGTTCCCATTAATTTAGTCAAAGATAAATTCTTATAAACTTATTCTTAAATCTTCCTTTGGATATAATTTTCAAAAGATTTTATTACTGTTAAGACAAGATTTTGATCGATGCCAACATATAAAGGTGCAATGAAGATCATTTCATAGAGATAAGGTTTTTTACTTTGAGTCGTGTTAGAAATATGTTAAAATCTATCCTTAAAGTATAACATGAATGCACAAAACAATATCATATCTTCGTTGCTGAAATCTGTATATTTGAGGAATTGAAAAGTCACAGAAAAAGCCCAAACGGTCCAGGCTTCGACCGGGAAAGAGTGCAGAGTGATATAGACTATGGACCGAGGTTCTCTGGTCCATAGCCAGAAAACGGTCGACCGCCCAAAAAAGGACCGGTCGACCGGTTTTACTGTGTTTGCACATAACGGCTATTTTTTTGATTCTTTAAATTTCCAGATACTTAACCAGTCGACCGGTGATTTTCAACCAGTCGACCGGTTCCGAACAACAAGATTTTTTATGAAGGGTTGCTTCCATTCATCAAGAGTTTTCTCTTCAATTTTCAATGGAAACGGATGCAATCTTTTGTAGAAACTCTTCATGAAGGAATGCAACTATTCTACACTATAAATAGACTTGAAATCATACTTTCAAATCACCGATTCTTGCTCTAAATTCTGATCTTACTTTCTAAATATTCTTGCATTCTAAAAGCTCTCAAATATTTCAATTGCTTATTGAATCATTGAAATTATTTCATATCTTTTGATTCAACAAGCATTCTACTTCCTTAAATCTACGCATTCAAAGTATATACTCGAGGATAAGATTATAGGAAGGGTGTACTACAAGTGACTAGTCTGTGTATTGAAGACACAATATATAGTCAATCATCAACTACTTTGTATTGAAATTCCGGTAAGCCTGTAGCCGTTCAAATCAGGTGGGTAAGCTTGTGGCCCGTGAAATCAAGTGGGTAAGCTTGTGGCCCGTGAAATCAAGTGGGTAAGGTTGTGCCCCGTGAAATCAAGTGGGTAAGCTTATGGCCCGTGAAATCAAGTGGGTAAGCTTGTAGCCCGTGAAATCAAGTGGTGTGTTGTGAACCTGTTCCTCCGGGTGAAGCGAGGTTGTTGATTAGTGAAAATCTAGAGAGAGGTCTGGGACTGGACGTAGGACGGTGCTCCGAACCAGTATAAAAAGCCCTGGTGTGATTTTTCCTTTTTACTGCATTTACTATTATACAGTTCTGTGATTATCTATTACTTCGTACTCGAATATTGTTTGCCATATTACACGATCCTTGTGTGTATATTACTCGACAAGCACATACGCACACGCATACATTTTCAATTACATATTTTCACAATTCTAAACCAAATTAAGGTTTATAAAACTAGTCGGGATTTATCGAGCCTTACCGAAGTAGTCATTTATTAATTAATCCCGATCCCAATCTATTCATCCCATGGAGCAAAACTGGTAGTACCTTATATCTAACACCCGTGGTGTTATCGGTAAATTTAATTACCATTTCACGTTCAAATCTAATTAAAGATTTAACTATCGTCTGGAGTAAAACTGGTGGTACTCCATTCTCGATCATTTCTTGAATTCGGTAAATTTATTTACCTCATTCACATTCCAATGTAATTAAAGATTTATTAAAACTCTAGCCCAGTTTTAATATCAAAAATCATTACTTAATGATTATCCAAATTTTAGGAAATGGATCCTGTTTTTAGCTGGGTTAAAGAACCAATGTCATTTAAAATACCATTCAAGACAAACCCCAATTCATCTTCCATCAAAATTGGAATCTTTACGGAAATCATAACCGTATATAATCGATATAAATTTCTGTATCGGATCAATGCTATGGATTGAATAATGGCAAACCCTTTTAAATTCCATAAATAGTAATGGTCTTCCTTCTCAGAATTTCCTCTCGATTATCACTAAATCGAATTCCATTCCATTTCAATTTCTTTTATTAAATTGTAAAACTTTACTTTGGAGAATTTCCATTAATTTTATCAAAAAGATTTATTAATTCCAAATCATATATTCCTTGTTAATCGGGTTAAAGAACATATGTTATTTAAAACATTGTTCACAATAAACGCAAAATCAACTTTCATTTCAATTCCAATTTTAATAGGTTTTTAATATTTAAAATGATTTATTTTAAACAATGATGGCTATGGATATCGTATTGAGAATAACGATATCTGTATCTTCCAAATTCCTCAACAATATCCGTATAATCACGGAATCCAATATCGAAATATTCTGAAGATTATTTCTTCTCAAATCCATTCGAATTCATACGTTGGAAATTTTAGCTATATTAAAACCATTACAAATCCAATTTATTATTTCTAAAATAACTGGATCATTATTCTAGTTATTAACTAGTTCATTTCAATAAAAATATATTTTTATCTTTTCAAACTGGAATTTTTCATCAAAAAATCTTTCCAAATCATTTATTATGATTTTACACAATTTTTCTAAATTTTTAATAATTTTATCAAGGCCCTTACAGTCGGTTTCCAATAACAGCCACCGAACTGCGTCCAAAGCGACTTTTTCTGAAATTGATTTGGACATAATTTTAAATCCAGCCATTTAAATTTAAATCTCTTATATTCATTGGAAAGATCTTTTCGTTACGAACCCAACGGTTCCGATTTTAGGAGAATTCGACGGTCGAATCTCCCGTTACATCAATTTGAAGTTAATGATTCAAATTCACAAACGGTCGTTGCGCGGCGCGTTCTATTCAAACCACAAAATATATATTATATATATATGTATATATATATCGTCGACTTCTATTTAAAACGCATTTTATAAATCGTTTATAAATTCATTTTAAAACGATTTCAAGTTCATTTTCAAATTTCAATCAAAATTGAATATTCCATATCATTATAATTTTAAAATGATAATATTTTCAAAATATCAGATTTTGAAATCAATTCTTTTCAATATCATTATAAAATGAATAAAATCGACAAAAAAACCCATTCGGGTTAAAATGGCGAATATCTACTTACTCGACTTCATATATTCCAATATTTTTGTATCCATCCCAAATCGGACATCAAAAATCATATTTTGATTATTCACTGAATATTATTTTTAAAATATTCGTTATTTTAAAATATTCGATATTTCTGAATCGGAATGCGACTCAATCAATTACCATATAATTTCAGTTATATGGATTTCATTCATCGCATGTATTCAATAATAATGATAAATAATCGTTAACCATTCAAACATCATCCAGAGTGAAATTTACAAGTGTACAAGCAATAAAATAAATAATGCTCATCACAGCCAATCAACTCATCGATTGACATATAACTAAATATTGGGATTAGTCTATGTCAAATACCATCCCAATACCCGTGTGGGGTTTTCAACAACAATAGTTGATTTAAATAAATCATTGGTTAATAAATTTAATCAATTCAATTGGGTTTGAATTATTTTTCTACTTGACAAATTTTCACTGTTCTAATATATGGACGATTATTTTGTCCATTTTCATCTATCAGTTCAATATTAACATTTCCAACATGTTAAATATCACAAAATCATCATCACAATACGCAAATCACCAAATCATCCAAATAAATAAATACTCAACTACCCAATGCCATTTACGACGCCATTAGTGGCCATTCGCGGAGTATGAAATCCGAAAGTTGGTAATATCCATACATCGCTTCCAATTTATGTGATTTGTGCGAATTCAAGTGTTGAACTCCATACAACAGATAAAAAACTATACTGGAAATTTCTATATATTTACAATTATAAAATAAATTAAATAACTGTACAAATTTTAGTGAGAGAATTCTCACATTGGGTTCCACTCCGTCAGTTTTTATTTATGAATTGTTTTAACTAAATTAAATTGTCCCTTCAATTCAGTCAAAAATCCCAACTAGCTCCGTTTCTGTTCTGGTCAGCTCCATTGCGTACATAATTTCATCATGATTCTAGCGGATCTGAAATTGTCCAATTTCGACCTCGTATGAAGAAGTTACGGGTTTTTAAACATTGGATAATTAAATCAATAATTAATTAAATAATTAATTAAATTAAACGTTGACGTTCCCTTTTCTCTCTCCTTGTCGTTCACTGAAATCAGCGAACCCAAAAATCGTTGCCCTAAACCCATCATCGCCCCACCCTAGAGACCGTCGGCCGATCATCGGCCTTCGCCACTCGATGCATGGCCACCTGAGCTTCCCCGCGGCCTCCATCTTGCTGAACTCGAAGTCCCCAGGAGCATGAAAATCGAAGGTGAGCTCGGACTGTTTGAGCAGCGATTGCTCTCCAATTTTTGCATGAAAATGGATCCCATCCTTATGGATGTGAAGATCATGAATTCCTCTACAATATTCCTGTTATAAGTTTCAGAAATTATAACGCGGATTGGAATGATTTTGGACGGTAAATCTGGAGCTAATTTCACCATCGGTTTTGATTTGGAGGCTGGAGCTTTCTGAGTGAATGAGATTAGGGTTTATATATATATATATATATGTATATATATATATATATTATATTTTAGTTCCAAAAATACCAGTTTATTGATACGAACTCCAAATCAAACACAACGACTATCGTCTCTAGCTAAACATCCTCGTTCCGAACACAATGGGATTTGTTTCGTAAGCCAATTCGACTGTTTCAATCAGTTTTTATTAAAATTAAAATATAAATCAATATATATTAAATTCAAATGTATATTTTAATTTACCGAGCCACATACTGACTCCAAAAATTATAGAAAAATAAATGTAACTATGTTTTGATGATACGGTCCTAACAAAACTAATTTCATCGAATTTGGAGATTATTTGAAAAATGACATTTTATAGTCGATTAAATTTATACTGAAATTACCAAACGCGTTTAAATTTACTGTGCTCTCATATTAATTCCAAAAATTATGAAATTCTAAACCTGACAATAATTTGACATTCCGGATCCAACAAAAATGGTTTCGTAAAAAACGGAGGTCATTTGCAAAGTAGCTATTTTTAAGGGCTATATATATATATATTTATTTAAAAAATATATAAATTCTATAACGACTATTCTAAATTTTCAACTGGGCATAACTTTCAATTTATATTACGAAATCTGAAATTTTTCACATTTAATTGAGAGATATAATTAAACATATTCTAACATTTCTTGTTTTAATGAAATCCGATTTATTTTGAATCCTATATATTCAATTGAAATTTAAAATCGAACTTTCAAACTACCGCACCATTTCAAGTTCATTTTATTATTAAATATATACATTTTAACTTCGATTTAAATAAATTTTTAGTCGTTATTATTTAAAATAAATCATTTTAATTAGTTCAAAAAAATAAATCATTTTAAATATTCAAAACCCATTAAAATAGCTAAAATTATAATTATAAATTGGTTCAGAAATTCCGGGTTGTTACAATCTCCCCCACTTAAAATCTTTTTGTCCTCGAAAAGGAATGGAGCTGAAAGTCGTCTAACCGACCAACTCAACTTTCATTCTGGCTTTCATTCTTCAACTTTTCAGTTTCTAAGAATTTTCTAATTTTTCAAAAACTTGGCTAACACCCTAAATTTTCGAAAAATTTCGCCATAACCTCCTTTGTAAGGGGAGGGTTCGAAAAATTTATTGGGTCGTATTAGGTACCCAATAAATCGATTAAAAGCATACACAATTTTTGTGACTATTGTGTACAATGGAGAATGTGTAAAATTCGAAATCTCAGACCTTGCCCCAGTGTTGGAAATAAAATGATCCATGTGCTGTATCTAAAAACAAGAGAGACGTGAATTTTTGTCATCTCCAGACTAATATAGGTTTTTTTAATTAAATCCAGCCTCGGGCACCGTTACATGTATTCCTTAATTAAGTCCATAATCAGTCTCCTGTTCAACCTGTAATTCAGTCATCGCCATACAAGCATCTCTCCCGAATGGTAATCCAGGCCTCGTCATATAAGTGCCAAATGCTTATATGGAATATGATATGATATATTGTCTTCATGTAGTATGCCATGTGGTGCAGTTCATAATTTATTTGTTGCTATCTTATGGCGTTATTTATAATTTCACACATAACAACCATCACACCGCATCTAAAAACACTCTCAGGAGTTTATATAATAATAAAATTGGGCAATCAACTCACTAAGGTGCACCTGTTTGTCGGGTACGCAATATATTTCTCTACTCAACAGTAAATCGATAACCTGTCTAGCAGGTACGTATATATGCATATCTATCTAATATATGAATCTAATTCGAACTAAATTTTCAATTAAGTTCAATATTATATTTGATTTGGCTTTATTTATCATTCTTTCTCATATTGGTTTTATCATTTCCAATATTTTTATTAGTTAAACTAATAATCAAACACCACAACTTGTAATCAATTTGTTGATTAAATTTTCAAACATATATCTTTCTATATATACTTAAAAATCATATTTTTAGTGCCAAATCACAAACAATAAATTCTAGCTAAGTTTTGGTTCTCACACCAGTCAATTAGAAATATATAGATATCCCACTTTCGAAACTCGAACATAAACTCTGATGATGATGATGCATCAATCATCAGAATCATCTCCAGGCCACTAGAGTATGATTCTACATTTATCTAGTATATTTAAGACTTCGAATATACGTTCATGACGCGTATATGCAAAATCTTCATATACTCGATTATCCAAAATAAAATAATATACTTAAATACGTATAATAAGATAAAATTTTCAAAACTAAATTTGTTTTTAATAAATAATACTCTTCAAACTCATTCTAGGATGCTACTGATCCTATCTCTAACAAGTTATTCTCATAGGATATTACTGATCCTATCTCTAATGAATTCTTTCGTTTGGTTCTAACGTGTCTTGCTTTCGAGCTCTGTAAACCAAAGCTCCGATACCAAAATGAAACGACCCAGACTTCCCCGTCCCCGAGGAGACGGAGGAGCCCGAATTGCTTTGAGAACACGACTCATCAAAGCACAAACAGTATAACATTTCATTGCTATTACAACAATTTCCATCAGAGTAAAGAATATATCAGAGTTCAAACAATTTATAGCAGAAGAATATCAGAGATTTAATTACATAACAATGGAAAAATATATACATAAATATAATGTATGGCAGAAATCATCTACAACCACAACTGAAAGAGATATACGAATACAAAGCTTTTCGAATATAGCTCTAGCTGTAATCCAGGATCCTGTGAAAAGAAGTATTTGCAAAAACCAAAACTACTAGCTGCTCGTGTGGAAATATGGGCACCCAGAGTTTAGGTTAAAACAATAAACTCCGAGTCAGTCATGGAACAAGTGTGAGAACTGAAACAATTATTAACTTTAAAAGTTGGGAAATCATGTGACCACACCGTATAACACGGAACGGGTTTCCTCCACATGAATCTCAGTTTAAAATAAAACAACGTAATGCTTTTTTGGATAATGAAGCTATTATAAGACTCGGATCTCATACATAATGCAATGCAAGCCGGAGGATAGAGTTTTACCTTATAATAGCCAAACATGCTTCGTACATTTTAAAACAAACCGTTTGGATATTATTATAAGTGTATAGTGTCAAAACAACTTGAAGCATAAATGTATTAATCATAGACGGCATAGTACCTCATCCTACTATGTCGCCATATAGGTTTACAACTAAAACCGAAAAGTGTCGTATTAGAAATTGGATTTCATCATGAGTCAAGGCAAGGAATGGTCTCCTTACCGATTCGGATCACCTCTAGCAAGATGACCCAGGATCCCCCGCAGTGAACCCTTGGATCCCCCAAGGCACCTCCACACTCACTTTAGTGGATTAGTTATTCCTGAACACACGTTTTCCGGTCCCATCGGACCTCTAAACAGGTCAGTACGTCGACCCTATGAGCATATAGCCCTATATCTGAGGCGCCTCGCAATCCATCATCCACATAAGTAAAAATGTCTGGGCTCGATACCATGACCCACTTCTAGCTAGAAAGAAACGCATGCATCCTTGGATCCCGTTTTTGACTCGTACCTGGTGCAAGGCTCGCGAATTAACGCTATACACAAAGCTATGCTAATTAAAGTCGTGCTTTGATCATCAACCCCAAGACTCTGCTTTTCATCAAAAGCCTTGATTATTTGCGTCTTAGCAAGCCACACTGACAATCATGCCATACAACTGATGCCTATCAATATATAACCTCTAAGCTTGTACGTCTCAGAGAAGGGTGTTAAGCAAGAGAATAAATTCTCCGTCACCAAACAAATATATATTTAATAGAAATTAATCAACACAGAATGAAATCCAATGTCAAACACACATCCATTTACAAGTCCGTTCTGGGTATGAACGAAACTGGAGGCACCTTATTCCCCAACCCATATGTCCAATACTGGAGAGAGGTCCTCGCATATCCGGTCGATCTCCAACTACGTCTGGACGATCACCACTTATTACCTTGTCTTGGGTGTACAACCCATTCAAGACATCAGTAATCATCCAAGCGATGTGAAGATCTCCGGTCTTCACCACCATCTTCATCGTCGACTTTTAGTCGTCGTCTCAGTTATTTAGAATGGGTTAAACTCGGTCTTTCCGAATAACTCGCGTATTTTATAATCAATAATCAAGTGTTATAAAAGCACATCATACGCCTCATTCCAATTCTGAATATTCTTTTATTCAAATATTCACATTTTTAGGGAAAAGTTCCCATTAAATTAATCAAAGATAAGTTCTTTTAAACTTATTCTTAAATCTTCCTTTGGATATCATTTTCAAAAGATTTTATTATATCTTTTCACAATTCTAAACCAAATTAAGGTTTAGAAAACTTGTCAGGATTTATCGAGCCTTACCGAAGTAATCATTTATTTATTAATCCCAATCTCAACCTATTCATCCCATGGAGCAAAACTGGTAGTACCCCATATCTAGCATCCACGGTGTTATCAGTAAATTTAATTACCATTTCACATTCAAATCTAATTAAAGATTTAACTATCGCCTGGAGTAAAACTGGTGGTACTCTATTCTCGATCATTTCTTGAATTCGGTAAATTTAATTACCTCATTCACATTTCTATCTAATTAAAAATTTATTAAAACTCTAGTCCAGTTTTAATCTCAAAAATCATTACTTAATGATTATCCAAATTTTAGGAAATAGATCCTGTCTTTAGCTGGGTTAAAGAACCAATGTCATTTAAAATACAGTTCACGACAAATCCCAAATTCATCTTCCATCAAAATTGGGATCTTCACGGAAATCATAGCCGTATATAATCGATATAAATTTCCGTATCGGATCAATACTATAAATGGAATGGCGGCAAGCCTTTTTAAATTCCGTAAACAGTAATGGTCTTCCTTCTCAGAATCTCATCTCGATTATCACTAAATCGAATTCCATTCCATTCCAATTTCTTTTATTAAATTGTAAAATTTTACTTTGGAGAATTTCCATTAATTTTATCAAAAAGATTTATTAATTCCAAATCATATATTCCCTGTTAATTGGGTTAAAGAACAAATGTTATTTAAAACATTTTTCACGATAAACCCAAAATCAACTTTCATTTCAATTCCAATTTTAATGGATTTCAAATATTTAAAATGATTTATTTTAAATAATAACGACTATGAATATCGTACTGGGAATAACGATATCTATATCTTCCAAATTCCTCAACAATATCTGTATAATCACAAAATCCAATATCGAAATATTCCGAAGATTATTTCTTCTAAAATCCATTCCAATTCATATGTTGGAAATTTTGGTTATATTAAAACCATTACAAATCCAATTTATTATTTCTAAAATAATTGGATCTATATTCTAGTTATTAACTAGTTCATTTCCATAATAATATATTTTATCTTTTCAAACTGGAATTTTTCATCCAAAAATCTTTCCAAATCATTTATTATGATTTTACATAGTTTTCCCATATTTTTAATAATTTTATCAAGGCCCTTATAGTCGATTTCCAATATCGGCTACCGAACTGCGTCCATAGCAACCTTTTCTTAAAATTGTTTTGGACATAATTTTAAATCCAACCTTTCAAATTTAAATCTCTTATATTATTAATTGGAAAGATCTTTTCGATACGAACCCAACGGTTCCAGTTTTAGAAGAATCCGATGGTTGGATCTCCCGTTACATCAATTTGAAGTTAATGGGTGAAATTCGCGAACGGTCGTTGCGCGTTCTATTAAAACAATAATATATATGTATATATATATATCATCGACTTCTATTTAAAATGTATTTTATAAATCGTTTATAAATTCATTTTAAAACGATTTCGACTTCATTTTCAAATTTTAATCAAAATTGAATATTCCATATCATTATATTTTTAAAATGATAATATATTCAAAATATCATATTTTGAAATCAATTCTTTTCAATATTCATTATAAAATGAATAAAATCGACAGAAAAATCCGTTCGGGTTAAAATGGTGAAAATCTACTTACTCGGCTTTATATATTCCAATATTTTTGTGTCCATCCAAAATCGGACATCAAAATCATATTTTGATTATTCACTGAATATTATTTTAAAGTATTCATTATTTCTGAATTGGAATGTGACCCAATCAATTACCGTATAATTTCAGCTATATGGATTTCATACATCGCATGTATTCAACAATAATAATAAATAATCATTAACCATTCAAACATCATCCAGAGTGAAATTTACAACTGTATAAGCATTAAAATAAATAAATAAATTGTAACACCCCGAAAATTCGATAACTGTGAAATTCATAAATTAAAGTATAATCAAATTCAAATCAGAGAACTAAGGGGAACGGGATACGCCATTGCGTTCGTCTCGGAAAAATACGCGAAATAGAGTCCGAGTTTTCGAAAAACGGAGTCCGTATGAAGAAGATATGGCCTTCGGAAGATTTGAATTAAATTTAAAACTCAAACAGAATTAAATAATTAAATATTCCGAAGTGGGGCCCATTGGGCCAGAAAAGTGCCGCCTGGGCCACCCAGGTCGACTGGGCTGTCGACCTGGGCTACCCATGTCGACAGGGCTGTCGACAGCCCTGTCGACAGGGGTATCGACCTGGTCGAGCCCAGTCAACCTGGCTGGCCAGGTCGGTGTGTGGTCGAATTTCTGTGGTCTGCTTTGTCATTAGGGCTAGGTGGCGGGTTTTTATTGGTCTCTCTTCCTAATGAATGGCTATGATCTAACCTAGCAACATCAAGGGTCCTAATTAGTTCCTAACCTCTATATAAACAACCCTAGACTAAACCCTAATCTATTCATAAAAAATTAAGAACCTAGCCGCCATGTTGCTGAGGAACGACAAAGCATAGCCGCCAACTAAAGAGAGGATTAGGGAGGAAGTTCTAAGGCCTAAAGCAATTCAAAGCAACCTAAAGCTAATCAATTCAACAAAGGAATTTGCGTCTTCAATCCCTAAACTAGAGAATTCATCAAACCATTGTAAGTAGAGTATTACTTTGGTATAATAAACAACTGTGTTGATGTGTATGCTTGAATTGTGGCAATGGAAGTAATTTATATTTGTGCAAAATTTTGTTATTCATTATAAAGAACTACATGCGGTAGTTCTATGCAAATAAACGTTGGAATATTGCGCAAATTGTGTAAACTATATTGAAGCTACATGTATGTAGTTAATGGAGATTCATGCAAATTTGAGGCTTTGTTATTATGCCATTATGATGTATGTTTTTATGTATAAATCATTTTGCAAGTAATTGAAACAAGTTTGGTTATTATAGTTCATATGAAACTATGTGGAATTTTGACACCATGTATTAGTCATGCTTTTGCAAACTCATGAATATGGCTAGGAATGATATTTGGCATAATTGAGATCTATGACTAAGTCTATCTTGTTTTAAAGAATTATATGATGACATATGTGAGACATGGTTAGATTAGACTCAAAAATCCCCTTTTTGCAAGTTTAAAGCAAAACACCATGATTAGGAATATTTATGCATAAGCATGTTTATACCATCGTTAGGTGATTAGGCTTAAATCATGATTAAGTTGAATTATGTTATGTTCATGCTAGAAGTATTTATGCCATGCTTATGTTTGACAATATGCCATGCCTATGCTAGAAGTATTTTATGCCATGCTTATGTTTGACAATATGCCATGTTTATGCTAGAAGTATTTAGGCCATGCTTATGTTTGACATTATGCCTAAATAAGAATATAGGTTCATGTTGTAGTTAAACCTATGCAAGTTTACATGCCTTGATTTATGTCACCTATGTTGTATGACCAAAATACATGTCACCACTATGCAAGTACACCAATTTTTATTATGTATTTTCCAACGTCATATGCAAGTTCATGCGCTCACTTTCCCCTCTTTGTGTATACGCCATAAGCCTCCCCTTTCGCATGGCTAAATTGGGCTTTAAAAGGCTAAGCCCAATATATATGAACGGACATGTAAAACGGGGGAAAACAACGTTGGGTTAAAATGAATTAATGAATGAAAATATGAAATAGAAGGGCCCAAAGTCAAGTATGGGTTGGGCCCATGGTTGGTGTAACCATTACACCATTAACATAATAATGGGCCGCAAATATTTACATATAAATAAAGAAGAATGACAAAATATGTAAATGTAGAAAAGACGATGTGTTTAACCCGAGGTTGGATTGAGTTGTGATGTAAACCTGCCCGGAACCGCCCGGCTGTCCAGTAGTCACAACAATACCTATCCAATGTGGGAGGTTAAACATGGAGCCCAGCAAAGACCCGAGGTTAGACTGAGTTGTGGCGTAAGACTGCCCGGAACCAACCGGCAACAGGCAGCCACAACAATACCTGTCTAATGTGAGAGGTCAGGGCCTTAATAAGACAATTAAGGCTGAGTCAGGATTGTTAGGATTAAGTAAACTAAAGACTTAATCAAAATGGAACATGCTAAACTAAACGGACTGGTGGGGTTAGGTTAGGAAACACTTAACCAACTTAGCATGTTGGCTAGAGATAGAAAACCTAGTAACGGGGGGGACCCTTTTCAGCAGTAACCCTAAAAGGTGTATCAGGATACCCTGAAACTAGGCAGGGTGGGGCACGATTACTGGGCTGATTGTAAGAGGTCAAATCGACGGCGGTGGTGTAGCAGTGTAGGTTCTAACGGTGTGCGGGCGTGCACGCACTCCGGCGCAGAAAAATAAAGCACTGGACACCAGTAGCATACCTTTGCACTCTAAGGTTGTGTCGGGTTGCCACTATGGGACTTGATACACCCCATGGTGGGACCAGCATAGGTAACTACAGACATCGGGGGCCGTAGGACACATGTAACTTTGCGAGTAGGAGCCGATCATCGTAGAATGGATCACACTACCCTGTTTATGGGGTGCAAATTGGAAACTAGTTTATATGGGTTCAGAGATTAACATGGGGTACGATAGTATATTCGACCCTAGATAACTTAACCAAGTTCATAGTGTTTGCCCACTTCCTGTTTACTTATCATACCCAGTTCTTTATTCATAGACAAAGTAGTACTAGACTTACTCAGGCTTTATGTCTGACTCTATTTTTCTTTCGTCTTCTTTCTTCCGTTTCCCCCCCCAGGTCCTCAGGGAGGGAACACAGCAGCTTGACCTACCTCAGCATCCAGCTTGAAGAAGAGAAATGTATTGCTTGGACTTTCCTGTTTTGAACTATGGCTTTGGACAATTCACTATGGGGCTTTGGCAGTTTATCTATGTTTTATTTATGCTTCTTTAAAAATAATGTACTCAAGACAGATTATGAAGTATTATGTTATGTTTTT
Organism: Allium sativum; assembly: GCA_030737875.1. Lineage (NCBI taxonomy): Eukaryota > Viridiplantae > Streptophyta > Magnoliopsida > Asparagales > Amaryllidaceae > Allium > Allium sativum. Next base: position 704,378,711 of record CM060922.1, on the reverse strand, counting down.
TGGAAGGGATGTTGTTGTAACACGTATTTGACTTTATGAAATAAAATTTGTTGTTCTTCCGCTGGCTTACAAATATGTGTTATTATATCTGTCTTGTATATCTGTGACTTGTACTTATAAACCTCCACCAAAATTAGGGCATTCCCTTTGAGAGTGACCCTAACGGAGGTGGGGTGTTTCACTTGGTATCAGAGCACAGGTTTACCAGATAAGATAAAAAGTTTTGAAAAATTATTTTCAAAAAGAAAATTTAAAGAAGCATTTTTAAAAGAAAAATATTATTTTATTTTAAAAAAGGCAAAGTCCGCTCCCCAAAGCCATAGGTATTATCTCTTATCCTTCGTTTTGAATCTATCCTTTTTGTTTCAGCATGTCCCAAGAACTTAACTTGCCGGAAGGGGTGCCCATACCTGGTTGGTTTAGACGTTTCTTAGAAGCTAGGGCCACTCAGCCAGGTCCTACCGTTCCTCCTCCTCCAGCTGAAGGGAATCATCCAGCGGCAGCAGTACTTTTTCCTCCACCTCCTCCATGGGGAAACACATTCGCTAAGATATGTAAAGATTTTAAAGCTATGGGAGGAAGGGATTTCCATGGAACTGAGTCCTTCGTAGCAGCTAGGAATTGGCTAAAAGAAACGGAGGACCTATTCATCATCTTTGAGGTAGAAGATAGACAAAAGGTACAACTAGCGGTGTGGCTATTGAAGGGCGAGGCTTCCTACTGGTGGGAAGTCACCAATGCTGAAAGACCAGTGGATACATGGGAGGACTTTAGGGCAAGGTTTGAGACTAAGTTTCTCTCAGATGCAGAAAGAAGTTTGCAGTTGGAAAAATTCTTATTCCTTAAGCAAGGAGACAAGACTGTTAGAGAGTATGTGAATCAGTTTGATGAGCTGGCTAGGTTTGGGCTTGACCTAGTCAACACCCCGCACAAGAAGGCTCTCCGTTTCGTCAAAGGGTTAAATGAGCCATAACATAGTTTGGCCATGACCCATATACCCATGGGAGCCACGTATGAAAGATTGGTGCAAATGGCATTGCTGAACGAAGAGGACAAGGGCAAGAAGGAGACCAAGGCAGAAAGCTCTCAAGGGAAGAAAGAGGGTTTGCAGCCCAAGAAGACAGACTTTAAGAAAGGCGGGGAAGGCAACAAAGAGAAGAGGACGTGTAATTTCTGTGGCAAAGTGGGGCACTTAGTAAAGGACTGCCGGAAAAAGAAGGCCAAGGAGAATGGTGGGTGCTTTTCTTGCGGTGAGATAGGCCACAGGGCTAAGGACTGCCCAAAGAAGCGAGGACAGGGGCAGGGGGCTGGATCCACCCCAGGGGCACAGGTTCATGTGCTAGAAGCGCCACCATTGCAACAGCGAGGTATAAATACTTCTGTAGAAAGTGTAGTTTATCTTTATGATCACCCCGTTCGCACTTTGTTTGATTCTGGCGCATCACACTCCTTTATCTCGTCTGCTTTAGTAGAATCTCTGCACCTAAAAACTAGTATGGTAGAGGACCCCTTAATTGTTTCAAACCCAATTGGGGGCCCAGCTCATTTGTCTATGATCTGTCTGGATTTGAAAATTTCTATCCTAAGTGTTGAATTTCTATGTAGTGCCTTTGTTTTGGGCTTTTCGGGGTATGGTTTGATTTTGGGTATGGATTGGCTATCCAGTAATGGGGCCATCCTTGATTGTGAGAAAAGGGTTGTTAGGCTCCTAACCCAGCTCGGTAATACTTTGGAAATTTCTTGTAATCCCTCGTATGCGGTTATGCTTAGTTATCTTGAATCGCTAGATGCCTCTGTTGAAAATTTGAAATCAGTTAGAGTGGTCCGGGAATATCCGGATGTCTTTGAAGAGGTGAAGGGCTTGCCTCCGAAGCGGGAAATAGACTTCCGCATATATCTTGTAGATAATGCAAAGCCCGTTGCATTGCCCGTTAGACATATGGCTCCACGAGAAAGGAAAAAGCTCAGTAAACAGATTAAAGAGCTTCTAGGAAAGGGGTTTATTAGGAGGAGCATTTCAGAATGGGGCGCTCCAGTAGTGTTCGCCACTAAGGCAGAAAGTTCATTTCGCTTATGAATGAGTTGTGGAGAATTACCTTAGTAAATACATTTGGCAACATAGTTGACATTTGTTTATTTTCTAGAGATAATTCATCTATGTGGAATACCTTATAGTAAGTTAACAAGATCCAAGATTCACTAGTGAATTTTGGAGAGCTTGCATGGAACCATGAGTACGCAGTTAGGATTGAGCCAAGAATATTAGAAGTAGAATAAGTGAAAGAGGAACGAGAGGCAACAGTGGAAAAGGTTCCAACTCATATTTTGGAAACAAGAATTAAGACGCTACGAAATTGTGAAGTTAAAGACGGACAAAGCATAATGGAGTCAAGCTCAAGAAAAGGCGACTTAGAAGATCGAAGACTAGATTCGTGCATCATATCTCTTCTTAAGAGTGTATCCTTGGTCCCTCTCTTCCTGTAGAGCTTGCTTGCATGCTATCTTTTGTGTTTATCCTCTCGGTCCCATTCTCAATCCAATTTCTGTCGCAAACCCCGTAGGGAGTATGACTCATCTGTTAGTAACACATGTTGGGGCTTGAGGGTGTTCGTTGGATTGACCAAACTTTTTGGGTTTTATAGGATACGGGTCGGTCTTAGGAAGGGACTCCCTTGTGACCTAAAAGGAGTCCATCATGCTTAATTTCTTAGAATCATATATGGTGGTTGGGTTGAGTAATTCTTTGGGTGTCAGTCTGATGTTGATTTCGGTCTTCGGGGCTGATGCTTAGAGAGTTCTTCTCCTAATCAATATATATGTGGCATAGATTTCCAGTTTCGACATTGCCTAATGGGCACAAAGTTTTTACTTGTTTCTATCATTCGACTATACCTTTAGGTAGGACCATTTCCTATCATCGAGAAAATTTGGAAAATGACCTATAGATTAGAGCTACCCGAAAAATTGGCCGGAGTTCACAACGTTTTTCACGTTTCACATCTCCGAAAATGTCTACACGAGTCTGCTGAAGTGGTAGAGCCGAATATCCTCGAAGAGGCCGAAGTGGAACGCGAAGCAACCATAAGAAGAGTTCCAACCCGCATCTTGGGAACGGAAGTAAAGAAGCTACGCAACCGCGAAGTCAAGCTCGTCAAAGTCCAGTGGAGCGACACCGAGGGAGACGCGACTTGGGAAACTGAAGCTAGAATCCGCACTGCCTACCCTTTTCTGTTCGAGGGTACATCCTTGATCTTTCTTTTTCCTTAAGTTGCGCTTTTATCTATCTTTTTAGGTATCGACCTTATCTTTAGGGTAGAAACCTTTTGGATGAAAACATGTAATTGAAACATGTTATGTATGATGGTTGCAAGTGGTTGCAAGTGATTGCTAGTGGTTGCTCGTGGTTGCATATACACACACAATCTAGGTTTTAGATCGGCTCAGTCACTTCATATTGCATATGCATATATGTTTGTATTCGTATGTGGTTGAACTATAATGTGTTGTCATGTGGATGTTGCATTTGTATTGAATGGTTGTGCACTCATGTAGAATCAAGAATAGGAAAATTTTGCATACATAATGGATGCATGGCACTTACATAATTCGCATTAAGGAGGTCAACTGAATCAGTAGACCGCCTGATTTTTGCATTAGATAAGTACATGTACACACACACTTTGCATATGATCATGAAGCATTAGAAGTCTTTTAAGGACAATGGATGCTCGTGTTTGATGGATGAGTAGATGGATGATTGGATGTTAGGATATACGTTTTCCTACACTTGAAGATTTCGGGGACGAAATCCTTTTAAGTGGGGGAGAATGTAACACCCCGAAAATTCGATAACTGTGAAATTCATAAATTAAAGTATAATCAAATTCAAATCAGAGAACTAAGGGGAACGGGATACGCCATTGCGTTCGTCTCGGAAAAATACGCGAAATAGAGTCCGAGTTTTCGAAAAACGGAGTCCGTATGAAGAAGATATGGCCTTCGGAAGATTTGAATTAAATTTAAAACTCAAACAGAATTAAATAATTAAATATTCCGAAGTGGGGCCCATTGGGCCAGAAAAGTGCCGCCTGGGCCACCCAGGTCGACTGGGCTGTCGACCTGGGCTACCCATGTCGACAGGGCTGTCGACAGCCCTGTCGACAGGGGTATCGACCTGGTCGAGCCCAGTCAACCTGGCTGGCCAGGTCGGTGTGTGGTCGAATTTCTGTGGTCTGCTTTGTCATTAGGGCTAGGTGGCGGGTTTTTATTGGTCTCTCTTCCTAATGAATGGCTATGATCTAACCTAGCAACATCAAGGGTCCTAATTAGTTCCTAACCTCTATATAAACAACCCTAGACTAAACCCTAATCTATTCATAAAAAATTAAGAACCTAGCCGCCATGTTGCTGAGGAACGACAAATCATAGCCGCCAACTAAAGAGAGGATTAGGGAGGAAGTTCTAAGGCCTAAAGCAATTCAAAGCAACCTAAAGCTAATCAATTCAACAAAGGAATTTGCGTCTTCAATCCCTAAACTAGAGAATTCATCAAACCATTGTAAGTAGAGTATTACTTTGGTATAATAAACAACTGTGTTGATGTGTATGCTTGAATTGTGGCAATGGAAGTAATTTATATTTGTGCAAAATTTTGTTATTCATTATAAAGAACTACATGCGGTAGTTCTATGCAAATAAACGTTGGAATATTGCGCAAATTGTGTAAACTATATTGAAGCTACATGTATGTAGTTAATGGAGATTCATGCAAATTTGAGGCTTTGTTATTATGCCATTATGATGTATGTTTTTATGTATAAATCATTTTGCAAGTAATTGAAACAAGTTTGGTTATTATAGTTCATATGAAACTATGTGGAATTTTGACACCATGTATTAGTCATGCTTTTGCAAACTCATGAATATGGCTAGGAATGATATTTGGCATAATTGAGATCTATGACTAAGTCTATCTTGTTTTAAAGAATTATATGATGACATATGTGAGACATGGTTAGATTAGACTCAAAAATCCCCTTTTTGCAAGTTTAAAGCAAAACACCATGATTAGGAATATTTATGCATAAGCATGTTTATACCATCGTTAGGTGATTAGGCTTAAATCATGATTAAGTTGAATTATGTTATGTTCATGCTAGAAGTATTTATGCCATGCTTATGTTTGACAATATGCCATGCCTATGCTAGAAGTATTTTATGCCATGCTTATGTTTGACAATATGCCATGTTTATGCTAGAAGTATTTAGGCCATGCTTATGTTTGACATTATGCCTAAATAAGAATATAGGTTCATGTTGTAGTTAAACCTATGCAAGTTTACATGCCTTGATTTATGTCACCTATGTTGTATGACCAAAATACATGTCACCACTATGCAAGTACACCAATTTCTATTATGTATTTTCCAACGTCATATGCAAGTTCATGCGCTCACTTTCCCCTCTTTGTGTATACGCCATAAGCCTCCTCTTTCGCATGGCTAAATTGGGCTTTAAAAGGCTAAGCCCAATATATATGAACGGACATGTAAAACGGGGGAAAACAACGTTGGGTTAAAATGAATTAATGAATGAAAATATGAAATAGAAGGGCCCAAAGTCAAGTATGGGTTGGGCCCATGGTTGGTGTAACCATTACACCATTAACATAATAATGGGCCGCAAATATTTACATATAAATAAAGAAGAATGACAAAATATGTAAATGTAGAAAAGACGATGTGTTTAACCCGAGGTTGGATTGAGTTGTGATGTAAACCTGCCCGGAACCGCCCGGCTGTCCAGTAGTCACAACAATACCTATCCAATGTGGGAGGTTAAACATGGAGCCCAGCAAAGACCCGAGGTTAGACTGAGTTGTGGCGTAAGACTGCCCGGAACCAACCGGCAACAGGCAGCCACAACAATACCTGTCTAATGTGAGAGGTCAGGGCCTTAATAAGACAATTAAGGCTGAGTCAGGATTGTTAGGATTAAGTAAACTAAAGACTTAATCAAAATGGAACATGCTAAACTAAACGGACTGGTGGGGTTAGGTTAGGAAACACTTAACCAACTTAGCATGTTGGCTAGAGATAGAAAACCTAGTAACGGGGGGACCCTTTTCAGCAGTAACCCTAAAAGGTGTATCAGGATACCCTGAAACTAGGCAGGGTGGGGCACGATTACTGGGCTGATTGTAAGAGGTCAAATCGACGGCGGTGGTGTAGCAGTGTAGGTTCTAACGGTGTGCGGGCGTGCACGCACTCCGGCGCAGAAAAATAAAGCACTGGACACCAGTAGCATACCTTTGCACTCTAAGGTTGTGTCGGGTTGCCACTATGGGACTTGATACACCCCATGGTGGGACCAGCATAGGTAACTACAGACATCGGGGGCCGTAGGACACATGTAACTTTGCGAGTAGGAGCCGATCATCGTAGAATGGATCACACTACCCTGTTTATGGGGTGCAAATTGGAAACTAGTTTATATGGGTTCAGAGATTAACATGGGGTACGATAGTATATTCGACCCTAGATAACTTAACCAAGTTCATAGTGTTTGCCCACTTCCTGTTTACTTATCATACCCAGTTCTTTATTCATAGACAAAGTAGTACTAGACTTACTCAGGCTTTATGTCTGACTCTATTTTTCTTTCGTCTTCTTTCTTCCGTTTCCCCCCCCAGGTCCTCAGGGAGGGAACACAGCAGCTTGACCTACCTCAGCATCCAGCTTGAAGAAGAGAAATGTATTGCTTGGACTTTCCTGTTTTGAACTATGGCTTTGGACAATTCACTATGGGGCTTTGGCAGTTTATCTATGTTTTATTTATGCTTCTTTAAAAATAATGTACTCAAGACAGATTATGAAGTATTATGTTATGTTTTTTGGAAGGGATGTTGTTGTAACACGTATTTGACTTTATGAAATAAAATTTGTTGTTCTTCCGCTGGCTTACAAATATGTGTTATTATATCTGTCTTGTATATCTGTGACTTGTACTTATAAACCTCCACCAAAATTAGGGCATTCCCTTTGAGAGTGACCCTAACGGAGGTGGGGTGTTTCATAAATAACGCTCATCACAGCTGTAATGGCTCGATTTTCGATGACCTCGGAAGTTGTGTCACTAATAAAGAGATAGAAATAGATAGAGAATAGAACTAAATAAGAACATCAGAATCTCACAACGGAATTTAAAAAACATAATAATATCACATAGTATATTACATATCAGAGTCTATTACATCATATAATACATCTTACATGGTTACTGGCCCATCACAACATACAAACTTGATACTTAGGAATGGATAGAACTACTAAGCTGACTCCATGATTTCCGGTCCAAAATACTCCAAAGGTTGCCACTTATTACCTGGATCACTTGTCTACCCATAACAATTATTATGAGTACCAAAGAGTTTAGGAAAACACAAAAAAAAATAAACTCTGGATCAGTTAGGGGACTGGTGTGAGTAAACAATTTTAAAACAGACTCCAAATTTGGAATGGGGCTTTTTCTCTTATGAGAACTGATTGATTTAACTTTAGAAATCTTTTCGAAAGAAAAAGATAATAGTAAAACTAGCCCACACATAAACAAGGACGGTTTTTACCTTACTATAACCCAAATCACTTTTGATATCAAAATCCTCTGATATTATAATAGTTTTTATCAAATAAATAACCATCTAGCGGAATGCTCGCATCTCATGCTCCACATATATAGTATAAAATCAAAAACTGCGGGCTCTTATTGGAGATTGGATTCCAACAGACAAGGTATGGGACCACCTACCGATCAGTGTACTCTAGAGGGGATACACTGGGGTTCAACAAGAACGTCTTGCAACCCAGCCACACATGACCGCCCACTCATTTAGCTTGAGTGTAGCGAATATATTATCACCCCACGGTGGTACTAGCCAAATGTCCCGAAAGCTGCAGCATCGAAATATAGATTGAGAGGACAAAAAGGAATTTCTCTAGATGGTGATAATACACCCTTCTTGGGAATGACCCACCTAGCCATGCTGCCTACCCGATTTTTGTCTTTTCTTGGTTGTGAGGCTTGAGGCTATGTTATCTTCTAGAACATCTGGTCACCATTCACTTTGAATGCCACATTGTCAAAACCATCGGAAATCACTAATTGATTTCCACAAAAATACTCTGGTAGTCAGGTTAAAGAAGTTTCCCTTCTGTGCTAGAAACTGGTACATTTGAAGAATACAACGTACGTGATCCCTTTGGAAATACTCTATCAGACATTCATCCATATAAGTTGTCTTTGGACTGGACAAACCGAAGGCACTATTTATAAATAAAATAGCCCTTGCATATCTCTGTCTTTAATTATCTTCAATATTTCTGATACGCGACGTATAATTCGAATCGAAGTGGAATATAATTCCGGTCTCTTCGAAACGATTTACGTAATGTCTTTTACTATCAGTTGATACTTAAGAACTGTTTTCAATGATCTCAATATTCCTTTAAAGAAATAACTATTAGCCTAACATGAATTGGATTAAGTATAATTCATTTTATATACCCTTTATTTTATGATCTTCAATCAAACAGAATGGTATATGTCTGCATTGTTTAAATCCAGACCTTTTGACTATCTTTTATAAATGAGCGACTTAAGCGTGTGCGTTGCACACAGTAATTTATTCAATTTTGACTATCCTTTATAAATGAACAACTAAAGCGTGTGCGTCGCACACGGTACTTTACTCTAAAATGTCAGCTTATTTATACGACATTTTATACCTTTGTCATACTTTGTAAATTGTCTTTTATTTCTAAATAATCATAAATAACTAAATTTATAATACTTTCTATTTTATATTTTCCTTTTTGTTTTAATTTCAAACTTGTTCAACAACTCTTTTTAGACAAGCTACTATGGTCTATTTCCTCTTCTAATGTCTTTCCTTCTACTACCCAAATTGTTTAGTTTCTTTTCCTATTAAATTTATAATCTCTTCTTTTTAGTTTATATTTTTTCTTCTTTATTCTATATTTCCATTTTTCTTTAATACTTGTTTTTATTAAAAATAAAGAACCGACCCAAAAACACCTTAGCCCATTAACCCAACTATACTTAGCCCACACTTGCTCCTTTCCTTTACTAGTGTAACAACCCGGAAAATCAGAACCAATTTAAAATTTTTATTTTGGCTATTTTAATGTATTTTGAATATTCAAAATGATTTATTTTAAATAATAACGAAGAATTTTTTTAAATGGAAGTTAGAACGAATAATTTTATTTTAATTATATAACGAGTCTGAAATTGCGGGGCAGTTAGAAAATTCGATTTCAAATTTCAAATGAATGTACAGGATTCAAAATAAATCGGATTTCAGTAAAACCAAAAATATTTGAATCTGTTTGAAAATATCTTTCCAATGAATGTGAAAAATCCAGATTTCATAATGGGAATAAAAAGTTATGTCCAGTTGAAAATTTTAAATAGTCGCTATGGAATTTATATATATTTTAATATAATATATAGCCATTTTGCAAACGACCTCCATTTTCGACAAAATCACTTTGGTTGGATCCGGAATGTGTTATTGCATAATTCCAATTTTCATAATTTTTGGAATGAATATGTGAGCATAGTACATTTAAATGTGTTTGGTAATTTTAATTTGAATTGGATCGACCAGAAAATGGCCATTTTTCAAACGGTCTCCAAATTCGACGAAATTAATTTTGTTTGGCTGTATCGTCAAAACATAGCTAGATTTATTTTTCAGGATTTTTTGGAGTCGGTATGGCTCTAGTAAATTAAAATGTATGTTTAAATTCAATATATATTGATTAATATTTTAATTTTGATGAAAACTGGTCGAAACAGTCGAATTGGCTTACGAAACATATCCTATTGTGTCCGGAATGGGGGTATTTGGCTAGGGGCGAAGTCATTGGGTTTGATTTGGAGTTCGTGGCATTAAACAAGATTTTTCTGAATTAAATAAAATAAATAATTTATTATAAATACCAACACCCAATCAGAAATTAGATAAAAATAAAAATAAAAATAAAAATAAAACCCTAAATCTAAAAACGCAGCCGCTACCTACGATTAACTCTCCAAATCATTCCAATTTCATCTCTAAATCGCACTAAATGCTCTTAGAATTTGATCCTCCTTCCAAAACGAAAATGGTAGTGCTCCCTACAAGCTTCCAATCAGCGCGGGTATAATCAGGAACCGTTGGGTATTCAGCTCGAGATTCGAGCTCAAATAGGATGGGTTTGAACCCGTTTTTCTGGCCAAAGGGGTCGTCGGAATTGCTGAGACAACCGGCGAAGGGGAGGCGACGCCAAGCCGCGTCGAGGAACAACCGCTGATGATGGCCCGATTGGCTCTGGCGGCTGCGATTTTGGGTCAATGGATTTGGTCATGGTAGAGTTCTAACGACCTGGTGATTGAAGAAGAAAGGTGTAAAGAAATTAAATAATTAATTATATAAATTGTATTAAATGTTTATAACATCGTGTCTCCTTCATATGAGGTCCAAATTCGACGATTCAAAATGCGTTGGACTCCTCTCGACGAGCACTTCAACATAGAACGGACCGGGTCTAATTTGGAGCAAATTAAATTTTGGGGTAGAGTTAAATCCAGACTGTTTAGGAATTCAGAAATAAAACTGACGGAGTGGAAACCGACTGTGAGAACTCTTTCTCACTAATTATTTTACAGTTAAATATATACTAAGTTGCAAACGGGGCTTAGTAGCTCCTGACACCGTTGTCCACAGACCATGGACGACTTGTCTGATTGCATTGTATTGTGGAAGTTGATTGTGATTGTGATGTGAAATAAAATATTTGAATAATAAAAATATCATTTTTATTGAATGAATAAAATATATAAAATATTCATGTGTTGAATAAAATATTTGTATAATAAAAATATCATTTTTATTGAATGAATAAAATATATAAATATTCATGTGTTGAATAAAACATTTGAATAATAAAAATATCATTTTTATTGAATGAATAAAATATATAAAATATTCATGTGTTGAATAAAATATTTGAATAAAAAAATATCATTTTTATTGAATGAATAAAATATATAAAATATTCATGTGTTGAATAAAATATTTGAATAATAAAAATATCATTTTTATTGAATGAATAAAATATATAAAATATTCATGTTGAATAAAATATTTGAATAATAAAAATATCATTTTTATTCAATGAATAAAATATATAAAATATTCATGTGTTGAATAAAATATTTGAATAATAGAAATATCATTTTTATTGAATGAATCAAATATATAAAATATTCATGTGTTGAATCAAATATTTGAACAATAAAAATATCATTTTTTTTGAATGAATAAAATATATAAAATATTCATGTGTTGAATAAAATATTTGAACAATAAAAATATCATTTTTATTGAATGAATAAAATATATAAATTATTCATGTGTTGAATAAAATATTTGAATAATAAAAAAATCATTTTTATTGAATGAATATAATATATAAAATATTCATAGATGGAATAAAATATTTGAACAATAAAAATATAATTTTTATTGAATATATGAACCATATAAGATGGTCTTGTGTTGAAAATAAATATTCATTTACAAATCGGATGGTTTGTTTATGTACACCCATTTGACTGGTATTGATTGGGACGATATATTTTACACATCGCCCAACGGCACAAATAAAATCCGTGTGTGTTGATTGAAACCCCACACGGGTATTGGGATGATATTGGATGTACACTAATCCCAATATTTAGCTGTATGTCAATCGATTAGTTGACAGGCTGTTGTAAGCGTTAATAATTTATATTTAATGCTTATGCAGTTGTGTAATGCACTCTGGATGATGGTTGACTGTGTTTGATTATTGTTGTGTACATGTGTGTATGAAATCCATATAAATAAAATTATATGGTAATTGACTGTGCCTGAATCCAATTCGGGAAAGAACAAATACTTTAAAATAACGAAGATTTTAAAATCGTATTCAGTAAATGATTGAAATCTGATTTGATGTCCGATTTTGGATGGACATGAAAATATTGAAATATATAAGCCGTGTTGATTAGATTTGCGCTATTTTAACGCGAATGATATTTATATAGATTTTATTCATTTTTATAATGAATATCTAAAAGGAAATGATTTCAAAACCTGATATTTTGAAAATATTATCATTTATATATTAATGATATAGAATATTCAATTTTGATTTAGAATTGAAAATGAAGTTGAAATCGTTTTTAAAACGAAATAAAACGATTTATAACATATGTTTTAAATGGAAATCAACGAAATATGTATTAATTATATAATATAATGGCCTGAATAGAACGCGCCGCGCCGTGGCCGTTCGCGAATTTCGACCATTGACTTCGAATTGACATTACGGGAGATCCGATCATTGAATTTCGACCATTGGGTTCGTATCGAAAAAAGCTTTCCAACAAATACAAGAGATTTGAAATCTAATGGTTGGATTTGGAATTATGTCCAAACCAAATTTGGAAAAGGTCGTTGTAAGTGTAGTTCGATGATCGTTTATTGAAATCGGCTGAAAGGGCCTGAATAAAATTATTAAAAATATTGTAATTTGTGTAAAATCATAATAAATGATTTGGAAAGAACTGGGATGAAAAATTCCACATTTGTAAATATAAAAATATATTTTTATCAAAATGAACTAGTTATTAACTAGATTTGAAATCCAATAATTTTTAAATAAATAAATTGGATTGAAAATGGGTTCTAATATAACTAGAATTTACAGTTTATGAATTGGAGTGGATTTGAATGGAAATCATCTTCAGAATATTTCAATTTTGGATTTCGTGATTATACAGATATTTTTATGGAAATTTGGAAGTTGTATTTATATCGTCATTTCCAATACGATATTTGTTGGTTTAAGAATTTGATATTGAATATAAGCTGGTATAATTTCTATTCAGAGCCTTGTATTTAATATCAAATGGGATATTGGTTTTGTCGTGAAAGGTGCCTTTATTAACACTGTTCTTAAACCTAGTTGAGAAAAGAATAAATCTTTTAATTAAGATTTAGTAAAGATTTCCAATTAATTAATATTTAATTGGAATTGAATAAAAGAATTGGATTTTGGGTTTGTCGTGAATGGTGTTTTCAGTAACACTGTTCTTGAACCCCGTATGAAAAGAATAAATCTTTTAATTAAGATTATTAGAGTTTCAAATTATATTTAATAAGTGGAATAAAATGGAATGTGAATTGGGTTTATTGTGAACTTTGTTTTTAACGACATTCATTCTTTAACCCGATTTACAATGAAATGTGATTTGAAATTTATAAATATTTTTATTTAGAATTAAAGGAAATTTTCCGAAGTAAAGTTTTCCAATTTAATACAACAAATTGGAATGGAATGGAATTCGATTTGATAATAATCGAAGTGAACTTCTGTGGAGGAAGACTAGTAATATATATGGAATTTAAAAGGCTTGGTCGTTATTCCATTTATATTATTAGTCGAATATAGAAATTGATATCGATTATATATATATATCGATCTGTTTTCCATGAAGATTCCATAATTAATGGAATGTGATTTTGGATTTATCGTGAACTCTGTTTTCAATGAAACCCAGTTAAAGACAGGATTGCAAGTCTAACATTGTATTTCGAACTGTACGGTTGATCTTTGCTAAATATATATCTGTTTGGTAGCGGAGAATTTATTCTCTTGGTTTACACCCTTCTCTAATACGTACGAGCTTATAGGTTATATATAGGCAGAAATCAATAGTACGATGTAGATTGTAGATGCGGCATGTTTGCTTTTCCAAAGTTAAATAATCATTACTATTTATTTTTGGGAAGATTAAAACCAAGTGGAGTTTTATTGAATCTTTAATTAGATTGAAGTGTGAATGAGATAATTTAAATTATCAAATTTGGGAAATGGTCGAAAGTGGAGTATCACTAGTTTTGCTCCAAGCGATAGTTAAATATTTAATTAGATTTGAACATGAAATTGTAATTAAATTTACCGATAACACCGTGGTGTTAGATATGGAGTATTGCCAGTTTTGCACCATGGGATGAATAGGTTGGGATTGGGAAATTAAACAAATGATTACTTCGATAAGGTGCGCTAATCCCGACTAGTTTGATAAATCTTAGTTTGGTTTGAATTGATATCCAAAAGAAGATTAAAGAATAAATTTAAAGAATTTATCTTTAATAAAATTAATGGGAACCTTAACCCAAAAGAAAGAATATTTGAATAAAAGAATATTCTGGATTGGAATGAGGCGTATGTCGTGTTTTATAACACTTGTTTATAAAATACGCGAGTTATTCGGAAAGTCCGGGTTTATACCCATTATGAATAACTGATTCGACAATAAGTTGACGATAAAGACGGTGGTTGAAGACCGGAGGTCTTCACATCGTTTGGATGATTATTTATGTCTTGATTGGGATGTACACCCAAGACAAGGTAATAAGTGGTGATCATCCAGACGTACTTGGAGATCGACCGGATATGCGAGAGCCTCTCTCCTGTATTGGACATATGGGACGAGGAATAAGGTGCCTCCGGTTTCGTTCAGACCGAGAATGGACTTGTAAATGGATGTGTGTCTAACATTGGATTTTATTCTATGTTGATTGATTTCTATTAAATATATATCTGTTTGGTGGCAGAGAATTTATTCTCTTGCTAAACACCCTTCTCTAAGACGTACGAGCTTAGAGGTTACATATCGATAGATATCAATCGCATGGCGTGAATTGTCAGTGTGGCATGCTAAGATACAAATGATCAAGGCTTTTGTTGAAAAGCGGAGCCTTGTGGTTGATGATTAAAGCATGGCTTTAAATAGCATAGCTTTTTGTAGCATTAATTCACGAGCTTCACACCCAGGCGTGAACCAAAAACGGGATAGTGACTGCATGGAAATGGACATATGTTAGTTCTAGCTATGAGTAACGTCATGGTATGGATCCCAGACTGTTTACTCATGTGGACGTTGCACACTATTATTACTTGATGGGAGACGAGGTACCTCAGATATATCAGTCACTACGGGATCGATGGATATATCAGTCAGTACGGGTTTGATGGGAGATGGTCGACATACTGACCATTTTAGAGGTTCAATAGAACCGGCTAACTTATAGTTTATGGTATAACTAATCATCGACGGATGACCGGCCATGAAGACCCAAGGGTTGCCCAGAGTGCGTAGTCCTAAGGCACTTGCTAGTGTGTCTCGAAGCGGAGAGGAGCTATCCCTTGCCTCGGTTCATAAATGGAAACCCAATTTCCAATACGTGATGTTCGGTTTTAGTTGTATATATATATATGTATATATATATATGGCGACGTAATATAATGGTACCTACGCCGCCTATGATTGATACATTTATATTTGAAGTTGATTTCTTCACTTATAGTAACAATAAAAGATGAAATTTCCCGAATCAAGCATATTTGTGGCTACAATAAGGGAAAACTCTATCCTCGACTGCATTCATTATGTGATGGGACCTGAGTCATATAATAGCTTCATTTTTCTCTCTTTAGCATTGCGCTTTTATTTTAATGCACTGGTCTTCATGGGGGATAAACTCGTTCCGTGTTATACGGCGTGGTCCCATGATTTACCTAACTTTAAAATCATGCTAATAACTGTTTTAGTTCTCACACCAGTCACATGACTGACCTGGAGTTTATTATTTTAACCTAAACTCCGGGTTCCCCTATTTTCCACACGGACAGATAATGTTTGGGTTTGTAGATATTATATTCACAGGATCCTAGTTTACAGCTGGAGCTATATTCGGAATGGTCTGTATCCGTGTATTTCTTACAGTTGTGTTATGTATTATTTTTCCGCTGCTATGTATTTTATATGTAATTTAAATCTCTGATATTTTTTGTTGTAAATTATTCATTCAGACTCTGTATATTCTTGTACTTAGATATAATTGTTGTAATAAAAATGAAATGTTCTATCGTTTGAGTTCTGATTTGTCGTGTTCTCAACTCAATCCGGGCTTTCCCCTTATGGGCGAGTTTGGATCTTTTCAACCAGTTTGCCAAACACCACTTTCATTTGCCAATTACCCCTTCCATTTGCCTAGCGTGCTAAGTACCAATTCTTCCCATCGTGCCAAGTACCACTTTTTCAAGTACCAAGTACCAAATTCCATTGCCAAATACCACTTGCCACACACGCTGAACACTGCAGTTTTACCTAATTCTTTCTTCCCTTATTACTATTGTTACTTTCTTCTTAACATACAACATCCCCTTCCTTTTCTCACTTGTCAAATGCCACCTGCCAGAGTGCCAAACCACATGTCTGGCACTGTAAAACGTGGATCAGCCTACGCCAGTCACCCAAAATCCGTGCCAGATCTGCTTCTTCTTTTCCTTCCAACTCCTGTCTCTTGTTCTTCATTGACGTGCACAGTAGTGCACTGGTGCACATGCACCGGTGACTTTCTGGCCGACACCTCCCTCCGTCCATCCCTTCCGGCGCTGCTCCACCACCTGAGACTGAACCCGCCATCGAAAACCCTAGCCATTACCTAAATCAAAAACCGACCATGCTACTTGAACACATCCTCCTCCACGATTTAAGAAAACAGCCACCATTCTTCTCCAACGAAGATGACACTTGCCACCACCTCCGATCTCATCCCCATTCATGCGACTACCTCCTCTCCAATTATTAGTACACTCGATCAACCCAAAACCCCACACGATCCCATCGAATACCGCAACCCAAACACAGTCCCAAAACCCAAACCGACCTTGTCCAGACTCCTATGACCACCGGAGTTCACCTAACTTCGTCCACCTCTTCTGCTAATCCCAGTGAAGCTTTAGTAAAAGCAGTTTTCGAAAGTATTGAATAAATCCCTCGATTTTAATTTTTCCCCTTAAATCGAAAATAATTTCAAACTTGAACTATAGGCCGTAAAAATCATGGTTTTTGTTTTACAAATCATTATTCGCGTATATGAATTAATTCGTGTACTTGAAACCACAATTTATGATGCTTGAAAATTTTATATTTTTAAACACTCCTTACTGCTTATACATACATATTCAAACACACTTTCTTACTAGAGGTAAATTTATTTTTAGAATGAGTTACAAGGGGTTTTAAATATTATCTCCTAACAACAATCAAATTTCAAGTTGTTGATTTTTCACGTTAAATGATGGTTTTAGAACAGGAAACAGAGCTCATTTGGCTACAGCGTATTTATTTTTCTTCCAAATTCACTACAGATTTTATTAGTTAGGTATGTCCATTTATAAGCATACAAATGTGTATATATTTGCATTATAATAGCTAAACAGTAATAATATATGAGGGTGGCTTATTTACTTAAGCTTGTTCATAAGGTGATGCTAATTTCCTTCCAGGTTCGACAGATAAATTTATTTTACTAAATATCAATCATCAAAACATATATATATATATATACCTATCTATATTTCCTTGTACACCCGGGGTATGTAAACAACTGAAGGGGATGAATTAGGTCCTTTCATTGGTTAGGATTAGGCTACGGACATCAGTACATACAGTTTTCTATGGTTTTAACTTGTTCATAATATCTTAACAGTAAACAATCCAGAGTATTTATTAAGGTAATGAACATACATGCCAGAGTCTAAACAAACATTTGTATGCTTATTAATGAGAGAAGATGTTTAAGCATAGTTATAAAAAGAAGTTTACTCACTGGTTTTCCCTTCTTTGTTTCTTAGAAAACTGCTGCTTCACAGACCAAATTATTTCTCTCTAGTTTAATTGTTTTTCATGAGAAGTGTATGGGTTATGGTTGTATTTATAGGCATAAATTAGTATTAAAAAATTCATTTCATTAAATGCATGTAGTCTCTTTTACCCTAAAAACTTAAAGTAAGATAATACAACACAGTTGGCTTAAGATTTTCCTATTCGACTTGGATTCAGAAATCACATGCTAACCTGAATATAAATACACCCTATTTTGTACTGTTGCTCACATTATATCTTATCATGGCCATATATATCAAATGACTTGTTGTCGAATTGTTCACAAGATATTATGATTTATCTTTTCATTGCTTTGTCTTTGTTTCAAATATAAAATAGATTAGTGGTTTGTTTATATATATTAGCAACAACCCTTAGGAGCTAGGCTAGTGTTAATAGTACATCCACATGCATTTCCGAGCATGGCATTATCTTTCAAAGTGATGTTTCCATACCACATCTCATTAAAACTTTGTACTCTTGTGTTTATAAAATGGTTGACAATATATTCAGCCATATCTTTCCTTTTTGACTTGCGGCCATTTGAAATGTTGAATCACATAAATGTTTCAACTTCTTTTGTTGTTTTAATATGTAGTAAAGGTTAACCTATAATGGCATTTGGAAATAGAAATGGCTTTTGTTATACATACTTACATGTCCTATAAAAGTTGAGTTCTTTAAAACATATGTCCAATATGTATACATGTATATTTTTCACATGTTTTAATGACATGCTTATGCTTATAAATTTTAAAAGATTACATAAATGCTTTTGAATCTTCTTGCTTGTTTTTAAAGGTAGCAAGAACAATTAGATTAGAAGAGAAACCGTGTTTCCATATTAAAACTAGACTTAGTTTTATACCATACATACATATACATGTCGTATGGGTTTAAACATATGTCTTTACATATGTTTTCACATCATATATAGGATTAACTTTTAAAAGTTATCTAAATTTTCTTAAGAAATTAAATATCGAGTTCTAATTACAACAAAAATAAATATTAACTTGTTATGTTCACATATATACATTTATACATAGTTTAAAATAAAAGTTATTTAAGTTTTGCTTATACATTGATTCAATTCAATTAATTAACACATTTATAAATCAAAGTTTATTTTTAAACAAAGTCGTTTAAAATCGGGACATTACAACAGCTTGTCAACCCATCGATTGACATACAACTAAATATTGGGATTAGTGTATGTCAAATATTATCCCAATACTCGTGTGGGGTTTTCAAACAACAGTCGATTTAAATCAATCATTGGTTAATAAATTTAACCAATTCAAATTCGGTTTGAATTATTTTTCTACGACCAATTTTCACTGTTTAATATAAAGATGATTATTTTTCCCATTTTCATCTATCAGTTTAATATTAACATTTCTAACATGTTAAATATCACAAAATCATCATCACAATACACAAATCACCAAATCATCCAAATAAATAAATACTCAACTACCCAATGCCATTTACGGCACCATAAGTGGCCATTCGTGAAGTATGAAATCCGAATGTCGGTAATATCTATACATCGCTTCCAATTTATGTGATTTGTGCGAATTCGAGTGTTGAACTCCATACAACAGATAAAATTATATACTGGCAATTTCTATATATTTATAGTTATAAAATAAATTAAATAACTGTAAAAAAATTAGTGAGAGAATTCTCACATTGGGTTCCACTGCATCAGTTTTTATTTCTGAATTGTTTTAACTGAATTAAACTGTCCGTTCAATTCAGTCAAAAATCCCAACTAGCTCCATTTCTGTTCTGGTCAGTTCCATTGCGTAGATAATTTCATCACGATTCTAGCGGATCTGAAATCGTCCAATTTCAACCTCGTATGAAGAAGTTATTGGTTTTTAAACATTGGATAATTAAATCAATAATTAAATAATTAATTAAATTAAACATTTACCTTCCATTTTCTCTCTCCTAGTCGTTCACTGAAATAAGCGAACCCAAAAACCATTGCCCTAAACCCATCGTCGCCCCACCCCAGAGACTACTGGCCGATCATCGGCCTTCGCTACTCGATGCGCCGCCACTTGAGCTTCCCCACGGCATCCATCTTGTTGAACTCAAAGTCCCTAGGAGCACAAAAATCGAAGGTGAACTCCGGCTGTTTGAGCAATGATTGCTCTCCAATTTTTGCACGAAAGTGGATCTCATCCTTATGGATTTAAAGATCATGAATTCCTCTACAATATTCCTTTTAAAAGTTTCAGAAAATATAGCGCGGATTGGAAGGATTTTGGAAGGGAAATCTAGAGCTAATTTCACCATCAGTTTTGATTTGGGGGCGGGGGTTTTCTGAGTGAATGAGATTAGGGATTATAATTATATATGTGTGTATATATATATTATTTTAATTCCAAAAATACCAGTTTACTGATACGAACTCCAAACCAAACCCAGCGACTGTCGTCCCTAGCTAAATAACCCCATTCTGGACACAATGGGATATGTTTCGTAAGCCAATTCGATAGTTTCGATCAGTGTTTATCAAAATTAAAATATAGATCAATATATATTGAATTCAAACGTACATTTTAATTTACCGGGGCCATATACTGACTCTAAAAATTAAAGAAAAATAAATCTAGCTATGTTTTGACGATACGATCCTAACAAAACTAATTTCATCTAATTTGGAGATTGTTTGAAAAATGGCCTTTTTATAGTCGATTAAATTTATACTGAAATTACCAAACACGTTTAAATTTGCTGTGCTCTCATATTAATTCCAAAAATTATGAAATTCTAAACCTGACAATAATTTGACATTCTGATCCAACAAAAGTGGTTTCATCGAAAATGGAGGTCGTTTGCAAAATGGCTATTTTTAAGGGCTATATATATATATATATTTAAAATATATATAAATTCTATAGCGACTGTTCTAAATTTTCAACTGGACATAACTTTCAAATTATATTAAGAAATCTGAATTTTTCACATTCATTAGAAAGATATAATTAAACAGATTCTAACATTTCTTGTTTTACTAAAATCCGATTTATTTTGAATCCCATATATTCAATTGAAATTTAAAATCGAATTTTCAAACTACCACACCATTTCAAGTTCGTTTTATAATTAGATTAAATATATACGTTCTAACTTCGATTTAAATAAATTTTTAGTCATTATTAAAATCATTTTAAATATTTAAAACCCATTAAAATAGCTAAGATTAAAATTTTAAATTGGTTCAAAAATTCTGGGTTGTTACACAATGTGACCTTTGAATGCAAACAACGTTGTCCGTTTATCTTCAGTAGTGGAGGATTCAGGTTCTTTTCACTTTCACTTTCCTTTAATTGTACTTTTTCCTTTTCCACAAGTTGCACCTCTTCCTCTCCTGCATGTTCCTCAGTATCACGTTTCTTACTACCATTCCCACTGTTTTCAAACTCAAATTCTTCACAAGAAAATTGTTTCATTTGTCTCTTGCCCTTTCGAACACGTGCCAATGGGGCGTCCCCTTCTTTATCTGCTTCCCTTTCAAGTACATCACTTTGAGAAACATCAACATCTCGTTCTCCATGCTCACTATCATCTCCGTTGTTATCTTCTCTATCAACGTCTTCTTCATGCTCAATACCACCATTGTTGACCTCTTCTGTAACGACCCGCATTCTACATATCGAAGGATCGTAGAATATTTATTTCTTTCTCATATGAGGTCGCATGGTCGTGTAACTTTGGGGAACGACTATTGGGGTCATTTTCCATGTTCACGATTTTTGTCGATTTTTAAATGACCATTCTACCCCTGGAGAATCTTGTTTCGCCTATAACTTCTGATTAGTAAGGAGCTTTGACCTGAAACTACTTCCATTATGTCCGGATGATGGTTTACCTTTCCGTAGAGTGGTCATATTAATCAAACGGACTTACCATTTGGGAGATATGACTGAATTAAGGTTTAGAAGGTGAAAAACTGCCTAAGTGGGTTGATTAGGATAATTAGCAAATGAGCGCATAACCCATTTCGGGATTAGGGTTAAAGAGAGGCTCAAATGAGTTAGATTTTCATTCTATTTCAGTTTTCTAGCCGCCGTTTACCTCTTAGAAACCCTAACAATGGCCTCCACCTTCTAATTTCATTCCAAATCGCTCTCTAATCAAGGATTAAACTAATCTACGTCAAATCAAGGAGAAATAGCACAAAATCAGAGTTGGAGCTGCTTCTAGGCATTAGAATTCGACCCAAACAGTGGAATTTTCAGATTAGATATTTTATTTGTGGCTAAGGTGAGTGATTTGCATTGTTTTTCACTAATTACAGCTAATTAGGGGTGATTAGTGATAATTAATGAAATTATGGCTCAGAAAAATCTGAATTTTTTTAAATTCTAAAATATTATTTTAGGGCTCTGATAGAAATTTGGGCTAATTCGGATATGTTTTGCTAATCGTATGGTTAATTCATGATTAAGGGGAATAAGGGGAAAACATGGGTTTTGGGTATGTTTGATCCATATGAACATGTTAAATTGTTGTTTTGGTGTTTATGGTCGATTCCATATGTTGCTATGACTGTTTGGAGTGTTTTGTGATTTCATAGAAAAGTTAGAATGGTCGAAAACGCCGTCGTTTGGCGAAATTAGCTCATAGGAAAAACTACAGAAATTCAGTTTCTGAAGGGGATAGGGATCACGACCCGACCCCTATGGAGGATCACGACCCGACCCCTATGGAAGATCACAAGTGGAACGCAAGGTCACGATCCGGAGAGCTTGACCATGAATTTTGAACCAAGAATCGATTGCACATCATGAATGGAGACTAACGAACTGAATGTGACGAACTGGACTGAAGGAGAGCAAAACCCGAGATGCAAAGGTAGTCCAAATAGGAAGTAGAACTCAGGATCCAGTTGGGAACCAATGAGTTAACTTCATGAGTTGGGCTTTGCTACGGGATGTGTGCTAAGGGGTTATCGATGTCCATAACTTTGATTCACTACCAAGATGGATGTTAGGCTACGGATCAGTGCAGTGGGGTAGTTATTACTCCATGGGGCAGAGTGATCGTAGCATGGCTATGAGCCAATGCAGTGGATTCGTCATGACTTCATGGGGCAGAGTGGAAATAGCAAGGGATTAGTGGCTATGGATTAGTGTAGTGCAGCCATCATGACTCAATGGGGGCAGGGTGATCATAGCAAAGGATTTGGGTGGTCAAAGCGGTGGATATCATATGCTTTATGCACCGAGTGAGAGATGTGAGGATGGTTGCTATGCTTGATTTGTTTGACATCACTATGACATGCACACCCCCTCCCATTATTTTCACACCATGTGTTAGTGTCACCTTAGAGTATTATACATCCTTTTGTGCTAACTCTTTGGTTGCAGGTCCAGGTTCAGGTATGGTTTTGTATACCTATTATTGTTCTGTTTTTACTGCTTATCGCTCATACCAGACTTTTGTCTGACCCAGAGTTTTATGTCTCTTCTTATTACTCTAGGTGCTATTAAACGGATAGACTAGAGACAGGTTACGTGATTATGCATGAGTAGTTGTACCCGAGACGAGCAGGAGGCTCCCACGTATGATATATGTGTATATATATATATATATTCTCCCTGTGTTGTTGCTGGTTTGGGCATTAGTAGGGTACCTCTTTCTTTTGTTTTAGAGACAGTATTTCAAAGTTGTAATAATGATGGTTTGAATGATAAGCTGTATTTTGGATTTCCGCTGCTATGATGGTTTAGTTTTCAGCTTATACACTGTCTCATCTATTTTATGTCAAAGTTATGTTATTATTATATTTTATCCCATGCGCTGTGAGACATTCTATAGGTTACTTTTTAGTTCATATTCCTTTCTTTTCCTTCCTTTGGCGACCGTCCCGTGCTGGTTGGACATCTGTACAACGCATTTTAGGGAAATGTTGGCTGGTGCGGGGCGGGCCGTCACACTTGGTATCGAAGCTTGGCTGCGTAGTTAACCTAGGGAAAGACACCAGGGAGAGATAGTATCCGTATATGAGAGCGCGTATTTGTGATATTTTGGTTTTCAAAAGTTACATATATATATACTATTAGTATATTTAAGGATGAAGTCGCACTGCACTGGCACCACTGAAGAGATGGTTAATCGTTTCTCTTTACAGATTAAACGATGAGCCGATACACGAGGAATACTGGTAGAGGAGCCAATAATGGGAATGCTCCTGATATGAGGACGATGTTCACTGACATCATGAGAGAGATGCTTAGGGATGTTCAGAGGGCAGCTCCTAATGCTGCAAATGGTGGTGGTGCAGCGGTGTAGGGGCCTAGGGCCGATTTCGCCAAGCTTTGTAAAGACTACACTAATCTTCGTAGGAAGCCGTTCCAAGGAACGGAATCGGCTACAGAAGTTCAGGATTGGTTGGATAGTTGTGAGCGTATCTTTGAAGACTTGGGTATCGAGGATGCAATGAAGAGAAGGCTAGCATCCCATCAGCTGCAAGGATGGGCAATGAATTGGTGGAACGCTATTAAGGTAGCTATTCTTGAGGATCAAGTTACTTGGGATCAGTGTAAGGCCCGATTCAGTGATAAGTTCATCCCAGCTGATCAGAAATAAGAATTGTTTAGGAAGTTCTTATAGCTTAAGCAGAATGGCAGAGCAGTCTCGGACTATATTGCTGAGTTTGATACTTTATCGAAGTACGGATTATTCCTTATTGACACTCCCGAGAAGAAGAATGAGAAGTTCATAACAGGCTTAGATCAGTACTTGGGGGAAAGGCTTATAAACCATATTGATGAGACTTTTGAACCGATTGTTGGGAAAGCATTGAGATCAGAGAGCCTTTATCCTAAACCCAAGACTGAAGTCGTTGTTGCATCAGCAGAGGGGCCAAAGCCGCAGACAAGCGGTGGAGGCAAGAATAATTCTCAGAATAAAAGGAAGCAGAGTCAGACCAAGGATGGTCAGAAAAAGAAAGACAGGAAAGAGGTAGAGTGCTTTAGTTGTGGCAAGAAGGGCCATTATGCTAAAGAATGTCGAGCAAAACCAGCGGATAGAAAGTGCTTCAACTGTGGCCAAGTGGGACATCACAAGGATAAATGTCCGCAACCCCCCAAAGAGAAGGAGATTGTGAAATCAAATGCTATTAATGTTGTTCCTTCTTCGTCGAATGCCCTAACTGCGGCGGACAAAGGAAAGAATGTCGTCATTCAAGGTATGCCTTCTGTTTATGATGTTCCTGTTCGAGTATTGTTTGATACTAGGGCTTCCCGTTCCTTCATATCTAGTGACCTGGTAGATAGGTTGGGATTGGAACCCGAGATAGTTGATAGACCTTTAGTGGTGACGAACCCAATTGGTGGTTCGACTAGCCTTAGTATGATTTGTCATAATGTGGTCTTATCGAATCATGGATGTATGTTTGTTTGTGATTGCTTTGTTTTGGGCTTTACTGGGTTTGGCATTATTTTGGGAGTCGGTTGGCTTCAAAGATATGGGGTGGTCGTAGACTATGAGTGCTTTTTGGTAACCGTTAGAGCGGATGATGGGCGGAGGGTAGTGTTTAGTGGTCTACCTAGTGATGGGGTGATGGCTAGTTTTTTAAATTCCCTCGACATCCCGCATGATGAGTTGTCTGATGTGCCCATTATTGGCCAGTATCCGGACATCTTCGAGGAAGTGACCGGACTTCCACCACACCGAGAGATTGAGTTCCGTATTGATATAGTGAAATATGCCAGACCTATAGTGATGCCACTTCGTCGTATGGCACCAAGGGAGCAGTGAGAGCTTGGGTGCAAGTAAGTGATCTTTTGAAGAAGGGATTTATCTGAAGAAGTGTCTCCGATGGGGAGCACCAGTTGTATTTGCCACAAGGAAGATGGCTCCATTCGTTTATGTGCAGACTATCGCGATTTGAGTAAAATTACTAGGAAGAATAAGTATCCTCTCCCTCGGATAGATGATTTGTTTGATCAACTGGAAGGAGCAAGAGTGTTCTCCCAGTTGGACCTAGCGACAGGATTTCATCAGCTCGAGTAGCAGCTGAGATTATCCCTAAAACGGCATTTCGGACGCCATCAGGATTCTATGAGTGGTTGGTCATGCCATTTGGATTGACCAATGCACTAGCATGTTTTGTGGCTCTTATGAATAGAGTGTTCCAAGATCAATTGAATAAGTTTGTTTTTGTGTTCGTAGACGATATCCTTGTTTACTCGAGGACAGAAGAGGAACACAAGGAACATTTGAGAATAGTGATGGAGGTGTTGAGAAAACACCAATTGAAAGCGAAATTTTCTAAGTGTCACTTCTGGAGGAGGGAAGTGAGATTCTTGGGCCATGTTGTTTCAGAGAATGGTATTGCCGTGGACCCTGCAAAGGTAGTTATGGTACAGGATTGATCTACGCTCAAGAATGCAAATGACGTAAGAAGCTTCTTGGGATTGGCTGGATATTATCGTAAGTTTATCCAGGACTTCTCCAAGATAGTGGCATCATTAACTCAGTTGACCAGGAAGAATCAAGCTTTCGTCTAGGATAAAAGGTGTGAAAATGCATTTAAGATTCTAAAGGAAAAGTTGACGTGTGCACCAGTGTTAGTCATTCCTAAAGGGAGTGAAGAGATGACAATATACACGGATGCATGTCGTACCGGACTAGGTGTTGTATTGATGCAAGGAGGTAGGGTCGTAGCTTATGCAAGTCGGCAACTAAAATCGCATTAGAAAAGAGACCGTACCAACGATTTGGAATTGGCAGCGATCGTGTTCACGTTGAAGATGTGGAGACATTATCTCTTGGAAGAAAGATTCGAGTTGTTTACCAATCATAAATCGTTAAAGTATCTCTTCTCTCAGAAGGATCTAAATCTCCGACATCAGATATGGTTAGAATTCTTGGCTTCTGTAACACCCCGTGAATTTTATAACATTAAGCTTCACAAATTAAAGTGTAATTAATTCTAAATGAAAGAATTAAGGGAAATGGGTTACGCCATTGCGTTCGTCTCGAAATTCTGCTTGAGATAGAGTCCGAGTTTGCGTGAATCGGACTCCGTATGAAGGAGTTATGACCTTCGGAAGTTTCAGAACAAAATTTAAAATTCAAACAGCTCGGTTTCAAGTTCAAATTTCGAAAAACAGGTTCAAACTGGACTGGGTGGGAAAATTCCCGCCCAGGGACCAGATCGACCATAGGGTCGACCATGGTGTCGACCTGGTCACCCCAGGTCGACCATAGTGTCGACCTGCCAATCGACCTACCTGGTTGACCTGGCTGGCTGGGTCTGGCTTTGGCTCGAATTTCTGTGGCTCGGTGTGTCATTAGGGCTGACATGTCACCTCTTGATTGGCTCTTTGAACTTTGTATGGTCTAGATTCCTCCTGTCTTCATCTGACGGCTCAAAACAATTTAAAAATCTATATATACATCCTAAGTCTCAACTAAAATTCACACAAAAAAATAAGATTGGAGTCGTCATGCTGCCAGAAAGGAATTGAGCGTAGCCGTCAAGAGAGAGGAGCTTAGAGACGAATCAAATTAAGAAGCTTAATCAAATTAATCAACGCAATGTTAATCTACCCAAAGAAACGCATCTCAATTTCAGAATTCAGAATCCAGAATTCAAGATTCTGCATTCGTTGTAAGTATAGTGACCTTTCAGAATATGAATAAAACTGTGACGCGATTCGATGTAAATGAAAATAGAATTGTGTTATTGTATGATAATGATATAAACTCTGTGTATTGTAATGATTCTGTCATAACTTGTGTATTGTTATTTGTGGCCTAAATTGATTGATGCAAGCCTATTGGACAATTGTATATGAAAACAATGGCACTTGCAAAATTATGGCAAAAACTAGAATTTGATCCCTTTATGTTTATGTCTATGGCATGGACTATATACATTCACTAAGTCTAAATTAAGGCTTATGTAAACATGTTCTAGATTTGAGACCTTTTATGCCTACATGACCCAAAACCTATGAACACATTCTTACGTTTATTTGCAAGTATAATTGGATCTATGTTAAGTATCGTTTGGGTTACATAAACTATGCAAGTTCATGTTGAAATAGGCTATATGATTAGATGTCAAAATTGGACATTTTGGTGAATGTACAACATGTTAGTTTTGTGGTTGACATTATGCCAAGTTGAACATGTTTAAACCCAAGTTTGTATAAGCCTAAACTATGCCATTTCATATGTCACCTACTTAGTTATACTCTTATTTGAATGCAAGTTCACATGACCCATAATTTATGTTAGTTGAATCGCTAAATTGCAAGTTCATGCGCCACACACCTTTATGTATTGTAAAATATTATATGTTTTTGATTTCCCCTTTTCTCAAGTTTATAAAGTTGGGCTGAATTGTGTCGAGCCCAACATTTGTTATAATATTGTGAACGTATAAACGGGGGTAATAACGTTGGGTGTAAAACATGAAAAAAAAAAATGTTGGCATGTTTGGCACATGCCAACGACAATGACATTTAAGCGGTATGAATTGTTATACCCAAGAATAATGGACATGACTTTTACATATAAATTTGAGAAGTGATAAAATATGTA
The DNA here is from genome assembly GCA_030737875.1 of Allium sativum. Taxonomy (NCBI): domain Eukaryota; kingdom Viridiplantae; phylum Streptophyta; class Magnoliopsida; order Asparagales; family Amaryllidaceae; genus Allium; species Allium sativum. The sequence continues at coordinate 704,350,280 of CM060922.1, read as the reverse complement.
AACTTAGAAAATACGGTATGCTTAACCCGAGGTTGGATTGAGTTGTGATGTAAACCTGCCCGGACCCGCCCGACTGCCCAGTAGTCACAACAACACCTATCCAATGTGGGCGGTTAAGCATTGAGCCCAATAAGGACCCGAGGTTAGACTGAGCTATGGTGTAAACATGCCCGGAACCGACCAGCACATCCAGTAACCGTAGCAATATCTGTCTAATGTGAGTGGTCAGGTGCTTTAAGAGGCTAAGTACAGATGGTAGGGTTAAGTCAACTAAAAACACTTAACCAAATTCAACATGTTAACAGGAATTAATGGGTGAGGTTAGGTAAGTACAGACACTTAACCACTTAACATGCTTGACTAGAAAACCCTAGTAACGAGGGACCCGTTTCACCAGTAACCCAAGTTAGGTATCATGGTACCCTGAAACTAGGCAGGGTGGGGCACGATTATTAGGCTGATTGTAAGCGGTCAAAACGACGGCGGTGGGTGCACAGTGTAGGTTCTAACGGGTTGCGGGCGTGCACACACTCCGGAGCAGACAAACAGGGCACTAGGGCACCCGTAGTATAACCTATGTATTCTAGAATTGTGTCGGGGCCGCCACCATGGGTCTTGATACACCCCATGGTGGGACCAGCATAGGTATCTACAATTCTTTGGGGCCGTATGACACATGTTTACGCGAGTAGGAACCGATCTTTAGAAAATGGGGATCGCTTCACCCTCAGCATGGGGTGCCAGTTAGAATAAGCTCAAGTAGGTGCAGAGATATAGTGTGGGTGCGATAGTACATTCGATTCTAAACTACACTTCCTTAGCTTGTGATACTTTACTGTTTTCAGTTTATATCTATCATGCCCTTTTTCCTATTCACATACTGAAGAGTTACTAGATTTACTCAGGCTTTATGTCTGACTCTATTTTCTTTTCGTCTTCTTTTCTTTCGTCCCCCCCAAGGTCCATAGGGAGGAAACAACCAAGCTCAGTCAGACTCTTTGCAAGCTCCAAGACCGTAGATGTATGGTTTGGATCTCTTTTGCTTTGACTATGGCTTTGGATATCACTATGAGGATTTTTGTTACTTTATTTATGTTTTATGCTTCTTTAATAATGAAGACAGTAATGAGGTTGTAATGTTGGAAGTATTTTGAGACAATTATGGAAATGTTTTGTTTGAACACGTGTTGATGAAATAAAAGTCTGTTTGGTTTCCGCTGTTTAAAATATGTGTATTCATATCTGTCTTGTGTTTATCTGTGACTTTTACTTACAAACCTCCACCACAGTTAAGGCATTCCCCTTGTGAGTGACCTTAACGGAGGTGGGGTGTTTCACTTGGTATCAGAGCATAGGTTTACCGGATAAGATAAAAGTTTTTGAAATTGTTTTCAAAAGAAAGTTTAAAGAAGCATTTTTCAAGAAAAAGTGTTACATTTTTAAAAAGGCATAATCCCCCAAGGCCATGTGCACTATCTCTCTCTATCCTTCGTTTTGAATCTTTCCTTTCTGTTTCAGCATGTCTGGAGACCTTAACCTTCCAGAAGGAGTGCCGATACCCGACTGGTTTAGGAGGTACTAAGAAGCAAGGGCCAATGGCGCGGGCCCAGCAGGCATCCCTCCTCCAGTGGTCGCGGTTCCTCCTCCTCCTCCTCCTCGTGGAAATGCCTTCGCAAAAACATGTAGAGACTTCAAGGCTATGGGTGGAAAAGGCTTTTATGGGACATAGTCCTTTGTAGGAGCAAGAAACTGACTAAAGGAGACCGAGGGTCTGTTTGTCATCTTCGGAGTTGATGACAGGCAAAAGATACAGCTAATAGTGTGGTTGCTTAAAGATGAAGCTTCCTATTGGTGGGAAATTACCAATGCTCAGAGGGCGGTGGAAACATGGGAAGATTTCAGGACAAGGTTTGAGATGAAATTCCTCTCCCAAGCTGAAAGAAGCCTGCAAATGGAGAAGTTTCTAACTCTAAAACAGGGAAGTATGACAATCAGGGAGTACGTTAATCAGTTGGCCAGATTTGGGCTGGACTTAGTAAACACCCAACACAAGAAGGCGCTTCGCTTCGTCAAAGGTTTGAATGAGCCTCTACACATCCTTGCTATGACCCATGTTTCCACGGGAGCGACTTATGAAAGCTTGGTGGACATGGCGTTGCTACACGAGGAAGACAACGGCAAGAAAGAGACTAAGGTGGAAGAAAAGAAAGAGGGTCTACAAGCTAAGAAAACAGACTTCAAGAAAGGAGGGAAGAACAATAAGCCCCGTGAGAGGAGAAGGTGCAATTTCTGTGGCATTGCTAGACATATATCGAAAGACTGCCGAAAGAGGAAGGCGAAGATGGGTGGTTGCTTCCATTGTGGAGAGACTGGGCACCAAGCTAAGGACTGCCCAAAGAAGAGAGGGCAGGGACAGAAAACCGGATCCACTACAGGTGGTCAGGTTCATGCGCTAGTGGCATCTCCGCAGGAACGAGGTAGTAATATTTCTGTAGAAAGTGTAGTCTATCTTTATGATCATCCAGTTCACACACTTTTTGACTCTGGCGCATCACACTCCTTTATTTCATCTGCCTTAGTAGAATCTCTGCATCTAGACACTAGTATGATAGAGGATCCCTTAGTAGTTTCAAATCCAATTGGGGGTTCCGCTTACTTGTCAATGGTTTGTTTGGGTTTGAAAATCTCTATCCTCAGCGTTGAGTTTAGTTGTTATGCCTTTGTTTTGGGCTTCTCAGGATATGGTTTGATCTTAGGCATGGACTGGTTATCCAGTAATGGTGCCATTCTTGATTGTGAGAAAAGAGTAGTTAGACTCTTGACTCGGCTTGGTAACACTCTAGAAATTTCTTGTAATCCCTTGAATGCTGTTATGCTTAGTTATCTAGAGTCGCTTGATGCTTCTGATGAGAATTTGCAGTCAGTTAGAGTAGTCCGGGAATATCCGGATGTCTTTGAGGAGGTGAAAGGCTTACCTCCGAGGCGGGAAATAGACTTCTGCATATATCTTGTGGATAATGCAAAGCCTGTAGCTTTACCTATCAGACACATGGCTCCAAAGGAGAGAAAGGAGCTCAGTAAGCAGGTTAAAGAACTTCTCGAAAAGGGGTTCATTAGACGGAGCATTTCAGAATGGGGTGCTCCAGTGGTGTTCGCAACCAAAGCGGACGGTTCGCTTCGCCTTTGCGTCGACTATAGGGAGTTAAACAAATTGACCAAGAAAAATAGGCACCCTCTTCCCCGAATCGACGATTTGTTTGATCAGCTTGTAGGTGCGTCGGTCTTCTCCCAACTTGATCTGGCAACTGGGTTCCATCAGCTAAGAGTAGCTGAAGACAACATTGATAAAACGACGTTCAGAACCCTAGACGGTTTCTTCGAGTGGCTTGTCATGCCTTTCGACTTGACAAACACACCTACTTATTTCGTAGATCTAATGAGCAGAGTGTTCAGAGAATTCCTCAACAAATTTGTGGTTGTCTTCGTAGACGATATTTTGATCTTCTCAAAGAATGAGGAAGAGCATGCTCAGCATCTGAAAGAAATCATGGAAACTCTTCGAGTTCATCAGCTAAAAGCCAAATTCTCCAAGTGTCACTTCTGGAGAAAAGAAGTAAGATTTCTTGGACATATAGTGTCCAAGAAGGGTTGGCGGTGGACCCCACGAAAGTGGTGGCAGTGCAAGATTGGAAGACACCAAGAAATGCAACCGAAGTCCGAAGCTTTCTTGGGCTAGCCGGTTTTTACCGAAAATTCATTGGGATTTCGCGAAAATCTCAGCTCCGCTCACAAGGCTAACAAAGAAGAATCTAGCATTCGCTTGGGATTTGGACTGTGACATTGCCTTCCAACGCCTAAAAAGGGCTCTTACAACAACTTCAGTTCTAACTCTGTCTGACGGAAGCAAAATGTTCACAGTAAACACAGATGCATGTGGAACGGGACTAGGCGCTGTTCTAATGCAAGAAGGAAGGGTAGTAGCTTATGGTGGAAGACAATTGAAAGTTCATGAAAAGAACTACCCAACCCACGATCTTGAGTTGGCCGCCATCGTCTTTGCACTTAAGTCTTGGCGCCATTATCTCCTAGGTGAGAAGTTTGAATTATACACTGACCATAAATCATTGAAATATCTCTTCTCGCAGAAGGATCTTAACTTGAGGCAGCAAAGGTGGATGGAGTTTCTTGCCTCGTATGATTTTGAAATTTCCTATACTCCCGGCAAAGGCAACGTAGTAGCAGACGCGTTGAGCCAAAAGAAACTGACCTTAAGCCCGCTCTTTGTAGAGAGGCAAAGCTTGGAGTATATAGCCAGTTTTAACTTTAGGCCCTCCTCTGATTTTTTACCGGGTTTGTTAGCATCTCTCGAAGTACGCCCTACTCTCTTGGACTCAATAGGAGCTGCACAACGAGAAGACCCTCAGCTTGTTGATGTGATTGATAAACTTATTAGGGGTGAGACTTCTAGTCACCTCAATAGATAACCATCGATGATAAGGGTTGGCTGAGGCGAGATGGAAGATTATGCGTCCCACAAACAAGGGAGTTGACAAAGAAGGTTCTCGAGGAAGCGCATCATTCCAAGATGACTATACACCCTGGCGGTGATAAGATGTACAAGGATATAAAAAGAACTTTCTTTCGGAGCGGCATGAAGCAGAATGTGGCAGATTTTGTTTCTAAGTGCATGACCTGCCAATAGGTCAAGGCGGAACAGAAGAAGCCTGGAGGACTACTTCATCCTTTAGAGGTCCCACAGTGGAAGTGGGATATCATTTCAATGGACTTCATTGATGGACTGCCTAGGTCGAGAAGAGGCAATACTAGCATTTGGGTAATAGTGGATAGGCTTACTAAAAGCGCCCACTTTATACCCGTTAAAAGTAGAAGGACTGCCTCATCTCTAGCATCTCTTTATCTCAAGGAAATACTTCGACTCCATGGGATACCCTCCAGCATTGTTAGTGACCGAGACCCTATCTTCACAAGCGAGTTTTGGCGGATTCTGCAAGAAGCTGTAGGCACACAGTTATGTTTGAGCACGGCCTATCAACCCCAAACCGATGGCCAGACGGAAAGGGTGAATAGAGTTTTAGAGGATCTTTTGAGACTTTGCGTTCTTGACTTTGGAGGGACTTGGGAGGATCACCTTCCTTTAGTGGAATTTGCCTACAACAACAGCTACCAAGCTACCATAGGCATGGCACCCTTCGAAGCCTTGTATGGAAGACCGTGCAAATCACCAACTTGTTGGTGGGAGTCTACAGATAAGCTTATACTTGGGCCAGACATGATTCGAGAGACTTCAGAGAAAGTGGACTTGATACGGAGAAGGATGAAGACAGCCCAAGACAGACAAAAATCCTACACCGACAAAAGAAGGACCGACCTTGAGTTTGAGGTTGGGGACAGGGTTTTCCTTAAGGTATCTCCTTTAAGGAACGTCGTTCGCTTTGGATCCACAGGAAAGTTAGCACCAAGATTTGTAGGCCGTTTCCTATCATCGAGAAGGTTGGGAAGATGGCCTATAGATTAGAGCTACCCGAGAGACTGGCCGGAGTACACAACATCTTTCATGTTTCTCACCTCTGGAAGTGTTAGCATGAGTCTGCGGAAGTGGTGGAACCTAGCATTTTAGAAGAAGCCAAAGTGGAACGTGAAGCAACTATGAGGAGAGTTCCAACCCGCATCTTAGGAACCAAAGTGAAAAAGCTACGCAACCGCGAAGTCAAACTCGTTAAAGTTCAGTGGAGCGACGCCGAGGAAGACATGACTTGGGAAACTGAGGACAAAATACGTGCTGCCTACCCTTTTCTTTTTGAGGGTACATCTTTGATCTCTCTTTTTCCTTAAGTTATGCTTTATCTATCTTTTTAGGTATATCTCCTCGGTCCTTTTCCTAACTCCTTAGGTAGAAAAAAAATGGATGCAAACATGTATTTGAAAACATGTTATGGATGATGGCTGCAAATGGTTGCTAGTGATTGCTAGTGGTTGCTTGTGGATGCATATACACACACACCCTAGGTTTTAGATCGGCCCAGTCACTTCATATTGCATATGCATATATTTATTCTCATTTGTATATGGTTGAAACTTGATATGCTGTCATATGGTCGTCGCATTTGTATGAATAGTTGTGCACTCATGTAGAATTATGAGTAGGAAAAATTTGCATACATAATGGATTCATGACACTTACATGATTCGCATTAAGGAGGTCAACTGAATCAGTAGACCGCCTGATTTCTGCATTAGATAAGAACATGTACACATACTATGCATATGATCATGAAGCATTAGAAGTCTTTTAAGGACAGTAGACGCCTGTGTTTGTTGGTTGAGTAGATGGACGGTTGGATGGTAGGATATACATTCTTCCTAACTTGAAGATTTCGGGGACGAAATCCTTTTAAGGGGGGAGAATGTAACACCCCGTGAATTCTATAACATTAAGATTCGCAAATTAAAGTGTAATTAATTCTAAATGAAAGAATTAATGGAAATGGGTTACGCCATTGCGTTCATCTCGGAATTCTGCTTGAGATAGAGTCCGAGTTTGCGTGAATCGGACTCCGTATGAAGGAGTTATGACCTTCGGAAGTTTCAGAATAAAATTTAAAATTCAAACAGCTCGGTTTCAAGTTTAAATTTCGAAAAACAGGTTCAAACTGGGCTGGGCGGGAAAATTCCCGCCCAGGACCAGGTCGACCATAGGGTCGACCATGGTGTCGACCTGGGTGTCGACCTGCCAGTCGACCTACCTGGTCGACCTGGCTGGCTGGGTCCGGTTCTGGCTCGAATTTCTGTGGCTCGGTGTGTCATTAGGGCTGACATTTCACCTTTTGATTGGCTCTTTGAACTTTGTATGGTCTAGATTCCTCCTGTCTTCATCTGACGGCTCAAAACAATTTAAAAATCTATATATACACCCTAAGTCTCAACTAAAATTCACACAAAAAAATAAGATTGGAGTCGTCATGCTGCCAGAAAGGAATTGAGCGTAGCCATCAAGAGAGAGGAGCTTAGAGACGAATCAAATTAAGAAGCTTAATCAAATTAATCAACGCAACGTTAATCTACCCAAAGGAACGCATCTCAATTTCAGAATCCAGAATTCAAGATTCTACATTCGTTGTAAGTATAGTGACCTTTCAGAATATGAATAAAACTGTGACGTGATTCGATGTAAATGAAAATAGAATTGTGTTATTGTATGATAATGATATAAACTCTGTGTACTGTAATGATTCTGTCATGACTTGTGTATTGGTATTTGTGGCCTAAATTGATTGATGCAAGCCTATTGGACAATTGTATATGAAAACAATGGCACTTGCAAGTTTGTGGCAAAAACTAGAATTTGATCCCTTTATGTTTATGTCTATGGCATGGACTATATACATTCACTAAGTCTAAATTAAGGCTTATGTAAACATGTTCTAGATTTGAGACCTTTTATGCCTACATGACCCAAAACCTATGAATACATTCTTATGTTTATTTGCAAGTATAATTGGATCTATGTTAAGTATCATTTGGGTTACATAAACTATGCAAGTTCATGTTGAAATAGGCTATATGATTAGATGTCAAAATTGGACATTTTGGTGAATATACAAATGTTAGTTTTGTGGTTGACATTATGCCAAGTTAAACATGTTTAAACCCAAGTTTGTATAAGCCTAAACTATGTCATTTCATATGTCACCTACTTAGTTATACTCTGATTTGAATGCAAGTTCACATGACCCATAATTTATGTTAGTTGAATCGCTAAATTGCAAGTTCATGCGCCACACACCTTTATGTATTGTAAAATATTACATGTTCTTGATTTCCCCTTTTCTCACGTTTATAAAGTTGGGCTGAATTGTGTCGAGCCCAACATTTGTTATAATATTGCGAACGTACAAACGGGGGTAATAATGTTGGGTGTAAAACATGGGAAAAAAATATGTTGGCATGTTTGACACATGCCAACGACAATGACATTTAATCAGTATGAATTGTTATACCCAAGAATAATGGACATGACTTTTACATATAAAATTGAGAAGTGGTAAAATATGTAAACTTAGAAAACACGGTATGTTTAACCCGAGGTTGGATTGAGTTGTGACGTAAACCTGCCCGGACCCGCCCGGCTGTCCAGTAGTCACAACAACACCTATCCAATGTGGGTGGTTAAGTATTGAGCCCAATAAGGACCCGAGGTTAGACTGAGCTACGATGTAAACCTGCCCAGAACCGACCGGCACATCCAGTAACCGTAGCAATATCTGTCTAATGTGAGTGGTCAGGTGCTTTAAGAGGCTAAGGACAGATGGTAGGGTTAAGTCAACTAAAAACACTTAACCAAATTCAACATGTTAACAGGAATTGATGGGTGAGGTTAGGTAAGTACAGACACTTAAACACTTAACATGTTTGACTAGAAAACCCTAGTAACGAGGGACCCGTTTCAGCAGTAACCCAAGTTAGGTATCATGGTACCCTGAAACTACGCAGGGTGGGGCACGATTACTGGGCTGATTGTAAGCGGTCAAAACGACGGCGATGGGTGCACAGTGTAGGTTCTAACGAGGTGCGGGCGTGCACACACTCCGGAGCAGACAAACAGGGCACTGGGGCACCAGTAGTATAACCTATGTATTCTAGAATTGTGTCGGGGCCGCCACCATGGGTCTTGATACACCCCATGGTGGGACCAGCATTGGTATCTACAATTCTTTGGGGCCGTATGACACATGTTTACGCGTGTAGGAGCCGATCTTTTGAATATGGGGATCACTTCACCCTCAGCATGGGGTGCCAGTTAGAATAAGCTCAAGTAGGTGAAGAGATATAGTGTGGGTGCGATAGTACATTCGATTCTAAACTACACTTCCTTAGCTTGTGATACTTTACTGTTTTCAGTTTATATCTATCATGCCCTTTTTCCTATTCACATACTGAAGAGTTACTAGATTTACTCAGGCTTTATGTCCGATTCTATTTTCTTTTCGTCTTCTTTTCTTTCGTTTCCCCCCAGGTCCACAGGGAAGAAACAACCCAGCTCAGTCAGACTCTTTGCAAGCTCCAAGACCATAGATGTATGGTTTGGATCTCTTTTGCTTGGACTATGGCTTTGGATATCACTATGGGGATTTTTGTTGCTTTATTTATGTTTTATGCTTCTTTAATAATCAAGACAGTAATGAAGTTGTAATGTTGGAAGTATTTTGAGACAATTATGGAAATGTTTTGTTTAAACACGTATTGATGAAATAAAAGTCTGTTTGGTTTCCGCTGTTTAAAATATGTGTATTCATATCTGTCTTGTGTTTATCTGTGACTTTTACTTACAAACCTCCACCAAAGTTAAGGCATTCCCCTTGTGAGTGACCTTAACGGAGGTGGGGTGTTTCAGCTTCCTATGATTTCGGTATCGCATATACACCAGGAAAGGGCAATGCGGTAGCTAATGCATTGGGTCGAAGACACGCCAATTTAGGGGGCTATGTTTCTTGAATGGAAGCAACTAGAGTACATTGCTGGGTATGATTTCAGACCAAAGTGCGAATTGGATCCAGAGATGTTAGCAAGTTTGACGGTCAGACCCAATTTGATTGAGCGGATTGGTTCTAGTCAGAGGGACGATCCTAGTCTATTAGAAATCATCTCCAAGTTAGAAATGGGAATCGACGAGGAGATGAAAAAGTGTAGGCTTGATCGAGATGGATGGCTTAGAAAGAATGGGAGACTGGTTGTACCCAATGTCAATGGATTGAGAGATGAAGTGCTTAGAGAATGTCATCACTCAAAACTGACTATACATCCTGGTGGTAACAAAATGTATCGAGATATGAAGCAGAACTACTACTGGGAAGGGATGAAAAGAGACGTTGGGAAGTTTATATCCAAATGCATGAATTTCCAACTAGTTAAAGCTGAGCAAAAGAAACCTAGTGGTTTGTTACAACCATTAGAAATTCTCGAATGGAAATGGGAACAAGTCTCAATGGATTTCATTGACGGTTTACCAAGGACCAGATCGGGCCATGATAGCATTTGGGTGATTGTGGACCGATTGACCAAGAATGTGAAGTTCATACCTGTTAAGTCGAATAGAATGACAGCTAAGTTAGTGGAACTGTATATGAAATGGGTAGTGAGATTTCATGGAGTACCCAAAGGCATTGTGAGTGACCGAGATTCGTTGTTTACTAGTGGATTTTGGAAGAGCTTACAAGAGGCTTTAGGGTCAGAATTACCTCTCAGTACCGCGTATCATCCTCAGACCGACGGCCAGACGGAGAGGGTGAACCGTATATTAGAAGATCTCTTGAAAGCTTGTATACTAGATTTTGGCGGATCATGGGATGACCATTTGCATCTAGTGGAGTTCGCATATAATAATAGTTATCAATCCATTATTGGTATGGCTCCATTTGAAGCTTTGTACGGAAGACCGTACAACTCACCATCATGTTGGTTAGAAACCGGTGAGAAGTTTGTGCTTGGGCCAGATGTGATAAGAGAAACTTCAGACAAGATTAAGTTATCCAACAGCGAATGAAGGCTGCTCAGGATAGGCAGAAGAGTTATGCTGATAAGAGGAGAAGGGATTTAAAATTCTCCATTAACGACTTGGTGTTTATCAAGTTTTCTCCGTTAAAGAGAGTGATTCGATTTGGTAGGAAAGGCAAGTTAGCACCAAGATTTGTTGGTTCATTCCCAGTTCTCGAACAAGTTGGGAATTTGGCATATAAAGTTGAGTTGCTAGACAAGATGGCGGGAGTTCATAACGTGTTTCATGTTTCCCAGTTAAGGAAGTTCGTGCACGACCCCGATATGACTATTTCACCGGATCAGTTGGATGACATTGAATTAGAACCCGAGGCGGTTGTGAACCGCAAGCCGATCCATATTGTCGAGAGCGATATGAAGCAACTTCGATGGAAGGCGGTGAAATTGGTCAAGGTTCAGTGGGGCGAGAATGAGAGTGACTGTACTTGGGAAACAGAGGAGAGCATAAGGGAATCGCATCCAGAACTCTTTGCCTGGTAAGATTTTAATAGTGATAGTTTCTTCCCTTATTAGTAGACCGCATGCTAGGGTAGGCTTGTTGTGCTTATTGTGTATGTTTGATTGTTTGTGAATGACTGATAGGCATGCGAAACACCTTTATATGTTTTTGGTTAAGGAATTTCGGGGGCGAAATTTCTTAAGGGGGAGAGTGTAACGACCCGCATTCTACGTATCGAAGGATTGTAGAATATTTATTACTTTTCATATGAGGTCGTATGGTCATGTAACTTTGGAGAACGACTATTGGGGTCCTTTTCCATGTTCACGATTTTTGCCGATTTTTAAATGACCGTTTTTCCCCTGGCAAATCTTGTTTCACCTATAACTTTTGACTGGTAAGGAGTTTTGACCTGAAACCACTTCCATTAGATCCAGATGATGGTTTACCTTTCCGTAGAGTGGTCACATAAATCAAACGAACTTAATGTTTGGGAGATATGTCTGAATTAAGGTTTATAAGGTGAAAAACTACTTAAGTGGGCGGATTAGGGTAATTAGCAAATGGACCCTTAACCCATTTTGGGATTAGGGTCATGGAGAGGGTAAAATGAGTTAGGTTTTCATTCTTTTTCAGTTTTCTAGCCGCAATTTACCTCTTAGAAACCCTAACAATGGTCTCTACCTTTTGATTTCATTCCAAATCGCTCTCTAATCAAGGATTAAGCTAATCTACGTCAAATCAAGGAGAAATAGCACCAAACCAGAGTTGGAGCTACTGCTAGGCATTAGAATTCGACCCAAGCAGTGGAGTTTTCAGATTTGATATTTTATTTGTGGCTAAGTGAGTGATTTGCATTGTTTTTCACTAATTACGGCTAATTAGGGGTGATTAGTGATAATTATCGAAATTATGGCTCAGAAAAATCAGAAAAAATTTGTAAAATTCTAAAATATTATTTTAGGGCTCTGATAGAAATTTGGGCTAATCTGGATATGTTTTGCTAATCGTATGATTAATTCATGATTAAGGGGAAAACATGGGTTTTGGGTATGTTTTAACCATATAAACATGTTAAATTGTTGTTTTGGTGTTTACGGTCGATTCCATATGTTGCTATGACTGTTTGGAGTGTTTTTTGATTTCATAGAAAAGTTAGAATGGTCGAAAATGTCGTCGTTTGGCGAAATTAGCTCATAGAAAAAACTACAAAAATTCGGTTCCTGAAGGGGGTAGGGATCATGACCCGATCCCTATGGAGGATCACGACCTGACCCCTACGGAAGATCACGAGTGGAAAGCAAGGTCATGATCCGGAGAGCTTGACCACGAATTTTGCACCAAGAATCGATTGCACATCATGAACGGAGACTAACAAACTGAATGTGACGAACAGGACTGAAGGAGAGAAAAACCCAAGATGCAAAGATAGTCCATATAAGAAGTAGAAATCGGGATCTAGTTGGGAACCAACGAGTTAACTTCATGAGTTGGGCTTTGCTACGGGACGTGTGCTAAGGGGTTATCGACATCCATAACTTTGATTCACCACCAAGACGGATGTTAGGCTACGGATCAGTGCAATGTGGTAGTTATTACTTCATGGGAGCAGAGTGATTGTAGCATGGCTATGAGCCAGTGCAGTGGAGTCGCCATGACTTCATGGGGCAGAGTGGACATAGCAAGGGATTAGTGACTATGGATTGGTGCAGTGGAGCCATCATGACTCCATGGGCAGAGTGATCATAGCAAAGGACTTGGGTGGTCAAAGCGGTGGATATCGTATGCTTTACGCACCGAGTGAGAGATGTGAGGATGGTTGCTATGCTTGATTTGTTTGACATCACTATGACATGCACACCCCCTCCCCATTATTTTCACACCATGTGTTAGTGTCACCTTAGAGTATTGCAAATCATGTTGTGCTAACTCTTTGGTTGCAGGTCCAGGTTCAGGTATGGTTATGTATACCTGTTATTGTTCTGTTTTTGCTGCTTATCGCTCATACCAGACTTTTGTCTGACCCAGAGTTTTATGTCTCTTCTTATTACTCTGGGTGATCTTAAACGGGCAGACTAGAGACAAGTCAGGTGATTATGCACAAGTACTTATACCGGAGATGAGCAGGAGGCTACCACGTATGATATATATATATATATATATTCTCCCTGTGTTGTTTCTGGTCACTGCTTTAGGCATTAGTAGTGTACCTCTTTCTTTTGTTTTAAAGACAGTATTTCAAAGTTGTAATAATGATGGTTTGGATGATAAGCTGTATTTTGGATTTCCGCTGCTATTATGGTTTAGTTTTCAGCTTATACACTGTCTCGTCTGTTTTATGTCAAAGTTATGTTATTATTATATTTTATTCCATGCGCTATGAGACATTCTACAGGTTCCTTGTTAGTTCAAATTCCTTTCTTTTCCTTTCTTTGGCGACCGTCCCGTGCTGGTTGGACATCTGTACATCGCATTTCAGGGAAATGTCGGCTGGTGTTGGGCGGGCCGTCACATCTTCTCTATCATCGTTTTCTTCATGTTCACTACTGTAACACCCCGAATTTCAGTTAACACTGATATTCACTAATTACAGAATTAATAATCTCAGATGTGAGAATCAGGGGAAACGGGTTACGTCATTGTGTTCGTCTCGGAAAAATACGCGAAATAGAGTCCGAAATTTTGTAAATCGGAGTCCGTATGACCCGGTTAAGGCCCAAAGAAGTTTTCGGGAAATTTGAATTTCGAAACATGCAGAAATGGGGGCCAGGCGGGAAAAACTCCCACCCAGCCAAGTCGACTTGGCTGTCGACAGGGCTGTCGACTTGCCTGTCGACATGCCTGTCGACTTGGCAGTCGACAGGGTTGTCGACTTGCCCTGTCGGCTGATTCTGGCCTGGGTGCACCTGGTTGAGTTTTGGGCTGGGTTGGAGGGCTTGGGGCGAAATCTGACGGACCTAAACTAACCTAGGGTTAATCTAAGGGTCTAAAACACAACCTAATCCTATAAATACACCCTAAGACTACCCTAATCCATACTAAAAATAGAATCTATGCCATCATGCCGCCAAAATGCAACTTAGAAGGAGCCTCCACTAATTAGAGAAGAGGGTTGCAAGCTAATCAACTACTAATCCACCTCTACTTCAACTCTAGCAACTATCTAAGGAGCTAATCTTGGAGTTTGTGAGTTTCTATCACTTTAATAACCAATTGTTAAACTAAGTAGATGAGATGTGATGAGATCATATGGTTTTGCTTGCGGATCAATGGGTTTTAGGTCATATGTTATGATGCTAGTTTGCTAATCACTATGTTTAACACTTATTCATGATGACACTATGTTTATGCAAGTTAAGTGTTTGGGTTTATGCATGTTAAGTGGTGGGTTTTATGCATGCTAAGTATTTGGTTTTATGCATGCTAAGTGTTTGGTTTTATGCAAGTTAAATGCTTGGTTTTATGCTAGAATCATGTGTGAAATAAGTGACATGACATGCAAGTTTAACCTATGAGTTTGGATCTATAATATGCATAATCTATGCAAGTTGTTTGGATTAGTGATATGCATAACATATGCGAGTTTACCTTTGTATGTCATACATACACATGCAAGTTCATATGTAACATGTTATGCAAGTTTGGTGGTTGATTATATGCAAGTTCATATGTAACATGTTATGCAAGTTTGGTGGTTGATTATATGCAAGTTCATATGTAACATGTTATGCAAGTTTGGTGTTTGATTATATGCAAGTCTATATATGACATGTTATGCAAGTTTGGTGGTTGATTATATGCAAGCAACATGTGCAAGTTTACACCTTTGTATGTCATACATACATATGCAAGTTTACCCCTTTGTATGACATAAGTACATGTGCAAGTTCATCCCTTTTAGACCTATGACATGTATGCAAGTTGACACCTTTATGATAGGTCTATGACATGAACATTTATGCAAGTTACCATCTTTATGACATATGTGATTCATGCAAGTTTGGGTTGGTTATTTATGCAAGTTGGGTTTATGGTCATATATGCAAGTTGACACCTTTTAAACCCATGATAATGCTAATGATTTGCTAAGTTGAACCCAATTTGTGTATGATGAATCTTCTCTTTTAAAGTATGTCATGTTAACGTATTTACGTGGGGACGATGGGGTAAAAATTAATGAACACATAAAATTGTGTGAAGTGGGTATGATTAAACATACCATAAAGTGGATGGACATAATTGGGAATTTACCTATTAAGTTAGGTCTACCCATATTATGGAATTGGGAATTTACCTATTGAGTTAGGTCTACCCATATTCTTAAATATTTGTAATTAATTAGGGATAATTAATACAAATTATGGGGGTGATTAATTAGGTGTAATTAATCGACTAAGACACGAGGTTGGACCCTTTTGTAGCATAAGACTGCCCGGAACCGACCGGCAAATCCAGCGGCTACAAATGATTGGCCCAATGTGAGAGGTCTTAGTCATAAACTAAATACGTGACAAGTGTAAAGACACGAGGTTAGACTCTGTTATGGTGTAAGGCTGCCCGGAACCAACCGGCATATCCAGCTGCCATAAATGACAGTCTAATGTGAGAGGTCTTTACAAAGGTTACGATCTTAATTAATTAAGAAACACTTAACCAAATTAGCATGTAGTGGGGCATGAGGGGTTAAGTGGGTGCCTTGGGTGGCATGTAGTAACTAGTGGGGGTGCCTTGGGTGGCATGAGGAAACTAGTGGGTTGCCTTGGGTGGCAATAGAAAATACGATTAGAATACTTAACCAAAGTGGAACATGTAATTAAACATGATTAAAGGGTTAAGTAAGTGCCTTGGGTGGCATGTGGGAATCAAGTAAGTGCCTTGGGTGGCATGTGGAAATCTAGTGGGTGCCTTGAGTGGCAATTAAAGTATGATTAAATGACTTAACCAAAATTTATAACATGTAAGTGGACATGGTTAAAGGGTTAAGTGGGATTCACTAGAAATGACAAGCTTAGGTGGGTAGCTTGTGGGGGCCCATTTCAACCAATATCCCAAACGTATCTTTGTGGGCTCGACCCAAGTCGAGGACGGGACACGCATATTGGGCTTGACTGTAAGAGGCCAAAACGGGTTAGCGGTGGCAACGCAAGTCCAACGGGTTTCATATGCGTGTGTGGACCCGGGCTGGTAAGTAAGACGTTGTTGCATCGTGTAGGTATAAGCCGTGCACCGTTGATATTATCAGGTTGCCACTTTGTGGGATGATACACTCCACTGTGGGGCCAACACGGGTATCTACGTTAGGGAGCCGATCGCTTGGGGAGTAGTGGGTACACCTAGTGGAGATAGGGGCAGACGGCACCTATGTAGTCACTAGGGGTACACGAAACTACTATTAAAAATTACTAAGTACACTTAGTGGGATCAACCTTTAAGTAGGAATTACCCTTGGGTGGGTAGAACTGGTGTGGTGCAGTGTAGGAATTACCCTTGGGTGGGTAGATCTGGGGTGGTGCAGTGTAGGAATTACCCTTGGGTGGGTAGATCTGGGGTGGTGCAGTGTAGTAATTATCCTTGGGTGGGTAAATGCGTCTTTACGGTTATCTTAGTTCATCCTAAGTCTAGTTGGCTGCTTAGTGTAGCCATTTATCCCCAGTCGTTACCGTATATCAAGCTTATGTCTTACTCTGGTTACTTTAATGATTGTATTGTTAAAGTTATAGGACTCGCTCAGACTTATGTCTGACCCCGTTGTTTTTATCTTTTTTTCCCAACCCTCAGGTTATCAGAGTGGGCCTAGCACTAGGGGGCTTTGATCAGACTGCTTTATCTATCTTTTGGAGCTTGGACTGTGGATGTAAAGCTCAGTTTATCTTTTCTATTATGGCTATTAAGTTATGTAGTGGGATTATGTACTTTTGTTTTATCAGGATGGATATTATGTACTTGACTCTTGTTTATGGTTTTGGTGTAACCAAACATGTTTTACTTTCCGCTGCAATGAAATGATGTTTTAAATTCTCAAGTATTACTTATATCTGTCTTGTTGTAATTTTTCTGTTCAATATTCACTTAAAATACTCCACCGATGTTATGGCATTCCCTTAGTGAGTGACCGTAGCGGGTGTGGGGTGTTACACGTGGTATCAGAGCTTAAGGTTACCAGAACAGATAATTTTTTTAGAAAAACTATTTTCTAAGAATATTTTTGAAAGGAGTATTTTCAAAAACATGTCTTTTAAGAGAAAAGTTTTTGAAAGAAAAGCATAATCCCCAATAGCCATATCTAAATCTTTCAAATTCTCCGTTTTGAATCTCTTCCTCTCTCGTTTTGAGTTTCCCCTCCGCGTATAGATGATCTTTCTAAGATAGATAAGAATGGAAAACCACTTCAAGGGACTTAGACATTAGTCGGACTAGAAGTTGGTTCAAGAAGGAGGAGGACTTGTAGGTACCTATTGGATAGACGATGGGAGGAAGGCTCAAATAGTTGTTTGGTTAATGAAGAGCGAAACCTCATTTTGATGGGAGGTTACGAGTGGAGAATGGGAAGAAGAGGGCTAGTAGTTATCCTTTTGGGGGGAATAGGACACCTTATTAGGATTGTCCAAAGAGGCAAGGGCAAGGTACGGAATCTCCTGGAGGGTAGTTGTATTCCCTCACGGCTAGTGTACCAGATGGGGATAGGACCGTCTAGGTTGGAATTTGGATTTCTTTATTATCCGGTTCGAACAAAATTTGATTCTGACGCATCGAGTTCGTTTATCTCATCATTGTTAGTTGAGTCACTGCACTTAGACACCAGTTTAGTAGATGATCCCTTAGTTGTTTCAAACCCAATTGGGGCTCCATGATGTGTTTGGGTTTGAAAGTTTCTATACTTAGCGTTGAGTTTAGATGTGATGCTTTTTGGGCTTCACGGGCTATGGGTTAGTTTTGGGCATGGACTAGTTATCCAGTAGTGGTGTCGTTCTTGATTTTGAAGGGAGAGTTGTTAGGCTTATGACCCGCTTGGGTAACACTCTCGAGATCTCTTGTAATCCCATGGAATCTGTTATGCTAAGTTATCTAGAATCGCTTGACACGTCGGTCGAGAGTTTGCGATCTATTAGAGTGGTCCGGGAATACTCGGATGTGTTTGAGGAGGTGAAGGGCTTACCTCCGGAGCGGGAGATTGACTTCCGAATATATCTGGAAGACAATGCCAAACCAGTATCTTGGCCAGTGTGCCACATGGCTCCTCGTGAGAGGAGGGAACTCCATAAGCAAGTAGGCGATTTGCTTGAGAAGGGGTTCACAAGCCGAAGTATATCGGAGTGGGGTGCTCCAGTAGTTTTTGCCACGAAGGCGGATGGGTCCCTCAGACTTTGTGTAGGCTAAAAAGAACTAAATAAACTCACAAAGAAGAATAGACACCCATTGCCGAGGATTGATGATCTCTTTGATCAGTTAGTTGGCGCCTCAGTATTTTCGCAGTTGGACTTAGCCACGGGGTTTCGTCAGTTGAGAGTGGCTGAGGATAGTATAGAGAAGACTGCCTTTAGGACTCCGGATGGTTTTTATGAGTGGCTGGTGATGCCATTTTGTTTGACGAACGTCTTCGCATACTTTATTGATTTGATGAGAAGGGTGTTCAGGGAGTACCTAAATAAGTTCGTGATGGTCTTTGTAAATGACATCTTGGTCTTTTCTAGGAGCGAAATAAGTTTTCGTATGTGCTCAATAGGTTGAGCAAAGCCAGTTATGGGATAAACGGTGGTTTTGGAGCGAGACTGGCGAGGACATCCAGAGTTGGACAAGGGCTTAATTATTTAGCCGTTTTTACTAGTATCATCTCACGTAGGTCGTCTGAATTCGAAGGAGGTATCCCTTGGGTGTTTGTCTGATATTGGTTTAGGCCTTTGGGGCTTGCATTTGGGGGGTGTCGAGTTCGACTAGGGTGGTCTGCGTGAGAGATGGATAGTTGTGACGATTTTGCATGGGAGAATATCCTGATTTTCTCTAGAAGTGGAGAAAAGCATGCCCTACATCTTAGGGAAGTGTTGGAGACTCTTTGAGCGCATTGTCTTAAGACAACAAAGGTGGATGGAATTCTTAGCATCCTATGAGTTTGAGATAGCGTATACCCCTGGCAAGGGTAACGTGGTGGCAGACGCCTTAAGCAGAAAAAGGCTGTCTTTGAGTCCATTGTTCGTGGAATGGCGAAGCTTGGAGTTTATTTCTATGTTTGACTTTAGACCTTCCGTTGACTTTGTACCCGGTTTGCTAGCCTCTTTGGAGGTTAGGCCTACTCTTTTGGGACGGATTGGCGAGGCACAGCGAGACGACCCACAGTTGGTTGAGTTAGTAGAGAAGCTCATAAGGGGGGGAGTCGTCCAGCCATTTGAGTAGGTACATCCTAGATGGTAAGGGGTGGTTGCGTAGAGACGGTAGACTTTGTGTACCGCAAGACGAGGGTTTGAGGAAGGCTATACTTGATGATGCACATCGGTCGAAGATGACCATTCATCCCGGTGGGACAAGATGTACCAAGACATGAAGCGAGTTTTCTTTTGGGCCGGTATGAAGAAAGATGTGGCCGAGTATGTCGCTAGATGCTTGGTGTGCTAGCAAGTGAAAGCGGAGCAGAAGAAACCCGGTGGGTTGCTTCACCCATTGGAGGTTCCGCTATGGAAGTGGGATAGTGTCTCGATGGATTACCGAGATCGAGGAAGGGTAATACGGGAATTTGGGTTGTGGTAGACAAACTTACTAAGAGCGCCCATTTTATACCCGTGAAGAGTAAGAGAACTGCTCCATGGCTAGCTTCAGTTTACATTCGAGAGATTATTAGATTGCATGGTGTACCTTCCAGTATAGTGAGCGATCGAGATCCTATCTTCACTTGAGAGTTTTGGAAGAGTTTGCAAGAGGCGGTAGGGACTCAGTTGTGTTTGAGTACCGCATATCATCCTCAGACGGACGGCCAGACCGAGAGGGTGAATCGTATTTTAGAAGACCTTTTGAGGCTATGTATCTTGGATTTTGGAGGTACATGGGAAGAGCATCTTCCATTGGTGGAGTTCGCATATAATAACAGCTTTCAGTCTAGTATTGGCATGGCTCCTTTTGAAGCTCTTTATGGAAGGCCTTGTCGATCACCTACATGTTGGTGGGAATCTACGGATAAGATCTTACTTGGGCCCGATATGGTTAGAGAGACTTCGGAAAAGATTGATTTGATTCGAAGAAGGATGAAAGCGGCGTAAGACAGACAGAAATCTTATGTGGACAAGAGGAGGACGGATCTTGAGTTTGATGTTGGGGACATGGTCTTTGTCAAAGTATATCCGTTACGGAATGTAGTTCGCTTTGGATCTGTTGGGAAGTTAGCACCAAGGTTTGTTGGACCATTTCCTATTTAGGAAAGGATTGGACAGATGGCCTATAGAGTGGAGTTGCCCGACAGACTTAGTGGTGTACATGATGTATTCCATGTGTCACATTTGAGGAAGTGCCTACATGAGACCGCAGAGGTGGTAGAGCCGAGCTTGCTTAGAGAAGTAGAGATAGAGCGTGATGCGACTATTCGACGAGCTCCTACACGCATCCTTGGGTCAGAGATTAAGAGGTTGAGAAACAGGGAGGTTAAACTAGTCAAAGCGCAATGGGGAGAAGATGAGAGCAACGCTACTTGGGAGACGGAAGCGAAAATGCGTTCATTATACCCATTCCTTTTTGAGGGTATGTCTTTTAACTTCTCCTTTATCGTTTGTCTAGTACTTATCTTATCTTTAGTATGTCCTCTTGTTAGTGCCTTTGACCTTTAGATAGGGTAAACCTATGGTTGAAACATGTGTTTGAGACATGTTATGATTGATGGATGCATGTGGATGCAAGTGTTTGCTAGTGGTTGCTCGTGGATACATATGCACACACTCTAGACACTAGATCGGCTCAGTCACTTCATATTGCATATTGCATATAATTGTGTGTAGGTAGCTATATTTATGGATGTATAATGGTTGTGTTATCATATGGATGATGCATTTTGGTGAATGATTGTGCACTCATGTAGATATAGTATGTGTCGATAGGGTTCTTTCGCATACATATTGGATGCATGGCACTATCATGGTTTGCATATGTTCATACATTAGATAGGGAACATATACACACACTTTTTGCATATGCTCATACATCAGTAGAAATTGTTTTAAGGACAATGGATGTGACGATCAAGAATTTCGCTCGGTCCGAACCAGTCGCTAAACCGACCCAGACCGTTCGAAATGCCCTATCGTTGAGAACACGACAAAATAGAACGCAGACGAAAGAACATTTCATTGTATATTACAACAATGCATCAGATTACAAGAATATACAGAGTATGAATGAATATTACATAGAGATATCAGAGATTTAAATTACATTTAAATACATAGCAGCGGAAAATAATACAATACACAACTAGAATGAGATATACGGATACAAAGCTTTCCGGATATCGTTCCAGCTGTAAACCAGGATCCTGCGAATATAAATCTGCAAAACCAAAACTACTAGCTGCCCGTGTCAAAATAGGGGCACCCAGAGTTTAGGTTAAAACAATAAACTCCAGGTCAGTCATGTGACTGGTGTGAGAACTAAAACAGTTAATCTTTATTTTTAAAGTTAGGTAGATCAAGGGACCACGCCGTATAACACGGAACGGGTTTCCTCCCAAGAATACCAGTGCATAAAACAAACAGCGCAATGCTAAATAAAGAAAAATGAAGCTGTTATAAGACCCAGGTCCTATCACACAATGCAACGCAAGCCGGGGGATAGGGTTTTCCCTTATAACAGCCAAAGAATGCTTGATACGTTTAAAACAAATCATTTGATACTATTATAAGTGCATAGTGTATAAAACAACTTCAAATCATAAGTATCAATCATAGGCGGCATGGGTACCATATATCATGTCGCCATATATAGGTTTACAAATAAAACCGCAAATGTCACGTATTTGGAAATTGGATTTCTGTCTATGAACCGAGGCCAGGGATCGTCCTCTACCGATTCGAGACAATCTAGCCCATGTCTCAGGCAAGTACTTAGTCAAGCCTTGGAGCGACAGGGCCGGTCCACCGATGTGGATTAAAATGCCTGAACACTACGTTTCCCCGCCCTTTGGGGCGTAAATGAGCCAACGAATGACTCCATCGGACCCGGATCGTCCGATCAAACCGAGGCGCCTCGCAACAGCAACAACCACACAGGTGAAAAGTATATAAATGTCAGGGCTGGAAGGTCACTGACACCACCCTAGCTAGAAAGAAACGCATGCCCTCCCTGAGGTCCTCTCCCGTTTTTGGTTCACAACCGGGGTGCGAAACTCGCGAAGTAAACGTTACACAAAGCTACGCCACAAAGGCCGTGCTTTGATCATCACCACAAGACTTTGCTTTTCAACAGAAGCCTCGATCAATTGCCACTTAGGCATGCCACACAGGCAATTCACTCCATGCGTTTGATATCCATCAATATATAACCCCTGAGCTCGTACGTCTCAGAGAAGGGCGTTAAGCAAGAGAATAAATTCTCCGCCGCCAAACAGATATATATTTAATAGAGATCAATCACATGAACTAAAATCCAATGTCAGACACACAGTCCATTTACAAGTCCGCTCTGGGTCTGAACGAAACCGGAGGCACCTAGTACCCCGCATATCCATCGATCTCCAAGTACGTCTGGACGATCACCAACTGTTTCCATCTTCTCGGGTGTACAACCCAATCAAGATCATCAGTAATCACCCAAACGACGTGAATACCTCCGGTCTTCGACCACCGTCTTCATCTTCGACTTATCGTCGTATCAGTTATTCAGAATGGGATAAACCCGGTCTTTCCGAATAACTCGCGTATATTTTAAATAAGTGTTACACAAACACAACATACGCCTCATTCCAATTCATCAGTCACTAACCGTAAATTAATCAAGAGAATAATTCCCCAAATATTAACCCCGAAGGCCGAAACCAACATCAGATCAATATCCAGAAAACCATTCTGCTTGGCTAACCGACAGTTAGTTTCTAAATTTCACATTTATAGGGAAAGGTTCCCATTAATTTTATCCAAGATAAATTCCTTGAATTTATTCTTTAATCTTCTTTTGAATTTCGATTCAACTAGTCGGGATTAACGAACCTTACCGAAGTAATCATTTGTTTTAATTTCCCAATCCCAACCTATTTATCCCATGAAGTAAAACTGGTAATACTTCATATTTAACACCACGGTGTTATCGGTAAATTCAATTACCATTTCACGTTCAAATCTAATTAAAGATTTAACTATCGCCTGGAGCAAAACTGGTGATACTCCATTCTCGATCTTTTCAATCTAATTAAAGATTCATTAAAACTCCACTTAGTTTTAATCGTTAACTGGGTTAAAGAATCAGTGTCATTTAAAAACACGGTTCGCGATAAACCCAAAGTCACATTCCATTAATTATCGGGTTAAAGAACGAGTGTTATTTAAAACACTGTCCACGATAAACCCAAAAATCAATATCAATTCAATTAAATATTATTTAATTGGTACACTTCATTAAATCCAAATAAAAAGATTTAATCTTTTCTCAACTGGGTTCAAGAACAGTGTTAGTGAAGACACCATTCACGACAAACCCAAATCACATTTGATATTCAATACAAGGCTCTGAATAGAAAATATATCGGCTTATATTCAATATCAAATTCTACGATTAACAAATGTCGTATTGGAAATAACGATATAAATATATCTTTCAAATTTCCATAACAACATCTGTAAAATCACGAATTCCAACATCGAAATATTCCGAAGACAATTTCGATTCAAATCCATTCCAATGCAATCATTGGAAATTCTGGTTATTTTCAAAACCATTTCAAATTCAATTTATTTATTTAAAAATAAATAGAATTATATTTCTAGTTCAAAACTAGTTCATTTCGATAAAAATCTATTTTTATCTTTTCAAATATGGAGTTTTTCATCCCAATTCTTTTAAAATCATTTCTTATGATTTTACACAAATTATTACTATTTTTAATAATTTTATCAAGGCCCGTACAGTCGATTTCCATCAACGGCCATCGAACTGCACTTACAGCGACCTTTTTCAAATTTGATTTGGACGTAACTCCAAATCCAACCATTAGATTTCTAATTTCTAATATTCGTTAGAAAGCTCTTTTCGATACGAACCCAACGGTTCCGGTTTTAGGAGAATCCGACGGTCGGATCTCCCGTAATGTCCGTTTGAAATAAATGGTCGAAATTCACGAACTGCCGCGGCGCGGCGCGTTCTATTCAGGCCATTATATTATATATATAATATATATAATATATATTTCGTCGATTTCTATTTAAAACGAATTATATAAATAGTTTTAAAATTCGTTTCAAAAGCAATTTCAACTTCCATTTCAATTCAAATCAAAATTGAATTCTTCTTTATAAATTCTTTTTAAAATTCATTTCTATTCAATTCAAATTTCAATTCAATTTGAATTCATTTCAATTCGCTTTCAATTCAATTTGAATTCGTTTCAATTCATTTCGAAATCGTTTTCAATTCAATTCATTTCGAAATCGTTTTCAATTCAATTCATTTCGAAATCGTTTTCAATTCAATTCATTTCGAAATCGTTTTCAATTCAATTCATTTCGAAATCGTTTTCAATTCAATTCATTTCAATATAGTTCGAATTTCAAATCTATTCAATTTCAAATCTATTCAATTCCAATTCGAATTCATTTACATTCAATTCTTTTCAAAATATCAGATTTTGAAATCACTTTCGATATTCATTATAAAATGAATAAAGTCGATATAAATATCGTTCACGTCAAAATGGCGTCAATCTAATCAACACGGCTTCATATATTGATATTTTCAAATATTCCATTTCGAATATTTCTATTATTAAAATATTTCGTTCAACACATGACCAATCTCAATGGATGAGTACTGTCAACACATGAACCTTTATTTTATATTATTCTTTATTTTTCAAATTGGAATGAGGCCCAATCAATTACCATATAAAGTTAATTATATGGATTCCATACAACACATGTATATAATAGCATTGAAAAATAATCAACCATCAACCAAAGTGCACTACACTGTATAAGCATCAAATATAGATATCTAACGCTTATAACAGCCTGTCAATCAATCGATCGACATATTTAATCAATCAGGATGAGTGAACTTCAAATTTCATCCCAACACTCGTGTGGGGTTTCAAATCAACAAACACAGATTTTATTTGTGCAGTTGGGCGATGTGTAAAATTTATCGACCCAATCAATGTCATTCAAATTAGTGTATATAAACAAATCAGCCGATTTGTTTATAAAGATTCATTTATTCATATTCACGTTAAAATTTATAATTTTAACGATAAAACATTTTATTCCAACACATGAATTTCTATTATTCATTTACACAATAAAATGATATTTTTATTTTTCTAACTCATTTTAGAAAATTTCGGCGGCATAACGGCACGATACTAGAAACGGGACAAGGCCTAGCCTTATCCCCGGTCTAGTGAAGGCCCACGCCATTCACACATCAATCAAAATCACCAAACAACCAATTTCAAATCAAATCATATAACTAATCTATGCAACCAAACAAACAAGTCCATGGTCTGTGGACGATTGTGTCGGGTGCTACTAAGCACCGTCTGCATCCTAGTATATATATATAACTAGAAAACAAAATTGAAAGGTGAGGAATTCTCACCGAAAGCCATCCAATAATCTTGACTCTTCTTTGACAGAAATCTTCATCGCTATCGCATCTTCGTCATCTTCGTTGCCCGTAGCCACTACATATGTAAAAATCACATTTTTATTTGTTCACTTTCAATTTAAAAATCATATTTTTATAATCACTTCATAAGAAAACGAATTTTGACATCGCTATTCAATATATAAAAATCGAATTTTTACTATGCTATTCAATATATAAAAATCGAATTTTTACTATGCTATTCAATATATAAAAATCATATTTTTACTATTTCTATAATATAAAAATCATATTTTACTCTTTCTATAATATAAAAATCATATTTTTACTCTTTCTATAATATAAAAATCATATTTTTACATCGCTACTTTCAATATAAAAATCACGTTTTTATCTTCATAAAAATATTTCAAACATACAATAAAAATCATATCTTTATCTTTATAAAAATTATATTTTTAACATGATGCTTATATATTAAAAGATCATATTTTTATCTCGTTCTTTTCATATTCTAAAAATCCTAACTTCTCTATTTTAAAAATATAATATTTTCTCCTTTCAAAATATAATCTTTATATATTAAAAACCCTATTTTTCATAACTTCGCTAATTTTATTTTCCAAAGCAAAGTATTTTTATTTTTTCAAAGCATGTATATATATAAAGACAAACTGATCTTAAATAAGCTATAAAACTGATTTTAAAATTATTGAATAAAAAAAATAGAGAAGGGAAAAAACTTACGGTTTGAAAATAGAAGAAGGGGGCTGAATTCGATGCACCAGAGGGGGGGGTTTGGCATTGCGGTGGGCTTCCAGGCGGTGGCCGGCGCGATGCACGAGGGTGGAGCTGGGGCTTGGGTTTTGGGGGAAAACGCGACGGTTTCTAGCGTTGGGGGGGGTGCTCGAACGGAGGCAGTGGCGCGAGAGGAGAGGGAGGGAAGGTCGAGGCGGAGGGCCAAGGGGATCGCCAGCGATGCGGTGGTGGGAGGCGTGGGGGGCGGCGGGATCGTGAGCGACGGGTTTTGGGTTTTCCATTTTTTTTTAATCTGGTCAACGGTTATGGGAGGGGAGAGAGAACGATGGATTGGGGGGGGGATTATATATATTTATTATTTAATTTATTTTAAATTTCCTCCCTAAAAGTTACTTTTTAAATCGAATTCCAAACAACACCCAACGACTGTCGCCCCTAGCTAATTACCCCCATTCCGAACACAATGGGATATGTATCGGAAGCTGATTCGATCGTTTCGATCTGTTTCCGTTGAATTTACATTTAAATCACTTTATTGAATTTTAAACGTACATTTCAATTTACCGAGGTCACATACTAACTCGAAAAATTCTATAAAAATATTTTCTAGCTTCGTATTGACGATACGGTCCTAACAAAACTAATTTCGTCGAATTCTGAGACCGTTGGAAAAATGGCCATTTTCCAGTCGATTAAAATCAACTGAAACTGGTCAAACGCGTTTTCCTTTGCCACGCTCACACATTGATTCGAAAAATTATGAAATTTGAAACCTAGCAATAATTTGACACTGAGGATCCAACAAAAGTGTTTTCGTCGAAATCCGAGGTCATTTGCAAAATTTCCATTTTTAAGGGCCTGAATTCCATAGCGACTATTCAGAATTTTCAACTGGATATATCTTTTGATTCTCGCTATGAAATCTTGATTTTTCGGATTCGTTGGAAAGATATTACCAATTAGATCCTAATGTTTTTGGTTTCACTAAAATCCGGATTGTTTTGCACCCAGTACATTCAAATGAAATTTGAAATCGAATTATCGAACTACCGCGCCATTTTCAATTCTATTTATAATTATATATAAATATTTATATTCTAACGACGACGAATATAAATATATACGTTCGAATTCTATTCAAAATAAATTTTCTCGTCGATATTATTTAAAATAATTCATTTAAAATAATCAAAATTCGCTAAAATTGCCAAAATAAAAATTTTAAACTGGCCCAGATTTTCGGGTTGTTACAATCTCCCCCACTTAAAACTTTTCATCCCCGAAAAGGAACAAAGTCGAAAGTGGTTTGATTAATAAGCTCTACGTTCGATCTGGCTTCCATTCTCCAACTTTTCAGTTTCTGAGAATTTTCAAAAATTCAAAAATTTGGCTAACACCCTAAATTTTCGAAAAATTTCGCCATAACCTCCCCTGCACCGGGAGCATCGAGGAATTTCAAATAGCTTCCCCGGTCATTCTAATCTCAAAAAGAAAAAGCCAAGCGGCTAGCCAATAGGCTCATAAAATCATCATCACCCAAACAAAACAGTAAATTATGTAGTAAACATGTACCTATTTGTCGGGCAAACAAATTTTATTCTCTGCTCTAGCCTCCTTGCTATGACCTGTTCAAGGTAAGTACAAGTATATGCAAGCAAACGCAACCAATTTTCAATACAGTTCAATATTTGGTTCAATTAGGCTAAATGGCTAAAAATTAGCAAATAAATAAACAAACAACACAAACATCAATTAATTATTGAATTAATGTTTCAAATTCATAATTTTGATACATAGTCAAAAATCAGGTTTTTGATGCCAAATCACAACCATAGGCCCTATCTAATTTTGGTTCTCACACCAGTCAATAGGAAATATATAGAAATCTCACTTTCGTCACTCGAACATAACTTCTGATGATGATGCATCAATCATCAGAATTCTCTCCGGGTGACTAGAAGGTGATTCTATATCTACCCAATATATCAAAACTTCGAATACACGCAGATCAGACGTGTACGCAAAATTTATATATACTGGATTGTCCTAATCGATATTGAATAAATAATCAAATACGAATAGTTGATTTAAATTTTCAAAACAAAATTTGTTTTCACTTTAAAAATATACTCTTCACACTCGTTCTAGGATACTACTGATCCCATCTCTAATGAGTCATTCTCATTGGATTTTACTAATCCAATATCTGATGAATTCTTTCGTATGGTCCTAATGTGCCTTGTTTTCTAGCTTTGTAAACCAAAGCTCAGATACCACGTGTGACGATCAGGAATTTCGCTCGGTCCGAACCAGTCGCTAAACCGACCCAGACCGTTCGAAATGCCCTATCGTTGAGAACACGACAAAATAGAACGCAGACGAAAGAACATTTCATTGTATATTACAACAATGCATCAGATTACAAGAATATACAGAGTATGAATGAATATTACACAGAGATATCAGAGATTTAAATTACATTTAAATACATAGCAGCGGAAAATAATACAATACACAACTAGAATGAGATATACGGATACAAAGCTTTCCGGATATCGTTCCAGCTGTAAACCAGGATCCTGCGAATATAAATCTGCAAAACCAAAACTACTAGCTGCCCGTGTCAAAATAGGGGCACCCAGAGTTTAGGTTAAAACAATAAACTCCAGGTCAGTCATGTGACTGGTGTGAGAACTAAAACAGTTAATCTTTATTTTTAAAGTTAGGTAGATCAAGGGACCACGCCGTATAACACGGAACGGGTTTCCTCCCAAGAATACCAGTGCATAAAACAAACAGCGCAATGCTAAATAAAGAAAAATGAAGCTGTTATAAGACCCAGGTCCTATCACACAATGCAACGCAAGCCGGGGGATAGGGTTTTCCCTTATAACAGCCAAAGAATGCTTGATACGTTTAAAACAAATCATTTGATACTATTATAAGTGCATAGTGTATAAAACAACTTCAAATCATAAGTATCAATCATAGGCGGCATGGGTACCATATATCATGTCGCCATATATAGGTTTACAAATAAAACCGCAAATGTCACGTATTTGGAAATTGGATTTCCGTCTATGAACCGAGGCCAGGGATCGTCCTCTACCGATTCGAGACAATCTAGCCCATGTCTCAGGCAAGTACTCAGTCAAGCCTTGGAGCGACAGGGCCGGTCCACCGATGTGGATTAAAATGCCTGAACACTACGTTTCCCCGTCCTTTGGGGCGTAAATGAGCCAACGAATGACTCCATCGGACCCGGATCGTCCGATCAAACCGAGGCGCCTCGCAACAGCAACAACCACACAGGTGAAAAGTATATAAATGTCAGGGCTGGAAGGTCACTGACACCACCCTAGCTAGAAAGAAACGCATGCCCTCCCTGAGGTCCTCTCCCGTTTTTGGTTCACAACCGGGGTGCGAAACTCGCGAAGTAAACGTTACACAAAGCTACGCCACAAAGGCCGTGCTTTGATCATCACCACAAGACTTTGCTTTTCAACAGAAGCCTCGATCAATTGCCACTTAGGCATGCCACACAGGCAATTCACTCCATGCGTTTGATATCCATCAATATATAACCCCTGAGCTCGTACGTCTCAGAGAAGGGCGTTAAGCAAGAGAATAAATTCTCCGCCGCCAAACAGATATATATTCAATAGAGATCAATCACACGGACTAAAATCCAATGTCAGACACACAGTCCATTTACAAGTCCGCTCTGGGTCTGAACGAAACCGGAGGCACCTAGTACCCCGCATATCCATCGATCTCCAAGTACGTCTGGACGATCACCAACTGTTTCCATCTTCTTGGGTGTACAGCCCAATCAAGATCATCAGTAATCACCCAAACGACGTGAAGACCTCCGGTCTTCGACCACCGTCTTCATCTTCGACTTATCGTCGTATCAGTTATTCAGAATGGGATAAACCCGGTCTTTCCGAATAACTCGCGTATATTTTAAATAAGTGTTACACAAACACCACATACGCCTCATTCCAATTCATCAGTCACTAACCGTAAATTAATCAAGAGAATAATTCCCCAAATATTAACCCCGAAGGCCGAAACCAACATCAGATCAATATCCAGAAAACCATTCTGCTTGGCTAACCGACAGTTAGTTTCTAAATTTCACATTTATAGGGAAAGGTTCCCATTAATTTTATCCAAGATAAATTCCTTGAATTTATTCTTTAATCTTCTTTTGAATTTTGATTCAACTAGTCGGGATTAACGAACCTTACCGAAGTAATCATTTGTTTTAATTTCCCAATCCCAACCTATTTATCCCATGAAGTAAAACTGGTAATACTTCATATCTAACACCACGGTGTTATCGGTAAATTCAATTACCATTTCACGTTCAAATCTAATTAAAGATTTAACTATCGCCTGGAGCAAAACTGGTGATACTCCATTCTCGATCTTTTCAATCTAATTAAAGATTCATTAAAACTCCACTTAGTTTTAATCGTTAACTGGGTTAAAGAATCAGTGTCATTTAAAAACACGGTTCGCGATAAACCCAAAGTCACATTCCATTAATTATCGGGTTAAAGAACGAGTGTTATTTAAAACACTGTCCACGATAAACCCAAAAATCAATATCAATTCAATTAAATATTATTTAATTGGTACACTTCATTAAATCCAAATAAAAAGATTTAATCTTTTCTCAACTGGGTTCAAGAACAGTGTTAGTGAAGACACCATTCACGACAAACCCAAATCACATTTGATATTCAATACAAGGCTCTGAATAGAAAATATATCGGCTTATATTCAATATCAAATTCTACGATTAACAAATGTCGTATTGGAAATAACGATATAAATATATCTTTCAAATTTCCATAACAACATCTGTAAAATCACGAATTCCAACATCGAAATATTCCGAAGACAATTTCGATTCAAATCCATTCCAATGCAATCATTGGAAATTCTGGTTATTTTCAAAACCATTTCAAATTCAATTTATTTATTTAAAAATAAATAGAATTATATTTCTAGTTCAAAACTAGTTCATTTCGATAAAAATCTATTTTTATCTTTTCAAATATGGAGTTTTTCATCCCAATTCTTTTAAAATCATTTCTTATGATTTTACACAAATTATTACTATTTTTAATAATTTTATCAAGGCCCGTACAGTCGATTTCCATCAACGGCCATCGAACTGCACTTACAGCGACCTTTTTCAAATTTGATTTGGACGTAACTCCAAATCCAACCGTTAGATTTCTAATTTCTAATATTCGTTAGAAAGCTCTTTTCGATACGAACCCAACGGTTCCGGTTTTAGGAGAATCCGACGGTCGGATCCCCCGTAATGTCCGTTTGAAATAAATGGTCGAAATTCACGAACTGCCGCGGCGCGGCGCGTTCTATTCAGGCCATTATATAATATATATATAATATATATTTCGTCGATTTCTATTTAAAACGAATTATATAAATAGTTTTAAAATTCGTTTCAAAAGCAATTTCAACTTCCATTTCAATTCAAATCAAAATTGAATTCTTCTTTATAAATTCGTTTTAAAATTCATTTCTATTCAATTCAAATTTCAATTCAATTTGAATTCATTTCAATTCAATTTGAATTCGTTTCAATTCATTTCGAAATCGTTTTCAATTCAATTCATTTCGAAATCGTTTTCAATTCAATTCATTTCGAAATCGTTTTCAATTCAATTCATTTCGAAATCGTTTTCAATTCAATTCATTTCAATATAGTTCGAATTTCAAATCTATTCAATTTCAAATCTATTCAATTTCAATTCCAATTCGAATTCATTTACATCCAATTCTTTTCAAAATATCAGATTTTGAAATCACTTTCGATATTCATTATAAAATGAATAAAATCGATATAAATATCGTTCACGTCAAAATGGTGTCAATCTAATCAACACGGCTTCATATATTGATATTTTCAAATATTCCATTTCGAATATTTCTATTATTAAAATATTTCGTTCAACACATGACCAATCTCAATGGATGAGTACTGTCAACACATGAACCTTTATTTTATATTATTCTTTATTTTTCAAATTGGAATGAGGCCCAATCAATTACCATATAAAGTTAATTATATGGATTCCATACAACACATGTATATAATAGCATTGAAAAATAATCAACCATCAACCAAAGTGCACTACACTGTATAAGCATCAAATATAGATATCTAACGCTTATAACAGCCTGTCAATCAATCGATCGACATATTTAATCAATCAGGATGAGTGAACTTCAAATTTCATCCCAACACCCGTGTGGGGTTTCAAATCAACAAACACAGATTTTATTTGTGTAGTTGGGCGATGTGTAAAATTTATCGACCCAATCAATGTCATTCAAATTAGTGTATATAAACAAATCGGCCGATTTGTTTATAAAGATTCATTTATTCATATTCACGTTAAAATTTATAATTTTAATGATAAAACATTTTATTCCAACACATGAATTTCTATTATTCATTTACACAATAAAATGATATTTTTATTTTTCTAACTCATTTTAGAAAATTTCGGCGGCATAACGGCACGATACTAGAAACGGGACAAGGCCTAGCCTTATCCCCGGTCTAGTGAAGGCCCACGCCATTCACACATCAATCAAAATCACCAAACAACCAATTTCAAATCAAATCATATAACTAATCTATGCAACCAAACAAACAAGTCCATGGTCTGTGGACGATTGTGTCGGGTGCTACTAAGCACCGTCTGCATCCTAGTATATATATATAACTAGAAAACGAAATTGAAAGGTGAGGAATTCTCACCGAAAGCCATCCAATAATCTTGACTCTTCTTTGACAGAAATCTTCATCGCTATCGCATCTTCGTTGCCCGTAGCCACTACATATGTAAAAATCACATTTTTATTTGTTCACTTTCAATTTAAAAATCATATTTTTATAATCACTTCATAAGAAAACGAATTTTGACATCGCTATTCAATATATAAAAATCGAATTTTTACTATGCTATTCAATATATAAAAATCGAATTTTTACTATGCTATTCAATATATAAAAATCATATTTTTACTATTTCTATAATATAAAAATCATATTTTACTCTTTCTATAATATAAAAATCATATTTTTACTCTTTCTATAATATAAAAATCATATTTTTACATTGCTACTTTCAATATAAAAATCACGTTTTTATGTTCATAAAAATATTTCAAACATACAATAAAAATCATATCTTTATCTTTATAAAAATTATATTTTTAACATGATGCTTATATATTAAAAGATCATATTTTTATCTCGTTCTTTTCATATTCTAAAAATCCTAACTTCTCTATTTTAAAAATATAATATTTTCTCCTTTCAAAATATAATCTTTATATATTAAAAACCCTATTTTTCATAACTTCGCTAATTTTATTTTCCAAAGCAAAGTATTTTTATTTTTTCAAAGCATGTATATATATAAAGACAAACTGATCTTAAATAAGCTATAAAACTGATTTTAAAATTATTGAATAAAAAAAATAGAGAAGGGAAAAAACTTACGGTTTGAAAATAGAAGAAGGGGGCTGAATTCGATGCACCAGAGGGGGGGTTTGGCACTGCGGTGGGCTTCCAGGCGGTGGCCGGCGCGATGCACGAGGGTGGAGCTGGGGCTCGGGTTTTGGGGGAAAACGCGACGGTTTCTAGCGTTGGGGGGGTGCTCGAACGGAGGCAGTGGCGCGAGAGGAGAGGGAGGGAAGGTCGAGGCGGAGGGCCAAGGGGATCGCCAACGATGCGGTGGTGGGAGGCGTGGGGGGCGGCGGGATCGTGAGCGACGGGTTTTGGGTTTTCCATTTTTTTTAAATCTGGTCAACGGTTATGGGAGGGGAGAGAGAACGATGGATTGGGGGGGGAGGATTATATATATTTATTATTTAATTTATTTTAAATTTCCTCCCTAAAAGTTACTTTTTAAATCGAATTCCAAACAACACCCAACGACTGTCGCCCCTAGCTAATTACCCCCATCCCGAACACAATGGGATATGTATCGCAAGCTGATTCGATCGTTTCGATCTGTTTCCGTTGAATTTACATTTAAATCACTTTATTGAATTTTAAACGTACATTTCAATTTACCGAGGTCACATACTAACTCGAAAAATTCTATAAAAATATTTTCTAGCTTCGTATTGACGATACGGTCCTAACAAAACTAATTTCGTCGAATTCTGAGACCGTTGGAAAAATGGCCATTTTCCAGTCGATTAAAATCAACTGAAACTGGTCAAACGCGTTTTCCTTTGCCACGCTCACACATTGATTCGAAAAATTATGAAATTTGAAACCTAGCAATAATTTGACACTGCGGATCCAACAAAAGTGTTTTCGTCGAAATCCGAGGTCATTTGCAAAATTTCCATTTTTAAGGGCCTGAATTCCATAGCGACTATTCAGAATTTTCAACTGGACATATCTTTTGATTCCCGCTATGAAATCTTGATTTTTCGGATTCGTTGGAAAGATATTACCAATTAGATCCTAATGTTTTTGGTTTCACTAAAATCCGGATTGTTTTGCACCCGGTACAATCAAATGAAATTTGAAATCGAATTATCGAACTACCGCGCCATTTTCAATTCTATTTATAATTATATATAAATATTTATATTCTAACGACGACGAATATAAATATATACGTTCGAATTCTATTTAAAATAAATTTTCTCGTCGATATTATTTAAAATAATACATTTTAAATAATCAAAATTCGCTAAAATTGCCAAAATAAATTTTTTAAACTGGCCCAGATTTTCGGGTTGTTACAATGGATGCCCGTGTTTGATGGATTGAGTAGATGGTTGTTTGGATGGTAGGATATGCATTCTCCTTAACTTGGAGATTTCGGGGACGAAATCCTTTAAGGAGGGGAGAATGTAACACCCCGAATTTCAGTTAACACTGATATTCACTAATTACAGAATTAATAATCTCAGATGTGAGAATCAGGGGAAACGGGTTACGTCATTGTGTTCGTCTCGGAAAAATACGCGAAATAGAGTCCGAAATTTTGTAAATCGGAGTCCGTATGACCCGGTTAAGGCCCAAAGAAGTTTTCGGGAAATTTGAATTTCGAAACATGCAGAAATGGGGGCCAGGCGGGAAAAACTCCCGCCCAGCCAAGTCGACTTGGCTGTCGACAGGGCTGTCGACTTGCCTGTCGACTTGGCAGTCGACAGGGCTGTCGACTTGCCCTGTCGGCTGATTCTGGCCTGGGTGCACCTGGTTGAGTTTTGGGCTGGGTTGGAGGGCTTGGGACGAAATCTGACGGACCTAAACTAACCTAGGGTTAATCTAAGGGTCTAAAACACAACCTAATCCTATAAATACACCCTAAGACTACCCTAATCCATACTAAAAATAGAATCTATGCCATCATGCCGCCAAAATGCAACTTAGAAGGAGCCTCCACTAATTAGAGAAGAGGGTTGCAAGCTAATCAACTACTAATCCACCTCTACTTCAACTCTAGCAACTATCTAAGGAGCTAATCTTGGAGTTTGTGAGTTTCTATCACTTTAATAACCAATTGTTAAACTAAGTAGATGAGATGTGATGAGATCATATGGTTTTGCTTGCGGATCAATGGGTTTTAGGTCATATGTTATGATGCTAGTTTGCTAATCACTATGTTTAACACTTATTCATGATGACACTATGTTTATGCAAGTTAAGTGTTTGGGTTTATGCATGTTAAGTGGTGGGTTTTATGCATGTTAAGTATTTGGTTTTATGCATGCTAAGTGTTTGGTTTTATGCAAGTTAAATGCTTGGTTTTATGCTAGAATCATGTGTGAAATAAGTGACATGACATGCAAGTTTAACCTATGAGTTTGGATCTATAATATGCATAATCTATGCAAGTTGTTTGGATTAGTGATATGCATAACATATGCGAGTTTACCTTTGTATGTCATACATATATATGCAAGTTCATATGTAACATGTTATGCAAGTTTGGTGGTTGATTATATGCAAGTTCATATGTAACATGTTATGCAAGTTTGGTGTTTGATTATATGCAAGTCTATATATGACATGTTATGCAAGTTTGGTGGTTGATTATATGCAAGCAACATGTGCAAGTTTACACCTTTGTATGTCATACATACATATGCAAGTTTACCCCTTTGTATGACATAAGTACATGTGCAAGTTCATCCCTTTTAGACCTATGACATGTATGCAAGTTGACACCTTTATGATAGGTCTATGACATGAACATTTATGCAAGTTACCATC
Organism: Allium sativum; assembly: GCA_030737875.1. NCBI lineage: Eukaryota > Viridiplantae > Streptophyta > Magnoliopsida > Asparagales > Amaryllidaceae > Allium > Allium sativum. The sequence continues at coordinate 704,313,432 of CM060922.1, read as the reverse complement.
TTTATGACATATGTGATTCATGCAAGTTTGGATTGGTTATTTATGCAAGTTGGGTTTATGGTCATATATGCAAGTTGACACCTTTTAAACCCATGATAATGCTAATGATTTGCTAAGTTGAACCCATTGTGTGTATGATGAATCTTCTCTTTTAAAGTATGTCATGTTAACGTATTTACGTGGGGACGATGGGGTAAAAATTAATGAACACATAAAATTGTGTGAAGTGGGTATGATTAAACATACCATAAAGTGGATGGACATAATTGGGAATTTACCTATTAAGTTAGGTCTACCCATATTATGGAATTGGGAATTTACCTATTGAGTTAGGTCTACCCATATTCTTAAATATTTGTAATTAATTAGGGATAATTAATACAAATTATGGGGGTGATTAATTAGGTGTAATTAATCGACTAAGACACGAGGTTGGACCCTTTTGTAGCATAAGACTGCCCGGAACCGACCGGCAAATCCAGCGGCTACAAATGATTGGCCCAATGTGAGAGGTCTTAGTCATAAACTAAATACGTGACAAGTGTAAAGACACGAGGTTAGACTCTGTTATGGTGTAAGGCTGCCCGGAACCAACCGGCATATCCAGCTGCCATAAATGACAGTCTAATGTGAGAGGTCTTTACAAAGGTTACGATCTTAATTAATTAAGAAACACTTAACCAAATTAGCATGTAGTGGGGCATGATGGGTTAAGTGGGTGCCTTGGGTGGCATGTAGTAACTAGTGGGGGTGCCTTGGGTGGCATGAGGAAACTAGTGGGTTGCCTTGGGTGGCAATAGAAAATACGATTAGAATACTTAACCAAAGTGGAACATGTAATTAAACATGATTAAAGGGTTAAGTAAGTGCCTTGGGTGGCATGTGGGAATCAAGTAAGTGCCTTGGGTGGCATGTGGAAATCTAGTGGGTGCCTTGAGTGGCAATTAAAGTATGATTAAATGACTTAACCAAAATTTATAACATGTAAGTGGACATGGTTAAAGGGTTAAGTGGGATTCACTAGAAATGACAAGCTTAGGTGGGTAGCTTGTGGGGGCCCATTTCAACCAATATCCCAAACGTTTCTTTGTGGGCTCGACCCAAGTCGAGGACGGGACACGCATATTGGGCTTGACTGTAAGAGGCCAAAACGGGTTAGCGGTGGCAACGCAAGTCCAACGGGTTTTATATGCGTGTGTGGACCCGGGCTGGTAAGTAAGACGTTGTTGCATCGTGTAGGTATAAGCCGTGCACCGTTGATATTATCAGGTTGCCACTTTGGGGGATGATACACCCCACTGTGGGGCCAGCACGGGTATCTACGTTAGAGAGCCGATCGCTTGGGGAGTAATGGGTACACCTAGTGGAGATAGGGGCAGACGGCACCTATGTAGTCAGCTAGGGGTACACGAAACTACTATTAAAAATTACTAAGTACACTTAGTGGGATCAACCTTTAAGTAGGAATTACCCTTGGGTGGGTAGAACTGGTGTGGTGCAGTGTAGGAATTACCCTTGGGTGGGTAGATCTGGGGTGGTGCAGTGTAGGAATTACCCTTGGGTGGGTAGATCTGGGGTGGTGCAGTGTAGTAATTATCCTTGGGTGGGTAAATGCGTCTTTACGGTTATCTTAGTTCATCCTAAGTCTAGTTGGCTGCTTAGTGTAGCCATTTATCCCCAGTCGTTACCGTATATCAAGCTTATGTCTTACTCTGGTTACTTTAATGATTGTATTGTTAAAGTTATAGGACACGCTCAGACTTATGTCTAACCCCGTTGTTTTTATCTTTTTTTCCCAACCCTCAGGTTATCAGAGTGGGCCTAGCACTAGGGGGCTTTGATCAGACTGCTTTATCTATCTTTTGGAGCTTGGACCGTGGATGTAAAGCTCAGTTTATCTTTTCTATTATGGCTATTAAGTTATGTAGTGGGATTATGTACTTTTGTTTTATCAGGATGGATATTATGTACTTGACTCTTGTTTATGGTTTTGGTGTAACCAAACATGTTTTACTTTCCGCTGCAATGAAATGATGTTTTAAATTCTCAAGTATTACTTATATCTGTCTTGTTGTAATTTTTCTGTTCTATATTCACTTAAAATACTCCACCGATGTTATGGCATTCCCTTAGTGAGTGACCGTAGCGGGTGTGGGGTGTTACAACTACCACCCTTGTTGCCCTCTTCTCTATCATCATTTTCTTCGTATACACAGACATCTGCTTCTTCATGGTCACTATGATCACTACTTTTTCCATCTCCAACGGCACTACTATCGTCGTTGTTCTCTTCTCCATCACTTGAACTATGCTCGGAGTTATTGGCTTCAGATTCAACTGCTTTTCTTTTCTTTTGCTCTTCCAATATGCATTGCCTTTCCTTAGCAAGTTTCTACCTATTAGAAGCAGTAGGCGGTACACGACCAGATGTAGACAAAGTCGGGTTCCTACAATTAGTCACATAAACAATTTAGTTATACACCGGCAACAAAATACGACAACATACTACCGACTTTATTAGTAAAAAAGGGTACAGAGCCATTGTTTAAACACCATGTAAAACCCAAATTTTAATCCAAATTTCGACAACAATTAACCGAATTTATAATAAAAAAAACGACACAGCATTGTCGTATGCATACCTAAACAAATCCCAAACCATAGAATCCCTTTTCAACCATAAGTCGACATCAATCGACCGTTTTTAATACCTATATTCGACCAAAACATACTGAAACAAAAAACTTAACACTTTGAAAAAATAAAAAATAAATACGGCAAACAGAAGCCGATTTTGAGTTATAAAAACAGTGACAACACGCCGAATACTACATCAGGAAAAAATTTCATATTCCAACAAATTTACCCACCCAAAAGCGTTACCTATCAACCGTATTTTCTGCAAATCGAACAAAACCCCCCACCGTTTTTCCTTCTTCCCCCAAACCCTACCACACACTAACTCGTTGCTCACAACTGGTAATACCAAACTCTACCGTACCATACAGCTACTAATACCAAGTAAAATTAACATTAACCTACTACAAACATACCTCCTCGCCACGACTTGCTCTTTGGCAATGGACTCCGTCGTTTTCCTCTGAGTATGCTTGAATCGCACCATGTTTACTTCCAAATCAGAGAAGAACCTGAGCTTCGAAGAAGGGAAGATGGATTTTTCTGGAAAGCGCGAGTGAATGGATATTTGAGCATGAGTTTTGAAATGCGTGAGTTTGAATGGAAAACTAAACGTTATAACATGGTTAATTTTGTCCCTTAAAAATATAAACTAGTGTTGCCCCTTAATATAAACAAATTGTCAGGTGTCTACTTAAAATTTGTTTTCCCTTAACTGAAAAAGGGAGAGTCAATACCAATACTCTTATTAATATCTCGTTTATTCTATTTCCATTTTCCTTTCCCCAATCCGACCGTCTTTCCTCTTTGGAAACCTAGCCCAAAGAAAAATTCATTTATTCTTGTATGATGGTGGCTGCATCCACTATCTCTGTTAACATCGCATCTAAGCAGGAAATAAAGTGAGAAATCTAATATAACCACTAATGATTTGGATCCATGCGGATGGCAGCAATTCAGGTTTGCAGATTTCCAAAATCCTTGTTTTAGCTATTATTTTTATTCATTGCGTTTACATCAACTTAAGATCGCGTTTCCGTTAAACTGATTTTGTTGCTGTTTGTATTTTTTAATACATTCAAATTTTGGCTATCTGACATCTTTGGGTTATTGCAAAATTTTGATAGTTGTAGTCTTATTAAAACCAAAGAACGTGCTTATGAGGAAGAAAAGCCGCAGTCTACTTCAGCATCAGAAAAAAATTAGAGATAAAAATGCTTTAAGGTTCATTTCTAAAATTTTTGCACTGTGCTAAATTGTTTGATTTAACTGTGAAAAAAATTAGGATAAAATTATTTACTGCTTCTATACTTTGAGTTATTATTGAATGTGTTTTTTGATGTTACATTACATGAGAAGTTGCACTCATCAAGTGTTAAAGAGGTTTGGTAAATAGTTTATGATTAATGTTTAACTGTAGATATTCATAAGTTAAGCGTTCCATACAAGTCACTAAACACTTTTTTGTTCTCTTTTTAGTTTTCACATGAATCAAAGCTGTTGTTCAAATTGCAAGAAGCATCATACATAGTTTCTATTGTCAGTGTTTACAGAATACAACTATTCCTGTAAGTGATAATCATTATAAGAGATCTTCCCCTAGGAGCTATATTCTTTCATTTCTCAGAAACATAAAACCAAGTGAGTTAAAGCATTTATTGTGCATACTCATGTACCAGTGAACCTATAAAATGCATATGTGGCATTCAAATTTAGTACGATGTATCGAGTAAAAGCACAGTCCTTGTACACATTATGTACATTTGTAGGCTTTCCGTGAAGTAGAATATTACGTCGAAGCGACACAATAACAATGACTAAGTATAATTATGCTTAGCAGAAATCTTATGTAAATCATTTTCTCATGTTTCCGGCTAATCCAGTTTATTCATTTTTCTTCTATTGATAAACGATGAAATTGTTTGAGTGACTATATATATATATATATATATATATATATATATATATACGTGCGTGAGTGAGTGAGTGAGTGAGTGAGTGCGTGCGTGCGTGCGTGAGTGAGTGAGTGCGTGCGTGCGCGAGCGAGCGAGCGAGAAGCTGGAATTATGATTCAATTAAAAAGCTAAATTTGGTACTGTAAGCCAATGATGAGCCCTTCACATAAATTCACAAATGTTAAAAGAAAAAAGGAGAAGGGAAAAAAAAATCTTATTGCTTCCCTATCCATCTATGTGTCCAAAATCAGTAGCTTTTATCCAAATTAGATTGAGGCTACTCTGGAAATAAATAGTTACTAAAGAGTAGTATATGAATGTTCCTTTTGAATGCGTGAAGTAACTTCCTAAACATGAACCAACCACACATGCAAATATAATGGGAAAATAATATATTTTATGTTATATTTTTGTTTAATATATAATGAATTAAGTATAATAATATAATAGAAGTTGGAAAGGTTAAAATTTTCTTTTATATTTTAGATATTGAGATAGCAATCAAAAAGGTGTATCACTGTTCTAAGGTGAGTAATATGCATAAAGATTTGATCAAGAAATCTTAATGCAATGGATTGTTACTTTTACACAAGATCACTTAATAAATTTCATTAAAAGTTCCAGAGTATATTGTGGTGGCCTGGATAATTTATATAGGCAGTTTGCGAATAATATGGACATTTAGAGGATATATTAATTTAGATATCAGAAAAGGTGACACATGATTTGAATTGATGTAAGCAAAATTTGTTGATGACTATATTTTCTTCTTTGCACAAGAAATAATTTCTTTTACGCATGCCTACACGGCAAGTCTATTTAATGCTCATTCTTTTTCCCATGTTGTTCATGTGTAAGTCAAACTAATGGCATTATAAATTTATTTTCCTTTCATCTTTTTTATTTTCAGCAAATGTTTTCTTTCTTATGCTTACGTGATAACTCCTCATGTTAGAAATTCATAATGGTCTCTTGCTTCTTTTTTTGTAACCGGTTTTTTTTTTTTTTACTAATTCGACATTATATGACTATTGTATTGATACTCTCGTATGATGAACATTGAGGAACGGATTACTTACCTTGTACTCCCAAGATTGTTTGTTGAAATGCGTGTACGCTAGTGTTTCTTCTATCTGAATTCTGCCATTTTAGTTAGAAGTTTTCCAATTACTGTTATTTACTATAATCAAATGATGTAAGTTTTATAATTGATACTATTATTTTTGAATGTAACAACTTCCCACAAACTCACGGAATGAGCTTCCAAGCGTTATACTGCTCCTTTTCAATCTCTAGATTATTGAATTGGATGAGCAAGCTAATATTGATGCATGACATAATTTTGTTCTTTAGGATGTATCATATATGCAAAGGTAATTTTTTTTTGCTTTATTAGTATAATGATTTGTTTTGTTGTGAGTATTTAAGTTTTGGATATAAAATAAACCAAACAGTAAAAGGTTAAATCTATCTGAAATGAAATATAGTAAAACATTTTCTCTTTTGCTCTTTTCAGTGTACTTAACAATCCCAAGTCCAGGTGAAAATTAAAGTGTAAACTTTTTGACTCCAGAACTCGATCTAATTCGATGCTTAAAACAATAAAATGTGAAGTGTTGCCAATAGAAATTAAAGCACTTTAATTTAGCATCACTTCCAACTGTGAAAGTAGTCTGCACAATTACTCATATTTCACAGATAAGTTAGATATGAAACCAAAATATTTTCTGTGTGTGCAGGTTTTGCATCTTCATATTCATGACTCTAACGTAATATTTGGTCAATCTTATGCATGATTCAAATGGATCACACCTTGACTTGACCGAGAAAGGGCATAGTGACCAATTTGGAGCAATTCATTGAGGTGGTTATAAATTAGTGCACTTTTACTATATCTGTTCTGTTACTTATATGATTTGTTTAGTGCTTTAGTTTACATTATAATTCTTTATTTCTAATTCATCTATAGATTAGTCAGTTAAGTTCTCATTAGTACCGAAGACTGCTTTACTAATTATGTTCGTGGAGAAAACAATTTTTTTAGGTGGAACGCAGGATTATATCATATAGTAATATAGTTATGAAAGAATCATTAGTTTTGATGCCTGCCGTGTGTTTAACTGAGTTCATCTACTTCTTAACAACCATTTTGTCTTCTAATTGATCTTTTATCATTTATATCAAATCAAATGGAAATATTGAATGTTCTCTTGCCCATTTGCACTTTGTATGTATGGTACAGTATTTCATCGATGGTTACCTCTTTTATGTATGCATTATGTGTTTTCTTGGAAATATGTACAAGGACTGAAATCAGATTTAATATTGGTTTGTTATTTTATTTTCATGCATTTTTATTAACATTGAACTTTAGAAGGGATAGGAACTGGGACTAAAATTTAGAATTTCTCTTATTTTTCAAAAATATTTTGGGACTATGTCCCAGTTTAGGCGAATTTTCTTTGTGCAGAACCTTACAAGTCATCTCCGTAACATTGCAATTTCACCCAAGATAGAATTTGGATTATTATTATTTTAGTATTCGGTTATGAAACTAACATAGTTTGCAGGCTGTTGCGTTGAATTTCCTTAGCATCCTTTAGCTTATATTGTTTGTCTCATTATCTTTTAGTAGTTGGATTTTAACCCTTGTTGAATTTCCTTAGCATCCTTTAGCTTATATTGTTTGTCTCATTATCTTTTAGTAGTTGGATTTTAACCCTTGGTATTGTAGATATTGTTGTCTTTACTAAATATTGCAAGTGTCTGGAACTCAGTTTGTTCCACTATTATAGTTGTTTCTTCAGTTTTTCCTTGAACATTGTAAACATAACGCTACTTGTCTTGGTGGCGTCTGTAATGCTCTTAACATTTTAGTTCAGTCAGAAACAACTAGACAACAACTGTAGTTGTTTTTGTTCAGCTTTTCTTGGCATTTGATTTGATTTTGACATAATTAAGGAACTTTGGTTAAGATACTATAATATAATATAGAGGTTGAATTTTCCTTACATTTTATAGCTATAGATCAGTTCATCCCACCTAACAATAAATATTCTCTAAGCAGTATGGTTCAGTATGTTTCTTCGTCTTGTTTCTAACTTGTGAAGCATACATGAAGAGGAAGGATTGACACTCATTTTTCAACAAATATTGTTTGCTATTAGAAGTTAGTGTGTGTCCTATCTTTGTTTAACCCAATGATTATCTGATATGTAATATTTGACTTTGGAATTTTAGGCGCTTATTTAAGAAGTAATTTAGTAATTTTTATTTAAGGTTGAAAGTTGTATAAAACTTTTCATCAGCTAGAAGAGTCTTTCTGTTTTTTTACAGAGCATGCCTATCTATAATATGGCCACAGAAAATACTTGTCTTTCGTTAAAAAAGAAAATTCTAAGGAGTGAATATTTTGTTTCGCTTGGATTATGATGCCTCAGTTGAAAACGCAACAGGCAAATTTATGTAACACATGGCTTTAAAAAAAAAAAAAAAAAATCAACTGAAGAGATACCTTTTGTCCAACTTTTATAATTTTATATAGAAATATTTTAATCCTCGTTGGAGTTTGTAGGCGAAACTTGATCCGATGAGTCATAAAGAAGACATCTTATCCAAATCCAGTTAAAGGGAATTGCTGGATTAGTAGATGATACATGCCTCAGTTATTAGAGAGTTTATGTCAGTTGATAGTTTCTCATGTTCCATTTGCAGCTAATGCAATTGATTGAGGGAGTGGAGTTGAAGCATCACTGAGCGATGAAAAATGTTCCCCATGAAGCTGACAAAGCTCCCAGAGTGAGATATAGGATTGCAGCAGTGAGTGACTTTATAGAAGTTTCTGTAGATGTATACATTGTATTTTGTGTTTATATATGCATCCAGATAGCATAATCAGTTGATGTATTTTTTTATAATGTTATGTATTTAGATGATTTGATTTTTGGTTGGATGTTTCATTCGGTGGTAATTTGTACTTGGTGTATAACTAGATGTTCATGCTTCATCTATTACATGACCACCGGTGGTAGTTTAAGCGTTTTGATTTTTATTTTATTTTAAATAATATGTATAATATCGAGGGCGTTTATTACTATCTGAATTTGTTTTTTAGCTGTTCGTTTTACGTGGCAGCATGCAATAGTAGGGGCAGAATTATGGTTAGTTTTGCCTTTAATTATCTTTAGGGACTTTGGCTTTTTAGCTAGAGGTGAGAAAAAAACCAAAATAAAACCGAAATCGAAACTGAAAATCAAAAAACCGAACAGTACTAATATTTCGGTTTCGGTTTTAGGTCCAAATCAAACCGAATTATATAAAATGTTGTACATTGTCTCTTGCTGCATATTGTTTCATATTATATATATAGTATATACACACTAGTCACTGTTTCACTCATTTGATTTAGCTGAATATAGGATTAGGGGTAGTCTAAAATAAAATATTCATTTTTTGTTTTTGTAGATTCTTGGATGTTTTGAATTGAAGATGAAAGTTAAAGTACAAGTAGACTATTTTCTAGAATTCCAAGTTGTAGCTGGTCTGCTGTAGTGTGGTTCATTAGAGTGTTTCTGCTCATTTCCTTTTTTTGCTTCTTGTCTTCGGCTTAGAGCTAGCTAGCTTAGCTTTGTACTACTTTGGATGACTTTATTAGTCTGTACTCTGTAACATGTGCCTTAATACACTCGGTTGAAACAATTTATTATAATTTCTTTTATGGTTGTTAAAATTTATAATATTTTTCGTTTAAATCGGTTTTAAAACCGAAACCGAACCGATAAAAACCGAAATCGAGGTTTTAAAACCGAAACTGAAACTGATGCTTTGGTTCGGTTTCGGTTATCAATTTTTAAAACCGAGGTCTTTCGATTTCGGTTTCAGTTTTACTTCAAAATCGAACCGAACCGAACTTTGTTCACCTCTATTTTTAGCTGTTCATTTTACCTGGCAGCATGCAATAGTAGGGGGCAGAATTATGGTTAGATTTGCCTTTAATTATCTTTAGGGACTTTGCCTTTAGAGGCATACGCTTAACTAACCATAATTAAGCCCCTACTATTAAAATAAAATAACCTTTTTTGCCTTTAATTCAACTGATAGAGGCAAACCTATTTGTCGTTGATATTAAAATTTCCAGCTGTGTTAATAGCTGATAATAAACACTAACTGAATACATTCCAATGTAAAAAAAACAATGCTGCAATATATCAATTAATAAAATTAAAAATAACAAAAGATCAGCAAAAGTTGATACTAACAAAAGAATTCTACCATAAATTGATATTTGAACTAACAGAAAACTAAACGAAATAACAGAACTGATAGTTACTGTAGCTAAAATACAATACTAACAGAAACCAGCTGTTTTACACAACACTAACACAACATCAATACATAAAACACATAAAAATAAAAGCGTACATAGCTTACCATTTTTAGCAGAGCGTTCATTGAAACACCTGATCATCCCTTTAAACGAGTAGCATCTAAAAATGTTATAACTCAGCAATGCTTATAATCAAGTAAATTTCTGCAAAAACCAATGAAAACTCTCTCAAATTGAGCATTCACATTCATATTGACATAACTGTGTGAATTATGTTCACATTCATATTGACATAACTGTGTGAATTATGTTTCTTCAAGGCATCTCAGTGCTAACTTAAATCATTGTATGACATAGCAATAGCATCATGAACATGCAATTGCATCAAAGCAAGTTGTTTTCTGGAATAAGCAAAATAAAAGTATTCTCTGCTAAAGCCATCTATTATATCTCTAGGCTTTCTACTGATACAATCACAAGTCTCATCAATAATTACTGAACTAACAATTTTACTAGAAGGATGTGGATTATTCATATTTTTAAGGTCATCCCGCAAGAATGATCAGTAGCAAATTTCTAGTGAAAAATCTATTAAGTTATCTGAAACGGCAACATGCACTTCAAAAGGACATCCACTCGTAGACAAGGAACATATAACACTAATTGTTATAAAATTATTCTATAAAAGCACCAACTCATTTCCCTTTTGAATTTGATATGTCAGTAAACGTTCTCTAAAATCATTAGCACATCATTCCAGACCAATTGTAAACCATCACCATAACAGCAAATAGCTCACACATCAATCATAACCATAACCAGAAATCATTGAAAGGAACATGGGCCTTTCAAATTGGTAGCAGAGCCAAATGATGGGCAAGAAGCATATCTCCATCATTCCGGAAAATGAAAACTACTAGCAGAAACTTTGATTTAATTGAAATTCTTGTGATACATCTGCACACTGTTAGACTTTATACCAACCACAAAAGTGCAAAATAATTTTTTGTCAGTAAACATAACAGAATTCTTGCATTTTCTTTATGACAGTGGCAATCCAAAAATATTTTTCGAACGCGAATGATATCAGTGTGTCGTGAATAATGAGGAATCATAAAAATAAAGGGTCCTGCTTAATAATTTGCGTCCCTGGCTATAAACTTTTCAGTTATTAGTTAGCCTTCGCTAAGTCATTTTCCATTTTGATAGCGACATATATAGAGCATGTATTATCTCGCATCAAGCGATTGTACTAAATTAGCTTGCGTGTTGGATTGACTGTAAGAATCAGAATTTTTATAATAACTGAAAAGAATCTTGGTTCATAAATTTACTGTTACAGAGGAACAACGTTCCTTTGGAATGAGGGCACAGAGAAGAAGAACGAGGAATGAAAACCTGTATTTCCAGCTTTAGAATATTAAAAGGCATACTAGTGAGTGAATGATTAGCTTTCTTTATTCTGAATTTTGACGAGTGAACTTTTCTTATAATTCTTTCTACTTCTCTCCTTCTTTATTCTGAATATTAAAAGGCATTTTAGTTAATAATTCTATTTTAATCCTTGCATCAATAGTACAATTTTTTGTCTTATAGCTACATAATTTGGTAATAATAAGCGTATGTAATATGATAGTCCGAAGGTTAGGCTTGGTTAGCCTTTGTCATGAAGGGCCTCTTGGTGAAGATTTATGAGCTGTTGTGAAACGAAATACACACTTTGATTAACAGACCAGAGTACATGTTTTATATTTTGGAACTTGCACTTTTGCACCATGCGCGTAGCTTTTATTGTTTCAAAATCTGCAAAATAATAAAACAGAGAAAATCTTCTTCATTGTTGTTCTCATATTTCTCATATTCTTTTTGCTAAAGAAATATTTCCCTTTCCCGAAATTTGAGGCCCTACTGTGAAAATTTTGAACCAAGATATGCATGAAGACTGAAGAGTATTTATTTTGGGTATTTCATGAACTTCATGGCTAGCTGGCACATATGTCATTTGCAATACATCATCAAATCAGCAATTTCTATATATGAAAAATGTCTTATTTGCTGATCTGAAAGCTCACAACGCTGCGCAGCAGCTTCACACTTTGCCGGAACTAAGACATCAGTGCAATATATATCTTGATTCTTGTTAAATATAACTACACCGGGATAAAATGTGCATGGTATATACATCGTTTATGCTGTATACTCATAATATTTGCATAATCATAGGTTGATATTCGTTTTCTTTATTTAAGATTACAATGACATGACAGATGGTCGAGAATCTGTTTGAATGTGGGTGAAGCGCAGACATAAATGTATTTATAGATTGGATATATGCTTTGCATGGAGCCTCTTGAAGAAACTAGGAATGAAATGGAACACAAAATATGAATAGATTCTCTGTATGAACATGATATTTTGGTCCATCCAAATCTGTAACCTGCACTTGCACATTATAAAGCGGAATCTTCCTATACCTGCACTTCTACAAAAAAAGAGCTTACTGCAACCTCTATTTTTTTAAAGTTATGAAAAAAAAGAACATTTTTAAAGGAAACAAGAGATGGAAAACAAGGATTTTTACAATTTTTGTACAGAAAGCGTTGCAAAACGTTGTTTTTTACAATCCTTTTTTTTGTTTTTGTTTTAAGAAGATGTGATGGTACAATTTTACAAATTTTGTTACAAAAAGAAAACATTATTTTTTATAACTTTCCCCTGAATGTTATTCATGTTAATTTACTTGTATAACTAACTTCACTCATAGGTTGTAAAAATATTTGAGTAATATAAGAAAATGCACAATCAACATTAATTTTTCTAACTGTTGAAAGTTTTTCCCCAAAATTATTTAAATCCTTCATAGGGGAGGTTGCAGAGGGTGAAAACTTTCATAGGGAGGGCCCAGACCAACTTCCCTTTCCAAAACTGGTATATCTAGCTCGTATTTGAATTTGAATTCAAACCGATAATAAGAACAATAATTTCATCAGGATTTAATTGTAAAATTGATTCCTTCAACTTAACTTGCATCACTGGCTATAGGCTTTTCAGTTGTTAGTTTGCCTTCGCTAAGTCATTTTCCATTTTGATAGCGACATACATATTAACATATAGCATATTATCTCGCATCGAGTGATTGTACTAAAATAGCTTGCGTGTTGGAGATAGTGTAAGAATCAGAATTGATACAATAATGGAAACGAATCTTGTATAACACCAATCATTGCAAAAATATTCCGATCTTCCTTTATTTTGTAACTGAAATACTCTTTGTCGCGGTCTATCCCCATACGCCAGGATAATCTTTGATATTTATTTTGTATCATCACAGCATTCATCAAAATGTTAAACCACGCTAATTCATCGATTTACTGTTATACACGAATTTTTATGACACGGATACAAGGTAACGAAGATAGCAAGTGGAATGATGAGTGGTCCTTATTCTGAATTTTGATATTAAAACTTAGTTGCTTCTTCTTTTTTGTTAAAAAAAAACTTCTTAGTTGCTTCAGACTTTCACAGAACTAAGATATATGTATAATGTATGTATCTTGTTAAATATACGTGCACCAGGATAAAATGTGCAAAAAAGTGCATGGTATATAGTTCGAGCATTAGAGTCATAAATGTATGAATCGTTCACGACGTATGCTTATAATTAACATCTATATTCAGAGGTTTATGTTCTTTTTCTTTGTTTAGGAATACAATGACATGACAGATAGCTGAGAATCTATTTCCCTCTGGGTGAAGCGCAGAAATAAACATTTCCATAGATATGATATGCTTTGCAAGAAGCCTACTGAAGAATTTGAGAATGAAACGGAATACAAAATATGAATAGATTCACAGCGTAAACATGATATCTTGGCCCATCCAATTCTGTAACCTGCACTAGTACATTATGAAAACGGAGTCTTCCTCAACCTGCAACTGTACATTGTTACACATAGACAGTCCAACCAAAAAAAAAAAAAAAAAAAGTTGTTCACTCAACCATAAAATCAGTAGAGGTACCTGTAAATGAGACCTGGCTGTATTTTTAAATGAAAATTTATTTACCTATTTGCAAAATTGATTTTGCATAAATATGTTTTTATGATAATGAAAATCAATCTAACAACCTATTGTGTGGCAATTCAATGTTTACGGCTATATGTCTTGATGATTGAAGTTCACATATCTAAATCCAATGTGTGGCCTTGTAAAAATGCATGCTAACACTAACAAATCTCTAATTCAACAAACATGTTGCTACTGGTCAAATGTTGAAGCAGGAGGAGTATCAAAATATAAATAGGAGATAAATGGAGAACAATTTTATTATTTCAATGCTTAATTGTATTCTTGCATTCTTACTTGCTTACATTACAACAAAATGACCACATATTTATAGTAGACTACATACATTTACAAATAGACATGATCTTTCAAATGGACACGACACTTCACTGAACGGACACGATTCTTCACTGAACGAATACAACTATTCATTGGACGGACACGACTTTTCACTTTGACTCTTAAACTTATCATATAATATTGGTTTATTCCAAAATCAAATTTGTCATAGAACGTCAAAGAGGAACAAACACCAACAAAACTTAATTAACTCAATTTTTAAAAAGAAAACAAAAAATTGTTGAAAATGACCAAATAAAACTCTAATAGAAGAAATAGTAGAAAAAAATAATAGAAGAAAAAAAAAACATATCTAAATTGGAAAAATTCCAATATCGAACATAAACAAACGAGAATGAAAAGTTCGGCGAACTTATAGAATCGGGTAGGACACTAAATAAAATTGAATCGGAAATTTTAAGTACAAACTTAGTGATCAAAGAGAAATAAAAGAGAAAATGTGTCCATGGACAAAAGAAAGCATTCTGCAATTGGGTTTTTTATTTTATTTTAAATATAAGTTTTTGTCCTTCAAAACAATATATTGGTTGGCCGAGCTTTCAATAAAGAAAATGTCTTTGAGTTTGTACTTCGAAATATTTTTCTGTTTGGTATTTATAACAGATGCATAGCGAAAACACATATGGTATTACTACTAGAAAAGGTGCAGAATAGTGACGGCAATTTCTGATAACTCCGACGCCATTGCGACGCCAAAAAAGACAGGGGTTGGAATGGCGTCACAAATTGTTGTAAATTGGCGTCGCAATTCTGCACCTTATAGCTATAGTGATGCATATCAAAAAATTGTAAAATTAATTCATTTGACTTAATTTGCATTATTGGCAGTAGTTTATTCGATCTGTTGTTAGTTAATCTTTTACCAAGCCATCCTCCATTTCGACAACAAAATATATAGCATAATATCTTGCATGGAGCAATTGTACTAAAATAGCTTGCGTGCTGAAGAGAGTGTCAGTAATGAGTAAACACAACAGAGTTCTTGCATTTTCTTTATGACAGTGGCAATCCATAAATATTAGCAGAACGCGGATGATGTCAATGTCGTGAATAATGACTAATGAGAATCATAAAAGTAACCGGTCCTGCTTAATAATTTGCATCACTGGCTATAGACTTTTCAGTTGTTAATTAGCCTTCGCTAAGTCATTTTCCACTTTGATAACGACATATAGATAGCATATTATCTCGCATCGAGCGATTGTACTTAAATAGGTTACGTGTTGGAGAGAGTGTAAGAATCAGAGCCACTATAATAATGGAAACGAATCTTGTATAACACCAATCATTCCTGATCTTTCTATATTTGCAGCTAAAATCCTCTTTGTCGCGGTCTATCCCCTTATGCCTGGATGATCTTTGATATTTATTTGTATCATCAGCGTTCATCAAAACGTTAAACCACACTAAGTCACAAATTTACTGTGGTATACGAATCTTTATGACACAGATACAGGTAACAAAGGGAGCGAGAGGAATGGAAACCTCTCTTTCCTGCTCCCGAATAATAAAAGTAGTGAATGATGTGTAGTCTTTATTCTGAAATCTTTCTTTCCACTTCTTCAATCCTTGCATTTTCAAAATAATATGATATTTTTCCGAAATTCAAGTACACCTTTATCTTACAGTCTACATATTTTGACTAACTTCATATTAGAAGAGCAATAATTGTACTGGTGAATGATAGTCTGAACTTAGGATACTTTAATGACTACATTGTTCTTACTTTTTTCTTCCTTTTAATATTCACTTATAATTTTCCTTACATTCCATAATCAAAACGGTAGGCTTTATATATAGAAGCCTTAAATGACACTTCATTTAATAGACATCTCATTTCACTAAGAGACACACAAACCTTCATATGACTCTTGAAACATAAAAGACACATCACTTACAAACCGACACTTAGAATTAATGAACTAATAAATTTTAAATTATGTTTCCAACACTTTCCCTTTATTTGAAATTTCTCTTCGATTTGTTGAGATAATAAACGAAACACTTTCACTTCGATTTGTGATGCACTTTCTCATTACCTTCAAATTTTATTTTATTTTTTAATATTGGAAAACTTTCTCTCCATGGTGCACTTTCTCACCAACAACTCTAAAATAAATTTTCTTCCACAGCCACTTGTGTCATGTTCTCTTTCTCTTTAAAGATCTTTTTATCCCCTCTCATCAACCAAGCTTTAATACCATGCTAGAATTTTATATAAAGAGGAGGAGAGAGATAAAACACAGAATACTTTAATGACTACATTGTTCTTACTTTTTTCTTCCTTTTAATATTTACTTATAATTTTCCTTACATTCCATAACCAAAATGGTAAGCTTTATATATAGGAGCCTTACATGACACTTCATTTAATAGACATCCCATTTCACTAAGAGACACACAAACTTTCATATGACTCTTAAAGCATAAAAGACACATCACTTATAAGCCGACACTTAGAATTAATGAACTAATAAATTTCAAATTATGTTTCCAACAGTTCATAGTATGGATATATAAAGGGCCATGGCCCATAAGACAAAAAAAATGCACAATTATTAAGGACTTGAACGGTTGGAATTTATTTCTTGTTTCTTTTTCATACTTTTATAATGAAGTGGAAATCAGAAGAAGGCAACTGTAACAAGCAGGTGAGAATACAAGTTCCTGTGATCGTACTCTTCAAATTGGACATAAAAGATCATAGATTCGAAATCTGTGTATCGTGATTCGAATATATATATATATATATATATATATATATATATATATATATATATATTGACGTAGTATGTTGCATGATACCTAGCTTTGTACACGAACACATAGTTTAAGGCGAGAATACATGTTTTGCATTAGCTTTTTTTGTTCCAAAGTCAGCAAAAACATAAAAAAGAGTAAATCTTTTTCATGGTTTTACTTATATATATCATGTTCTTTTTGTTGTAGAAATATATTTTTCTTTTCCCAACATTTGGGAGCCTCTACTGTGAAAATTTTGGGCCAAGATATGTGATGGAGTATTTATTTTGGGTATTTCATGGACCTCATAGCGCATTTAGACCATAACCAACCATCCGTTCTGTTCAGTTATTCTCTCTCATGTTCTGAAACTGGTCCAACGAGCCGAGCACCCAGAAGGAGAGAACCAGCCACGGACTGGTTGGGAAGTAGGGATACAACGGCAAAGATATTGCCGTTATAATATTACAACGGCAAAGTCTTTGCCGTTGTAATATTATAACGGCAAACACTTTGCCGTTATAACATTATAACGGCAAAGTGTTTGCCGTTATAATGTCCCCCCCCCCCAAAACCCTCGCCGCCACCCCCCTCAGCTCCATTTCTCCTTCTCCTTCTTCAAACCCGAAAATCCATTTCCCTCCCCCATTTTTCACCCAATTTTCTCCACCAATTCACCAATCCGTCAGTTTTTAACCAAATTAACTAGCTTGTGTGAGATATTAGTTCGAAAATATGGCTAGATTACTAAAAAAATTCGCCAAAAAATTCATGCACGGCGACGATCGTGGCGCCGGCGGGAGTGGTGAAGGTGGTAGTGGCCAACAGCCAGTGCTCGGAATAGAAGACTTACTTGTAGCCGCCGAAAACATGGAGAACGAAGAAGCAGAGGTGCAACATGGAGGCGGTCATCGGGGACGTGGCGGGCGTAGAGGCGGACGAGCAGGCAGGGCACGTAGGGGTGTTGGATCAGTTGCCGCTAGAGAGGGCCAACTCGATGGCTATGTGGATATGAACCTCAGCGCCGCGAAGCTTCCTGCGCTATCCAACTTTCGCATTCTTCCAGATGACGAAGTACACGTTAGCACGCAGTCGAGTTTGGCTGTAAGTATTTTTAGTATTATTTACATAGTATTCTTTGAGTGTTATATATTGGGTAGATGTTATAACATTTTGTTGAACCGTTAACAGTCGCGGAATATACGTCCACGTGGTTCGTTAGCGACCACACTTAGATATTATCATGCACACTTGGCGGGTAAGGAGGGGGTCGCAGGACTGTTACATACTCTTGGATTTCAATTTTTTCTAGGTAATATTATAGACCTTTTAATGAAATAAGTGGATAATTTAGTAGTCATATTTTATCTTATTGTGCGATTTGCTATTTTAGGAATAAACCATGTTATAAATGCCGATGTCCAATTGTGTGCGGCCATTGCTCTACGGTGGTACAAAACCACCCACACATTTCACTTTCCTTGTGGTGAGTTAGGACTTACACCGCTTGATTTCTCCATGCTTACTGGTATTAGCATTGGAGTAAGTGCTTATCCTCAACTGCCTTATGACGATGGTCGATGGCGTGATCGTGCACTTGTTCATGATCTACTGCCTCATTTGGATGTTTCTGCTACGTCGTATCAGGCAGAAGGCGCTATTAGAGTGAGCGCGATCCGTGCGGCTATGGACAGGATACTCGAGCACTACTCTGTTGATGACGACTTGGAGCTTGCTCGATTATTTGTGTTATACCTTATGGGTAACCTTTTCTTTAGTTCTTCGAGCAGTAGCGTTCCTGTGGGGTTTTTTGCGGTCGCGGCTGAGATATATGCCGATGGGGCGATTTTATATGATTGGGGCACACCTATCCTTGCATACCTATACAGATGTCTCGACATGCAGTGCACCATCACTGATTCTCAGGTTTCTTTATTTGGATTCTGGGAGTTGTTACAGTATTGGTACTTTGAGTACTCTAGGAACTTTCATTTTATCACCCGTATTGCTGACCCATCGACCTTTTTCCCCCGTATATGCTTTTGGACTGCGGACAACCGGGGGCCCAGAGATAATGAGTCACGCCATGTGTTTCCCGTTGCCCATAACCAGATTGAGCTGAGGATGTATAGGGATCAGATTCTATGGCATCCATTTGAGCAGAGTACATCCATCGATCTTGAGATCATACAGATTGCTAGGATGCTTGCCGGACGGAGATTTCCACTTATATCTTGTCCCGTGGCGCTAGGTGCTTATTGGTATCTTGGTGAGAGGTGCTGGAGACAGTTGTATGACTTCGATGCTATTCCGGATGATCCACACCCACATACTTATCGGTGTATGATTTACCCGACGGAGCAGCTAGATATAGCCAGGACAGCAGGCTGGTGGACGGCTGAGAGCTTTGTTATTATCGGGGAGTGTTACCTTACCTTCTGGCGTTGATTTTTCACCGGGTCCTCAGATACGATTACGCATGCAGCATCGATTGATTTAGTAGGGCCATCTGCTATACGACACGGCATACGTCCACCTGTTGTCGAGGATGTTACCCAGTCCAGTCAGAGTTTTCGTGCAGCTGATCATGTGGCGGCCGCCAGTCATTTTGGATGGACCATGGCAGTGCCCACCATTGGACCGGATCGTTACGTTGACGTGTTTCATCCTCCGGCCCATCACGATTACCCGGATCCTACACAGGTATCATATCATGATCTGTATGATATGCAGATGAGGATTAGGCATACGGGCTATATAGAGCATAGGCGTAGCCTAGATTACTATGATGGTGAGCTACGTCGTGTTGCAGAGGAGGCACGACAGCAGCAGGCGCACTTAGAGGCCCAGCTTGAGGCAGAGCGCAAGAGACTTCAGGACTTGCAGATGTATTACCACCATAGGTCTAGTGCTGGGTCCAGTCAGCATCCAGATGTTGGTGATCATGAGAGACGTCATCGGCGCCGCACACGTCCACGTACACATTCAGATGACTCGGACGAGTGAGTTACTATCACTTTTATGTACTTTCGCAGTTGTCAGGTGTATGGTCCTACTGTTGGAGTAGACATTCTGCATTTTTTGAGTACCAGTGTTATGTACTTTTGTTGTATTACCACTGTTATGTACTTTTGTTGTTCTACGTATTCCTAGTTGATAGTTGTCTGTTCTTGTTGTTTGAGTAGACGTTCTGTATTTGTTCACTACCATGATTATGTACTTTCGATGTTTTACGTTTTCGCAGTTGTCAGTTGTATGTTCCTATTGTTTGAGTATGCGTTCTGTATTTGTTAACTACCGCTATTATGTGCTTTCGATGTATTTTGTGTACGTTTTGATTATGTTTCTGTGTAGAGACTACATTTGGTTATGTGTAGACACTGTATTTATGTGTAGAGAATGTTTTTGTGTAGAGCCGGTATCTTCTGTTGTTCTAGTTCCTGTAAGAGTTATTTGGAATGTAATAACGTTTGAATTTGATGTTGAACAAGGTTTCCCTCTTCTCGTGTAGAAATGCAAAATTCTTAAACAGCACGCCAACATAACAAGGTTTACATATAACTCCATATTCTACGCACAAACAGCAAAGTAAATAGACAGTAAAACAACAATAAAATCACAATACCATAAGCCTACTCAGTTCCATAGCGGGTCAACCAACTGTAGCGTAGTTTATACGCTTCGTAACCAACGAACTCCTCACCATACTCGAAAAGGTAACGAGAATCATATGTTGCTTGATTTGTTTTAAATATGTTCTCGTCTTCAACAGTTTCGATAATCTTTGTGTACCGATCACAAGCGTCTGCAAAATGACGATTAGCCATTTGGATTTCAACCGATGTTCGTGTAGTGGGCCGGGAACGATGGTTGTTGTATAGCCTCGTGATCATTGCCCATCTTTCTTCATATGTTAAACCCCCTCCACTTTGCATTAGCAACTCATCTCTCTTTTCAACCTCAATATAGGATTTTACGAGGGCCAACAAATCCTTAGACGAAAAATCTGGAGTAGGAGAATTATTACAAGCACTATTACTAGGTCGTTGATTTACTAGAGAAGGACGCGGAGCTGTAACCGCTCGATGCTGAATCGCGACGGGCACCTCTTCAACTTGTGTATCATGAACTAAACCCTTTTCGTTATCGTTCACTAAGTTTCGTTCGTACTCATCAAAAACCCTTTTCGTTATCGCGACGGGCACCTCTTCAACTTGTGTATCATGCTCTTTTGTTGCCTTAGATGAACTCTCCATTGTTTCCATAAATCTAGCAAACTCTGCACCTCGTTGCTCCAGCTGAATTGCCTTGGATCTGCCGACAGGTCGTCCATCACTACTTCCAAATAAAGGGTTTCTTTCTTGCGAACTCGGGCCACTTCCTGGACTAGAATCAGAGTAGTTCATCCTTCTAGCTTTGTTCTGCTGCTCAAACATGAAGTTGCTGGGGTTCTTCCACTTCGGCAACCTAGATAGAAGCTCATAACAGTCTTGGAATTTAAATGGATGACCATACTTTTGCTGGTAGGCCTTTCGTGACTCTTCAATCTGTAACACAAAGTGGATATTGTATGAGCGTATGTCATTTCTAACTAATCGATCATAGTATAGTAAGTTATTTTTCAAAGTAATCTACGGTACTTACAACGTCATAAGGTGCAGCACCGCTTTGCTGTCTGTTCTCCAAGGCTGTCAGTATTGCAAGATAGTTCTGACACGCGGCATTCATAACTCTATAACCGCCTCTAAGTGATGCCCATGTTCTATTCCTCGCTTCCAACGAATTGTAGAACTCTGCTACTCTTTCCCAAAATTTCTCACCTTTCATATTATTTCCAACAATGTTGTCTTGTGAAATGCGTATCCACGATTTAGCAAGTGAAACGTACTGCTCGGAAGTAAACTTACATTGTTTTCTTCTTCCATCCGCTGGTATATCTTCCCCTTCAGCATTATCATCCTCAATATCTTCTATTCCGTGATTCGGCTCCGATTCAACTTCGGTTTGGTGTCGTTTACTGAAAATGCTCCTTAAAGACTTCACCTTCTTCTTCTTCTTTTGGTTATATTCGGGACTGATAGGTGCAACGTATTCTTCATTCAATTCTTCAGAATTTGTAACATTTACTTCCTCATTTGCATCTTCCTCCTCCTCCTCCGTAGAAGTCCCAACATTTTCTTCGGTAGTAGGAGAGACATACCCATACGAAAACTGTCTTTGCAGATTTTGCATCGCTTCGCGGTCACGAACCTCGGTCTGTTGCGGAGTTAGGTGAGGTTGTTGACTTTGCTCGGTCTGCATCATCATTGACATATACGACGAATGATCGTCGTACACGCCTACCCCGGGCGGTCGTTGGTAAAACTGTGGCGGGACGGACGATTGGATGGGAGGAAAATAAGGAGGACCGAGCGGTTGGTACGGTGGACGGTATGAATAATTTGAATACGGCGAGTAGCCATATTCGTGAGATGGCTGCAACGATTGCTGTTGTTGGATTGACCGTTGCATCGCATACGATGACGAGTGCGGTTGGGACATGAGTTTCTTGTTTATGGTTTTTTTCCGCTTCGCTTGGGTGCAGACGAAGACATTTTGTTGATGAAGAAGTTGGGAAGGTGGAGTGGTTGTGTGGAGGAAGAAGAAGGAGATAGGGTGGTTTATAGGGAGGAAGTGAACTAGCCGTTGGGGTTGCAACGGCTAGTGATTATAACGGCAAACTGTTTGCCGTTATAAGATTATAACGGCAAACACTTTGCCGTTATAAACTTATAACGGCAAAGTGTTTGCCGTTATAATCTTATAACGGCAAACAGTTTGCCGTTATAAGAACCAGTCTCTGTTGGGTGAACCAGCCACGGAGGAGCTCAAAACTAGCCACAGACCAGCCACAGGTGAGTGAACAAGCCACACCTGGTTGCTCCGTGGCTTGTTTAGTAACTGAACAAGCCATTGTTGATTGTGCTCTTACGATTGGTTGCAATGCACCATCATATCCACGATTTCTCTAAAGAACGCCTTATTTTCTGAACTGCGTGTAGAACATACAATTATCTCTCTGCTGGCTTTTATTCTTTATTTCTTAGTTGCTTCAAATCGGTTTTTTGGAACTAAAGTATCTCGGTGTAATAATTATTCTTTTTTTTTTTTTTTTTTTTTTTTTTGAATATAAGTACACTCGGATAAAATGTGCATGCTACATTGTTCCAGCTTAGGTAGTGTCGTAAATGTATGAAATGTTTATGATGTATGATTCTAACATTTATATAATCATCAGTAAATTTGTATTCATTTCCTTTGTTAAGAAATACAATGAGATGACAGAGGGGCTGAGAATCTATTTGCATGTGGGTGAAGCGCAGACATAAATATATTCATAGACTAGATATGCTTTGCGCATGGAGCCTGCTATAGAATTTGAGAATGAAATGGAACGCAAAATATGAATAAATTCCCTGTATGAACATTATATCTTGGACCAATCGAATCAGTAATAACCTGCACTTGTACATTATAAAACGGAATTTACCTCAAGCTGCACCTGTACATTGTTACACAGTCCAACCAAAAAAAATTTGTTCACTCAACCATAAAATCAGTAGAGGTACATGTAAATGAAACCCTGTTGTATTTTTAAATGAAATTTTATTTATCTATTTGCGAAATTGATTTTCCATAAATTTGTTGTCTACGATACCGAAAATCGATCTAACAACCTACTTTGTGGCAATTCAATATTTTGATTATTTAATCAGCTTTTGATGTTGCTCCAGGCACTACTGTATATAGAAATGCTCGTTCAAAATTTATTTAGCTAGCAATAGTAGTAATAGTAATAGCAATTGAAACAGCATGAGCACCATTTCAATATTAAGTCCTTTCATGGTGGAGATCGTTTAAATATAGACAACAATGGGTTGGAAGAAAGTAATTAATAATCCTATATTCATTGATCATACCCAAGATAAGTTACAAGATCAAATTTATGATAAATCTCAAGGTCAGATCTTTTTCCCTGTGATCTCAAAGTCAGATCTTTCATTCAATTTACGATCAAATTTACACACGTAGGTCGTTGTCACACAATGTCGTTTGTGTAAGTCATCACACATTGTCAAGTAAAGTCAATTATTGCATGTGAATCCATATGTGAAGTTATCGACCAAGCCAGGCAAATGTCAAAATTTCTCTCCCCAATTCTCTCCTTCTCTCCCTTTTTTTATATTTTCCGATTCGGTGATCGAACCAGCTGGACTCCAGATTAGCATGGCCAATCTAGACAGAATATATATATATATATATATATATATATATATATATATATATATATATATATATATATATATATATATATATATATGTGTGTGTGTGTGTGTGTGTGTATTGGGCAGAAGTCCGTTTATGTAATTATATATACTTCAGAGTTTGTAACAACCAAATCATCAATTGAAACAAAGTTACTCTTCTACACATTATCTTTTCATTATCCTTACAACTTCCTTTCAGTCCAACTACAATTCCAAGTTCAAACAAATTCATTCCAGACCACTTGTAAACCTTCACCATATCAGCAAATAACTCACACATCAATAATGACTATAACCAGAAATCAGTGAATGGAACATGCATGGGCCTTCAAAATTATCAGAGCCAAACGATGGGCAAGAAGCATATCTCCATCGATCATTCCATTGTTCCTGATAATGAAAATGAAAATTACTAGCAGAAAATTTGATTTAATTGAAATTCTTGTGATATACTTGCACACTGTTAGACTTTATATCAACCACAAAAATGCAAAATAATATTTTGTCAGTGAACATAAAAGAGTTCTTACATTTTCTTTATGACTGTGGCAATCCATAAATATTAATTAGCGGAATGCGAATGATGTCAATGCCGCGAATAATGAGAGATCATAAAAATAAACGGTCCTGCTTAATAATTTGCGCGCATCACTGGCTACATACTTTTGAGTTGTTAGTTAGCCTTCGCTAAGTCATTTTCCATTTTGATAACGACATATATATATATAGCATATTATCTCACATCGAGCGATTGTGCAAAAATAGCTTGCGTGTTCGAGAGAATGTAAGAATCAGAGCCACTATAATAATCAAAACGAATGTTGGGTATAACTCTAAGTTTTTGGCAAAATAAGAAAATTACCCTTATCTCTTTCTGTCTGCAGCTCAAACGTCCTTTTCTAGTACGTACCAGCTAGATCATAAATTTACTGTGATAGAAGGAGAACGTTCCTTTGGAATGGGGGCAATTGAGAAAAAGAGCGAGGAATGAAAACCTGTATTTCCTGCTTTAGAACATTAAAAGGCATTTTAGTGAATGATTAGAATTCTTTATTCTGAACTTTGAGGAGTGAACTTTTTCTCATAATTCTTTCCACTACTTTCTTTCTCCTTTTTTTTTTTCCTGAAGTGTCGTGACTAGTTTGAAAGATGCTTGTCCTTTCCACTTCTTTAATCCATGCATCAACGTACATTTTTTGTCTTATGGTTATGTAATTTGGTAATAATGAGCGTATGTAATATGATAGTAGACTTTGTCATGACTCGGCTGTTGGTAATTAAGGATGTATGAGCGGTTATGAAACAAAATATACAGTTTGGATTGTTTTTTCTTTAAGTGAGATCCTGTACAGATCAGAAGAAGCCAACTATAACAGACCAGAGTACATGTTTTATATTATGCAACATGCACTTTTAAGCACCATGAGCGTAGCTTTTATTGTTTCAAAAAAATCTGCAAAATCATAAAACAGAGAAAATCTTCTTCATTGTTGTTCTCATGTATCTCATATTCTTTTTGCTAAAGAAATATTTTCCTTTCCCTTTCCCGAAATTTGAGGCCCTGCTGAGAAAATTTTGAACCAAGATATGCATGAAGAGCATTTATTTTTGGTATTTCATGAACTCATAGATAGCTGGCACACATATGTCATTTGCAATACATCATCAAATCCGCAAATTCTATGTATCAAATATGTCTTATTTGCTGAACTCAAGGCTCACAACGCTGCGCAGCTGCTTCACACTTTCCCGGAACTAAGATATCAGCGTAGCATATATTTTGTTAAATGTAAGTACACCAAGATAAAATGTGCATGGTATATATTTCGAGCTTCTACGGTGTCATAAATGTATGAATTGTTTTATGCTTTGTACTTCTAACATTTGCATAATCAAAAGTTATATTCGTTTACTGTGTTTAAGATTACAATAACATGACAGATGGCCGAGAATCTGGGAATGAAATGTGCTTTGCATGGAGCCTCTTGAAGAAACTGGGAATGAAATGGAACACAAAATATGAATAGATTCTCTGAATGAACATGATATTTTGGTCCATCCAAATCTTTAACCTGCACTTGTACAGTATAAAGCGGAATCTTCCTATACCTGCACTTATACAAAAAAAAGAGCCTATTGCAACCTCTATTTTTTCAAAGTTATGACAAAAAAGAATATTTTTAAAGGAAACAAGAGATAGAAAAACAAGGATTTTTATAACTTTTGTATGGGAATCGTTGTAAAAAAGTTGTTTTTTACAATCCTTTTTTTTTTCTTTCAGAAGATGTGATAGTACGATTCTAGAAATTTTGTTACAAAAAAAAAAAAAAAGAAAAAAGAAAAAAAAAACATTGTTTTTTATTACTTTCCCCTAAATAAATATATTAATATTAATTTACCTGTACAAACTAACTTCACTTATAGGTTGTAAAAATATTTGAGTAATATATGAAGATGCACGATCAACATTGATTTTTCAGATTGTTGAAAGTTTTTTCCCATAATTATTTAAATTCCTTCATAGGGAAGGTTTCAGAGGGTGACAACCTGCATAGGGAGGGCGCAAAACAACTTCGCTTTCGGAAACTGGTATATTTAGCTTGTATCTGAATTTGAATTCAAACTGAGAATGACAACAATAATTTCATTAGGATTTTAATTCTCACTTATTTGATCAAAACATTAGTTGTCAAATATAAATTATCAAATACTAATTACCAAAATAATAACATCAATTATCAAAAATTAATAACAAAATAAGAAGTCTAATTTTTAATACTTATTAATTACAACTAATGACCAATTAATACAAAGTAATTAACAATTAATTTTAAACAGAGCACCATGGAACACACGTAAACCTTACTAGTACAAGGAACAACCCGTTAATTGCTAGTACATTCATAATAAATTGGATATTTTTCGATTCGGCCACCTTTAACAAACTTATCACTCATTTAGCCTAGTTTTAAAATTTATTACAGTCATAGCCTGGTTCATGTCACATCAGCTCAAAACCGTTATTACCACAAGCGACATTTGAGATGACGCTAACCGCGGCATTCTAAATGACGCTCAGACGTGAGTTTTATGCGTCATTCCAAATAACGTTCCACGCGTCATCTTAAATGCTGCTAGTGTTAATAATGGTTTTGAGCTGATGTGACATAAAACAGGCTACGGCCGTAATAAGTTTTAAAACTAGGCTAAATGAATGATAAATTTGTTAAAGGTGACCAAATCGAAAAAAAAATCCTAATAAATTTAAACTGGATATATATATATATATATATATATATATATATATATATATATATATATATATATATATATATATATATATATATAGACACACACACACAAACTGATATAGTAGACAAGTTGTTTTCCAGTGTACAAACTTATTGTCTCTGCATCATGCCTATATGGTTTGCTATGGTGTTACCTTAGGTATACAAACAAACATAGAAGGCATAAAAATACAGAACAGATTGCCAGAATCAATGATGAAAGCATGGGATTGGTAGCTATAAACTTATATAATATTTTCTTGAACAAAAAGGGTACTTAATTAGATCAAAAAGCAAAGTACATAGATTTTGAGTTGGCCTCAAATACAACATACAATCAAAACAAATACTATACAGACGCAACAAAAGAATAACTCAAAATAAAACTAAACTCTACAAAACACAGACGCGCCACAACAAAATACACATATATACACAGACAGGCACCTCACTTAAACACAAAGCTTGAAAGACTTCGGAAAGCCCACAAATCCAGGCCCACAGCGACCCAGAAACCCCAGACTGCCAAGCACATAAGGCATTAGAATAAACCCAGCTCAAAGAAGAGCATCTGTAGATCAAAGGATATCCATAGGAACAACCAACATCACACCTCGGCTCAACAGAAAAATACATAACACCAGAAAAAACCAAAATCATTAAGCCAAACCAGGAAACAACATGTCACAACTATATCAGCTCCAATAAACATCCCCAGAAAGATAACATATATGTATTGTGTAGTGATTGTGTAATAAAGAGGACAGTGAAATGTGTGAATAAAATATAAAATTTGAAATTTTGAACACGTGTAATAAAATTATTTGTAATATAGTCAATTACAACAGCTACAACCCGTTCTATTAAAGGTTATCATGTTACAAGTTTCAACATTTTAGATTTGAAACTAATTAATGTCATATAGTATTAGTCTATTGTAACAGTCACTGACCGCTGTAAAAATGGTCTTTGACAATGTTTTTGCCCGTTGTAAAATACTGTCGACCTATTACAACATAACCTTATACAACGGGCATTTACCCCGTGCAAAACTCATGTTACAACAGGCATTGTCGGTTGCAAAAAGACTGTTTTGTTGTAGTGTGAATATTGACTTTTATGCAAATTGTAATGCAAGCACCGGAAAACAATAAAAATTCTATATTATATAAAAAAAAAAAAATCTAACAATCACTTTTTCATCAAATTTCCTATTATTGCAACTATTTCACAGCTAATACCATTCTATTTCTATGTTTGGCTATCATGAGTCAAGAAAGCTGCCGCCTCTCTTCATTATGTGACATCGTGTTATGCCCAATAAGACTTTGGTCAAAGTGGGCACCGGAGTTCATCAGAGGTGAAGGCCGTAGCGAAGAAATGAAAGCTGGTGTCAATGCATCGGAGACTTGAAGCTTCAAGTCGAAGAAAACTAGAGATATCAGTTGTGCATGTTTTGTGTATGTGTGTGCATGTTTAAGCAATATTGCGTCATAATGTATAGCAGTTGGATTGGTTAATTAACTTACCAGGGCTTACTGTAGTTAGTCCGGAGCCGTTACTAGTTATGCTCACATATTGTCGGTGCTTATGCATGTAAGTACGTATATTAGCAAGAATTTGAGCGTAGCTTGTAAGGGGAGGGTGCCTAAAGGGCTATATACTAGCCAATAACTTTCATATTTTGAGGTATGGGACATATCATTTCACCGTTCTTCGAAAGTCCGACGTTCGCGTCGGCCTATTCTATCGACACTGACCCGACAGTAGCTCTTTTCTCTTCGGACGACTTCACTCGTCGATGGTAGCTCTTTTCTCGGTGGACGGCTTCACTCACTTATCAGTATTTTAATCCAACTTATAGGTCGTCCCTTCCGCGGCTTGAACTTTCGTCGAGCGGTTCTCAATGAAAGAACCAAATGATAAGCTCATTAGGTAGAACTCTCCCTTAAAAGCTAGCTTGTAAGGTGAGGGTGCCTAGTGGGCTATATACTAACCAATAGCTCCCATATTTTGAGGTATGAGACATATCACAATCCATAAATGTTAGCAGAACGTGAATGATGTCGATTTCGCAAATAATGAGAAATCATTAAAGTAAACGGTCCTACTTAACAATTCGCATCCCTGGCTATAAACTTTTGAGTTGTTAGTTAGCCTTCGCTAAGTCATTTTCCATTTTGATAACGACATATATAGCATATTACCTTGTAAGTTGTATCAACGATTGTACTAAAATAGCTTGCGTGTTGGAGAGAGGGTAAGAATCAGAATTTCTATAATAATTGAAACTCGATGTTGGTGCATAACTCTAAGCTTTTGGCAAAATAAGAAAACGGAGAGGCTATTTAGACAAGAGAGTAAAACATTTTCTTTATTTTGCAATTAAGCCAAAGAGAAAAAGAAGCGCTTTCTCAACTGGACACAAATCAAGAGACACAAAACTGGACACAAAACAAAGAGAGGGTTTCGAGGACAAAAAATTTGATTTCTTTAAACACAAAACTGGACACAAATAAAGAGACGCAAAATTTTAATACTTAGATAAATTTTTCTTTACATGAAAAAATGGAATTCATGAGATGATCTAATGCTGTAGATTTATCATGTCATCTATTGGGTTCAAATCTTGTGTCGAAATAAAACTTTTCTCATAATTCTTTCAACTTCTCTCTCTCCTTTTCTTTTTTGCGAAGTGTAGTAACCGGTTTGAAAAGACATCTTTCCAGTTTCCACTTCTTTAATCAATGCATCAACGTACATTTTTTGTTTTACGGTTATATAATTTGGTAATATTTAGCGTAAGGTTAGGCTTTATCATGACTCGGCTCTGGGTAAGCATGCATGAGCGCGGTTATGACACAAAATAGACAGTAGGATCATTATTGTTCTTTAAGTGAGAGGTGTAGATCAGAAGAAGGCAACTACAACAGGCCAGAGTACATGTTTTATATTATTCAACTTGCACTTTTGCACCATGCGCGTAGCTTTTATTGTTCTAAAATCTGCAAAAAAACAGAGAAATTCTTCTTCATTGTTGCTCTCATATATCCCATGCATATTCTTTTTGCCAAAGAAAATTTTCTCTTTTCCTCAAGTTTGATGCCCTGCTGTGAAAATTTTGGGTCAAGATATGCATGAAGTGTATTTATTTTGGGTATTTCATGTACTTCACAACTGGCTAGCACATATGTCATTTGCAATATATCATATCACATCAGCAATTTCTATATATGAAAAATGACACTTGCTCGCAACGCTGCGCAGCAGGTTCACACTTACTCATCAACCAGGATAAACTGTGCATGGTATATATGTCGAGCTTTGACAGTGTCATAAATGTATGAATTGTTTATGCTGTATACATCTAACATTTACATAATCATTGGTTTTAATGCATTCGTTTCCTTGTCAAGGAATACAATGAGATGACAGAGGGCTGAGAATCTGTTTGCATGTGGGTGAAGCGCAGACATAAATATATTTATAGATTGGATATGTGCTTTGCATGGAGCCTCTTGAAGAAACTGGGAATGTGCAGGTTACACACAATATGAATAGATTCTCTATATGAACATGATATTTTGGTCCATCCAGATCTGTAACCTGCACTTGTACAGTATAAAGCGGAATCTTCGTATACCTGCACTTGTACAAAAAAAGGGCCTGTTGCAACCTCTATTTTTTTGAAAGTTACGAAGAAAAGAACATTTTTAAAGGAAACGGGAAAACAAGGATTTTTACAATATTTGTACAGAAAAGGTTGCAAAATGTTGATTTTTACAATCTTTTTGTTTTCCTTTTTTTTTTCCTTGTGAAGATGTGAAAGTACAATTTTACAAATTTTGTTACAAAAGGAAAAACATTAGGTATTATTTGGTTTATTTTGTGTTTTGAGCTTTCAACGTTAATTTCGAACGATACGAACTCTTGAATGATTACTGAGGTGGAGGACCAAAGGCGGAGATGATGATAAAGGGGATATAGGAACGATGAATGGATAGATTTACCATCGTCCTTCCGCTGTTTCTCAAAATAGGAAAATAATGAAAAGTTATTTTTTGTTTTGTGTGTAAACTTCGTTTTGTAAAACAATCGTTTTTCACAATATGTGTGTACTGTTCGTACTTTTCTATGTATGGAAACCCAAAATTAAAAATAGAAACCATACACACCCTTATTTTTTATACCTTTCCCCTAAATGTTATTCATATTAAAATATTCAAGTAATATAAGAAAATGCACACAATCAACGTTTAATTTTTCTAATTGTTGAAAGTTTTTTTCCCAAAATTATTTAATTTTCTTCACGGGGAGATGGTGACAACTTGCATAGGGAGGACGCAGAACAACTTCCCTTCGAAAGCTTGTATATCTAGCTCGTATCTGTATCTGAGTTCAAACCCATCATGATAACAGTAATTTCATCA
Source organism: Allium sativum (assembly GCA_030737875.1). Lineage (NCBI taxonomy): Eukaryota > Viridiplantae > Streptophyta > Magnoliopsida > Asparagales > Amaryllidaceae > Allium > Allium sativum. The sequence continues at coordinate 704,281,320 of CM060922.1, read as the reverse complement.
GGATTTTAATTCTCACTTATTTAATCAAAACATTAGTTATCAAATATAAATTATCAAATATTAGTTACAAAAATAATAACATCAATTATCAAAAATTAACAACAAAATAAGAAAGTCTAATTTTCAATACTTATTAATTACTACTAATCAATTATAAAGTAATTAAAAATTAATTTAAATAATTACTATTAATAGTAATTAGTAAATAAAAATTGCTATTAGATAACTGAGAAGTAAAAAATTGGTTGATAATTAATAATTAAGATTATTATTTACACGACTATTCTAACGGCTTAAAGTCATTGGCGGCCGTTTGAAGCCGTTGGAATACTTATTCAAGGATTAAAACGTTTTCCAACGAATCCAACAGATACTTTTCAACAACCTCCAACGGTTATTAGCCGTTGGAAAAAGTTTGAAATAAATAACTAGTAAGCCATTGGAAACCGTTACTAGCCATTGAAAATCTAGGTAGTTTTTTTTATAACAGCGAGCCTATTGCCTTTCAGGCACACCATTTCAATTTCCACTTCATTTTCAATCCATTCCACACACATATAACACATATATAATAAACAATATAATCAGCTAACATAAATCAAGTCAAGATCAATAAAAATAAAATAAACCATCCAAATATAAAAAAACTAACACATCAACCTCACATATCAACAAACCAAGTATATACCATCAAAATACATCCAAAATATCATCATCGTCAACTCTAAACCAATATATACAACATCAAAACACAATCATCACCATCTCCAAGTCAATATATACATCATGCAAACACAAACACAGCAAAACATACATCTTCGGTATCTTTGTCGTTTCTGAAAGCACTAGACGACGAAGGAAAGAAACCATGTTACTGCACATACTCCACTAGCTTTTGATTCAGCTACTTCATCTGTATAGCACGGAGACGATTCTTCTCCTGCAGCTGCTCAACCATTGCTCTAAGCTCTTTTATTTTCAGCATTGTCCAGAGCTTTTTCATATGCCTTTTGAGCTGCTCGAGCCTACAAATAAAATGAAAGATATTCAAAATACTAATACATAAAAAATGAAAAAAGAACATGCATAACATGCATAAGGGTTGCCAGTACATGAAAAATAGTATCAAAATATTAATCTTCAATCATGTTGACTCATTCAATTAGTAATTCTCTCTCTCTCTCTCTCTCTCTCTCTCTCTATATATATATATATATATATATATATATATATATATATATGAGATAGGATCAGAAGCACCCCAAATAGTGCAACACCCCTTTAGCCCCCCTGATTTCCACCACACATTCTCGTTTCTCTCTCTTCCCACTAACTCTCTCCCCCCACTAACTTATTTAAATATAAATGGGTGGTCTAGGATGAGGGGCATTTGGCGGGCTATAAATTTAGGGTGCCATAGAACCTCCCTCTCTCTCTCTCTCTATATATATATACATACATACATACATACATACATACATGAATCATGCATATATCTTATCACTTTATTTCTAATTGGGTTGTCATCATATAAAATATCATAATAATATACATCAACATGTTAATTTATTATATATATGCAAAAGGATTAATTACTGGTTGGTCCCGTAGCTATGACGTCTACTCCGCAGCGTCGAAACATAATGAAGTCGAATAAATCATCTTCCTCATCCCACATCAACTCATCGCAACCGAATTCCTCAAGCATATGAACCAGTGCCTCATGAAACTTTGCCTATAATGCAAAAAATTACAATTGAAATATAGTATAATGTTATTTTTATTTTACATAGCTAGTAATTACTAAAGTTATCGTTGTAAGTAATAGAAATCAAAATACGCATACATATGCACTTGTCGTCCTATCCTGATCATCCCACTGATATGTGATGTTGTCATCCTCATTTATTCACCTTGATGCGTGGGTGTGGGAAATTATGTCCATGTAGGACATGTGATGTCTAGGGCTGACAATTACAACCGAGAACCGAAAACCCGAACCGACCTGACAAGACCCGAACCCGAACCACACCTAATGGGTTTAGGGTCGGGTCTAGGTGATAAAAAATACAATTTAAACCTGATCAAACCCGACCCGAAAGATCGGACCAAAAAGCATTGAAATATATGTATTTTAGTGTTATTATTCAACCGAACCCGAATCGAACCGACCCGACCCTAACCAAAGCTCGAGCCAGGTCTAGATTTTAGAAACGTATAGTTTAGACCCGACAAAACCCGACCTGCTAAGAACCGAGACCTGTTGGGTCTTGTACAGGTCCATCAGGTCGGGTCTAATTCACACCCCAAGGGATGTCCACGAGCTCGTACCTGCGATAGATAATTTATATAATTCCATTCCATATAGCTCACTACCAAACTGATCAATATACAAACGTAATAACTGGTAAATTTATCAAGTCCTCACGGTGATGCTGAAAAGACTTGGATTCTCCACGATGAATTGTTTTGTTCCTGCTTCTGTTTGCGGAGTTCCTCGCCGACTCCACCTGCAAATTTACATTGAATAATTATTTAATAATTGCAAAATATTTAATGAGATATGTGGTAGATTTACCTTGAATTCTTCATGTTCCACCAGTTAATCCATTGCTCCCAGACAACCGCGCTCATCCAGCTTGGTTTATTCCTGTAACAACTCGAAGTTTTAATAAAGCAATTTAAATAAAATATTAATAAATATTAATCAGAAAAATAATGAGAATTGAGCAATGGGGGTTGCAACATTGGTTCCATTACGAAATTTTGGTTAAGACAGACATTTGGTTTGCTAAAATCGGGCTTGAAACGAAGAAGTTATGAAGGAAAGAAGTTTGAAATTCAAATTTGAAATTTAAATAAACAAATGAGTTAATATATATTTAATTAACAGGAAATCATGTGGAACCAGGACGACCCATGGGTCGACCCAAGCACTAAATGGGTCTATCCCTGGGTCGACCACCTGGTCGACCCATTCCTTTGAAACATGCGCACCTTGTGCACACGTTACTATGTATTTGGATGATTTTTTGGTCATTTTCTGGAGTGTTCTTCTGATCAAACAGACTAAAATTAAAACCTAATACCTGGCAGTCCTAGGTTTCCTAACTCTATTATATATATAGCTCCAAGCTAACCCTGTTTCTCTCTACTCCATTGCCTCCATTCTCTGCCTCCACTATACAAAAGATTGGAGAATATTTATATATAAAGAATTCATACTAAGGCGTATCGGATTGCACAAATCTATGAGTATTTTCTATGATTACAAGATCAGTATAATTTGGGGATTATCTGGATAGTATAATAGTTGTTAATTTCTACAGTAATTTATAGGTTTCAATGGTTCTTTTCTATAAATAATTCTTGCATATTTGATTACTGCTTCTATCCCTACTTCAGTCTATTTCAGTAATATATTTTGTTACTGTAAATCGTTCAATTTATTTCTATCTCTTTTTCTTCTTATATTATTTTATGCACAGTTCAGATTTTGTCCTATTTTATTTATAGATCTGCTTAATAAATTAAACTCGGGACGAAGTCTAGGGGTGACTTAAGTCAAATTGCATTTTGGTTGGGCACTTGTATCAGATAGTATCCCTTTTTATCACATTATATAGAGATTTAACGAGGATGCGAGGACATGCTTATACTATACTAGGTAGTAAAAGGTCCAAACGAAGTTTTGGTGGAGCGGTGAGCGTGCATCGCGTCGATTAGAGAAAATAAGATGATTTAATGTATGTGATCAATGTTGTGTCCATTAAAGCTGATGGGTCGGGCCTGATAAACCCAAGACCATAGTCGGCATAGGTTATCACAATTTTTGGTTTAGGGGTCGTTTTATGGGTAGAATTAGGTTACATTCTTATTATGAGTTATAGTAAACGATGTCAAAATCGAATTATACAAATGAGATGACAATATATTATATCTTTGCTTATCCTTCTATTGTCTTATTTATTGTTATCTTGCTACAAACTATTATCCTTTCTAGATTTCCACTTTTATCACTCATGCTAGTAATTACAAAACTCACCAGGCTTTATCTTTTACTAGTTTTCTTCCTTCTTCCTTCCTTTTCCTCCCAAGGTTCTTAGAATGGATTATCTAGTAGCTGATAGAGTTGTTTCCCAGCTTAGCTTATGGTAGATTTCTACTGTCTTATTCTCTGCTAATTCATGTACCGTTCCACGTTTGACTTGTTGATGTATTTGACGTTGAGGGGGAATTTTATTTTGTACTATGATTACATTGCTTTTTCATAAAATAGTTGTGGATTTATGATTAAAGTATATTTTATGATGTAGTGACACTTGTGATCTGGTTTAAATAAAGTTTTGAAAATTTCCGCTGTGTTTCCTTATGTTATCTTGTGAATTTTTCTCGTTTACATTATTTTATACACGCTTCATATACCAAGCAAAAACCTCATACGGGTGACGTTAAGGGATGCAGGGTGCTAGATTTGGTATCAAAGTCTAAGGCTATAAGATCAGAGAGTTTTTAAAAGAAAAAGTGTTTTCAAAATAAAAAGTTTGTTTTTGAAAACCATCCCCCAAGTCAATTAAAATATTCTCCTTATTACTTTTCTGAATCCTTCCTTCTTGTCTTTTAGCAACATGTCTGGGTCTCCCAACTTTCCTGAGGGTATCCCCATTCCGACTTGGTTCCGTTGGTACGTGGAAGCTACGACTCCAGCTGAAGGGAAAGGGAATGCCCAAGCTTCCGCTTCATCAATGGTGGCTCCTCCTAACCCACCACCAGTGGTTGATTTCTCTAAGGTTTGCAAATATTTCACCGCTCTAGGTGGCAAAACCTTCCTTGGTTCAGAGAACTTTTTGACCTACGTTGAATTCCTTACGAAGTATGTTTTTGTCGTGTTGGGCTTTGGTTCTTTCTTTGTAGATTTTCGCATTTTCATACGCCTCATTTCTTAATTCCTCTAATTCTGAAATTTGTAACTTCCTATGTGAGCCGTCTTTCTCTAAGTCAAAATTCAAAAATTTTATGGCCCAAAGAGCACGATGCTCTAATTCAAGAGGTAAGTGACAGGCCTTTCCAAAGACTAATCGATATGGTGGCATCCCTAGATTGGTTTTATAAGCAGTGCGAAAAGCCCAAAGTGCATCAATCAGTTTTAAGGACCAATCTTTTCTATTGGAATTCACGGTTTTCTCAAGAATTTGTTTGATTTGTCTATTGGAAACTTCTACTTGCCCACTAGTTTGTGGATGGTAAGGGGTCAATAGCTTGTGTGTGATTGAGTATTTCTTGAGCAAGGACTCAAAAGAACGATTACAAAAGTGAGTGCCATTATCGCTAATGATAGCTCGAGGTGTGCCAAAGCGCGAAAAGATGTTTTCTTTGAGGAATTTGATAACAACCTTGTTATCATTGGTTTTGGCGGGGATGGCTTCAACCCATTTTGAGACATAGTCTACCGCAAGAAAGATGTAAAGATTTCCAAATGAGTTGGGGAAAGGTCCCATGAAATTGATGCCCCAAACATCGAATAACTCAATCACTAAAATGGGGTTGAGAGGCATCATGTTTCGCTTAGTAATTCGACCCGTTCTTTGACATCGATCACATTTAGAGCAAAATTCGAAAGCATCACGGAAGAGTGTGGGCCAATAGAAACCGCTTTGCAAAACCTTTGCAGCAGTTTTTTTTGCTCCAAAATGACCGCCACAAGCATGGTCATGTGAGAAAGAGAGAATACTTTGGTATTCATGATCGGGCACACACCTTCGAATGATTTGGTCTGGACAGTACTTGAAAAGATATGGGTCGTCCCAATAGAAGTTTCGAACTTTCGAGAGAAATTTTTGTTTATCTTGTTTCGACCATTCAGCGGGTGTTTGTTGCATGACAAGATAATTCACAATGTCAGCGTACCAAGGAGTGTTAGAGATCGAAAGGATTTGTTCGTCAGGAAAATAGTCATCGATTTGGGTGTCATCAACATTTTTGTGCACAATTCGAGAGAGATGATCAGCTACAACATTCTCAGAACCCTTTTTATCTCGTATTTCTACATCGAATTCTTGAAGAAGAAGGATCCAAAGAATCAAGCGGGCCTTAGCATCCTTCTTAGAAAGCAAATATCGTAGGGCAGCATGATCAGTGTAAACTGTGACTTTGGATCCTATGTGATATGGTCTGAATTTCTCAAGAGCGAAGATAACTGCCAAAAATTCCTTTTCAGTAGTTGAGTAATTTAATTGGGCCACGTTTAAGGTTTTGCTAGCGTAATAAATGAATCGAGGGAGTTTATCGATACGCTAACTTAAAATGGCTCCAATTGCAAAGTCAGAAGCGTCACACATAAGTTCGAAGGGCTGAGTCCAATCAGGAGGTTGAATGATGGGAGATGTGGTCATGATTGACTTAAGAGTTTCAAAAGATGTTTTGCAGTCATTGGAGAATTCGAGCTTAATGTCTTTGGCAAGTAAATTTGAGAGAGGTTTTGAAATTTTCGAGAAATCCTTAATGAATCTTCTATAGAATACCGCGTGGCCAAGAAATGAACGAACATCTTTAACAGACTTAGGAGGAGGCAGATTAGCAATCAAATCGATTTTAGATTTATCGACTTCAATGCCATCTTTGGAGATGACATGACCTAGAACTATCCCCCTTTTTACCATGAAGTGACATTTTTCCCAATTAAGCACGTGTGATTTTTCCTTACAACATTTTAGGACGAGTTCTAAATGAGTGAGGCATTGGGAAAAAGATGATCCATAGATTGAAAAATCATCCATGAATATTTCTAAGAATTCTTCCACCATATCAGAGAAAATACTCATCATACACCTTTGGAAAGTCGCAGGGGCATTACAAAGACCAAAACGCAAGCGACGATAAGCAAAAGTTCCAAAGGGACAAATAAAGGTGGTCTTTTGTTGATCCTCTAAAGCAACAGGGATTTGGTTATAGCCAGAGTATCCATCGAGAAAACAATAGTACTCATGACCCGCTAAGTGTTCGAGCATTTGGTCAATAAAAGGTAAGGGAAAATGGTCTTTTCGTGTGGCTGAGTTGAGCTTTCAATAGTCGATACACACACGCCATTTTGTTTTGATTTTTGTTGGGACGAGCTCATTACATTCATTTTGATCACTGTGACTCCCGATTTCTTTGGTACGACCTGTACCGCACTCACCCAGGTACTATCAGAGATGGGATAGATGATGTTATTGTCTAGACATTTGATTATCTCCTCCTTGACCATTTCTCTCATGTTTGGGTTTAATCGCCTTTGAGCCTCACGGATGGGTTTAGCCTCATCAACTAAATGTATGCGATGTTCCACAATTGACGGGCTAATTCCTTTTATATCGCTCAATTCCCACCCCAAGGCGTCTTTATTTTCCCGCAAAATTTCTAAGAGTTTTCTTCTTGGTCCTCGGTAAGATCAAAGGCCAAGATTACGGGAAGAGTTTCTGAGGAGTCTAAGTATGCATACTTAAGGTCTTGTGGCAAGGGTTTGAGATCTAACTTAGGATGTTCTTGAGTGTTAGCATTGGTTAACATTCCTTGGTTAGATTCAGAAGACGAAGGATTTAAGTCAAGAAATTCGTTCAGTTCAGAAATGTATTCAAGTTCGTCGAAATGTTCCAGACACATTTTCAGGGCTTCAGAAGTGTCATTAGAGGTTTCATCAACTATGGTTTGAATCATGTCGATTTCATCGGTCTCAAAATCCCTAGGTTGTTTGTTGAGATTGAAGACGTTTAGCTCAATGGTCAGGTGCCCGAAGGAAAGTCGAAGTTGACCGTTCCTACAATTAATGACAGCATTTGAGGTTGCTAAGAAGGGTCATCCTAAAATCAACGGTATTTGAACTTTGGGATTTGAGACAGGCTCTGTGTCTAAAACTATGAAATCGACAGGGAAGTAAAACTGTTCGATCTGTATCAAGACATCTTTGATAATTCCCAATGGCTTTTTGACAGATCGATCGGCTAACTGAAGAGTGATGTTTGTTGGTTTAATTTCCCCTAACCCAAGTTGACAATAGACAGTATAAGGAAGAAGATTGACACTGGCACCAAGGTCGAGTAGGGCACGAGAGATATAGGTGTTTCCTATTTTGCAATCAATCGTAGGGCAGCCAGGGTCTTTGTACTTGATTGGGGTAAGATTCGAAAGAACAGAGCTTGTATTCGCAGTTAGAAAGGCGGTTCTTGGGACATTAGTCGCACGTTTTTGTGTGCACAATTCCTTAAGACATTTAGCATATTGAGAAATTTGTTCAATGGTGTCTAAAAGAGGAATGTTCACACGGACTTGTTTGAAAATTTCCAAAATTTTATCAAAATTTTCCGCTTTCTTCTTATTATTGAGTCTATGGGGAAATGGAGCTATTGGTTTTTCGACTCTGTGATGAGTTTCATCATTCGAGGAAGAAGGTTTATCCAAGGAAATAGAAGGTGGTAAGGTCGTAGAAGATGGAATGTTGGTATTGCCAACATCAATTTTCGAAGGTGGGTCGGGTTTGCCGACACTGGAAGAAGAATTGTTGGGATTGCCAACATTTAAGGAAACTTGAGGTTTAGAAGAATTGGCATTCGAATCCAATGGTTGATCATCAAGATTAGGGATTGGGGTCGAGTTAGAAGGTTCGTCGGGGTCGCCCACGTTATTATCAATCCTTTTTCCAGATCGAAGGGTTGTAATAGCGTTGACTGGATTATGGTTTTCGTCCTCACAAGAATTTACAGCGCGAGAGTTATATTTTGGATTCACCTCAGGTTGACTAGGAAACTTTCCTTTCTCATTATTTTTCATTAGTTCTTTCATCATACTCATCATTTGGTCGAGTTTAGCGTCGTGTGAGTTCATTTTAGCTTCGTGAGAGTTCAACTGTTTTTCTAAACGCACAATTTCTTGCGACGGTTGAGAAGGTTGAGAGGATTGGTTTGATGATTGAAAGTTGGGGTGCCTATAATGTTGTTTGGATTGAGGTGCAGTTTGAGAGGTTTGAGAAATTGGAGGTGGAGCTTGATAATTTGGATTTGGAATAAAGGGTTGCACGTGAGATGGGTTAGCCGAATTATTGGGGTTTGACCAAGAAAAATTTGGGTGGTTCCTCCAACCAGGATTGTATGTGGATGAGTAAGGATTATTTTGAGCTATAGCATTGGCTTGGTCTTGAGAGTAATAGTGGGGTAACCCTTCTCCGGCTTGAGGAGTTTGATTTTCTAAAGGAATTTGACTTGGGTCCACGACATGCACTCCTTTAGTAGAAGTACGAATGGGAAGACGAATCGATTCCCACTGCATGTCCTTTTCAGAATAATCTTATAAGAACCGCCAAGCTTCATCGGCTGTTTTAGACATAAAGTCTCCTCCACACATTGATTCTAGTTGAGTTCTAGTCTGATAGTTTAGCCCTTCATATGCAATTTGACATAAAGTGATCTTTTAGAATTCCATGATGAGGACAACTATATAATAGTTGGTTGAATCTTTCAAAGTATTTTGAAAAAGTTTCCCCCTCATTTTGAAAAAAATGATTTATTTCGGTTCGAATTTTTAGAGTTTTATGGAAAGGGAAAAACTTTTTCAAGAATGCAGTGACAAATTCATCCCAACTTCTTATGGAATGTTTTGGAAGAGAATTTAGCCATCTTTTAGCGCTTTCAAGTAGTGCAAATGGAATTAGCCTCAGCTTGATCGATTCGTTAGACAATTGTTGCATTTTTGTTGTGGACGCATACAATTCAAATTCACTTAGAAATTCATAAGCATTTTCAGACCCAGTGAACTTTGGTACCCCTTGGATAAAAGAATGTTTTAGCTCAAAATTGTTTCCTTCAGCTGGTGGGAACACGATAACAGAGGGTTGAACGGTCCTAGTTGGATAACATCGATCACGAAGAGATAAGGGTCTATCCATTTCGATATTGAAATTTTGAAAATTTTGATTTATTCGATTTTGATCCCCAAAGTTTGGAAAGTTTTGATTCACTCGATTTTGATCCAACTCGGTTGGAAAATTTTGTTTGATTTGAGAACCCCTAGGAGAATTTTGTTGGCTAACACTTTTTTCACTCATTGTTGTTAAATGCAAGCACAGAAATCTGCTACAATGAATTTTTCTGTCCTTAATGGCTCCTAACCCAAAATTATAAAGTGACGCATTTGATTACTTAGATCAAAAGATTTCTCAGCCAGTTAACGGACAGGAGTTATCGGTGCACCAGGAATCACCCTAGCAATGCAGCTGAAGGTTTAAGTACCTTCAAAGTAATAACCGATATAATATTTACGAATCACCGTAATATTTATTAATGGCTATTTCTCTGCCGTAGTCTAGACACCAAGAAATAATTCGTTCCAAATGAATCAACTATCACAATACAATTAAGCCCTAGATGAGCCCGTGACTCCCTTAAGTCCAACGTCTAACCGTTATTATTGGTCAGATTCTACGATGAAATGCAATTTGTGGGCTAAGGAAAGGGTGATGAAATCCCTCACCTTATGTGAATTGGGGTATTGCCCTTAACAGAATGAATAAAAAGAGTGCAGAAGTAATAACAATCACACAAAATAATTGCAAAAATTAAAAATTTGTACATTCAAGCCGCTGTCCCTGCAGAAATTTTTTACAACAATTGTCTATATTTTTTTTTTGCAGCAGAGCACCTGTAGAGTTAAAAGAAATTTACAGTGGGGTATGGCTGTCCGTCCAGAAAATTTGAGTAGTATCAATGATTGAAATTTCACCGCTTGCAATTCGCTTGACTTCTGAATCCTTGATTTGATTTGGTTGCTTGAACTTCATTCCTTCGCTTTGGTCTTTTATTTTCAAGTCTGTTGTTCGAACACTTTTCTCACTCTTGATCTTTGATTTAAAACTCCTTTTTTTTTAAATGTAAGAAAATAAAAAAAATGAACCCTTGGACTTGAATAAAACAAACAATTCAGTCAAAACAATTAAACCACCCGACAACAAACAAAAGTGCACTTTAACAAATAAGAGAAAAAAATCCAAACCGTTCTAATTAAAATTAGAAGAATGAGACCACTCCAAAAGCAAAAATAAACATACGGCCCCTTAAAACGGTTGAGCCAATACAAACATTTACCAATATCACGCCCCCGCGTCAATTAACTGTTTCTCAGGGAAATAATTATTGCAAAACTTGATATCAGGAAACTAATCACACCCTTAAATCTCCCATAAACCAAAAATCGCTGAAACAAATCCTCTTCTTCCCTTCAATTCGCAGTCTGACCTTCCTCTGTTCAAAATAAAAACAAACGAAATCGTTTTGTTCAAAGCCAGGCTGCGATTCAATTCGGTTTGCTGTTCTAATTGGTTCGTTGTCGGTTTGGGTATTGAACGGGTTTGACAGATCGAGTCGGGTTCATAAATTGGGTGATACTGTAGTTTTACTGTTTTGGTAGGAGATGCAATTCGGATGTTAGGGTTCGAACTGGTGCTTGCGATCTGGTTTTGGAGAGTTCAATTTGGGTATTCAAAACGGTTTCTAGGGTTTCTGAACCGGATTTCGATTGGTGATGAGGCGGTTCTGACGTGGGGGTATTGTTGGATTGGGTACTCTGATGGGGTATTTGATGTCGAATCGGCAAAGGGGTTTTAGTCTGAGTTGGAAATTTCGAATTGTGCTTGTGCGATATGATTTCTGTGAACTGCTGCTGGGGTATGATAGAACGGTGGTTATGTGGATCGAAGTGGTGGCTTTGGTGATAGAAAATAGGTGGCGAAGGGAGTGGTTTTAGACTGGGTATTTGTAGCGACTGCTTGGACCAGTGATTTGGAAGGGTTGATGCTTCAGAACAGGTTGGCTAAGAAGCAGTAACGATTGGCAGAGGGTTGTTGCGTTGTTTTTGGTTGGTGGCTGTAGGCATGAAACGTGGTGATGGTTGTAGGAGGGGGTTCCGAATTAGAATATGAAGTGCTGGTCTGTGAAAGGGGTGTTGCGTGTTGTTGGAGAGCTGTTTGTGGATGGAGACAGTTAGATGAATTGCAGTTTGTGTGGAAGTCACGGTGAGAAGCTTTTGAGTTGTGGTGGTTGAATTTGCGGATGAAACGGGGTGGCCAAAGAGAGTTTGTGATGTTGTGTTATTGTGGATGACAGAATGGTTTGTCGTGGTGATGTTGTGAAGATGTGGAGGCTTTGTAAAAGGGAAAACCAAAAAAAATGGAAAGAAATAAAGAAAATTGGAATGGTTTTTTTTAATTTATTTTTTTGAAAATTTGTACAAGAATAAAGGGAAAGAAATATAGGGGAGAAGGGGAAACAAATTAAAACAAAAATTGACTAGATTTTTTTTCTCTTGATTTAGAAGATTACGGTATCAATTTATAATACCAAATCAATCAGTCAAGAATTTTTTTTCTATATCTATACACAATAAAACAAAAGAAAAAAATAAAAATAAAAACTAACACGAATCAGAAATTAAATAAATAATAAAATTTAATCGTTACCTCCCTGGCAACGGCGCCAAAAACTTGATCGTCGCTAATCTATGAATCAGAAAAGCGCGAATTTTAAATTAAATACTGCAAGCGTACAAGTGTGTAGCATACAGGTCGAACATAGGGAGGTGTAATTAAAAATTATTATTTATTTATTCTTGGGCGAGTTAGGCAGAATTTGGAGTTGTTTTTAATGTTGTTGAAATTACTCTGAATCTGAATCTAATCAGTATCAAATTCAATAATTGAAAAGAAAAGAAACAATTACTAGAAAAAGAAAATAACAACTAGAACAACAACAGAGAATTAAAAAGCAGAATTGCCGTTGAATCTAATCGAACGGACAATAGCTAACAAGCAGTAATAAAAGAAAATAACAATGTGTTCTACCAAAACTAATTGGATAGATACACAAATTGTTATGAAAGAAGAAAACAGTCAACTAATAAAACTTTTCATTAATAAACGAGAGTACAGAATAATGGAGATGCCCGTTACAATGGGTATACATGTGCTTATATAGGTGAACTGAAAAACCCTAATCCTCTAATGGGCCATGACTCAACCTTTTGAAAATAATATATTCACAAGTAAAAAAGATAAGATAAACTTGAAATATTCCATGCAGCTTTCCTCTTTTGATTGGTCATGTGGCAAATTGATTGGCATTTTCCAAGAGATTTGAAGTTGATTGGTAAATTGATTGGCATCATGATTGGCATCTATCTAATCAAATCTTCATCTTTATGGAGAGTAAAAATGAAAGATTCCCTTTGATTTATCTATGAAGAATACTTCCATTCTTGAAATATTTATTAGTGTATATCATATATTCATACATATGAATATATATATACACCATAAATCACTAATCCATAAATTCTTCAAAGCAAAGGAGGCAGTGTGAACGCGTTCCATTCTTCAGCAAAAAGAGAGTTTGATGGGAATCGAACCCAGGTCTTTCTGTACAGATTTCCATGCCTTAACCAATGTGCTACGGCTTCCTTTGTGATTGAAAACTTGTTGAGATGGGAAAGTAGCTTCTTTTTCTTATCAGTGGTCTTTTATTTAATGAAGGAGACAATTAATCAATGACCTGTAAAAACACACAAAATACCCAAAGTAGCATTTATTTATGTACAATAAAGATAAGATATAAGCATAAAAATAAACACATTTCTGTGCTAGTCAGTGGCTCCTCCTAACCCACCACCAGTGGTTGATTTCTCTAAGGTTTGCAAATATTTCACCGCTCTAGGTGGCAAAACCTTCCTTGGTTCAGAGACTTTTAGGCCTGCACTTGGCTTAGGAATACCGAGCGCACATTTGGACTTTTGGAGCTTGAAGATAGGAGAAGAGTTCAGTTGGTTGCATCGCAATTGAAGGGCGAGGCTTCTTATTGTTGAAGATAGTTGAGGTAGAGCCTGGTTTCGAGACTTGGAATGAGTTTAAGGAGAGATCTGAAAGGAAGTTTCTATCTTAGGAGGAAGAAGACATGCAATTGGAGAAATTTCTAGGACTAAGGCAGGATGATCTTTCTATAAAGAATTATGTTCATCAGTTCAACGAGCTTGCTAAGTTCGAGATGGATTTGGCGAATATGGCTCATAAGGAGGCCTTGAGATTTTCTAAGGGTCTGAATCAACCCCTACAAGAACTTGTTTTGACTCGTTTTCCGATGGGCGCTACATTCAAGAATCATGTTGAGATGGCACTTATGCACGAGGAAGGGAAAGGTGATTCCAAGGAAAGTAAAGCTAAGGTGGCAAAAGGCGGTTATGGAAAGATGAAATGGTGGCCTAAGAAGGTTAATAAGAAGAAGGGCATGAGGCCAAAGAAAGCTCAGATAAAGAAAGACATTAGATGTCATGGGTGCGGCATGATGGGCCACTTTGTGAAGGACTGCAAGAAGACTACTAAGAAATGGAGTTGCTTTAATTGGGGACAGCTATGTCATTATATTATGTAGTGTCCTCAGAAGCAAGAGAAAGGGGCTAGTTCATCTGGAGCACAGACGCATGCAATAGAGGTGACTCAAACCAGCGTTGATCAGGATAGAGGCAGTAAGGTCACAGTCGACTGTCCAGTTAGGCCCTTAATCAATTTTGGTGCTTTACATTCGTTCATTTCTATTTCATTAGTCAATTGTCTGCACCTTAGTATATCGCTTTTTTCTGATCCAGTAGTAGTTTCAAACAATATAGGAGGTTCGACTCATTTGTCTATGATGTGTGAGGGTTTGAGGCTTTTTATATTAGGCTTCGAGTTTTACGTGACGCCTATGTATTGGGGTTTCGATGTACGGTATTATTCTAGGGATGGATTGGCTGCCATAAATGGTGCCATTCTTGACTGCGAGAGGAGGGTAGTGAGATTGATGACTTGTCATGGAAGTACCCTCAAGATATCTTGCGACATGCGAGGGTCAGTCATGTTGAGCTTCTTAGAGTCGTTAGATACTTCTGTCGATGATCTTAGCTTGGAACCCATTGTGAAAGATTTTTCGAATGTATTTGAGGAGGTGAGAGGGCTACCTCCGACACAAGAGATCGACTTTCGGATTTATTTGACAGCGAAAACTAAGTCTGTTGCGTTGCTAGTGCGCCACATGGCTCCAAGGGAAAGGAGGGAATTGAGTAAGCAGGTTAGTGAGCTGTTAGAGAAAGGATTTACTAGATGGAGTATATCTGAGTGGGGAGTACCAGTCGTTTTCCCTTTTATGTCAGATGGCTCTCCCCGTCTATGTGTGGATTATAGAGAAATTAATAAGCGCACAAAGAAAAATCGACATCCACTCCTTCGGATAGATGATTTATTTGGTTAGTTGGTGGGCTCATCTTTTTTCTCTTAGTTGGATTTAGCGACTGAGTTTCTTCAGCTTCGAGTTGCATATGATAGTGTGGATAAGACTGCTTTTAGGACTCTGGATGGATCTTTTGAGTGGCTAGTTATGCCTTTTGGGCTAACCAATGCATCAGCGTACTTTGTTGATTTGATGAGCCGAGTGTTTAGGGAGTTCCTAAATAAGTTTATGGTAGTATTTGTGGATGACATCTTGGTGTTCTTGAGAGATGAGGATGAGCATGCCTTGCTCATGGGAGAGGTTCTCCGTACTCGT
Organism: Allium sativum; assembly: GCA_030737875.1. Lineage (NCBI taxonomy): Eukaryota > Viridiplantae > Streptophyta > Magnoliopsida > Asparagales > Amaryllidaceae > Allium > Allium sativum. The sequence continues at coordinate 704,265,730 of CM060922.1, read as the reverse complement.
CAATTGAAGGAAAAATTCTTGAAGTTCCACTTTTGGTGTAAAGAAGTGAGATTCTTAGGGCATGTGGTTTTGAGAGATGGTATAGCGATGGACCCCACGAAAGTGGTTGCTATGCAAGACTGGAAGGCCTCCCAAGAATGCGATTGAGGTGAGGAGCTTTCTAGGTTTGGCGGGGTATTATCAGAAATTCATTAAGGACTTTGTGCAGATTTCAGCTTCGCTTACCTGCCTTACTAAGAAGAACTTGGTATTCCCATAGGACGTCGATTGTGAGAATTCCTTTATGAGATTGAATAAGGCACTCATGATTGCTCTAGTATTGACTCTTCCAGACGGATTATGCACCAGGATTATTAGCATCTCTTATGTTCAACCTACTCTATTGGAACATATTGAATCCAGTCGGCGTGATAATCACCGGCTAACCGATATTTTGGACCGACTTGGAAAAGGTGAGATCTCGAGGCACCTTTATAGATACTCTATTGATGAGAGAGGATGGCTACGCCGTGATGATAGGCTATGCGTACCCCGCATAAGAGAAGTGTTGAGTGTGGTATTGTTTAAGGCCCATCACTCTTGGATGACCATCCATCCGGGAGGAGATAATATGTATAGGGATATGTAACGGGTCTTGATGGATTTCATAGACGGTTTTCCCAGAATAAGGAAAGGCAGTACCATCATTTGGGTAATCGTGGATAGATTGACTAAGAGCACTCATTTCATCTCAGTTAAGAGTAAGAGGTTTGCATCTTGGTCAGCTTCAATATATTTAACGGAGATTGTCCGATTTCACGGAGTCCCCACAAGCACTATTAGTGACAGAGACCCTATCTTTACCAGCGAGTTTTGGAAGAGCCTACAGGAGGCAATTGGGATACAGCTGAGACTTAGTACTGCATATCACCCTCAGATTAGCGAACAAAACGAGATGGTTTATCGGATTGTTGTGAATTTATTATGGCTGTGCATTTTGGACTTCAAAGGGACTTGGGAGGAGCATCTTCCTTTAATAGCGTTTTATTATAATAACAGCTATCAAACGAGCATTGGCATGGCACCTTTCGAAGCTTTTATAGACGGCCCTGCAGATCACCTTCTTGTTGATGGAAGACCATAGATAAGCTTCTTCTTGGACCAGAAATGATTAGGGAAACCTCGGATAAGGTAGGCTTGATTCAAAAAAGGATGAAGGCAGCTCAAGACAGGAAAATATCATATGTGGATAAGAGGAGGATAGATCTTGAGTTTATAACAAGGGACTTGGTTTTCATTAAGGTATCTCCCCTTAGAAATGTGGTACATTTTGGCTTGCTTAGGAAGATACCACAAAGATTTGTGTAACTATTTCCTATAGTGGAGAGGGTAAGTCACATGGCCTGTAGGATTTGGTTACGGGAAAGGATGTCATGGGTTCATTTTGCATTTCACATCTCGCATTTACTGAACTGCTTGCATGATTCTGCGGTGGTAGTGGAGTCAAGTACCTTAGAGGAGGTTGAGATTGAGAAGGAGGCATCTGTTAGATGAGTCCCTACAAGGTTCTTGGGTTCAGAGGTAAAGAAGTTAAGGAACAAGGAAATTAAGCTCATCAAGGTTCAGTGGGGAGAGTACAATAATGAGGCAACATGGGAACCAAAGGAGAAGATTCGCGCATCTTTTCCATTTCTTTTTTATAGTACGCTCTCAGTCCTTTCTTAGTTTTGAATTTGAACCTCATCCATTCCTATCATTTGAATTAGTGTGTCGTAGGAAAATCCTATGGGTGATAGGACATGTTTTAAACATGTTATTAGGGAATGTCATGTTTGATGGATTCACATGGGTACAAGTGTTTGCTAGTGGAGGCTATGGATGCATATTTACACACTAGGCACTAATTAGTGATCGACAGTTAGGACACTAACATAATTGCATATGGATGTGTTTGCACTTTTAATTCACTTTTAATTTATGGATGGTGATATGCATATAGATGTTGCATTTCGATAGTAGTTGTTTGCTACATATAAAATTGTATGTATCATTAGGATCCTCTTGCATACATTTTGGAAGAATGGCACTGACATAAATTGTATTGAAGGAGGTTGACTGAATCAGTAGACCGCCTAATTTCTTGCATTGGTTAGGGACATATTCACTACGCTATTGCATATGTACATGAAAATCATTAGAAATCCTAAGGACAATGGATGCCTGTGATTATTGGATGATTAGATGGGTGTAGATGATGGTGTGATAATATTTATAACATTCTTCTAGCGTTGGAGATTTCGAGGACAAAATCCTCTAAGGAGGGGAGAATGTAACAACCTGAAGTTTTAACAAAGAAATTTAAATAAAAGATCAATAGAATAAATATTAATCAGAAAAATAATGAGAATTGGGTAACATGGTTTGCGCCATTGGGTCCATTACGAAATTCTAGTTAAGATAGACATTTGGTTTGCTAAAATCGGGTTTAACACGAAGAAGTTATAAAGGAAAGAAGTTCGAAATTCAAATTCGAAATTTAAATAAACAAACGAATTAATATATATTTAATTAACCAGAAATCACGTCGAATTGGGATGACCCAATCCCAGGCAGGGTCGACCTATAGTCAACCCCGGTCCCAAGTGGGTCGACCCCTGGGCCGACCTACCTATATGATGAGTCAACCCATTCCTTTGAAACGTACGCACCTTGGTGTGCACATTACTTATGTATTTGGATGATTTTTGGTCGTTTTCTAGAGTGTTCTTTTAGTCGGATGGACTAAAATTAAAATCTAATATCTGACTGTCCAAGTTTTCCTAACTCTATTATAAATATTTCTCCAACCTAACCCTATTTCTCTCTACTCCATTTCCGTCATTCTCCGTCTCCAGTATACAAAACCTTTTCCTTTAAAATTTTGATGGAGTTCTGAGATTTAGGTTTTTGCATACATAAGATTGGAGAATATTTATACATAGAGAATTCCTACCAGGGCCTATTGATTGCACAAATCTGTGACTATTTTCCATGATTACAAGATCAGTATAATTTGGGGATTATTTAGACAGTATAAAAGTTGTTAATTTCTCTAGTAATTTATAGATTTCAGTGGTTTTTTCTGTAAATAATTCCTGCATATCTGATTACTGCTTCTATACCTACTTCAGTCTATTTTAGTAATCTATTCTATTACTGTAAATCATTCACTTTATTTCTATCTCTTTTTCTTCTTAGATTAATTTATGTAAAGTTCAGATTTTTTTTCTATTTTTTTATAGATCTATTTTATTCATTTGAGCCTAGGCCATGCGAGAGCCTAGGCCTTTATCCTTTTAATTCACGTTGAGTTTGGGCCTTCAAAGAGGCTAAATCCTTATTCCCTTTTGTTTCTGTGCGGTTTGAATAAATTTATGAATTTGGTTGTAAAAGTGCATATTCTTAAAAAAATGAATTGAGTATAAAAGGATTAATTGAGGTTTATACGAATTAATACAATAATAGACATTTGATATGTAATTTTGGTGAAATCACTGATAAACTAAATAATTAGAAATTTTGAATAGACGCTAAGTAGTGGGGGTTGGGTTGTATAATGAATATAAACAAGATAATGTATAAATGCAACCTATAATATAACAAGAAGTTATATGGAGCAAGCAGGCTTATTAATAAACTTTAATTGGACGTTAAGTTTAATATAAAAAAATTAATAAGCATGAATAGGGGTCTGTTCCGACAATGTAAGCTGATTAGGGAAAATAAGCGGCATATTAAGAAAACATATAGTGCTAGTGTTCTGGCAGCGATGGCTGATTAAGAAAAAAAATAAGTGGCTCATAGTTGTGGTACATTCCGGCGGCAGGGGTAGACTGATTAGGGGTACTAAGTAGCCAATTAAAATAATTAATTTATAGTGGCCTAGGCATTTGTTGACAATTATATAGGGATCTAGGGGAGCTAGCCGGTCAACAATAATTGTATGGTGGCCTTGGCAATACTAAATTAAATTGGGGACTAAGTCTAGGGGAAACTTAAGTCAAATTGCATTTTGGCTAGGGACCTGTATCAGATAGTATCCCTTTTTATCACAATATATAGTGGTCTCACGAGAAGGCGATGGCACGCTTATACTATACTGGGTAGTGAGAGGTCCAAACGAGGTGGGTACGGATGCGTTATGACAGGGGGATGAGAGTGCACTGCGCCGATTAGATAAAATAAGATGTTGTAACGCCTGTGAATAACGCTATATCCTTTAGAGCTGATGGGTCGGGCCTGATAAACCCAATACCATAGTCGGCATAGGTTATCACAATTCATGGTTTAGGAGTCGATCGGTGGGTAGAATAGGTTACATCCTAATTATGAGTCGTAGTAAATGATGCAGAAATCGAATGATACGAATGAGATGACAATCGACTATATCCTTTCTTATCCTTCTATTGTTTTGTTTACTGTTATATTACTTTAAACTATTACGTTGTCCATATTTCCTCTTTTGTCACTCATGCTAGTAATTACAGAACTCACGAGGCTTTATGTCTGACTAGTTTTCTTTCTTCCTTCCTTTTCCCCCAAGTTCTCATGGTGGAGGAACAAGTAACTGATAGAGTTTTGGCCCAGCTTAGCTTACTAAAGATTTTTGCTTGTCTTATTCTTCACTTATTCATGTACAGTTCCACATTTGACTTGTTTATGTATTTGATATTGAGGGGGATTTTTATTTCGTACTATGATTACATTGCTTTTACATAAGATAGCTGTGGATTTATGATTAAAGTACATTTTATGGTGTAATGACACTCGTGTTTATATTTAAATAAAGTTTTCAAAATTTCCATTGTGTTTTCTTATGTTGTCTTATGGATTTTTGTCTCTGATGCATTATTTTATACCTATATGCTTCATATACCTTAGCGAAATCCTCATACGGGTGATGTTAAGGGATATGGAGTGCTAAACCTTCCCGATTTCTTTAGCTCTGACATTTTCTCCCTGTAATTCTTAGCGATCTTTGTGTTTCAGTGGCACTGAAATAGGTTGGCGTCGGCTTCTTGCAGATCTACTGCACCTCGTACAATGAGAAAATATTACTATTTATTAATTTACACTTACTTATATTGTAAAGCGGTATAAACTTTCAAGAAAACCTTGCTGAATGGCCTCCATAACGGGGTCAGGGGTCTTGCTCTACTAGGCCAGAAATCGCTCATTCCACCCATATATGCCTGCTTTGAAATGCCAAGAACCACTACTGATGGGTCCAACTCTAATCCCCTGTGTTTAATATAAAACAAAACTTCATACAATTGTAGATATATCTATGTATAAAAAATTGTATTGATATGCTACTAATTTTGATTCTTCCGCCTGATCAGCCTTAGGCTGCAAATAAATGAATGGACGAGCTGGTGGCTCTCTGGTACTCTCACCAACCGAGCACGAAGAGCTACATTGCCGAGAGCCATGCATAATACCTATCACATATGTTTATATATATAATTCACAATAATTATGATACGATGAGCCATTAAAAAATGAAATACATGTTATAAGTGCATCATGCTGTGTAAGTGTTGTGTGCATGAGTATACACTTGTTTCCATTAAAATTGTATAACTTGGATAAATGCAATATTAATAAGAGAAAAATGCAACATTAATAATTGTCAAAATTATCAGATATTACGCAGTCCTCGTCGTTTTCTGATTCAGACTCGGTTTTTTGTTCAACGTTGTTTTCCTCTTCAATCTCAAATGCTTCGACTTATACATTTGTCTCATCTTTTAAAGGTCTGAAATTAGTTTGATCGTCTGTAATAGCTGTTTCTACATTTTCGTCGAGACATGCTTAATAGGTTTGTTCGTTTGGAATATTCTTTCTATCGAACATAAATGTTGCCTTTGTTTTAAAAACCACCGACCAATCTGCTTTATCTCTATTTAGAAATGGATAACAGGTGTGATATACTTGTAGGGCTTGTTTGGCTTGTACAAAAGAGTCATACTTTTGATAATGCGTAGTATGTTTTATTTCTATAAGATTATAATTTTGATGCATGTTAATACCAGAACATGGAACATTGCTGAACCAGTTGCATCTAAACAAAAAAAGATCCACTACGGGTATAGTAATATAGGTTTGTTGCAAAATCTGGTTTAACATGCCATAAATATCATTTATATGATTATTAGGATCATCACTGCTGTAACACCCCGTAATTCCTACAACACAATAATGACAAACTAAGGAATTTTTAATTAAATTTTTGGAATTAAGTAAAACGGACTACGCCATTGCGTTCGTCTTGGAATTATGCTTAAGATAGACATCAAGTTTGCGTAAAACGGACATCGTATGAAGAAGTTATTAAGGTTAGAAGTTTATATGCACATAAGAGAATTATATATATACATAACCAATCAAAACATTCAAAATATTTCGAAAACCAGAAGTGGGAAGGCATAGGAACTTGGCCCGTTGGGGGTCGACCACGTGACCTAAGGGTGTCGACCCATGGGTCAGCACAAAAACAGGAGTGTCGACACCCATCTCGACCCCCATGTTGACCCCCCTGATGAATCTGGACCTGCTGCGTGTCCTGGTCGTTGGCTGATAGCTATATAAAGGACCTTAATCCCATTGTTTTATTCATCTAAATCAATGGCGATAACGAGGTGTTGCCCCCAACTCAGTTTGATCTAGCCTATTCTTCTTCAACAACAAGTTATATACATTCAGAGATCCGTGCTGCATCATCTACGATCAATCTTTTGTTCTTTAGATCCAATCACAGTGATTCTATGTTATTTTTAGATATAAACACCTAAAATGTAATCTTGACATGTTTATAAGTTTGGATCTAAGCCTATGCCTGTTAGAAATCTGAATCATGACAGATCTTCCATTACTTGTATATCTAATTTACTGTTTAGGTCTCATGCTTCAGTTCATGATATCCCTATCCTATTAGTTTGCCTAACCATGTCACTTTATGCCTATTCTGCTAGTATGACCAGTTTTATCATCTTATGCCAGTTTTATTCATTATGTCTATTCTTGTTCTCTTCTCTCCATCCTTCCCCTTTTATTTTTATAGCCAGGCTACCTTCGAGCCTAGGCCATCGCTGAAATACGCGAACGCACGAAATTGGGAATGATTGGGAATGATTAATTTGGGGCATAATTCATATTGTAGAACATGATTGAGAAATTTAGGCATAATTTGTACCTTATGCTAAAACTTGAGATTTGAGGGCATAAGCTATACCTTGATCTAAACCTTAACTTGGGGCATACTTGTATCGTAGATCGGACGGGGATTTGGGGCATAATAAACTTGAAAATTGGTTAGTAATGAAAATTCCTAGATTTACAGTAATTAGAAACTGTAACCGCGCTTAGACACGAGGTTAGATTTTACTTATGGTAGAAGTCTTCCCGGAACCGCCCGACATATCCATCGTCCACAAGAGGTAAATCTAACGTGAGGGGTCTAAGTGCATAAACATGTAACATACTAAGACACGATGTTAAGTCTGACTTGTGGAAGAAGTCTGCACGGACCCAACTGGCATATCCAGCATCCATAAGTTGTAGACTTAATGTGGGAGGTCTAGCGCATTATAACCATAATGAATGAATGGTGATGAACTAGTAATACTTAACCTGTTTGAATCCACAAGGATTACGTGAACCTGTTAATTTGAGTAGGAGTTAAGTAAACTTATGTGAAACTGTGGGAGGGTTAAGTTAATCTTGTTAAATATGCGAGGACGGGTTATACATACGAACCCGACAAACTTAACCTATAGGTTATGCAATCTTGTTAAACCAGTAGGCATAACCTGTTGAAATCCTAGTAGTGTGGATGCAAGCCTAGGGGGAAGCTTATATTATCCGGAGTGTGGGACCTGTATCAGTCAGTAACCTATATTGGTATCAAACAGAGAACCCCGAACTAGGTCGGTGTCAGGGCACGCTTACTGAGTTGGTTGTAAGAGGTTCATCCAAGGGACTGTGTGGGCGACGCATGCCAATGGGGTTATGTGCATGCATGGGTCCAGTCCAGGGAGGTTAAGACGCAGTGATACCTATAGATATGGTTCTTGCACATCTTGTAAACAAAGGGTTGCCACTTTTGGAAGTGATACATCCTATTGTGGGGCCAGCACAAGGTATCTACGAGTTAGGGAGCCGATCGATTGGGGGTGGTAAGGGTACATCTAGTCTTGCTTGTTTAGGAGCCCGTTATTGTCGTTGGGGGTTAACACCTGTCAGTTCTATTGGGATACCTGTTATTGTATGGGGTAAAACTTCTCACTAGAATTACACCTATGTCTACCATCTTATACTCGTTGGGATCATCTTGTTCTTGTTATACTAGTATTAGTGCAGAGAAAAGTATTATAGAAGTGCAACACATGTTCTGTTCAGTTTATCCTGTTTACCTTGCTATACCTGCCTTATGACACTGTTATCTCTCCCCAACTTATATGCTTATCATGATGCTTTTACTTATTTATATGCTAAAAGTAACTGGACTTGCCAGACTTTATGTTTGACTCATTTTGTTTCCTTTTCTTTCTCTTTCATTTCCCCTCCAAGTTCTCATGGTGGGAATACTCAAGCTTGATCAGGATTCTTCTTTCATTCCTCTTGGAGCTCCTTAGATGTACTGCTTGATTTCGTATCTTCTCTACTATGGCTATATTTTGGGGATTATGCTTTTTATGTATTATTGTACTATGATGATAATTTTGGTACAAGACAGAAGTTTTATGTTTTCATCATTTCAGACTTATTATGTAATTAGGTTTGGACCACGAAGTTTTTCTATTAAATAAGTTTTAATTCCACTATTATTTTATATCTGTCTTGTAATGTTTATGTTTCTGTTTACCTATAACGCTTCATAAAACTTAATGCATTCTGATAAAGAGTGACATTGACGGACGTGGGGTGTCACATTTGGTATCAGAGCTGAAGGTTACCAGATCTGATAAAAGAATTTGATTTTTTTTTCAAAAAGGTTTTTGAAAAAAGCATTTTCAAAGGAAAAGCCTGTTTTGAAAAACATATTCCCCAAAGCCATATGAAACATCTTTCGACTCTCTGTTTGAATCCCTTCTTCCTTTTCATTTCAGCATGTCTGGGAACCGAATATTCCCGATGGCGTTCAAGTACCGGATTGGTTCCGTAGGTATCTTAAGGCTACGGCACCTACTGGGAGCCAAGGAGACGTCCCTCCCCCAGCTACAGTCGTTGTTCCTCTACCTTTGCGACTGGGTAATTCCTCTAAGAAATATCATGGTTGTAAGTGCTTGGGTCATTTGGTCAAAGATTGCCGAAAAAGGAAGAATGCTTGCTTCAACTGTGGTGAAGTTGGACACTATATTAGGGAATGCCCGAAGAAGAAAAGAGAGGGCCAAAGGGAAGTGTCTTTTGGAGAGCAGGTGCATGCTCTCGTGGCCAGTGTACCAGATAAAGGTAGGAAAGTTTATGTTGAAGGTTTGATTTCTCTTTCCAACAATCCCGTTAAAACTCTTTCTGATTCTGGCGCTTCACATTCTTTTATATCTGATTCTGTGGTTGAATCTCTATACCTTAGTACTAGTATGGTTTTGGTTCCCGTTGTTGTCTCAAACCCTATTGGTGGTATGGCTTATTTATATATGATTTTTCAAGGTTTGAGAATATCTGTGTCAGGCTTCGAGTTTGAATGCGACGCATATGTGCTTGGTTTCATGCACTATGGTTTGATTCTAGGGATGGATTGGCTAGCCATGTATGGTGCCATTCTGGATTGCGAGAGGAGGGTCGTTAGACTTTTAACTTACAACGGGAGGACCCTCGATATTTCTTGTGACCCTAAAGGGTCTGTCATGCATAGTTTCCAAGTGTCGCTTGATGCATCTATCGATGATCTACGATCTATACCAGTAGTCTTTGAGTATCCTAATGTTTTTGAGGAGGTTCGGGGCTTAGCTCCAAGGCGCAAGATTAATTTTTGTATATACTTGGTAGACAATGCAAAGCTAGCTGCATTGCCTGTGCACTATGTGGCTCCAAGAGAAAGGAGAGATCTCAGCAAGCAAGTAGGGAAACTACTTGAGAAAGGGTGCTCCAGTAGTATTCGCCACTAAAGCGGATGGTTCGCTTCGCTTATGTGCAGACTATAGAGAGTTGAATAAACTCACTAAGAAGAACAGGCTCCCACTTCCAAGGATAGATGATCTGTTTGACCAACTTGTTGGTGCATCTGTTTTCTCCCAGTTAGGCTTGGCCATGGGATTTCATCAGCTGAGGGTGGCGGAGGACAGTATAACAAGACCGCTTTTAGAACTCCAGATGGTTTCTTCGAGTGGTTTGTTATGCCTTTTAAGTTGACGAATGCACCCGCCTATTTTGTTGATATGATGAGTAGGGTGTTTAGGAAGTTTCTATATAAGTTTGTTGTGGTCTTTGTTGATTACATCTTAATTTTCTCGAAGAGCGAGGAAGAGCATGCCAGACATTTGAGGGAGGTTTCGAAAACTCTCTGCGCGCACCAGCTTAAGGCAAAATTCTCCAAATGTCATTTTTGGAGAAAAGAAGTGATATTTCTAAGGCATGCGGTCTCTAAAGATGGGATAGCGGTAGTTCCAGCGAAGGTAGTTGCAGTTCAAGATTGGCAGGTTCCAAAAAATGCAATGGAGGTAAGGAGTTTTCTTGGTTTAGCGGGCTATTACAGGAAGTTCATTAAGGACATCGCAAAGATATCAGCTCCACTCACCAGAATAACGAAGAAGAATCTGACGTTTTCTTTGAATATAGATTATGACGATGCTTATCAACGATTAAAGAGGACTCTGACAACAGCCCCAGTCTTGACCTTACTCGATGGGAACAAAGTGTTCACAATATACACTGATACATGTGGTATAGGGCTTGGTGCAGTTGTGATGCAAGAAGGAAGGGTAATATGTTATGGAGGTAGACAGCTAAGAGTTCATGAAAAGAACTACCCTAACCATGATTTAGATTTAACTGCCATAGTATTCGCGCTTAAGACTTGGCGCCATTATCTACTTGGAGAGAAGTTTAAGTTGTACAGCGATCATAAATCTCTCAAGTACTTGTTCTCACAGAAGGATCTTAAATTAAGGCAACAAAGATGGATGGAGTTCCTAGCATCCTATGATTTTAACATTGCTTATACCCCTGGCAAGGGTAATGCGGTGGCAAACGCATTGAGTAAGCAGATGATGACTTTGAGTCCTCTGTTTGTGGAGAGGAAAAGCTTGGAGTTTATATCGACTTTTGATTTTAGGCCCTCCACTGAGTTTACACCTGGTTTATTGGCAACATTAGAGGTGCGACCAACTCTGTTGTGCCAGATAGGGACTTCGCAATGAGAGGACCCATAGCTAGCAGATATTTTGGATAGGCTCAGTAGAGGGGAGACTTCTAGTCAACTAGTAGATATTCTACGGACGATAGAGGGTGGTTACGATGAGATGGAAGGTTTTGTATTCCCCGAGTTGGGAGTTTATTGAAGACAGTCCTTGAGGAAGCCCATCATTCTAAGATGACTATTCATCTAGGCGGTGATAAGATGTATAAGGATATAAGAGGGCTTTCTTTTGGGCTGGAATGAAGAAAGATGTTGCATAGTTTGTTTCTCGATGTTTGATTTGTCAGCAAGTCAGTGTTGAGCATAGGAAGCCCGGTGGTTTACTTCATCCTTTGGAAATCCCACAGTGGAAGTGGGAGAGCGTCTCCATGGATTTCATTGATGGTTTGCCTAGATCAAGGAAAGGCAACACCAGTATTTGGGTTATAGTAGACAGGCTTACTAAGAGCGCTCACTTTATCCCTGTCAAGAGTAAGTGGACAACAACATGGTTGGCAGCAGTTTATCTTCGTGAGATAGTCTGTCGGCATTGAGTGCCTTCTAGTATTGTGAATGACCATGGTCCCATTTTCACCAGTGAATTTTGGAGGAGCTTACGAGAGGCATTAGGGACACAGTTTTGTTTGAGCGCCTCTTATCACCCACAGAGCGATGGACAGACGAAAAGGGTGAATATAGTCCTTGAGGATCTTTTAAGACTGTGTATCCTAGACTTCAGAGGGACTTGGGAAGAGCATTTTCCTTTGGTAGAGTTCGCTTACAACAACAATTACTCGGTTAGTATTGGCATGGCACCCTTCGAAGCATTGCACGAACGACCATGTAGATCAACGACTTATTGGTGGGAATCTACAGAAAGGCTTCTACTTGGACCGAGATGATTAGAGAAACTTCAGAAAAGATGGATCTTATCCGTAAGCGCATGAAGACAACTCAAAACAAATAGAGGTCCTACGCATATAGGAGAAGGACTGACATTGAGTTTGAAGTAGGAGACATGGTCTTCATCAAGGTATCACCTTTGAGGAATATAGTTCATTTTGGATCTATAGGGAAATTGGTACCAAGGTTTTTACGACCATTTCCCATAGCAGAAAGGATTGTCCAAATGGCCTATAGAGTAAATCTACCAGAGAGACTGTCCGTCGTTCATGATATGTTCCACGTTTCTCATTTACGGAAGTGCTTGCATGATACAGCGGAAGTAGTTGAGCCGAGTATGCTTGAGGAAGTAGAGGTGGAACGGGAGGCGACAGTTAGACGAGTTCCTACTGTATTCTTGGATCAAAAATTAAGAAGCTACGCAACCAGGAAGTCAAGTCGATGAAAGTACAATGGGAGATAACCAAGTGGAAGCAATTTAGGAGATTGAAGACAAGATTCTCACTACATACCCTTTTCTTTTCAAGGGTATGTTCTAAACTTCCTTTCAAAAGTTTTTATTCATACTTGTTTCTATCGTTTAAGTATATCCTATCGATCGAATCTTCGACCTATAGGTAGGGAAACCATGGATGTAAACATGTGTTTGAGACATGTTATGTTTGAAGGTTGCAAGTGGATGCAAGTGTTTGCTAGTGGTTGCATGTGGATGCATATACACAAACATTAGGCAATAGATCAGATCAATCACTCTCATACTGCATATGGATGCATGTGCATATTTTTCTTTTAAAGGATGAAAGTGGGTGTATCATCATATGGATGTTGCATTTGGATGGATGCTTGCGCACACATATAGAACTTACATGTTATAATAGGATTATTTGTATACATGTCAGATTCATGGCACTAACATACATTGCATTAAGGAGGTCAACTGAATCAGCAAACTGCCTGATCTTTCGCATTAGTATAGGGACATATACACACACCATTGCATATGTTCATATAAGCATTAGAAATGTTTTAAGGACAACGGATGCCTGTGATTAGTGGATGAGTAGATGGATGTTAGGATATACATTCTTCTTAACTTGGAGATTTCAGGGACGAAATCCTTTAAGTAAGGGAGAATGTAACACCCCGTAATTTCTAAAACACTATAATGATAAAATAAGGAATTTTTAATTAAATATTTGAAATTAAGTAAAAAGGACTACGCCTTTGCGTTTGTCTCAGAATTCTGCTTAAGATAGACAACAAGTTTGCATAAAACGGACATCGTATGAAGAAGTTATTAAGGTTAGAAGTTTATATACTCACAAGAGAATTGTATATACATAACAAATCAAAACATTCAGAATATTTTGAAAACTAGAAGCAGGAAGGCGCGGGAACTTGGCCCATTGAGGTTCGACCCCGTGACCTAAGGGTGTCGACCCATGGGTCGACACCACAACAGGGGTGTCGATACCCATGTCGACCCCAGTGATGAATCTGGACCTGCTATGTGTCGTAGTTCACTGGCTGATGGCTATATAAAGGACCTTAATCCCATTGTTTTTTTCATCTAAATCAAATGAATCAGTTGTTCTAGCCTATTCTTCTTTAAAAGTTATACATATTAAGAGATCTGGGCTACATCATCTACGATCAATCTTCTGTTCTTTAGATCCAATCACAGTGAGTCTATGTTATTTTTAGATATAAGCACCTAAAATACAATCTTGACATGTTTGTAAGTTTGGATCTAAGCCTATGCCTGTTAGAAATCTGAATCACAACAGATCTGCCATTACTTGTATATCTAATTTACTGTTTAGGGCTCATGTGCCTGTTCATGATATCCCTATCCTATTAGTTTGCCTAATCATGTCATTGTATGCCTATTCTACTAGTATGGCCAGTTTTATCATCTTATGCCAGTTTTACTCATTATGCCTATTCTTGTTCTCTTCTCTCACTCCTCCCCTTTTATTTTTATAGTTAGGCTACCTTCGAGCCTAGGCTATCGTTGAAATATGCGAACGCACGAAATTGGGAATGATTAATTTGGGGAATAATTTATATTGTAAAACGTGATTGAGAAATTTGGGCATAATTTATAAATTGAGCCAAAACTTGAGATTTGGGGGCATAATCTATACCTTGATCTAAACCTTAACTTGGGGCATAACTTGTATCGTAGATCGGACGGGGATCTAGGCTTAATAAACTTGAAAATTGATTAGTAATGAAAATGCCTAGATTTGCAATAATTAGAAACTGTAACCGCGCTTAGACACGATGTCAGATTACACTTGTGGTAGAAGTCCGCTCGGAACCGCCCGGCATATCCAGCATCCACAAGTGGTAAATCTAATGTGAGGGGTCTAAGTGCATAAACACATAATGTTCTAAGACATAAGGTTAAGTCCGACTTGTGGAAGAACTCTGCCTTGACCCAACCGATAACCAGCATCCACAAGTTGTAGATGTAATCTGGGAGGTCTAGCGCATTATAATCATAAATGAATGAATTGTGATGAACTAGTAATACTTAACCTGTTTGAATCCACAATGATTATATGAACCTGTTAACTTGAGTAGGGGTTAAGTAAACTTGCTTGAAACTGTGGGAGGGTTAAGTTAATCTTGTTAAATATATGGGGATGGGTTATACATATGAACCCGACAAACTTAACATGTAGGGTTATGCAATCTTGTTAAACCAGTAAGCATAACCTGTTGAAATCCTAATAGTGGGGACGAAAGCCTAGGGGGAAGCTTGTATCATCCGGAGTGTGGGACCCATATCAGTCAGTAACCTATATTGGTATCAAATGGAGAACCCCAAACTAGGTAGGTGTCAGGGTATACTTACTGAGTTAGTTGTAAGAGGTTCATCCAAGGGACTGTGTGGGCGACACATGCCGATGGGGTCATGTGCATGCATGGGTCCAATCCAGGGAAGTTAAGATGCAGTGACACCTGTATATATGGTTTGTGCACATCTTGTAAAAACAGGGTTACCACTTTAGTCACCTAAGTAGATATTCAAAGGATGATAGAGGGTGGTTGCGATGGGATGGAAGGCTTTGTGTTCCCCGAGTTGGGAGTTTGTTGAAGACAATCCTGGACGAAAAGATGACTATTCATCCAGGCAGTGATAAGATGTACAGAAATATGAAAAGGGATTTTTTTTGGGTTGGAATGAAGAAAGATGTAGCAGAGTTTGTTTCTCGATGTTTGATTTGTCAGCAAGTAAATGCTGAGCGTTGGAAGCCCGATGGTTTATTTCATCCTTTGGAAGTCCCACAGTGGAAGTGGGAGAGTGTCTCTATGGATTTCATTGATGGTTTGCCTAGATCAAGGGAAGGCAACATCAGTATTTGGGTTGTAGTGGACATGCTTATTAAGAGCGCCCACTTCACCCCTGTCAAGAGTAAGAGGACAACAACATGGTTGGTAGCAGTTTATCTTCGTGAGATAGTCCATCTGCATTGAGTGCCTTCAAGTATTGTGAATGATCGTGGCCCCATTTTCACACCATTGAATTTTGGAGGAGCTTACAAGAGGAGTTAGGGACACGGTTTTGTTTGAGCACCGCTTATCACCCACATACCGATGGACAAATGGAAAGGGTGAACAGAGTCCTTGAGGATCTTTTAAGACTGTGTATCCTAGACTTTGGCGGGACTTGGGAAGAGCTTCTTACTTAGGTAGAGTTCGCTTACAACAACAGTTACTAGGCTAGTATTTGCATGGCACCCTTCGAAGCATTGTACGGACGACCTTGTAAATCACCGACTTTGTAACAGCCCGAATTTTACGTATCAGAAGATTGTAAAATATTTTTATTTTATTCACTGAGGGTTGGATCATTCTCATCTTTTAATATGTTGCTTATGGGGATATGTGACATGTCCATAATTTTTACCGATTTTGTTTGTGACCATTTTTCCCCTGTCGGTCTTGTACAGGGAATAACTTTTGACTCAGGTCGAATCAGAGGGTAAGACCTATGCCATTGGAAAGGAATTGATGATTGTCTTTCCGTAGAGTGGTTACATTAAGGATTTGGCTCAGCGGTTTGGGAGAAATCGCTGTTTTAAGGTTTTCAGTTGGATATCAGGTTTGGAGAGCCTAATGGGCTGAATTAGGGAAACCCATTAGTGGGCTGGTGGAATCCGAAAAATTGACGGTGAGAGTGGAGGGAAAATGTTTACTTTCCCATTCACATTTGGAGGTACTGATCTCCTTCTTCCTCTAACACATTTCCACCATTAAATATCCAAATCTAAGGAGGGAAATCATAGATCTACACCATTGCAGGCTAGACCTACATCATTTCAACGGTGAATTCATCGGATCGAGGAGTTTGGTTCGAATTGCTCGCTGTCTGCATTCATAATTCTATCATTTTAGCTTGTATTGGAGAATCGGTGAGTGGATTACATCTCTCACATGTATTCAATAACGTGTATGGGTAGTAGATCATGTTTTTCATCAAATTCAAGTGTTTTCCCTTAGATCCATGCATTGGTAAGTCCATTTTCATATAGATCACCCCAGGATCTGATATATAATCTGTGATTGATTATGGGTGTGTAGATGATGTTGATCATGGTTATTTGGTATTTGGTATTTTAAATACCATATATTGTGATATATGATGTGATATATAATATGTGATTGATTATGGGTGTGTAGATGATGTTGATCATGGTTATTTGGTTTTAAATACCATAAGAAATATCAGAATGTGAAAAGGGATTTTTCAAAGTGTAAATTTAAAATAATATATTTATGAAATCAAATAATTTTATAAAAGGAATATTTATTTAGAAAGTAAATAGAATTTTATAAAAGGAACATTTATAAAATCAAAGAATTCTATAAAAGGATTATTTATATAGAAAATAAATAGAAGTATAAAAGGATTATTTATATAGAAAATAAATAGAAGTATAAAAGGATTATTTATATAGAAAATAAATAGAAGTATAAAAGGAATATTTGACGAGATATAAAAGAATTATGAGAAGATTGTTTAAAGTGGATATTAAATAGAAATCTGTTTTAACAAATAGATTGAGGAGTTTAATTTATAAATAATGTTTTATAAATTAAATAAAATATTTATCATTTGATAAACAAAATATATAAGACTGAATTTATATAGAGAAGTAGGAATCAGTTTTAACACCGATATATCAAATGGAATTTGAGCAACATTTATAAAGGTGATTATAAATGGGATTATAAGTGTTAGAAGAATAAAATGAGATTTTATATGAATAATTCTACAATTAGAAATATAAATATAAATTGGATTTGGGATGTTGTTTTTAAATACGAAATCAAACTGTTTTGATTGCAAAGAAGAAATAATATTCGCATTTAATGTGAATAAAGGATTTAAGTAAATATTTTGCAAATAAAATATTATAAAGGAATTTGGGGTTTGAATTATGAATTTAAATGGAATTACTGAAATTAGAAACTGACTGGAAATTAGTTGAGTTGAATGGCTTTTTGGGTATCGATCTGATGTTGATTTCGGCCTTCCGGGTTTATACTTGGGAAGTTGTTCTCTTACTAGTTTACATTTGAAATACACTGAAGGTGGTCATGTTTAGCCTGGGTTACAAGATGTTCTTGTTGAACCCTGTGTATTCCTCTCTTGAGATACACTGTCAGAAGGTGGTCCCATACCTTGCCAGTTGGTATTCATTACCCAATAAGCGCCCGCGGTTTTTGATTATATATTATGTATGTGGAACGTGAGATGAAAGCGTTCTGCTAGATGATTATTATACTGTGGTTGATAGACACTATCATAATATCAAAGGAGTTTTGATGTAAAAGATCATTGTTTCTTGCAAAAGGATTTTTGATATTAAATCAAATGCTTTGGATTCTCATAAGGAAAAAACCCGTTCTTTGTTATACGGCGTGGTCTTATGAGATATCGTTTATTTTCTCAAACTGTTTTAAATTTGTTTACTCACACCAATCCCATGACTGACCCAGAGTTTATTTTTCTTTGTTTTCCCTAAACTCTTGGGTGCCCAAATTTGTACGGACAGTCAAGTAGTCAGGATTTTACAAATACTGAGAGCTTGGAGCAAGAGGCTTCAGGATTTTATAGCAATTGTTTATTTCCTCTGTGTTGTACTCTGATAAATGTTATTGTACACATATACTGGTTTTATTTCAAAGTTATGTTATACTTTATTCGTTCTGCTATGAGATTCGTGTTACTCTGATTCTGTTGTTGTGATCTTCTTCTTCTATTCTAATTTTCTATCTTATCTATTCTCACCCTCTAACTTCTTTCTATTAACTATCCGGTATTTCCGATGCTTGGATAGTCGACATTGAGTTTATGTCGATAACCAAGGTCACAAATTCCCCGGGTCGTTACATTTCCTTTCTTAGTTATTCCTCCTTTTTGAGATCCCTTTCCCTTAAAAAACTTCCTTTTCTTTCCCTTTGAACTCTAGGTTTCCACTGGCTTTTCCTTTCCAAAAGTGGAAAATATTTCCTTATTTCAGGTAGCCATCTCCGCTTACAAGGATCTCTATGATGTGGCATAGTCATCATAGAAATCTTAAGCTTTAATTTGTAAATAAACGTCTTATTCCTTTTAATTACAACATCCATAATAGTATACCCATATCGAGACATTACCTAAAGCTTTATATCATACTCAGTTACTGACATTTATCCTAGAATTAAATAAGAAAAATTCCTGAACTATATAGATTGTAATGGTCTAGAATTTTTGACAAGTTAAATAATTTATTTTATTTGAATTTATAAATTAAATAGATGGAAATGATTGTTAATAAGTCCGCGATTTGTTGATACTATCTATCGTTTGATCGGGTTTGTCAAACGATAATTAGAAGTTGAGAAACGGTAACGATAGCCTAGTGTTATATATAACTTTCAATAGCATTTTTGAGTAAAATGATATCATATGTACCTCTCTTTAAGATAACATGTGTAAGGACATATGTTTTATGCATGCTTCCTTCCCTAAGAATCTTACACATGTACACTTATGTATCACTCCTCCTTCCCTCTCTTTTCTATTAAATAACACCTCTTTCCTTCATTTTTCATTCATTTCTAACTTCTTCTCTATTCTTCTTCTTAGAGCTTAAGGCCATGGTTCCATGGCATAGAAACCTCCTTCCTCCTCTCATTTTCTCCTCCTCCTTCCTCCGTTTTTCTTCCTCCCTCCCCTAAGCATTCAGCCTCCACCTCCTCCTCTTTTCCATGTCATCACCTTGCCGAAGTTCAGCCTCCCTTGTGCTACTACCATCACTCCTTATCTCCCTCCTCCTTGCGCTAAACCAATCACCACCACCATGACAAAGTTCGACAACCTCCTCCTCTTTTAAATATAATATAAAAAATATTAGTTAGTATATATATATATTATTTATATGTGTTTACAAATCCAGTGACGCCAAGCAGTCAGTCCAGGATAGTTGCAGTCAGTCTAATGTTCTACAATAAAGATTGGTGGAGTGGAACCCACGGTGAGGAACTAATTGTTTATTATGTCTGTTATGGATGATGAATGTTAGTAGATAGTTAATTAACTCTTAACCATAGTGTAAGCATTGATTACCGATCACTTATATGTATCACTACAAGAAAAACCGAGATTAGCGACAAATTTTTAGCAGCGGAAAATTCCGTCGCTAATTAGTGGCGGATTTCCGTGTGCTTTATAAGAGAAAATATTTTGGATTTTATATTTCATCTTATTATAAATTATTACCGTCGAATACTAATTCTGTCGCTAAATCAATGGAAATTGCAGCTCTTTACCGTCATATAAAATTTGACGCTAAATTCCGTTGCTAATAGAGTCAGATTACCGTCGACATAATTTTGAAGCTATTTTCCTGCAGTTTTCTAAGAGATTTGAAACGAACTTTTTTATTTTTTGCTTATTAAATGTTTTAAATTCGTGTTATTACTTAGTAATTAATTAGTAAATTTAAATTTTAAATAATTAATGTTAATAATACATTAGTAATTAATAATAAATAATAACTATTAGAAGTAAATAAAATTCAATAGTTAATGCTGATTAATTTTTTTTTTGAAAATTAATGCTGATTAATTATTAATTACTATATAATATAAATAAGAGGTAATAGTAATTAATAAAATACATCGTTGTTCGATGTTTATTAAATTTGTTTTGATAATCAATGATTATTTAATAGTCTTTAATACGATTATATATATACATACATTATATATATACATATATATGTATATATGTGTGTGTGTGTGTGTGTTTTTTTTAAGAATTTTCAGAATTCTTTACTTGGTCATATAAGTATATAATAGTTATTATAAATTAATATCTACTATTAATAATTATAATTTATAATTAATAATAAATATTTAATTAGTGATTATTTACAGCTGAGCATAAGTTATGGGCAAAATATAAAATTAATAATATGTATATACCGTTTTGGTATAATACGATTAAAATATAACATTAGTTAACGTTAATACCATCCACACATTAGTTAATGTTAATACCATCCGCCTGTCAGGTATATCCACCTCTTCACACTTATTATACCAATAACTGGTAATTGATTAATAATTGCAATTAATTAGTAATTAATATTTAATAATTTTTAATACTTAAGAAGTAATATTCAATACTTAATAGTTAATAATTTATTAATAAAAATAATAATAAATTAGTGGATATTGATTAATTTTAAATGTGAAATAATCTGCACTAATTATAATTAACTAGTAAGCATATTACAATAAATAAATGGTAATTGATTAATAATTGCAACTAATTAGTAATTAATATTTAATAATTTTTTCTATTAATTAATTCACAATTCGAATGTAAAAGAGGTACTTTTGTGAATTAATTAATCGTTAGTTATTAGTAATCGTTAATATTAATATTTTAACTTGTTTTAAATATTTTTAACTCTATATTAAATTATTAATGACAAAAAAATAGAAACTAATATTAATATTTAATTCAATATTTAAGTTGGCATAAAATTATAATAGAATGGTGTTATAGTTTAGCTAAAATTAAATACAATAGAAAATAGGATAGTTCAAAATGTTCAGCTCACGTTACCAGTATTCCAAATTATGAGCTTTATATTCATTCGATGGTGTTCAAAAGTCATAAAACTTAAGTCACACGAAATAGTTTTTGGTTCCACACGTTAAAATTTTGGCTCCAAGTGTTAAAATTTGGCTCCAAAGTGTTAAAATTTTGGCGCTGATATCTTAAATCTTAACCGGCCACAAAACAATTTATAAAAAAACACAAGAAACATCGGAGCTTTTATCGCTGTTAATGGCGATTAGGTCATACCACTTTCTTCCAATTTTCGTCCTCCTACCCTCTAAAATCGCGTTTTCTCTTCGTTTTCCTATCTCTTCCACCCATCCTCTGCTTTTCAATTTACTACCTTCACTCAGCTTTCTCCATTACGAGTATTAAAAACATCGACCCTTCTTTTCAATCCACTTCCAGATCTGCTCTTTCTCACCGAGATCTACACCTGTGAAACTTTTTTCTTCTTCCGCCTATTTCTGAGCTCACACAACCTAATTGCTACCTGCTTTTCTGATAATCCCCCTAAGCTTAGATCTTCCGCGGAGGCTCTTGCTCTCCTGTTTGCCTCGTTGTTCGCCCTCCCTGCCTTTCCTCACATCGAGACTATCCTTCAGTTGAACAAGGTTCGCTTCTAGGAGGCTTTGGCCCAGCGTATGTTGGTGAGTTATGTTGTTATTTATGAGTTTCAATGCTTTATGGTTTGCGTCTCCTGTAGTAGGAGTTTTAAGCTTGTTGTTGGCTCTTGGATCTGTTTTTCTATGGTAGTTTGGAGCTATGTAGTTGTTGATTGTGTTGTCTCTGTTTGGAGCACCAACCCCTTCTGTTATCATCGCCCATGACGAAAGATTTGTGCTTCAGTGGCATTGTTATTTAACTCAGTTGGGTTTGCGTCCTTTCTCTTGTCCCTGGCCTTCTTATTTGTCAGGTTGATAATGTGAGCTAAATTGTGATGACATTCTTTTTTTGGGATGCTGCTTTGTCTTAGTTAGGAAGTTCTCTGTATTGTCTTCCAGGCTTTAATGAGATGTTAACTATGGTCAATTCGCTATATAAAAAAATTGTTGTGGTTGCGCCAGTATTCGCTTGAGTTTGGTTTTTTGTTAAGTTCAAAAGTTCAGATCTTGTTTTAAAAAAAAGCTTTGTTGATTTTGGCAACATGTTGTTTACATTGCTTAAAACAATCTGGTGAGTTGTTTACAAATGTTACCCTTTTGTTGAAAGATGAAGAGGTAGGGTGTTTTACCTATGCTTATTTAAGTACACTTGCAAATACTTGCTTTATCTTGTTTTATTTTCTATTTTGTTGTCACTTTATTTTAGGAGAGCTTGGGATGGCCTTCCAGTCTAATTAATGCTCAGGGAAGTTTCTAAATCATTGCTAAAATAATGGTGTTACTTTATTTAAGTATTCTAAATTATGAATATATCCAGGGAAGTTGTTGTAAAGCTTGGGATGACCTTCCAGCCTAATTAATTCCAGTTCCATGAGGTGTGTATCTACTTTGTTTATTTATGTTTCTTTTGTTAGAATAACAATGGAGTAGATGTTGCTTTGTGTGGTTTGTAAACTAACTCAAACAGTGGACTATCTTGATGCAAGCGTTGCTACTTGGATTTAGTTTCACCTTTTGTTATTCCATATGCGTATTTATCTGACCCTTTTCGATGAATGACAATTTGTTTTGGGTTTGTAATGTTATTGTTTTGTACAATGTATATTCAGTCTGCAATATAAAAAAATTCATTGATTTGGGAATTATGCACAGGCAGTTACATTTCATTTTCAGAGTTGCATGAACAAAATAAAGATTGTTCTGGCAGTAGACGAGCTTTCAATTTCCGATCCTCATCAGCTCTTGGATGATTTGCAACATTCTCTTAAAGAAATGGCATATGCTAATTTATGGTGAGTGAAGTATATCCCTTAAAAAAAGGGTGAAGTATATCCATGGATGGTCGAAAAGAAATGGCAAAGATGGTAAAGAATGAGCTTGAGGTGAAGGAAGGTTGTGAATAGTGAAGCAGTTGATTTGTTTTGATGAATTGATGATATTGATTTTCTTGTTATAACATATGTAGATTAATGAGATCATAAAATATTCTATTTGAAAAATAAGTAATGTTGAATGTTGATTATGAGATGAGTGATTAATATAAAACACTGATTATGAGTTGTGTATGTTGATATTAATTGTGTTGTATTTACATTAGGATTGTGTATTAAATGGAACACAAATTATGTGTGTGATGAGTGTGTTTATATATTATATATATATATATATTTGTGTGTGCGCAGATTAGAAGTGAAATAACAGCGGATTACCAACAAAAAAAGAGAGGTTAAGTTTACCTCAATTTAATTTTCGTCGCTAATCCCTTGGCAATTAGTAAGGATTTACCGACGTCTTTTATAAATAATAATTTATTATAAATTAATTATCCGTCGGTAAATAGTCGGTATATAAATTAAAATTAAATTAATAAATAAAATTTTATTTTTATTATATAATTAGTAAAATGATGGAAAATTGTCGGAAAACTTATGCTAAATTCCGTCGCAAAAATCGGGCACAAATATCGTTATGGTTTTTACCGACCACAACATTATGTAGGAAATCCGTCGCTAAAGCCTATTTAGCGACGAATTAGAAGCGGATATTGCCGCTGCTAATTGCGATTTTTGTTGTAGTGTATATACTATGTTATTCAAGCTATGTGATGGTTGAATGGATACTATGAATGTTGTTATGGTTGTTAATAGTGATACTAGTTCATATCACACATTTTGCACACACCTTTGTGAAGATATACGGATATTGGTGAAGTCTCAAGCTTATCAGGTTGTGTAAATGAATATTTTATTCATTTAAAATATAGTGGAAACATGAAAGTTCGATATTGATATCCGAAATTGGATAGAAACGATGTTGAAATGGTTTTGAGAAACTTTTGAAAAGGTCAAAAAATTTATGAACACGGTTTTGACGTTAAATAGTGTATTTAAGTTTAAATGATGTAAATTAAAATTGATTTTGAAAGTGAAGTTTAGTTT
The DNA here is from genome assembly GCA_030737875.1 of Allium sativum. Lineage (NCBI taxonomy): Eukaryota > Viridiplantae > Streptophyta > Magnoliopsida > Asparagales > Amaryllidaceae > Allium > Allium sativum. The sequence goes on along the minus strand of CM060922.1, from coordinate 704,241,295 downwards.
CGGTATAAAGAAAGGGTTTTAACTCAAATCGATTATTCCTTTAAGCTTATGTATTGTTTACATTAATTTTCGGTAAGGTTGGTCTTCAAAAAATTAATTTTTGAAAAATAATTATATTTTAATAATTAAATAATAATATAATATTAATTAAAAATGAATATTTTAATTTTAAGTTGAAAATATAAAATATTATTTTGAAATGGTCTTATATATTTTGTAAATAGTTTCTAAGCTATTTTGAAGTTAATCGGATAATTTTTATTATAAATTTAAAATACGATCAAAATAGAGCTTGTCGTGCAGCTGTAGTTCGTGAATTTCAACCGTAGACTTTAAACTGCTATAACAAATTCATTTTAAATCAGATTTTCCTAAAATGAAAATTGTTTGCTAGATTTTAACAATATTTTTTAAATAGAAAAGGAACTTTCCAATTTCGATGAATAATTTTCAGGTTATGTCCAAAACTGTTTTCAATAAAAATAATGGTAGTGTAGTTGAATGACTAATTTTGGAAATTAACCAAAACGACTTTATAAACGTTATTAAAAATATGGGAATTTTTTGATAAATCATAATACATGATTTCAAGTTGATTTTGTATAAGTTATTTTCGTCAACATAGTGAAATAATCCTTTCTGTAACGCTTTTGAAATGATGTTTGTTTAATAATTGATTTTGAAAGGTTTAAACTTAATAATCAATATCCAACCTTTGTAAAACCATTTCAAAGTAGTAATGAAATGTTTTCAATGGTGAATAGAAGTTTCAAGGGTTAAGATGGGTTGAGACTTAAATGAAATTTGGTATATCCATACCATTTTTAAATGACGCTTATTATTTGGAAAGACTTGGATCAGAATTTGTGTCTGAAACCATTCTGAATAATAATACGATGTGATGAAGAAGACATATTCGAAGATAGTGATTTAAGACCGGGAATCTTCACATCGTAGGAATGTTTTTTGATGTCTCAAGTAGGTGACCACCTATTATAAGGTTATATTATGACAACAGTCCGAATTTACTTCGATTTTTTCTGGATTTGCAAGGGCCTCTCTCCTTTATTGGATGAGGAATAAGGTGCCTTCAGTTTCGTTCAGACCCAGAAAAGATTAGTATGGTGTGTCTGACATTGTATTTTATAATGTGTGACTGATCTTTACTAAATATATTTCCCTTGGTGGTGGAGAATTTATTCTCTTAGCTTAACACCCTTTTTTGAGACGTACGAGCTCAAAGATTATATGGTTAGTGATTATCAGTTAAATGTTATGAAGTGATAGTGTGGCATACAAAATGATGAGCTACTGATGATCAAAGCATGGCTTAGTGAAGTGTAGCTTTGTGTAACGAGACTTGGGCAAGCCTCACACCCCAGAAAATGGCCAAAACAGGATTATATGTAGCAAGGTTAGTGGTCGCAACACTGGGCTATGTTCATTTCCTTCTAGATTAAAAGTAGCACCATGGTATGGAGCCCGTGCATTAACTTATGTGGAAAAAACTACTTTATATGAATGGTTTGGAGCACGTGCGAAATGGTTGGTTACGACCAGGAAATGACATACTTATGAGTACTCTAAGTTATCTAGTTAAGGGATAACCTGGCCTCGTGAAGCATGAGGAGTATCACTATTGATTCTCGGACATCCCTATAGAGGTATTCAATTTCAGATTCGGAAAAGGAAGATCTTTAACCTGGTCATATGTCATCATAGTATATGATACTTATGTTGGCAAGATCAACACATTTACTTGCGAAATGATTTTTCACACTATGCACTAGTAATAATATCAAATGGTTTCCACGTATCAAGCATTTTTTGTTATCATAATGAGAACCTCACCTATGTGTGGTCATTTGCATTGTGTGTGTGCCACGAGAACTTATGGTAGCTTCATTTTCCAAAAAGCATTGCGAGTTTTATTGCACATAACAAATATACCTAGTTTCTCACACCAGTCCCATGATTGACCTAGAGTTTATTTGTTTCTCTTAAAATCTAGGTGGTCATAATTTTCGACATATTCAGGCTAGTAGTCAGGTTCTAGTAGAAGCATATTGTAGCATATAGTCGGGTCTTAGTGGAAACATCTTGAAGATTTTCTATGAAGCTTTCTATGGATCTATCTTTTGGATTTGGAGTCCTTTGGATTTGGAGCTTTTGAAGTGAAGATAGAGCATCATTTGGATTCATTATCTTTTCATTTGCGATGTTCAGTCTATCCGGTAACTTGTATAACTGGATAAGGATACACTCTGATGTTGTAATTAAGTTGTACCCATTTATAACCCAGATGTTGTATTAATAAAAATGTTATTTATGTTCATTGTGTTGTTCTAATGTATTATAATCCCAAGCAATGTGGATTCCAATGTTTGAAATTCTGGCATTTAAGTACTTAGATGTATTAAATGTTAATTTTCTAAGGTTGAAAACCCGGGTCGTTACAATGTGGTATCAGAGCTTTGGTTTATACAAAGCTATAAGATATAATTCATTAGATAACTTATTAGAGATATGGTTAGTAATACCCTAGAATGAGTAAAACCCAATGAAATATCTAAACAGTTTGATATTCCCTAAGATATTTCTTCTATATGCCCTAATAGTATTTTTCGTACTAATTACAGATAACTGAAAATTAGTGGACGGCATAGGGAAAGAAGTAGCACTACTACAAAGGGTCGTGGTGCTACAGTAATAGGTAAAGATGCTAACCAGGATCATCCCCAAATGAATCTTCAATTCTCAATAAGCACTATATGAATCTAGGAGGAAAACATTCAAGGGTTCAGAAACATTATTGAAGCTCAAGCATGGATCAACAGGTGTGAGAAGATCTTTAAAGGATTAAGCTTAGAAGACAATCAGAAAAGGAAGTTAGCTACATGGCAATTACAGGAAGGAGCTGCGACCTAGTGGGATACCATTATTCAAGAAATATTTGAAGATGACTTTATGTAGAACCTATTCAAAAATGTTTTTGAAGAAAGATACATGCCTTTAGTAGTGATTTCCAGGATGTATCAAGAATTTATGGACTATAAATGTCATTTGAGGAGTATTTAAATAAGTTTATTGAGCTATTTCGCTTTGGATGGGAGTTGATTAACACCCCATTAAGGAAGAATGAGAAATTTATTAAAGGAATGGAGCAGAAGTATAATGAAAGGATGGCAGTGCATATAAAGCAATCATTCGTTGACTTGGTGGATATGGGGTATAGATATGCTACTCTAGACAATAAAAAGGTTCCCGAGGAGAAGGTGTGCAGCAGTAATAGTAACAACAGTAACAAGAAGAGGAAGTCGAAAGGAAAGAAGCAAGGACCAAAGAAATCAAAGAAAGGAACTCAGAAAAATCACTTGATGAAAGTTACTTGCTGCAAATATCAGGAAAAGGTTCATATAGAAATTAACTGCAAGAAGCCAAAGAAGCTGAGGGAGCAAGTTCAGGAGGTTTGGATGTGTCTCAGTTGCCAGGAGTTCGGTCACTTAAGTAAAGATTGCCCTCAAGAGAAGGGAATGGATATGGCAAAAGTTTATGTAATGGAAGATGATCCTTCAACCTCGAAGGATGTAAAAGGAAAAGGAATGTTAGAAGAAAATATTTTCGTTTGTGTTAAACTGGTTAGAGTGTTATTCGATACCAGTGCTTCACACAACTTTAGTTTAAAAGAAACTATATAAGAATTGTAACTTGATCCCGAATTGGTCGACCAACCAATTTTTGTAACAAATCTAGTTGGAGGTTCCATGAATCTCTGTGTCTATTGTAGAAAGCTTCCTATTTCTTATTCTCTTCATCTATTTCCTTTTAATCTTATTGCTCTAGATTTCACTGAATTTGAAATTTTACTTGGAATGGATTGGTTAAATAAGTATGGAGCTATTCTGGATTGTGATAAAAGGACGATATTTGTGAAGACTAATATAAGGGACTTCACTAAGATATCTTGTGAAGGTCCAAGTCCAAAAAGGGATAGTTTGATGTATACCTTAGGTTATCTTGATCCTTATTTGGAAACCATTCCCATGGTTAAAGAATTCCCTGATGTGTTCGAAGAAGTCAAAATCCCCGCCCTCCACATCCAGAAATCGAGTTTAGGATCTACTTAGTACCCAATGCCAGACCGGTTGTTCATCCTAGCCGTAGAATGGACCCAAGAGAAAGAGAAGAATTAAATAAGCAAATCCAAGAACTTTTGGGGAAGGGATTTATCCGACATAACCGCCTAAGTTGGAGTCAGCCATGGTATTTGCAGCTAAGTTTGAAGATTCATTAACATCGTGCATTTACTACCAATATCTTAAAAAGCAAACTCTCAAGAATAAATATCCATTGCCTCAAATAGACGACTTATTTGATCAATTAAGTGGTGCTCGATTTTTCTTAAAAATGGACTTAGCCACCGGTTTTTATCAGCTAAGAATCGCTGAGGACTGTATCCATTTGACTGCTTTCCATGGACCCAATACTTTTACGAATATTTAGTGTGTCATTCAGACTGACAAATGCCCAGGCCTATTTTGTGGATTTGATGACTTGAGTGTTCCGTGATGTGTTGAATAAATTTGCATTGGTTTTCATCGATGAGGAAGAACATGTAAAGTATTTGAGAATTTCTTTGGAGATATTGAGAAGGAAAGTTTTAAAAGCAAAGCTCTCTAAATGTCATTTCTGGCAAAAAGAAGTGAAGCTCCTTGGATACATCGTATCTGAGAGAGGAATTTCCGTAGACCCAAGAAAAATGTTAGCTATTATGGACTAGAAGCAGCCTACAACGCCAAAGGAAGTTCATAGTTTTCTAGGATTGGCTAGCTATTACAGAAAGTTTGTTGAAGATTTTTCAAGGATAGCTTCTCCCCTGACCAAGTTAACAATGAAGAACGCAAAGTTTGCGTGGCCCCCAAAATGTGAAGAAGCTTTTCAAAAGATAAAGAAAAGATTGACATATGCTCTAGTTTTGGGTATTATAAATAGGAGTAAAGGATTTCCAGTTTATACAAATGAGTGCTAAGAAGAAGTTGGCACAGTTTTAATGCAAAAAGGTGGAATAATTTCCTATGCAAACAAAAAGTTAAGACCTTGGGAAAAGAATTATCCAACTCATGACTTGGAACTATTAGCCGTAATATTCACTTTAAAGTTCTGGAGGTACTACCTATAGAAGAAAAGTTTGACTTATACACTAACCAAAAGCCTTTGAAGTATTTGTTCACTCAGAAAGACTTGAGTTTAAGACAACAGCGTTGGTTGGAATTTCTAACATCATAAGGTTTGGATATTCAATATACGCCTTGGAAATCCAACGTTTTAGTTGACGCTTTAAGTAGGAAATACACTATCATCGCTTACCAGGTTATTGTCCCAACTCTTATTGAAAAGACTGCCTGTAAGCAAGAAGAAGATGGATTTTTACATAAAATAGCTAAGAATATAAAACAATGTACGAGTTACAGTTTTGAAATTGACGACAAAGGTATTTTGAGGTTAAAGGGAAGAATTTGTGTCCCAAACCTAAAAGAGCTCAAGAAAGAAATATTGGATGAGTGTCACAAGTCCAGGTTCAGCATCCAACCTAGATGTAACATCCCGGAATTTTAACGATACTAAAGATGATGTATTAAAGAATAATTAATGTGGAATACACTATTAAAGATGAATTAAGGAAAACTTAATTAAATAATCCAAATAAAGTAAAACGGACTATGCCATTGCATCCATCTCGAAATTCTAGTCAAGATAGGCACCTGGTTTAACATAAATCGGACATTGCATGAAGAAGTTATTAAGGTTTGAATTTTGTATAAGCACATGAAGAATATATATATATATAAATTCAAAAATATTCAAAAATAAGCAAAACCAGAAATCCAGCATGCAAATCGAGGAAGGGCCAACATTTTGAAGTCGATCCGAGACCCGCTGGGTCGACTCGGTTGTTGATCCAGGTATGACACCCACCTGAAGGGGGTCGACCCACCCGTGGTTCTGGAAGCTTCTCTGATGTGGACGATTCTGATGGCTTCTGGTCCAATCTGATGGTCTTGGTTGCTCCTTAACTCCTATATAAAGGACCCTAGACCTAGGTTTTATTCATCTAAAATAATGCTGACGGCGAAGCTCTACTGCAAAGAAAAATTAAGATGGCTTTTCTTCTTCTTCTTCTTCTTCTTCTTCTTCTTATAAATCAATTCAAAGAAGATTATACATATTCGAAGGTTGCTACAACAAATTCAACGACTGCTACAGCGATGGCAACCACTTATTCAACATGTTCTTTGCAGTAGTTTGGATCCATTTCCTCAGATCTATTCCCTGTGAGTTCATGTTGCTTTTAGATCTAAATATTTAAATAGTAATCTTGATATGTATGTAAAAATTTGGTCTTGAATCGGTGCCTAATCAGTTCTATTATGACATAACTATCAAATCTGCTTTTATATGTTCATACCGCCGCCATGTTAAGTCTTATCATAAGATGCCTATTCAGTTTATGCCTATTTCTATCAGTTTATTATTGATTCGTTATTATGCCTGTTCTGATTCTCTTCTCTCCCTCTTTTACCTTTTTATTTTTATATAGCCAGGTTACCTTCGAGCCTAGGCCTAACGTTGAAAATGCTAACGTACGAAATTGTGAATAATTGAGAAAGACATAATTTGGGTCGTAATTGATATTAGAAAATACGGATCTAAATTTGGCTATGAATTTGGAAATATATGAATATGGGTTTGGGGGCATATTTCTTGTTGAATAATATGAATTTAGGCATGCATTGGAATAAATGTTAATATGGAATTGGGTATAAAATGGGGGCATGTCTAAATACTGATTTTGGACATAAATTGGGATACGAATTTTAGGCATACATTGGAAAAATATGCGAATATGGATTTGGGTATAATTTGTATTTAAATGGGTGAATATGGACTACATACATAAATTGGAAAATATGTAGATTTGGGTTTGTGCATAACATACATACATACATATATATATATGCCTTGACTTATAACTTGGGAAAAAAAGTATATGGTGCATAATTAAAAGGTGAGTTAAAAAGGGGACAAAAAAGCCTACAATTTGAATAGTAAATTGGGCATATAATTAAATATGGGGAAAAAGAGAAATAATCACCTATAATGACATAGGTAGATTTGGATAAAAATGGAATGCCTAGTAATTACAATTAGGAATTGTAATTGCACTTATGACACGAGGTTAGGTTGCATTAGTGGTGGAAGTCTGCCCGGACCCGACCGACATATCTAGCAGCCACTAACGTTAAACCTAATGGTTGAGGTCTAAGTGTGTAAATACGAATTGGGCTAAGACATGAGGTTAGACCCAACTATCAAATAAGACTGCCCGGACCCGACCGGCATATCCAGCATCCATATGTTGTAGGCCTAATGCGGGAGGTCTAGCCCATTATAACCATAATTGGACATGGTAGTGAATTGGACTACTTAACCTAATTTAATCCGTAAGGATTGTATGATTATGAACTTAAGTTAGGGTTAAGTAAAATTGGATAGGTAGTGGGTGGGTTAAGTAAATTAGAGGGGGTGGGTAATATTTACATATAGACCCATAAACCTAACCCGATAAGGTTATGTTATTAAAGACACCTAGTGGTATAAATAACCGGTAGAAACATTAAAGTTATGTAATTAAAAGACACGGCTTAAGGTAAGCATAACTTGTAAGGAAATGAGACAACCTGTTAATAAGATAAGAGGTACTTAATTATAAATTAAGTAAACTAGAAGTCTGGAACCCGCTGATGTCAATAACATGTTTAGGCTTGTCATAGGGACAAGAGGAAATTATAACATAGGTTATAATAAATGGGTTGAGAAACTTATTAATAGGCCTTAGTTAATAGAACTAAGTTAATAAGTAAACAACGATAAGTTATACAATGAAAAATGGAACTATAATTAAATAGGAAAGAATGAGGAAAACTTATAAGATAAGTTATATTTAATCATAAATAATGACTGGCATGTTAAAAAGGAAACATGTAAAATGAGACGTACTTAATTTCACTTTAACTAAAAACATGTTATTGTGATGTTGTAACCAAGCAGGAGAAACTTGATAATTTGAATAAAAATACAATATGAATAGGGAATAAACAAGTTAAATGGAAACCCGGTGAGGTAAGGCAAGCGCGTAAAGAATGTTTAGACATAAGGTCTAACAACATTTTAAAGAAAGGCGCTTGGACCAGTCCGTACGTTTGAGGGTGAATAACCCAACGGGGTAGATCATCAGGTGTTATAAGACACGAGGGGAGCGCACATTCATTTTATTTTTATGACAATTCTAAAGGACTGGATGGGGAAGCACACGGCTTCCTGAGGTACGTGAGGTGCTCCTAGTAGTTTCTCTGTGCGGTGACAGATGTCTTAGGCTGTACTCGCAGAGGTTGGGTCTGCGCGTAACTACTAGGCGGGTAGTCCTTGATGAAAGATGTAGCTATGCAGTCAGAATGTAGTTATGTGGTGACACCTTGGTAGTTCGGCGGTTGCCTCCCGAGGAGGTAGATGGGTCAGGTACAACAAGGATAGTAAACCATCAGATACTCGTCACTGGCAGCCAGCGGGATGCAGAAAGAGTAGAGCTAACCCAAGATATCATTTCACCTTTCACTATCGAGGTATGGGGTTGAGGGGAGATGCCACATGGATGTTTAGATTGGTTGTTATTAGGGGTGGCCGCTTTGCTCTTATAGTCTTTACTACTTGAGGGAGGGGCCGAGGTGGGGCCATAGCCACCATGAAAAACAAACCCTAGGATTATCTGTACATAGAGGTTCATAAAGACGGGCCTGTACATGTAACAACCCGTATTTTTAAATTACCTGTTATAACATAAACCAAGGCAGAATTAAATGATAAAATCTGAATCAAGGGAAACGGGCTGTGCCATTGCGTTTGTCTCGGAAAAATACGCGAAATAGAGTCTGAGTTTTCGAAAATCGGAGTCCGTATGACCAAGTTATGGCCCGTCAAAGTTTTCAGAAAATTTCAAGTTCAAAAACAGTTCAAATTTGAATTCAGAATTCAAATTCAGCCAAGAAGAGCAGGCGGGAAAAATTCCCGCCACCCCCAAGTCGACTGGGGAGTCGACTTGGGAGTCGACACACCCTAGGTGGTGTCGACTGCCCAATCGACACCCCTGTCGACTTGGGTGGTCGGCCAGTTTGGCCTGGGTGCACCTGACTTGTTCCTCAAGACATGTTTGGAGGCTAGTGACGTGAATTGATGGCCCAGATCTGAATTAGGGTTAATCCTATGGCCTGAACTAACCTAATCTTCTATAAAAGGACCCTAATACCTAGCCTAAATCAACATAAATCATTCCTACAACTAAACTATGCCAAAATGTTTAATCATGGCCTCCACCCTCTTGTCATAGTCTCCATCTTCATTCATATGAGAGTTCCTAAGCTTGTTTGAGAGTTTCAAAGCTTGATTCAAGGCCAAAGTTCAATCTTTCTTCATTAAAACGAGGATCTTTCTTCATACAAATCAAAGGAGCTTCTTGGAGCTTGTATTCATTTGGGGTCTTTAGAGTTGCTAGTGGCTTCGTCTCAATCTTATTTTATTTTATAAGTCTTCATAGCATTGTAAGCCTTATTCTACTCTTAGATTCTAACTATGAAGTTAAATATGACATGTTGCAAGTTTGAGTTTGGGGCCTAAGTATGATTTATGCTTTGATTCTATCATGTTATGCATAGATTTATTCTATGCATGTTTGTAAAACTATCACCTTGACTTTGTGCATAGAAAGCTATGAGCTTTGACTCTATCATGTTATGCATAGATTTATTCTATGCATGCTTGTAAAACTATCACCTTGACTTTGTGCATAGAAAACAATGAGCTTTGACTCTATCATGTTATGCATAGATCTATTCTATGCATGTTTGTAAAGCTATCACCTTGACTTTGTGCATAGAAAGCTATGAGCTTTGATTGGAAATGTTGCATAAAGCAACATAGAAACTCTCATAACCCTTATGTTATCTTGCATATGATGTTATATGCGAATCACTAGCTATCATCCTATGTCATTTATGGCCATGTTTCACCTATTTTTCTAAAGTTGATATCATGCATATTTTGAGACTTATAATGTAATATGCAAGTTTATGAACACATTTGCCTCATATGCCACCATGTTTAACTTGTGGCCAAACCTTATTAATTATGTCATGCTTCTAAAGTTCCCCCTTTGAGATCTATTTGCGTTTATGCGAACTTACATGCGATGGGGTTACGCTATGGGTAAACTAAAATTACATAAAATCATGACTTGAAAAATGACATGAAATATGACATGTGATTATGCTTGGAACATGAACATGAACTTGGACATGACTTCTAGAAAACATGGGAATGGCCAACTCGAGGTTGGGTTGAGTTTGTAGCATAAATCTACCTGGAACCGACCGGCTTAACTAGTGGCTACAAGCAATAGGACCCAATGTGAGTAGTTGGTCATGTCGCACTTGAAACCCGAGGTTAGACTAAGTTGTGGTGTAAAGCTACCCGGACCCGCCCAGCTTAACTAGTAACCACAACAAGGTCTAATGTGAGAGGTTGGGTGCATTAAATTAATTAATGCCACATGATAGGGTTAAGTCATGGACCACTTGAATACTTAACCAATTAAACACGATGGGTTGATAGGGTTAAGTCATGGGCTACTTGGATACTTAACCAATTAAACACGATGTATTGATAGGGTTAAGTCATGAACTGCTTGGATACACTTGACCAACTCAATACATGGTTAGGATAGGGTTAACCACATTTAACCCTCTTGAAATCCTAGTCACGAGGTCCTTTTCAGCAGTAACCCACTTGGGAGTATCTGGATACCCTGGACTAGGCTAGGGTGGGGCACGATTACTGGACTGATTGTAAGAGACCAAAAGAGACGGCTGAATGGTGCACCGGTTGTTCAGGCGGACCATGGTCGTGCACATTAAGTCCGGAGTTGAACATGGGCACCAGTAGGTTTAGACTGTGCGTGCTTGAATTGTGTCTGTGGTTTACACCTTAGGGCTGGATACACCCTGGGGTGGACCTTGCACAGTTAACTACATTCCATGATTAACCCGTATGACACCGATACACGACGAGTTAGGCTTATAGGGAGCCGATCGACTAGACCGAGTAGTTGGACCTTGATTTAGGTCACCTCATGATATTGGGCCAACTTTGGGCCAAGGGATCATTTCTTGTTTATACTTGACATGGATTGGAATACTAGTACACACTTGGTGCAACTTAACCTTGTATATGCGATGCCACACTTGATCTATCTTGTTAACTTTTCACCATGCTAGTTATCACCCTATGTTTCATCTCTGCTTTACATGTCCAGTTAACTTTATTAGTTTTTATACTAATAGTAGGTAGGACTTACCAGCCTTTTTGACTGACCAGTTTTCTTTCGCCTCTTTTCTTCCGTTCCCCCCCCCCCAGGTTTACAGGGTGGGAACACTGGTACCTAGCTTGGATCTTTAGCTGCTTTTCTGGATAGCTCATGTACGGTTTGGACTTAAGAATGCTATGGCTTTATTCTACTTTGGGGATAGTTACTTTATGTTTTTTTTCCAGTTTTCAGTTTATGTTTCTAGACTTTGCTTTGTGGGAAAATAATGACCAAGTACTTTGATGTAACTTGACTATGGTTTTGAAATGTTAGTTTTATCCGCTGCTTTACTTACTCTGTTTTACTTATATGTTCTGTCTTGTGATATCTGCATGCATGTTTACCTCGTTTAATGCCCCTCCAAAGCCAGTGCACTTGCAAGAGTGGCATTGGCGGAGGTGGGGTGTTACATTTGGTATCAGAGCATAAGGTTTACAAGATTTGAGCAAAAGGGTTTTTAAAACTTACCTTTTGGAAAACTATTTTCAAAACCAATTAAGTATTTTCCAAGAAAAGTCTAGTTTATTTTAAAAAGGCTATTCCCCAAAAGCCATTAGCACTATCCTTTGTTTCCTCGTTCTAAATCTATCTTTTCCCTTTTTTCAGCATGGCCGATCTTAACCATCCCGAGGGAGTGACCATTCCCGGATGGTTCCGGAGGTACTTGGAAGCTAGGGCCAACGATGTGGGCCCAACAAACACTCCCACCGTAACTGAGGTTCCTCCTCCTCCTCCTCCTCAGCATCCACAAGCAGATTTCGCAAAGGTTTGCAAAGACTTTAAGGCGATGGGTGGCAAGAATTTTATTGGGACGGAGACTTTTGTTGAGGCAAGAAATTGGTTGAAAGAAACTGATGATCTCTTCGCCATCTTTGATGTGGAAGACCGTAGAAAAGTTCTGTTGGCAGTATGGCTATTGAAAGAGGAAGCTGCTTATTGGTGGGAGGTCACCAATGCTACTAGGCCTATAGAGACTTGGGCCGACTTTAGGACAAGGTTTGGGCTTAAGTTTCTATCATCTGCTGAGGCGAATCTGCAATTGGAGAAGTTTATATCTTTGAAGCAAGGGGACATGACAGTGAGGGAGTATGTGAATAAGTTTAACCAGCTTGCTCGATTCGGTTTGGACATGGTTAATACTCCCCAGAAGAAGGCTTTACGCTTTGCACGAGGGTTGAATGAGCCATTACAAGGTTTAGCCATGTCTCATATACCCATGGGGACCACTTTTGAAAGCCTAGTAGACATGGCATTGCTTCAGGGAGATGATAAGAATGGCAAGAAAGAAGTCAAGCCTAATGAGACTCAAACCAAGATGACAGATTCCAAGTGGGGAGGCAATCAGAGCAACCAGAACAACAAGGGTAACAAGGCCAAAGCAAGGGACACAAGGAAGTGCAACTACTGTGGGATCGTTGGGCACATAGCTAAAGATTGTAGGAAGAAGAAGAGGAAGTTGGGCGAATGCTTCCATTGTGGAGAGACTGGACACTTTAGCAAAGATTGCCCCAAGAAGCAAGGACAAGGGCAAGGGCAGACTCAGCGTGCAGGACCTTCTGGAGGGCAAGTGCATGCTCTCAACACTGCTCCAGTTCCGGACCGAGGTAGTATTTCTGTAGAAAGTCTTATTTACATTTCTGATTTTCCTGTTCGCACCTTATTTGATTCTAGCGCATCGCATAGTTTTATTTCTTCTGATCTTGTTGAAAGTTTGCACCTAAGTACTAGTCTTGTTGAGGATTCCGTTAGTGTTTCAAATCCAATTGGGGGTTCCGCCCATTTATCTATGATTTGTATGGATTTGAGGATTTCTATCTTGACCGTAAAATTCACGTGTAATGCTTATGTTCTCGGGTTCACGGGATACGAGTTGATTTTGGGCATGGATTGGTTGTCCAGTTATGGAGCCATTCTCGATTGTGAGCATAGGGTGGTGAGGCTCATGACTCGCCTCGGTAATACCCTAGAGATTTCTTGCAACCCGCTGGATCCCGTCATGTTATGTTATCTTGAATCTCTTGACTCGTCCATCGATGATCTGCAATCTGTAAGTGTGGTCCGAGAATATCCTGATGTCTTTGAAGAGGTTAAGGGGTTACCCCCTAAACGAGAGATAGATTTCCGCATTTATCTTGTTGATAATGCCAAGCCAGTTTCATTGCCCGTTAGGCACATGGCCCCGCGAGAAAGAAGAGAGCTCAGTAAGCAAATCAAGGAGTTGCTTGAGAAGAATTTTATTAGGCGAAGCATTTTTGAATAGGGTGCTCCTGTGGTATTCGCTACTAAGGCGGATGGTTCGCTTCGTCTATGTGTTGATTATCGTGAGTTGAACAAGCTGACAAAGAAGAATAGACACCCGTTACCGAGGATTGATGATCTTTTTGACCAGCTTGTTGGTGCTTCTGTTTTCTCTCAGCTCGATCTAGCCACCGGATTCCATCAGCTTAGAGTGGCTGAGGATAGTATTGATAAGACCGCGTTTAGGACTCCAGATGGATTCTTTGAATGGCTTGTCATGCCATTCGGTTTGACTAATGCACCCGCCTACTTCGTAGATTTGATGAGTAGGGTGTTCAGGGAGTTCCTTAACAAGTTTGTGGTTGTCTTCGTGGATGATATTCTGATCTTCTCAAAGGATGAGGAAGAACATGCTAGACATCTCAAGGAAGTGATGGATACGCTTAGAGCTCATAAGTTGAAAGCCAAGTTCTCCAAATGCCATTTTTGGAGAAGGGGAGTTCGGTTTCTTGGACATATAGTTTCTAAGCAAGGCATAGCGGTGGATCCCGCGAAAGTGGTTGCAGTTCAAGACTGGAAGACTCCTAGGAATGCAAACGAAGTAAGAAGCTTTCTAGGTCTGGCGGGTTACTATAGGAAGTTCATCAGGACTTCGCTAAGATTTCAGCCCCTCTTACTAAGTTGACGAAGAAGAACTTAATCTTTGCATGGGACTTAGAGTGTGAGCTTGCTTTTCAAAGGCTCAAGATGGCCCTTACTACAGCTCCAGTTTTGGCATTACCCGATGGCGGTAAAATGTTTACCGTATACACCGATGCATGTGGCACGGAGTTAGGTGCTGTTCTGATGCAAGAAGGAAGAGTGATATGTTATGGGGGTAGGCAACTTAAAGTTCATGAGAAGAACTATCCCACTCATGATTTGGAGTTGGCGGCGATCGTCTTTGCACTTAAATCCTGGCGCCACTATCTTCTAGGCGAAAGGTTTGAGTTATATACTGATCACAAGTCGCTCAAGTACCTCTTCTCGCAGAAAGATCTGAATCTAAGGCAGCAAAGGTGGATGGAATTCTTGGCATCGTATGACTTCGAGATAGCTTATACCCCTGGCAAGGGTAATGTTGTAGCAGATGCGCTAAGCAGAAGAAGGTTGACTTTGAGTCCTTTGTTTGTTGAGATGAAGAGCCCAGAGTTCTTGGCAACCTTTGATTTCACACCGGCTGTTGAGCCGATGACTGGTTCGTTAGCATCCCTTGAGCTTAGACCTATACTTCTTGATCAAGTTGGGGCTTCGCAGAAGGAAGACCCACAGATAGTCGAGGTCATGGACAAGTTGATTCGTGGTGAGACGTCTAGTCACCTTGCTAGATATACTATTGATGACAAGGGTTGGCTAAGGCGTAATGGAAGGCTATGCGTTCCACAAGTGGGAGACTTGGTGCATAAAGTTCTCGAAGAAGCGCATCACTCGAAGATGACTACACATCCTGGAGGAGATAAGATGTATAGGGATATGAAGCGCATTTTCTTTTGGGCAGGAATGAAGAAGGATGTGGCAGAGTATGTTTCAAAGTGCATGGTGTGCCAACAAGTGAAAGCCGAGTCGAAGAAACCTGGTGGGCTATTACATCCATTGGAGGTCCCGCAATGGAAGTGGGAAAGTATCTCTATGGATTTTGTGGATGGATTGCCTAGGTCAAGGAAAGGGAATACGAGCATATGGGTCATAGTTGACAGACTTACGAAGAGTGCTCATTTCATTCCAATGAAGAGCAAGAGGACCGCATCATGGCTAGCATCTGTTTATCTTCGAGAGATAGTGCGATTGCATGGAGTTCCTTCTAGCATAGTTAGCGATCGTGACCCAATCTTCACTAGCCAGTTCTGGAATAGTTTGCAAGAAGCGATGGGTACGCGATTGAATCTAAGTACATCCTATCACCCCCAGACAGATGGCCAAACCGAAAGGGTGAATAGAGTGCTAGAAGATCTTTTGAGGCTTTGTGTGCTTGACTTTGGTGGTACTTGGGAAGACCACCTTCCTCTTGTAGAGTTTGCTTATAATAATAGCTATCAAGCTAGCATAGGGATGGCACCATTTGAAGCTTTGTATGGGAGGCCGTGTAGGTCACCATCTTGTTGGTGGGAGACAACGGATAGACTTATCCTTGGGCCCGATATGATACGAGACACCTCGGAGAAAGTTGAATTGGTGAGAAGACGGATGAAAACGGCCCAAGACTGGCAGAAATCCTATGCTGACAAGCGAAGGACAGATTTGGAATTCGAAGTTGGAGATATGGTTTTCGTGAAGGTTTCTCCTCTGCGTAATGCGGTTCGTTTTGGAGCAGTTGGGAAGCTGGCACCAAGGTTCGTAGGACCCTTCCCTATCATAGAGAGAATTGGGAAGATGGCTTATAAGGTGGAATTGCCCGAGAAGCTGGCTGGAGTGCATAATGTCTTCCATGTCTCGCATCTCCGAAAGTGCCTACATGAGTCCGCTGAGGTGGTTGAACCTAGTATTCTTGAAGACATGGAGGTAGAGAAAGAGGCAACCTTGAGGCGAGCTCCGATTCGTATCTTGGGAACGGAGATCAAGAAGCTAAGAAATCGAGAAGTCAAATTGGTGAAGGTTCAGTGGAGTGAGGCCGAAGAGGATGCAACTAGGGAAACCGAGGAGAAGATGCGTGGGCTTTATCCATTTCTTTTTGAGGGTACATTCTCAATCTCTTTTCCTAGTTAGCATATCTTTCTTTTGCTATCCATGTTTATCTTGTTATCTCGTTAACCTTGTCATGAGATCCTTAGGTAGAAACCCTTTGGATGAAACATGTATTTGAAACATGTTATGCTTGATGTTTGCAAGTGGTTGCAAGTGTTTGCAAGTGGATACTCGTGGATGCATGATACACATTAGGCACTAAGATCGGCTCACACACTTTCATATTGCATATGCATGAGTGCTTATACTTATTCATGGCTGAAACTTGTTATGCTATCACGTGGATGTCGCATATGGATGAATGTTATGTGCACTCATATAGAGATTATGAATTATGTTAGGAATTTGCATACATATGGACTCATTTCACTAACATACTTTGCATTAAGGAGGTTTACTGAATCAGTAACCGCCTGATTTTCGCATTAGATAAGCACATACACACACACACCTTTGCATATGTTCATACAGCATTTAGAATCTTTTAAGGACAATGACTGCACGTGGATGATGTTTTGAGTAGATGGATGATGGATGGTAGGATACGTTCTTTCATAACTTGAAGATTTCGGGGACGAAATCCTTTAAGGAGGGGAGAATGTAACAACCCGTATTTTTAAATAACCTGTTATAACATAAACCAAGGCAGAATTAAATGATAAAATCTGAATCAAGGGAAACGGGCTGTGCCATTGCGTTTGTCTCGGAAAAATACGCGAAATAGAGTCTGAGTTTTCGAAAATCGGAGTCCGTATGACCAAGTTATGGTCCGTCAAAGTTTTCAGAAAATTTCAAGTTCAAAAACAGTTCAAATTTGAATTCAGAATTCAAATTCAGCCAAGAAGAGCAGGCGGGAAAAATTCCCGCCACCCCCAAGTCGACTGGGGAGTCGACTTGGGAGTCGACACACCCCAGGTGGTGTCGACTGCCCAGTCGACACCCCTGTCGACTTGGGTGGTCGGCCAGTTTGGCCTGGGTGCACCTGACTTGTTCCTCAAGACATGTTTGGAGGCTAGTGACGTGAATTGATGGCCCAGATCTGAATTAGGGTTAATCCTATGGCCTGAACTAACCTAATCTTCTATAAAAGGACCCTAATACCTAGCCTAAATCAACATAAATCATTCCTACAACTAAACTATGCCAAAATGTTTAATCATGGCCTCCACCCTCTTGTCATAGTCTCCATCTTCATTCATATGAGAGTTCCTAAGCTTGTTTGAGAGTTTCAAAGCTTGATTCAAGGCCAAAGTTCAATCTTTCTTCATTAAAACGAGGATCTTTCTTCATACAAATCAAAGGAGCTTCTTGGAGCTTGTATTCATTTGGGGTCTTTAGAGTTGCTAGTGGCTTCGTCTCAATCTTATTTTATTTTATAAGTCTTCATAGCATTGTAAGCCCTATTCTACTCTTAGATTCTAACTATGATGTTAAATATGACATGTTGCAAGTTTGAGTTTGGGGCCTAAGTATGATTTATGCTTTGATTCTATCATGTTATGCATAGATTTATTCTATGCATGTTTGTAAAACTATCACCTTGACTTTGTGCATAGAAAGCTATGAGCTTTGACTCTATCATGTTATGCATAGATTTATTCTATGCATGTTTCTAAAACTATCACCTTGACTTTGTGCATAGAAAGCTATGAGCTTTGACTCTATCATGTTATGCATAGATTTATTCTATGCATGTTTGTAAAGTTATCACCTTGACTTTGTGCTTAGAAAGCTATGAGCTTTGATTGGAAATGTTGCATAAAGCAACATAGAAACTCTCATAACCCTTATGTTATCTTGCATATGATGTTATATGCGAATCACTAGCTATCATCCTATGTCATTTATGGCCATGTTTCACCTATTTTGCTAAAGTTGATATCATGCATGTTTTGAGGCTTATAATGTAATATGCAAGTTTATGAACACATTTGCCTCATATGCCACCATGTTTAACTTATGGCCAAACCTTATTAATTATGTCATGCTTCTAAAGTTCCCCCTTTGAGATCTATTTGCGTTTATGCGAACTTACATGCGATGGGGTTACGCTATGGGTAAACTAAAATGACATAAAATCATGACTTGAAAAATGACATGAAATATGACATGTGATTATGCTTGGAACATGAACATGAACTTGGACATGACTTCTAGAAAACATGGGAATGGCCAACTCGAGGTTGGGTTGAGTTTGTAGCATAAATCTACCTGGAACCGACCGGCTTAACTAGTGGCTACAAGCAATAGGACCCAATGTGAGTAGTTGGTCATGTCGCACTTGAAACCCGAGGTTAGACTAAGTTGTGGTGTAAAACTACCCGGACCCGCCCGGCTTAACTAGTAACCACAACAAGGTCTAATGTGAGAGGTTGGGTGCATTAAATTAATTAATGCCACATGATAGGGTTAAGTCATGGACCACTTGAATACTTAACCAATTAAACACGATGGGTTGATAGGGTTAAGTCATGGGCTACTTGGATACTTAACCAATTAAACACGATGTATTGATAGGGTTAAGTCATGAACTGCTTGGATACACTTGACCAACTCAATACATGGTTAGGATAGGGTTAACCACATTTAACCCTCTTGAAATCCTAGTCACGAGGTCCTTTTCAGCAGTAACCCACTTGGGAGTATCTGGATACCCTGGACTAGGCTAGGGTGGGGCACGATTACTGGACTGATTGTAAGAGACCAAAAGAGACGGCTGAATGGTGCACCGGTTGTTCAGGCGGACCATGGTCGTGCACATTAAGTCCGGAGTTGAACATGGGCACCAGTAGGTTTAGACTGTGCGTGCTTGAATTGTGTCTGTGGTTTACACCTTAGGGCTGGATACACCCTGGGGTGGACCTTGCACAGTTAACTACATTCCATGATTTAGCCGTATGACACCGATACACGACGAGTTAGGCTTATAGGGAGCCGATCGACTAGACCGAGTAGTTGGACCTTGATTTAGGTCACCTCATGATATTGGGCCAACTTTGGGCCAAGGGATCATTTCTTGTTTATACTTGACATGGATTGGAATACTAGTACACACTTGGTGCAACTTAACCTTGTATATGCGATGCCACACTTGATCTATCTTGTTAACTTTTCACCATGCCAGTTATCACCCTATGTTTCATCTCTGCTTTACATGTCCAGTTAACTTTATTAGTTTTTATACTAATAGTAGGTAGGACTTACCAGTCTTTTTGACTGACCCGTTTTCTTTCGCCTCTTTTCTTCCGTCCCCCCCCCCCCAGGTTTACAGGGTGGGAACACTGGTACCTAGCTTGGATCTTTAGCTGCTTTTCTGGAAAGCTCATGTACGGTTTGGACTTAAGCATGCTATGGCTTTATTCTACTTTGGGGATAGTTACTTTATGTTTTTTTTTCCAGTTTTCAATTTATGTTTCTAGACTTTGCTTTGTGGGAAAATAATGACCAAGTACTTTGATGTAACTTGACTATGGTTTTGAAATGTTAGTTTTATCTGCTGCTTTACTTACTCTGTTTTACTTATATGTTCTGTCTTGTGATATCTGCATGCATGTTTACCTCGTTTAACGCCCCTCCAAAGCCAGTGCACTTGCAAGAGTGGCATTGGCGGAGGTGGGGTGTTACAGTACAGGTATGGATAAGCTCCCGACCGATTTCCGTGTTTCTTGTTTAGCCCTCCCACGGAACTCGATGCACATCAGAGGACGTGCGATTGAGGCATCGAGCTACAATTACAGTACATACATGGGACAATCTAGATACACGCATATCTTCTCTAGGTGTTGTATCTTAGGCTAGAGGGCGTTATTCTGACATGAAATCTAATTCGATTGATAGTGGCAGTCCGCTTACGTAGCATAGTAATGACAGATATATGCAGAACGTAACATTATTATATAGAGATCCGTACGTCACTCCGGCGTAGGATGAGGGACTGCGTTCATTACAGTGGTGACCGTGTGAGTTGGGTACCATGGGATGTATCTTAATATTGAGAGATAGCTACATATATTGCATTAGGTGAATCCATTGGAAAGTAAATTGATACGATGCTCGTATAAGTCTTGAGTGCGATTAACCCAAGTAACCTAATAATCAAGAAAATGTAATGGAACGATATTAGTAGGGATCATTCTACTTCTTATATACTAGTATCTGTGCAGTGTAGAGAAATGAATTCAAGAAGCGCAATATATTCTGTCCAAGCTTATCTTGTTCAGTTCACACTTTTTATTGTTACTGTTGTCTTGTTCTTCCAGTTTTATGTACGTTCCATGATACTTTTATTTATATTTAAAAGTAACTGGACTCGCCAGACTTTATTCTAACCCTTTTTGTTTCCTCTTCTCTCTCTTCCGTTCCCCCCACAAGGTTCTCAGGGTGGAAGTACTTTGAGTTGATTTGGATTCTTTCAGCTTAGCTTGAGTTTTGGATATGGATGTACAGCTTTGACTTGTTGTCAACTCTCTTATGGCTTTTCTTGGGAAATATGGTTTAGGCTTTTTACTTTGATAATTTTTTGCAAGGTAGATTATTAAACATGTAACTGGTTATTTCAAACCTATGATGTAAACTCAGTATTTGGGACCATGATGTTATGATTTAAATAAAGTTTTTAATTCCACTGCTATTTTACATGTCTGTCTTGTGATATTATGTTCTTATTTACCTATAATGCTTCACGAAAGTTAATGCATTCCCTTAGTGAGTGATATTAACGGACGTAGGTGTCACACTTGGTATCACAGCATATGGTTATAAGATCGGATAAAAGTATTTTGAAAATGGTTTTCAAAAAGGTCTCAAAAACAAAGTATTTTAAAATAAAAAGTCTGTTTTTGAAAAAGCATATTTCCCAAAGCCATAAATATCTTCTCGATTCTCCACTTGATTCCTTTTCCTTTTTGGTTAGAGGAACCGTTTCTTCCTAAAAAGGCATCGCTATTTCGGCATGGTTCCGTAGGCATGTTAAAACTACGGTACATGTCGAAGGGCAAAGAAGTGCCCAACCTCCATCTTTAGAAGCAAAGGTTTTACCTACGTCTTATTTTCTCTCAAGCCTCGAAAAGATTTCCGTGCGATGGAGGCCGCTTTCAAGAGACTTGTTAGCACATTACACAAGGATGGTAAAAAGGAGAATAAGGGAATTGGGGCTAAGGAGAACATCCCAAAGATGAAAGAAAATTGCGGCTTAAGAAGGGAATATAGATAAAAGAGGAAAGGTGATTGTTACCACTTTGTTAAGGCGAGACACCTTATTAAGGTGTGCCCAAAGTGACAAGGACAAGGACAGAAGGCAGGAAATTTTAGAGGGCAAGCTTATGTCCTTATGGCTGGTGGACAAGATGGGGTAGGAAAGTTTTCGTCAACGAGTTGATTCATATTTCTGATCATCCTGTTAGGATTCTTTTCCTAGCGCTTCGCATTCTTTTATATCTGATCCTTTAGTTGAGTCTCTGCATCTAGATACTAGTATGGTTTTGGATCCCATTAGTGTATCAAACCCATCAGAGGTACGACTCATTTATCGAGGATTGAGAATCTGTAACGACCCGGTTTTTTAGCGATCTTGGTTAGCCGATATACAACACATATCGAACATCCAAGGATCGAAAATAACCGAATAGTTAATGAAAGAAGTTAGAGGGTGAGAATAGATAAGATAGAACTTATAGAATAGAAGAAGAAGAACATCATCATCAGAGTAAACACGAATCTCACAGCGGAGCGAATAAAATATAACATAACTTTTGAAATACAAACAGTATATGTATACAATGACATTGCAGAGTACAACACTTACAACAACAGCGGAAATAAACAATAGTTATATAATCCTGAAGCCTCCTGCTCCAAGCTCTCCAAGTATATCTGTAAAATCCCGACTACTTGACTGCCCGTACAAATTTAGGCACCCAAGAGTTTAGGGAAAACAAAACAAAATAAACTCCGGGTCAGTCATGGGACTGGTGTGAGTAAAACAGTTTTAAACATTTTGAAGAAGTAAACGATATCTCATAAGACCATGCCGTATAATGGAACGGGCTTTTCCCTTATGAGAATCCAAGATATATTTATATCAAAAACCTTTTGATATTATAATAATGTCTATTAACCACAATATAATAACCATCTAGCAGAAACGCTTTCATCTCACGTTCTACATATATTGTATACAATCAAAACCGCAAGCACGTATTGGGTAATGGATTTCCAACTATGACAATGTATGGAACCACCTTTCGCTAGTGTACCTCTAGAGAGGAATACACTAGGTTCAACAAGAACATCTTGCAACCCGACCACACATGACCGACCACTCATTTCGCTTGAGTTTATCGTATACACCAACGGTTGGGATCAGCAACCGTTTCCCGAATGGGACATCATCAATAATAGATTTTTAGAAGTAAATGAAACTGTAGATCAGGTGATTTATACACCCTAATAGGTGCGACCTACATAGACATGCTGCCTGCCCGATTTCTTTCATTTACCGGATGTGAGGCTAGAAGCTACGCTTATTTTTTACATATCATATCTTCATTCACTAAGAATGCCACATCGTCATACCAACCAAATCACAAATTGACTTATCCAAAAATATCACGGGTATAAAGCTAAGAGAAACAAATTCCTCTGCCACCAAACGTGAATACATTTGCAGAGATCAACTTACGCAATCTATCAGATATACTCTGACAGACATTCTTCCATACAGGTTGTCCTGGGACTGGACAAACCGAAGGCACTATTCAGTACATCCATCTTAGGCACTGTTATCTAAGACTTATACAATAGCCCTTGCACTTTGCTCCATCTTCAATTATCTTTGGCATATATGATTCGCAACGCTTTTGCCAATACAGAGTGGTTCTTTGGATAATAATCCAACCGGTATCTCCATATTAACATGGTAAAATGGTCAAAACTTTGATAGTCTGTGATTTAACTATCAAAGAAAAATACGTGTGCAAAAAACGATATTATTTCCAGATGGAAATTTTATCGATCAATCATCATTGAACATTTAACCCCTTTAAATTAATTTAACGTTAATTTATTCCTTTCCTTATTTCCCACTTCCATATATTCGTAAATTCTTATTTTCTAAGGTTAAAAAATATACGTTACATTTCCATATCTCTCCCATTTCTTGTTTTCTATTATTGGAAAACATTTTTGATTCTGATTTGGAAAACATTTCCAAAACTCCTTTATTTGATTTAAACAGATGTTTAAATAAAACATCTCTATGCCAACTCACCATTTACTAAATTCACTTAACCATCATTCACTATCAGACCTTACCATCCTTAGTTAAGAAGGAAGTTAATCAAGTTGGGGTATAATTACCTCTCAGACCTTAACTGAACAACGTTTTAACTTCTTAATAGTCAAAGTTTATCTTTTAAACCTTTAACAATCTTCCTTACGTGACTCTCTTTCGCTTAACTCCTTTTGAACAAACTATATTCGATAACTCTTTTACGAATAACTAGATTCGAAAACCTTTCTTCGAATAAACTATATTCGATTAACTCTATTCAATTAACTCTTCTTGGATTAACTCTTTTGATTTAACTCTAATCGATTAACTCTTTTTGATTAACTCTTTTCACTCAACTCCTTTCGAATAAACTATATCCGATAACTCTTTTAATTCTACTCGAATAAACTATATTCGATTAACTCCTTTAATTCTATTCGAATAAACTATACTCGATTATCTCCTTTAATTCTATTCGAATAAACTATACTCGATTAACTCCTTTAATTCTATTCGAATAATCTATATTCGATTAACTCCTTTCGAATAACTAATATTCGATTAACTCCTTTCGAATAACTAATATTCGATTAACTCCATCGAATAACCAATATTCGATTAACTCTTTTCGAATAACTAATATTCGATTCACTCCTCTTTGAATAACTTATATTCGATAACCCCTCTTCGAATAAATTATATTCGATAACTCTTCTCGAATGAACTATATTCGATTACTCTTCTCGAATAAACTATATTCGATTACTCTTCTCGAATAAACTACATCCGATTAACTCACTCTTTCGAATAAACTATATTCGAGCTCTTTCTTTCAAATACGCTATATTCAGTTTGACTCCTTCCGATTAACTAATAATTGATAAATCCTTCCGATTAACTAATAATCGATAACTCTTTTCGATTAACTAATAATCGATAACTCATTTCGATTAACTAATAATCGATTAACTCGACTAACTTGGTTTGACTAACCATACTCGATTAACTCAACTTGACTAACTTAACTTATTTAACTCAACTTGATTAACTCGACTCATTTAACTCAACTTGATTAACTCTAACTGGTTAACTCTAACTCTAATCAATTAACTCTAACTAGTTAACTCTAACTCTAATCGATTAACTCTAACTGGTTAGCTCTAACTGGTTAACTCTAACTGATTAACTCTAGCTGATTAACTCTAACTGGTTAACTCTAACTGATTAACTCTAACTGGTTAACTCTAACTGATTAACTCTAACTGGTTAACTCTAACTGATTAAATTTAACTGGTTAACTCTAACTGATTAACTCTAACTGGTTAACTCTAACTAATTAACTTTAACTGTTTAACTCTAACTCTAATCGATTAACTCTTTTTGATTACCTCTTTTCACTTAACTCCTTTGAATCATTTCCCTTTGGAATTATCCCCTTTGAGTTATCTCCTTTGGATTATCTCCTTTGGATTATCTCCTTTTCTATTTGTTTACTTAACAAATAACTATTCCCTTTTCAATTCTATTTATTTAACAAATAAATATTTCTTGTATCTTTTTCTATTTATTTAACAAATAAATATTTCTTTTATCTTTCCTACTTATTTAACAAATAAATATTTCTTTTATCTTTTCAATTCTATTTGTAAATGTTTTACAAATATCCCCTTTCCAAATCTATTTGTAAATGGTTTACAAATATATCCTTTTCATTTCTATTTGTAAATGGTTTACAAATATACCCTTTCCATTTCTATTTGTAAATGGTTTACAAATATTCCTTTTTCTATTTGTTTTCTTAACAAATAACTTCCTTTGTATTTTCTTACAAATATAATTCCTTTATATTTGTTTTACAAATAATTTCCTTTATATTTGTTTTACAAATATATTTCCTTTTTAACTCTTTTGATTTTATAACTATTTCCTTAAATAAAATCCTTCTTCCTTTCATATATAGAATCCATTGATTTTATATAAATAATTTATTTTCAAATATACTTTGAAAATCCCCCTTTCTACATCCCAATATTTCTTACGGTATCTAAAATACCAAATCACAATGATCAATATCATTTAAACACACATAATCATCAATAGATTATATACCACATCATATATTACAATATATGAAAACAATAAAATAAATGTTGAGGAATTCAGTTGGATTCCTCCAACCTGTTTCCCTGCATCCACAGATGTTAAACAATATAATAACATCGGTTTCATTTCAATATGAAATATTCTGCTAAACAGAATCAACATTTGATTAACGATTTATATATATATATATATCGTTATCTATTATTTCAACCAATACAGAAGCAATTCAACCAAACAGTTAACACACATCAATCAACAAATAATTATCAGTTCTAAGAATACGTTATAAAAATATAATTGTTCAGAGTTGGTTAGTTTTACTCACATTGGACGATCATCGTTAATAACGATAACCATCGCTTGATTCAGACGGAAAATTTATTTTTCCATAAATTGTAACGAGCTTCGATTCACTCCGCGTCAGTTCCATGGTGTAGTGTATGTCCATACGATCCCGACATAATGAACGATTTGTAAAACTGAGCCCATATGTACACGATATTAGTTTACAAGTGGTTATACATTATTTAGTTTTAAAAACAAAACTTAATTTTCTTTAAATGGAAATGGGCCTTACCAAATTTCTCTTGGCCCAAACGTTCAAACCCGCTTCACTTCACCGACCCGTTCCCTACAGACCTCCTCCCTTTTGCAGACAAACTTCCCTCTTTCCAGTTGTAAAGGAGAATGCAGCACCTCATGTTTATTCCATCATGGGTCATCACTTGCCCTTTTTTATTTCTTTTGGGCCTTTACTAAAACCCATCGGCCCAAGCCAATATCCCCTCAGCCTCTTATCACAAGAAACAAAAGAAAACGGTCACTGTGCTTCTTCCCTTAGAAAAATGACGTCCCCCTGTTGCATTTGATAGCCATAGACACAGGTTCTTCCACCTCCAACGTTCAAGAGGGCCACAGAACTCACTGCTCCATTCAGAAACATAACCGCAAGCTCCTTTATTTATATACATACACTGCGCCATTCCCATACACCCTACTCGCACATCATTCACAGAACAAGTCCTCCCATCATGATTCGCTTTAGACCCGCAAGTCCTTCCTTACATCATTTAAAAGAAAAACCGAACCTCCTGTTTCTCCACTCCCAGTCCACGCACCTTATCAACTTCACATATGCACGTCCCTCTCCCTTTTCTTCACTACGCTTACACTCCAGATCCCTTCCCAACAGCCACGTTACTTCCATGCTTAAGTCGTTGCATGTATTTGAACGCCAGTTCCAACTGTGAAGCCACCTTTCTCTCGTCATTCAAAGATGAGATCCATGTGTCAAAAATGAAGAGAAGAAAAAGGAACGAGAGAGAGAGAGGACGGTGAGTTTTCTGGTTTGAAGAGAATGGAAGGGACGATAGCAGTAGTGTTTGGGTGTGTACATATAGAGTTGTGGAGTTGGTAATCTTCATGGTTAAGAAATAGACCACACAACATAGGTTAGGTAGCTTATGAGTGGTGGATGACAAAAGAGGGTTGCGTGGCTTAATTTCTGTCCAAGGAGAAATGAAGGTACTTTAGTTTTAAGCTATAAAACTTAGTGTATCCCGTTATGCAATATTTCGTTCCCATAAGAGTTGTTATGGACAGATATAAAAATACCGTTGTAATCAGCGATATGCCAGGATTCCTAAAATATAATAATATCGGTAGATTACCTCATTTTGTGGAACCTCAAAATGTTGATTACAGGGTGCAAAATACTCCAAATAAAAAGTCGCTTATTTAATTAATTAAAAATTATAGTAAAACTCTAAAAATTAAATTATCGTTATGTCTCAAAAGAACCTTGTCTAAATTCAAAACCAGTATCTAGTTATATCGAATAAACTATAACGGTCGATAGATTATTCTATAACGACTATTTTAAAAATTGATTTGGACACAAATCAAAATCTACATGACGAAATCCCGATTTTTCTCTTCCACTAGAAAAATATACTTCACCAGCTCCTATCGTTTCTTGTTTCACAGAAATCCGACTTAAAACGAACCCTGCACCTTCAGTTGAAGTTCAAATCGCCAAATAACGAACTACCGCGCCATCTCAAGCTGAAATTTAATTATAATATAATTATACGTTCAAATTGTCGTTATTTAAATATATTCGTTATTCTAATTCAATTCTAGACTGAATTATATATTTTGAATTTCCCAATTCACACCATATCGCCATTTCAGCCCATTCTGATTATTTCAGAATTAAATATATTATTTAATTATTATTTTAATTAAATATTCACTATTATTTAATTCAACGACCATTAAATCCTCTAAACCACAATTTTAAATAATTAAATAAATTAATTATTATATCGCTGAAAAGGCGGGTCATTACAGAATCTCTGTGTTAGGCATCGAGTTTGGTTACGACGCATATGTTCTTGATTTCATAAGACATGGTTTGATTCTAAGATGGATGGATTAACCCTATATAGAGCCATTCTAGATTGTGGGAGGAGGGTCGTTAAACTTCTTACTTGCCATAGAAAGGCTCTCGAGATTTCTTGTGTCCCCAAAAGGGTCTGTTATGCTTATTCTGCTGGAACCTCTTGATATATCTATCGATGATTTGCGACATTTGACTACTAAAAGAAAAGAGGGAACTTGATAAGCAAGTAGGGGAGCTATTTTAGAAGAGGCTTGATAGGTGAATCCTATCGGGATTGGAAATCTATTGAAGACAGTCCTTGAGGAAGCCCATCATTATATGATGACTATTCATCAAAGAGGCGATTAAAAGTATAAAGTTCGAGGTAGTGGAGCCAAACTTATGGGAGTAAGTGAAAGTTGAGAAGGAAGAAATGATTGGACGAGTTCCGAATTGCATACTTGTATCGGAGTTTAAGAAACCGTGCTACAAAGAAGCGAAGCTAGTAAGAGTGCAATGGGGAAAGGGTCGCAGGGACGCTACTTGGGAGGCTGAAGACAAGATTCGCGCTTCATATCCTTTCCTTTTCGAGAATATGTTCTTAACTTCTTTTTCCAAGCTTCGAATTACTACTTGTATCTATCATTTGAAAATCTCTTATCGATCGAGTTTTAGGTAGAAAACTAATGAACGAAAACATGTGTTTGAGACGTGTTATGTTTGATGGATGCAAGTGTTTGCTAGTAATTGCTCGTGGATGCATATACACACACAATAAGCACTAGATCGGCTCAGTCACTTACATATTGCATATTGTTGTGTGTACATTTTAAATTTTTATGGATGAAGATAGGATTATTGTTACATTGATGCTGCATTTGGATGAATGATTGTGCACACATATGGAACTTACATGTATTAGGATGATTTGCATACATTTTGGTTACATGGCACAAGCATACATTGCATTAAGGAGGTCAACTGAATCTTACGTATGTTCATAAAAGCATTAGAATTTCCTTAAGGACAATGGGTGCTTGTGATTGCTAGATGGATGTATGATTGTTAGATGTTAGGATATACGTTCTTCTTAACTTAGAGATTTCGGGGACGAAATCCTTTGAGTAGGGGAGAATGTAACACCTCGGAATTTTAACGATACTAAAGATGATGTATTAAAGAATAATTAATGTGGAATACACTGTTAACAATGAATTAAGGAAATCTTAATTAAATAATCAAAATTAAGTAAAACAGACTACGCCATTGCATCCATCTTGAAATTTGGGTCAAGATAGACACCTGGTTTCCGTAAATCGAACATCGTATGAAGAAGTTATTAAGGTTTGAAGTTTGTATACGCATAGCAGGAATATATATATATATATATATATATATATAAATTCAAAAATATTCAAAAATCAGCAAAACCAGAAATTCGACGCGCAAATCAAGGAAGGGCCAACATTTTGAAGTCGACCCGAGACCCGCTGGGTCGACCTGGGGGTTGATCCAAGGTCGACACCCCTGAAGGGGGGGTTGACCACCTGAAGGGGGGTCGACTCACCCATGGTTCTGGAAGCTTCTCTGACGTGGACGATTCTGATGGCTTCTGGTCCAATCTGTAGGTCTTGGTTGCTCCGCTACTCCTATATAAAGGACCCTAGACCTAGGTTTTATTCATCTAAAATAATGCTGATGGCGAAGCTCTGCAGCAATGAAAAATTAAGATGGCTTTTCTTCTTCTTCTAAATCAATTCAAAGAAGATTATACGTATTCGAAGGTTGCTACAACAAATTCAATGATTGCTACAGCGATGGCAACAATTTATTCAACATGTTCTTCGCAGTAGTTTGGATCTGTTTCCTCAGATTTTCATTGTGAGTTCATGTTGCTTTTAGATCTAAATATTTAAATAGTAATCTTGATATGTATGTAAAAATTGGATCTTGAATCGGTGCCTAATCAGTTCTATTATGATATAACTATCAGATCTGCTTTTATATGTTCATAACGCCGCCATGTTAAGTCTTGTCATAATATGCCTATTCAGTTTATACCTATTTTTATCAGTTTATTATTGATTCGTTATTATGCCTGATCTAATTCTCTTCTCTCCCTCTTTTCCCTTTTTGTTTTCATATAGCCAGGCTACCTTCGAGCCTGGGCCTAACGCTGAAAATGCGAACGTGCGAAATTGGGAATAATTGGGAAAGACATAATTTGGCGCATAATTGATATTGGAAAATATGGATCTAAATTTGGACATAAATTTGGAATTATATGAATATGGGTTTGGTAGCATATGTCTTGTTGGATAATATGAATTCAGGCATGCATTGGAATAAATGTTAATATGGAATTAGGTATAAAATGGGACATTCTAAATACTGATTTTGGACATAAATTGGGACGTATGTGAATATGAATTTTAGGCATACATTGGAAACATATGCGAATATGGATTTGGGTATAACTTGTATTGAAATGGGTGAACATGGAGTAGGGACATAAATTGGAAAATATGTAGATTTGGGTTTGTGCATAACATATATATATATATATATATGTGTGTGTGTGTGTGTGTGTGTGTGTGTGCATGCCTTGACTTATAACTTGGAAAAAAAGTATACGGTGCATAATTAAAAGGTGAATTAAAAAGGGGACATAAAAGTCTACAATTTGAATAGTGAATCGAGCATATAATTAAATACAGGGAAAAGAGAAATAATCACCTATAATGACATAGGTAGATTTTGATAAAAATGGAATGCCTAGTAGTTACAATTAGGAATTGTAATTGCACTTATGGTACGAGGTTAGGTTGCATTAGTAGTGGAAGTCTGCCCGGACCCGACCGACATATCCAGCAGTCACTAATGTTGAACCTAATGTGAAAGGTCTAAGTGTTTAAATACAAATTGGGCTAAGACACGAGGTTAGACCCAACTATCGAATAATACTGCCTGAACACGACCGACATATCCAACATCCACACGTTGTAGGCCTAATGTGGGAGGTCAAGCTCATTATAACCATAATTAGACATGGTAATGAATTGGACTACTTAACCTAATCTAATATGTAAGGATCGTATGATTATGAAATTAAGTTAGGGTTAAGTAAAATTGGATGGGTAGTGGGTGGGTTAAGTAAATTAGAGGGGGTGGGTAATATTTACATATAGACCTATAAACTTAACCCAATAAGGTTATGTAATTAAAGACGCCTAGTGGTATACATAACAGGTAGAAACAATAAAGTTATGTAATTAAAAGACACCGCTTAGGGTAAGCATAACTTGTAAGGAAATGAGACAACCTGTTAATAAGATAAGAGGTATTTAATTATAAATTAAGTAATCTAGAAGTCTGTAACCCGCTGATGTAAATAACATGTTTAGGCTTGTCCTAGGGACAAGAGGAAATTATAACATAGGTTATAATAAATGGGTTGAGAAACTTATTAATGGGCCTTAGTTAATAGAACTAAGTTAATAAGTAAACAACAATAAGTTGTGATAGAAATGAAAAATGGAATTATGATTAAATGGGAAAGAATGAGGAAAACTTATAAGATAAGTTATATTTAATCATAAATAATGACTGACATGTTAAAAAGGAAACATGTAAAATGAGACGTACTTAATTTCACATTAAGTAAAAACATGTTATTGTAATGATGTAACCAAGCCGGAGAAACTTGGTAATTTGAATAAGAATTCAATATGAATAGGGAATAACCAAGTTAAATGGAAACCCGGTGAGGTAAGGCAAACGCGTAAAGAATGTTTAGACATAAGGTCTAAAAACATATTAAAGAAAGGCGCTTGGACCAGTCCGTACGTTTTAGGGTGAATAACCCAATGGGGTAGATCATCGAGGTGTTATAAGACACGAGGGGAGCATACATTCATCTGATTGTTATGACGACTCCAAAGGAACTGAAGGGGAAGCACGCGGCTTCCCGAGGTATGTAAGGTGCTCATAGTAATTCCTTTGTGCGATGACAGATGTCTTAGGATGTATTCGAAGAGGTTGGGTCTACGCGTAACTACTAGTTGTGTAGGGCTTGACTGCAGATGTAGCTATGCAGTCAGAATGCTGTTACGTGGTGACACCTGGGTAGTTCGGTGGTTGCCTCATGAGGAGGTAGTTGGGTCAGGACCAACAAGGATAGTAGACTATCAGATACACATCACCGGCAGCCAGCAGGATGCAGAAAGACTAGAGCTAACCCCAAGATATCATTTCACATTTCACCATCGAGGTACGGGGTTGAGGGGAGACGCCACATGGATGTTTAGATTGGTTGTTACTAGGGGTGGTCGGTTAGCTCTTGTAGTCTTTACTAGTTGAGGGAGGGGCCAAGGTGGGGCCATAGCCACCATGAAGAACAGATCCTAGGATTATCTGTACAAAGAGGTTCATAAAGATGGGCATGTACAGGTATGGATAAGCTCCCGACCGAGTTTTGTGTTTCTTGTTTATCCCTGCCACAGAACTTGGTGCAAATTAGAGGACGTCCGATTGAGGCATCGAGCTACAATTACAGCACATATGTGGGACCGTCTAGATACACGTATATCTACTCTGGGTGGTGTATCATAGACACTAGAGGGCATTATTCCAATATGGAATCTGATTCGATCGATGGTGGCGGTCCATGCGCTTATGTAGCATAGTAATGACAGATATATGTGGAATGTAGCATTATTATATAGAGATCTGTACGTCACTCCGGCGTAGGATGAGGGACAACGTTTGTTACAGTGGTGACCATGTGAGTGGGGTACCATGGGATGTATCTCAATATTGAGAGACAGCTACATATATTGCATTAGGTGAATCCATAGGAAAGTAAATGGGTACGATGCGCGTATAAGTCTTAAGTGCGATTAACCCAAGTAACCTAATAATCAAGAAAATGTAATGGAACGGTATCAATAGGGATCATTCTACTTCTTATATGCTAGTATCTGCGCGGTGCAGAGAAATGTATTCAAGAAGTGCAATATATTCTGTCCAAGCTTATCTTGTTCAGTTCACATTTGTTTTTGTTACTGTTATCTTATTCTTCCAGTTTTATGTACCTGCTATGATACTTTTATTTATTTATATTTAAAAGTAACTGGACTCGCTAGACTTTATTCTGACCCTTTTTGTTCCTCTTCTCTCTCTTCCGTCCCCCCACCCCCCAGGTTCTCAGGGTGGAAGTGCTTAGAGTTGATTTGGATTCTTTCAGCTTAGCTTGGGTTTTGGATATGGATGTACAGCTTTGACTTGTTGTCAACTCTCTTATGGCTTTTCTTGGGAAATATGGTTTATGCTTTTTACTCTGATAATTTTTGGCAAGAAAGATTATTAAACATGTAACTGGTTATTTCAAACCTATGATGTAAACTCAGTATTTGGGACCATGATGTTATGATTTAAATAAAGTTTTTAATTCCACTGCTATTTTACATGTCTGTCTTGTGATATTATGTTCTTATTTACCTATAACGCTTCACAAAAGTTAATGCATTCCCTTAGTGAGTTTCATTAACAGACGTGGGGTGTCACACCAGAGTTAATAAAATGTATCGAGATGTTAAACATATATTTTGGTGGAGAACGATGAAGTGGGACTTGTCTACTTATGTCAGTCATTGTGCCACATGTCGATAAACAAAGAGCGATCAACAAAAGACAACATGATTACTTCAGCCTCTGCCAATTCTACAGTGGAAATAGGACCAATTCTCCATGGATTTTATAGATATCTCACAAGGGAAGTGAAGGAATTTGGGTCATTGTAGATCATCTAACAAAAAATGCCCATTTCATTCTAGTTAGATCTACTTAAACCATTGCGAGCTTAGCAGAATTATACATAAAGGTGATCGTCAGACTACATGGGATACCAAGCAACATAGTTAGCGATAGCGAACGAATTTTCCCCAGCCGTTTTTGGGAAGCTTTTCAAGATGATTTAGGAATGAGACTCAAGTTTAGCACATCATATCACCCTCAAACGGACAAACAGACATAAAGTGTTAACATGATCTTGGAACATCTATTGCGAGCATGTGTTCTTGATTTCGTAGGTTCGTGGGAAAATCATTTACCCGTGGTAGAATTTTTTTATAATAATAGATATCAGGCTGGTATCAAGATGGCACCTTCCGAAGCATTGTATGGCCGTCCATGTAAGTCACCTGTTTGTCTGATTGAGTCTGGAAATAGAATAGTTCTTGGGCCCGATATGATCAAGGAAGCTGCGAACAGAAAAAGCTAGAGACGAACCAAGATCGACGGAAGTACAAAGCAGATGGCAGATAAGAGCACTAGAATTCGCAGTTGGAGATTCAGTATTTCTTAAAGTCTCTCCAATGCGTAGAGTTATATGATTTGGAAGAACAGAAAAGTTAGCACCTCGCTATATTAGGACATTCCCTATCTTAGATAGAGTTGGATCATTGGAAAATAAAGTTCAGTTACCTGAAGGTATTCATGATGTCTTCCATGTATCGAATTTGAGAAAGCATGTGCATGACCCTGATCACTTTTTTGAAGAGGGCGCTCAACAAGATCTGGAGATTACTCCAAAATTAGCCGTCAAGAGGGAGCCTGTTAAGATCAATTCTCACGATGATAAGAGGTTGAGAAATTAGATGGTTAAATTAGTCAAAATGAAATGAAGAGGTGATCCCAAAGATTGTACTCGGGAAATAGAAGAGACCATGCGGAAATTCTACCCAAACTGTCGAGTCGATATCCAAGACTAGCCGAATCTTAGGTAAACCTACTTCTTTATCTATTTTCTTTGATTATTCCCCTCATATGCAGTTTCAAGGATGGAACCTTCTTAAGGGTGTTGAATGTAACGATCTAGAAATTTTGACAAGTTAAATAATAGATTTTATTTGAGTTTATAAACTAAATAGATGGAATGATTTTTAATAAGTTCAGAATTTGTTAATACTATTTTTCATTTGATCGGATTTGTTAAATGATAATTAGAAGTTTAGATATGGTAACGATATCCTAGTGTTATTTATATGTTTCCATAGCATTTTTGAGTAAAATGTTATTATATGTACATTCCTCCTTAAGATAACATGTGTAAGGAAACATGTTCCATGCACGGTTCCTTCCCTAATATGCTTACACATGTACACTTATGTGTCACTCCCTCCTTCCCTCTCTTTTCCTATAAATAACACCCATTTCCTTCATTTTTTCATTCATTCCAAAATTCTTCCTTCTCTCGAGCTTAAGGCCATAGTTTCCATTGCATAGAAACCCCCTTCCTCCTCTCATTTTTCTCCTCCTCCTTCCTCCATTTTTCCTCCTCCCTCCCCTAAGCATTCAGCCTCTGCCACTTTCCAAATTGCCGACCTCCTTCTCCCCTTTTTCCTCCTCCTTGCCATGCCACCACCTTGCCAAAGTTTGGCCTCCTTTGTGCCATCACCCCTCATCTCCCTCCTCTTTGCGCCTAAACCAATCACCACCATGTCAAGTTCCATAACCTCCCCCACTTCTAAATATAATATAAAAATATATAAGTTATTATATATATATATATATATTATATATAAGTGTTCGCAAAGTTGGTGACGCCAAACAGTCAGTCCAGGAAAGTTGCAATCGGTCTAGAGTCCTACAATAAAGATCGGTGGCGTGGAACCCACGGTGAGAAACTCTAGACTTATAATTGTTTATTATGTACATTATGGATGATGAATTTTAGTAGATAGTTAATTAACTATTAATCATAGCGTAAGCGTTGATTATTGAATGCTTATACGTATATACTGTGTTATTCATGCTATGTGATGGTTGAATGAATGATATGAATGTTTCTACAGTTGTTAGTAGTGATACTAGTTCATATCACACCTGCGTGGAGATATTCAGATATTGGTTAAGTCTCAAGCTTTTCGGGTTGTGTAAGTGAATATTTTATTCATATAAAATATAGTGGAAAACTGAAAGTTGGATATTAATATCCGAAATTTGATAGATACGATGTTGAAATGGTTTTGAGAAATTTTTGAAAAGGTTGAAATTTCGGTAAACACAGTTTTAATGTTAAACTATGTATTTAAGTTTAAACAATGAAAATTAAAATCGATTTTGAAGTGAAGTCCAGTTCGGGTGTAAAGAAAGTGTTTTAACTCAAACCGATTGTTCCTTTAAGCTTATATATTGTTTAAATTAATTTTGGAATGGTTGGTTTTCAAAAGATTAATTTTTGAAAAATAATAATATTTTAAGAATTAAATATTATTATAGTTTTAATTAAAAATGAATATTTTAATTTTAAGTTGAAAATATGAAACTTTGTTTTGAAATGGTCATATATATGTTTTACAGGTTTTCTAAGCTATTTTGAACTAAATCAGATTATTTTTATTGTAAATATAAAACACAGTTTGAATAGAGCTTGTCGCGCAGCGGTAGTTCGTGAATTTTGACCGTAGATTTTAAACTACCATAACCGATTCATTTTAAATCGAATTTTCCCAAAACGAAAAAAGTTTGCTAGCTTTTAACAATAATTTTCAAATGGAAAAAGAATTTTCCAATTTCGATGAATAATTTTCAGGTTATGTCCAAAATCGTTTTAAATAAGAATAGCGGTAGTGCAGTTAATGATTGATTTTGGAAATTAACTAGAACAGCTTTATAAAAATTATTAAAAATATGGAATTTTTTTGATAAATCATAATAAATGATTTCGTGTTGATTTTATATAGTTTTAGAGTTATTTTTATCAACCTAGTGAAATAAGCCTTTTTGTAACTCTTTTAGCAACGCTTTTGAAACGCTGTTTGTTTAGTAATTGATTTTGAAAGGTTTAAACTTAATAATCAATATCCAACCTAGGAGTAATGAAATGTTTTTAATGATGAATAGAAGTTTCTAGGGTTAAGATGAGTTGAGACTTAACTGTAATTTGGTATATCCATATCATTTTTAAATGAGGCTCATTATTCGGAAATATCAGGATCAGGTGACTGAAAATCATTCTAAATAATAATACAACACGACGAAGAAGAGATATTTGAAGACGATGATTGAAGACTGGGAATATTCACATCATAGGACTGTTTGTTGATGTCTCAAGTCGGCGGCCACCTATTATGAGGTTATATTGTGACAATGGTCCAAACGTACTTGGAGTTTTTTCGGATTTGCAAGGGTCTCTCTCCTTTATTGGACGAGGAATAAGGTACCTTCGGTTTCGTTCAGACCCAGAACAGACTTGTATTGATGTGTGTCTAACATTATATTTTATAATGTGTGGTTGATCTTTACTAAACATATTCTGTTAGTGGCAAAGAATTTATTCTCTTTGCTTAACACCCTTCTTTGTGACATACAAGCGTAAAGGTTATTTTGTTAGTGATTATCAATTATATGTTATAAAATGATAGTGTAGCATACAAAGTGATGAGCTATTGATGATCAAAGCATGGTTTAGTGAAGCGTATCTTTGTGTAACGAGACTTCGGCAAGCCTCACACCCTGGAAAATGGCCAAAACATGATTATATGTAGCAAAGTTAGTGGTCGCACCACTGGGGTATGTTTTCTTTCTTCTAGATAAAAAGTAGTACCATGGTATGGAGTTCAAGTATTTACTTATATGGAAAACTCTACTTTATTTGGATGTTTTGGAGCGTGCGCGGAATGGTCGGGTATGATCGGGAAAAGGAATACTTGGAAGTACTCTAAGTTATCCAGTTAAGGGATAACCCGACCTTGTATAGCATAAGGAGCATCACCGTTGATCCTCGGACATCCTCTAGATGTTTTCAAATTTGGTTTCGAATACGAAAGATCCTTAGCCTGGCCATTTGTTGGAAATCCATACTCCACTGCGAACCGGTACGGTTTCAGTTGTACACTATATGTCATCATAGTATATGGTACCTATGTTGGCTAAGATCGACAAATTTGCTTGCAAAATGATTTTCCACACTATGCACTAGTAATAATATCAAATGGTTTCCGCATATCAAGTGTTTTTAGTTATCATAAGGAAAAATATCGGCCATATGTATGTTTACATTGTGTTTGCGCCACCAAACCTTATGCTGCTAGCTTCAATTTCCAAAAAGCATTGCAAGTTTTATTGCACATAACGAAAAGTCGAGTTTCTCACACAAGTCTCATGACTGACCTGGAGTTCATTTGTTTCCCTTAGACTCTAGGTGCCCATAATTTTCCACACGGACAGCCTAATAGTCAGGTTCTAGTGGAAGCGTATTGGAGCATAAGGTTTGATCTTTTTGGAAGCATCTTGAACCCCTTCTATGAAGATTTCTATAGATCTATCTTTTGGTTTTGGAGTCCTTTGGATTTGGAGGTTTTGAAGTGAAGATAGAGTATCATTTGGACCTACCCTCTTTTAGTTTCCGCTATTCAGTATATCCAGTAATTTGTATAACTAGATATGGGCTTTGATGTTGTAATTGTGTTGTACCCCCTTTGTAAACCAGATGTTGTATTAATGAAAATGCTATTTTGTTAATTGTGTTGTTCTAATGTGTTTTAATCCTATATGAGCTGATTCCAACGTTAGAAATTCTGGCATTTGAGTACTTGGATGTATTAAATGTCGAATTTTGAAGGTTGAAAATCCGGGTTGTTACATAGATATTGCAATATCAGATAGGAATCTCTCTTTGAGTTTACTTCAAAGCTCATTCTAGGTCAAATTTTCCTCTGGCACTCCAATGGTTGCTCCTTTCCACCAGTAAAAAGCACCTCCTTACAACTATATAATAGCTGACTATCTTTTATGATTGTCATTCAAGTCTAATTAGCAAAAAATCTCTTACAATGGAATAGCCAATTCTTTACTTCGATAACATCTTGGATCTAAAAAAAGGCTTTCCTCCATGACATACACAATTATGACTAAGCTTGGCATAGTAGTTACCAACAGATGTGATATGATAAGCCTCTCCTACATTAGCGGCATTATCTCCCACAAAGCTAGCTGCTACTCCGACTTGCATCAGATTAACAAAGAACTGATATAAATCCCACAATTCTATTGTTGGGTCGTAGTATTTGCATTCATGTTATCCCAACGAAAATTTGTTTCCCTCCTTTATTAGGATAAGTATTATTTATGATTGTGGTACTCGCCTATTGAAATTCACTTTTCCATTCCTTGTTCCATGTCTTACTTCCTTTAGATCTAGATACAATCCTTTGTAAGATACAAAAGAGTGGTCTAATAGTGCATGCTACCGTGTCATCCCATCCTAGATCATATTCTTTGATTTACTAGGATTTTGTTTTCAAAACTCCTTTAATTTTGAAAATTATTTTAGGTTAGCAAAAACCTTCGCTCTGATACCAAACTGTATCATCCCTCATTCTAAGGCCTGAAAATAAGAACTACTAAAGCTACAATCACTAATAATATTATTCCCCAGTGATAGAATGAGATATGTTGTTAGCCAAAATGAAAGAAACAAAGGATAATGAAAAACCATAAAACACATTTCATTGATTAACTTCATTCAATACATATTCCCATGCGTAATTCCACGTTCATAGAAATATTTCAAAATACCTCTGGAGTGACATATAAAAATACCCTTGCACTGATGAAGAATTGACGTATATTACAGTCGATAAGTATAACCTTGATCGAGTTAGTCATCATTTTCACTCTGATGATCAAACAGAACAAAAGGCAATCGAGCAACGTCCAAAAGGAAGAATAATGCATCACGCTTTCATCCAATCTACAAATCCCCATGCAGGAAGCTATGAACAAGTTTATGAGCGAGATTTCCAAGTGTTATATGCTACTTGGGGTCAGCTTTGAGTATATTGGGCTAAGCTAATTTTAGATGAGGTCTTATCCTTCAACTAAGGTCGAATGAGAACTATGTATTATGGAGCTTATATTATGCAACTCTTTTATCACTTCGAAATTACTATTCCAGATTCTGAATTTAGTACCATTGGTGCATTGAGCTCCAAAATCTTAAGCTTAATGGGATTGCCTTAATTCTTTCAAAGTCACACCATCATCATCACTTTTGAGCACTAGAAAGAAAATCAAGCAGCTGGCATTGCACAACCTTTATCCCAAATTGAATAAGGAGTCCAAACCTCTTCTCATGCACAACCAAGTCACTCATATGACGATAACAAAGAAGTTGGTCTAGACACTCGACCAAAACAAGCCTTGAATTTTTTTATAGAAATCAAAAGA
The DNA here is from genome assembly GCA_030737875.1 of Allium sativum. Taxonomy (NCBI): domain Eukaryota; kingdom Viridiplantae; phylum Streptophyta; class Magnoliopsida; order Asparagales; family Amaryllidaceae; genus Allium; species Allium sativum. The sequence goes on along the minus strand of CM060922.1, from coordinate 704,200,876 downwards.
TTTCATATAGACGAATTTCCAACATTGAAAGAATCGTAGCTGTCATGGATTCAATGCTTGATTGAATCAAAGGGTTCCTCAATAACATTTGCGATGAGCGTTCAAATAGATCTACCTCTACTACAAAGTTTCATGAGTTCTAAAAAGCAGGAAAGCTACCCGTGCCTCAATTTTCTTGTTCTACATCGGAAGAGGGAAGTAAAGGAGTGGAAGAAGGAGATGAAGCAGGATGTTACAATAGTGACAATGATGAGTTGATCTCACGTGGCGATCTGTAAGTTTATTTTATGGATTATTGACTCATATTCTTTCGACTAAAAACCTTTATATTATAATGTTGTTGTGTAATCTAATTACTTTTATCCATACCTATCTTGTATATGTTATGTTTTAAACTTCGTACCACATACTTATTAAGCTTGTAATGTGCTTTGGTATGTTGTTAAGTTGTGATGCTTTTACTCATTATGTCACATCTGATGTTTGTGATGTTCTATGATAACCTGCTAATATCTATGTTCACAAAATTATTAAGTATATCCTTTTCGTCAATGAAAAAGGGGAGAAAAATTGTGCACTAACTATTTTACAGGTCGATAATTCAGGAGGAGATAAGTTAAGGGGATACTGTTTGTTGAGACTTCCTCTTATCTCAATTTAGTGTTGTTATAAATCAAAAAGGGGGATAATGTTATATCAAGAGTTTTTATCATGACAACCAAGCTCAATAATGAACAACAACGATTATTTGGAAATCATCGCTCAATAAAATAAGGAGAAACAAATAAACTAAGCTCTCTAGTCGATACAACTATATATATATATACATATATATATATATATATATATATATATATGTCAGAGTCTTTGTTATAGTTTATTCATGTTAAGATTTATCCTCAAGTAAATTCACATCCTCTAACATTTTATTAAAAATAATCTTTTTAACTTTAAAATGAAGATTTTTGATAACCCCTAGATCATTTGACTATATTGACTAATTCAGTAGATTGAAACTGTTTTAAACATATACCACCATTTGAACTCAGACGATTGGCTATTGTTTAGTTGACCAAAGTTCTTAAAAATGTCATTTTCTGAACAGACACTTCTTTTGAGAAAGGTTCTCTGATTTGTTAAGAGTTGCATATATTCCTTTTCAATTGATTCCTTTTACCAACAGTTGTAACTATTATGTTACTACAAAATCGCATGAATTCTTGAATCAAAATCCAGCTTATCTATCCAATTTTCTTACCTACTTCTAATTCTCGAACTCACTGATTTAATATTCTCATACTCTACAATATTCGAATTGCTTTGAATTCCTGAAATCACTAATTAAAATCTTTAGATTTAAAAGAAATCCATTCCTTCCTTATATTCATACATACACATATATCAAATACATACTTCAGGAAAAGATCATAGGAAGGGTATACTTCAACTTGGCAAATCTGCGTTCTATTATAAAACACATCAATTCAAAACAAACTCTACTATTTGTATCCAAGTCTTGTTCAGTTGCTCTGGCATGAAAATCCTATTTGGTTTCTCAATTGGAAAACCTTGTTCTATTCCTCGTGTGGTACACGTCCTCTTCGGTTTCTCAGGCGGTGAAATCCTACCTCTGGGTTAAGAGTGTGTTTCTATTAGTTAAACTCCAGAGGAGTTCTGGGAATCGATGTATAAAGGGATTCCAAACTGGTACCAAATTCCTAGTATCATTTTACTTTATTGATTTTTATGTTCCACACTAGTTAGTAGCTTACTATTTATATATTCCATATTGCATGACTCTATAGTCACCCTTCACTTTTCCCTTTCTTCGGGTTCCCTTCTAATCGGTTTCCTAAACATTGGATAATCCAAAATATTTCGATAAATCCTTTATGTACTTGCTTTTAAATTTGTGTATGAAGATTTTCTAGTTTCCACTCTGGTACTTATTCAATCGGTTAAATCCATCTACATCCTTTTTTTCTTTATCTTTTCCAAGATTGGACGGTCCTTTGTCCTTAACTGCATTAACCTCGAGAGCCTCTCTATTTTTTGTTGCATCTTCCTACCAAAGAAACCTTTTTGTCTCATAATATAACTTGCCAAGATCATGTACTCATAAAAGCAAAGCCATTAATACCATAAACGGTTCCGGTCAATCAACTGAAGCAACCTTTCAGTTAAACCTTCCGAAAAACTTCCACAAAGTCTATCATGTCTTCTACTTATTAGTATCACTACATTCTAGCTCTAGGAATATGAATTCTATATTATTCCATAAACGTTTTAACAAGCATTGCCCAACTTATGATAGAACAACTTCCAATTGCCTAAACCATATGACATTTACATGCGATCGAAATAAGGGAAGCATTTTTTCATTATGTTATCTGATGCCTTCAGTACTTGAATATGTCACATATACCTCACGAGATGAACAATAGGATCCTTTGTCCTATCATAAGATTCCAGTGTTGGAAGTTTGAAGTTTGACAAGTTTTCTGAATTCTATATACTCTAAGTAGACGGACTTGATTAACACTATATGAATCCTACCATTATAAACCTCCTCTAAAAACTCTTTGATTAATATTAGCAATCTGATTATTATTACCAAAAGACTTCTCTAATTCCCAAAACCAACACCATAGCCCGAGTGCTAAGACCGTCTGAACTAGGACGTTTATCCCTAACTTCCAGAATCAGATTTGTATCGACCCGACTAGAGAGATAGGTACAGAACCAAGCCTCATGGATAGCGTTCATCCCTATACAATCCAAATCATTGTTCAAAATTCTATGCCCTGATTTCCATTTTTCAGCATCAAATCCTGTGTTAGCATAGATTCATTAGCTACTCTGGAGCCTTCAAAGGGATTCCCCTTCTTATTAACAGGTCAGTACCTACCCGACAATCAGAATCAATACTGATCTACATGGTTTGAGGGTGAGTTCCCTCGAGTTTATTTTTCCAACTTCTACTATGTCGGGCCCGACTCCAGCATTTCCATCCTTATTTCCTGATCTTCCTTACTATTCGATTAGATTAATAAAGTAATCCATCATTTTTTTTTTATTTTTTAGAAAATCCTCTTGGCCTTCAAACCTAAATTTCAAATTTTGATCATGCCATCCATCTCTTGCCAGGTGAGATAGATAAAGGAACTTCCTATATAGCAAGCATTCAGACTTCCTTGCAATCCACTTCCTTTAGGTTAAGCACCTATATTCCTCTTCCTAGCTATATGAAACCCCTAAAGAAAATTCAACCTAGATCAAAAGTGCCCCAACCTAGTGGTTCAAAAATGTTAGATTTTATTTTGGTCAAAGAAGTCAAACACCCTAGACAATCCAATTTGTAAAACAAGCACAGGGGTCCAAATATCATAGATAATAGAAAATTTCATAAAGAGAATAGAATGTAACAAATTTATAGTGGTTCGACAATATGCCTACATACACTGAAGGTCAATCCATTATTTATACTTCTAGACTAAAATGCAACATTGTATTATGTTACAAGAATGCGAAGGATAGGTACAAGAATGGTCAGTGTAGACTCCCTTTATAGAGAAGCCAAAAAGATTCCCTTTCTGAGTAATGCGCTCTCCTATTTATAGATGTAGATTGGCTCAGATCGACATAAAAAAAATTGAAAAAAGGTAAACCGATAATGACAAATAAAAAAGTGTACGGAGGATCGCTGTAAAATCCCAAATTTTAACACATAGAAATTAATTGAAAAATTAATTAAATATGCAATTGTGTCATTTTGTCCGTTATGATTTTCCATTTCATAAGCATATTTGGTTTGCGTAAAGCATATTTAAAACGAAGGAGTGATGGCCATTCGAAATTCGAAATTTAAATTAGAAATTTAAAAGGAAAAAAAAATAAACGTTGCATGGGGCGACCCATCAACCATTGGGTTGACATATGTGTCGACCTACATGTCAAGTGGTCGACCCATGTGTTGACCCACTAGTTGGGTAGGTCGGCCTAAACACACCTGACACGTTTTTTTTGCTAGGCACGGAACATTTTGAATGGATGGATTACTTTAGGGCTCGTTTGATATGATGTTTCTTGTTTATATTGGCAAATGTGATTAATCCAGATTGACCCAAGGACATAGTGGTTCAGATATAAAACCTAGGTCTAACGGCCGAGGGTCTTTTGCTCCACTTAAAATAACCCCAAATCCTCTTCATTTTCTCATAACTCATCTCTTTCCCACCTACTCTAGTCTTCTTCTAGAGACAGGCCGCCTTAATTTTAAATTTTAGGCTAGTCTCTTTTCTAAAGATAGACCACTTTAATCTAAATTTTAGGGTTGAGATTTAAATTAAAATATTTTCTATTTTTTTTTTTAAGGGGGGGGGGGGTTCTGCCGGATCCACAAGGGAAAGCTTTCTGGTGAGTTTATATGATTACATAGATTTTTGATTAAAGTTTAGGGTAAATAGGAATAATAGTAGTTATAGTTTTGACTGCAGTTCTTTTACTCACATTTTATTTACAGTATACGTTCATTCCTATTTTCTGTAATTTACTTATAATTTATTTACAATTTTACAGTTTATTAAAATGAACTAAGTAGAAGGTTGGCCTTAGAAATAAATTATCCAATTAAAATATGTGTAAGGAGGAAAGATATGAGAAGGGAAAATTTGAAACTTGTGTGTATATATAAATTCTCCACCATTTCTACCACAACGTTCATTTCTAAAACCTAAAGCAAAGTACAGAAGAGGCCGGCCAATAAAGCTAGGAGGAGAAGAAAGAAAACGCAAGGAAACTTAGAGCTTGGATAATTTCATCAACAAATCTATTCACCTTTATCCAATCGAGGTGAATAATTCTTTTTACCCTTGTAGTTTTGGTTATCTACATATATCCAAAAGTTTTGTAGTTTTTTATGGTTGATTTTATGTTGATCATTATGCTATATGTTAGGTTTGAAATACCCATGTTTGGTTTTGTTGTGTATGATTAACATGCATGAAAATGAATAAGTTCATAGGTCGAAACCTATAGTTAGACATCTCCGATTAACGTGAAACTTTGTTATGTGTTTGTTTAATGATTGTTGAGATGATTTTCGGATTCCATAATTTTCTATTATATATGAATTTGTTATGAATTTCCTAAGGGTGTTTGCTTTAGGAAGGATTTTATGTTGACCATGGAATTAACACTTAAGATAATGTGTCCATGTATTTTGTAATATATGCAATACAAACCACTGGAAAATTTGTGTACTTTGGCCAGAATTCTTTTTTATAAACCAATAGGATTTCGACAAATATAGTGGAGCAGGTAAAAATATATTCTTGATAAAGAAATAAATCAGTTTTGCCTAAAATTATTGCCATTGCCATTTTGAGATTAGAAAGCACCCTTCCGACTATGTTAAAACCACCCTTTGGTAGTGCTAAATGCTTGAAATATCTTACGTATGGCATACGAAGCATTCAGACTTCCACTTTTTTCCTTTTGGGTTTTGGTTTGGCCGTGATACTTATCAATGTTTTTGTTTTGAAAGACAACCTCTTCATAAGAGGCTTTCACCTCGACTCCTTCAGCTAGGTCGATGAGGTGTTTTTAATAAAAACTATATTTATTAAAGAATACTTTTTAAACTATAATTTAAAAAGAATAGAGGCTTTCAGCTCCGTACCTTTCGATGGAATGGGATGAGGCTTGTTTTCCTTAACTTATGCTTTATAAGGTTGTTGCCTCTGTTCCTTTGGTCTTTGATGAATGGATCCCTTAATGGGAAGTATATTTGAATTGCAAGGCTATTTCCATATGAATTGAAGTCGTGTTCTTACTTTATTATATAAAGAGAAAACGATTACCACCTCGCTACCCTTTGGAAACTGAAAAAGGGTTTCATATTATAAACCTTAAATGAAGAAAAGAGGCTATCATCACAGCACACTTCGGCTAGTGAAGAGGGATGACTTTATTAGCATAAGATTTAATATTGAATTTATTAGTGGTTGCTTATTTCGGTTGTTGCACATTGAGACTATAAGCACAAAGGTTGCTAACAGGATGTTGCAATGACTCGTCGCCTTAGAGTTAGGTTGGAATGATGGATGTTGACCAGGTTGAGAAGTAAGATGGACTATTACCATCTATCCTTCCAGTAGCGGATGTCGGAAGGGTAGTTTTTATAAAACTATTTCATAAAATTGTTTTATAAAATACCTATGAAACCTGTGGCATATGCCTATGACTGTGTCGACCACTTGTGTCGATAGGGTTTCGTTGCTTGTTTTTTGAAAATACTTAGAGGTTTACCCTTTATCCTTATCTGGATGATAGGATCATTTTCCAAATTATGTTTTCTAAATAGAAGCCTATGCTTCCAAGCCCTTGAAGTCGTTACCTGTGACGACACACCTTCATAAACATGTTTTCTATAAAATACTTCCTTCAACGCAGATGCAGTCGCTAAGGAACTTTTCTAAAATCAAATGTTTTGTGGCTTTGCCTCTTTGGCTGTCAGCGTCGGTAATGATTACAAGGAGAGATTCTATCAAAATATTTTTTAAAAGGGAATAGTGGCCTTTCCTCTATTGCTTACCACCATTTGTTTGATGACAGTAATTGATTGTTGTTTATTGTGTGAAGCCAGAACAGTTACCCCATTTAGAATGAATTGAATATATACTTCGACACCTATAGGGGACTCAAAGGAGATAAGGAATGACACAGGTGTCATGTCCGTTGAAGTATAAATTAGAATTTGACTGACACCATTAAGTTTTGTATGTCGTTTGGTAGTCGGCCATTGCTTAAAACATTACATTTGTGTGAAACATTATAGGGTCCAATCTGTTGAATATTAGGAAACGCCAATTAAATTAAATTGTAAACAATAGTGCCCAAGCCCACGAGAAATTTAGGACTGAGCATTTGGTTTTTTGTCTGCGGGAAGGTACTCTACGAAGCACGAAATGGGAACAAGAAAGGAGTTTTGGTTCTGTATTAATGGGATATGATCCAATAAAGCACGGTATGGGAATAAAAGATAAAATGAGGTTTTGGCTCCATTGCCTAGCAAACAGTATTTTGTGAAGCACACTATAGCAGTTAAGGAAAAAGAGAAATGATAAGTAAAATATAGAAACTGTTAAGATAGTTTGTCATTGTAACGACCATATTTTATGTATCGGAGATCATAAAATAATTTTAGTTAATTCCTAGTTGCCCTCATTCTTATATTTTAATATGTGGTTCATGGGGATGTGACAATGTCCATAATTTTTACCGAATAATTTTGTGACCATTTTTACCAAATTATGGGGATGCCATTCTGTAGAGTGGTCACATTAAAGATTCGTTTCAACGGTTTAGGAGATATCACTATTTTAAGTTTTTATTTCTACTAGACAAGTTAATTAGCATCTAATGGGATGATTATTTGGCCTATTAGACCAGTAACCTGAAATTATGAATAGAGGGTTTGAGGAGAGAATTAGGGTATTTCTCCTCATTCCAAAAATTAGGTTGAGCATTTATGAATCTCTGATTCAACCTAATCTCTCTAAACCATAATTTATTTCTCTAAACAATTACAAGTCGCATCTAGAGGCAAGATCTACAAATAAAGACGATTAGATCTCATTGTTTAGCATCATATCTAAGGGTTTTCCTCATTGTCCAGATTTGTTTTAATCTATATTGCATAAGATCTACGTTTTGGTAAGTTATAGAGATCTCTCACATAGTAACTATGGATTATACGTGTTAATTGGGATCAGTTTACATAGTACATGTTAATTTCACCTTAAATTGGATAATCTATGTTTGTTTCAGATCTAGGCGCCTTAGGATAATTAAATTTGATCATATATCATGTAAATTGTAAGACCCATCATGTTTTGTGTTTGTTTCGTTCAAGGTTTTAAATCTCTGATATCGGTCACGTTTCGTCTCGGAGATTTTTGAGACTTGATCTTGTATCGAGGGAGATCTCGAACGAGATGAATCTAACTCGGGGGGTTCGTCTTGGATTTCCATCTCGGGTTTGAAAGTTCATATCGGACCAACGTCGGGGTACATGATATGTTAAAAATGATATTCTTACAAAATGACTTTTATGAATGTTATTAAAAACATAGTAACTTAAACTTAAATTGCAAAATCACTTCATTATTCTAAATTTACGAAAGATCATTCATACTCTAAATCGTAATATGCTTAAAATAGAAATGTAATATAATACAAATAAATTAGTGCTTAAAACATATAACCCATGAAAATGAATTATTGTTAGACATAAAACATTAAAAAGATCCAAAACATTAAAAAAAATACAGTATAAGTAGACCATAAAATACATAATTTCATATGTAACGTGTATGTAATAAAGACGAATTAGAAAATCCTAAGCGATGTAGAACATATATGAACATACAATATGATCAGTTAACATGCATAATGTAAAATAGCAGGAGATTATCATGGCTAGATTTGAGTTTTTTAATTATTGTTCTGTTTGATGCACTAATTTAAATCTTAACCAAAAAATACCAAGATCTCAGACGATATTCCAGTATTTCGTATCGGTCGATATTGCAACATCTGGGGCGATACATTCGAAAGGAGATTTACAATGATATTTGCTATTTCGTTTTGGAAGGAGCCCAAAACGAGATCTCAAAGGAGATCTCGGGCGATATTTTAGAGATTTGAAACAGTCGTTTCGTGTTAGATCCATGGGTTTTGCGATATAATTCATGTGTGCTTATGTTCGTTTGATTGTTTCTGTTTGAGATCAAACAAAGTACGGTTTGATTGGTTGGATTATAGCATAATTTTTTGTTTAGAATTGTGTGTCGTAGGACTCAGTATCAAAGAACAGAGCAAATTGAAGATTCAGATGATTGGATTCATATGAAACTTGGTGGATGAGCTTTGGAGGACGTTGAGATTGCACTCAGAAATTTTAATATGAAAACAATATAATTCTGTGGACCAGTACCGGTCCATAAAATACGACCAATACTGATCCATCATGATTAGTCGGAGGGAGTTGGAACTTTGTAACAACCCGGAAAATCTGAACCAGTTTAAAAAAATTAAATTGGCTATTTTAGTGAATTTTAAGTATTTAAAATAAATATTTTAAATAATAAGGACGAAAAGTAGTTTGAATCGGTGTTTGAAATTGAATATAATTGCTTTGAACTATAAACAAGGCCTGAAATGGCGCGGTAGTTTCGAAATTTCAATTCAAACTTCGACTGACTGTACCGGGTGCAAAATAAAACGGATTTTAGTGAAACCAAAAATATTTAAATCTGTTAGTGAATATCTTTCTAAGGAATCTGAAAAATCGAAGTTTCGTAGCGGGAGTCAAAACTTATGGCCAAATGAATTTTCAGAAAGGTCGCTATAGAATTTATATAGCCCGTGAAAATAGACATTTTGCAAACGACCTCGGAATTCGACGAAACCACTTTTGTTGGATCCGGGATGTGAAGTTATTGCTAGGTTTCAAATTTCATAATTTTTGAAGCTAGTGTGTGAGCGTAGCGAAGGAAAATGTGTTTTGGTCAATTATAGTTAAATTGGATCGACCAGAAAATGACCATTTTTCAAACGGTCTCAGAATTCGACGAAACTAGTTTTGTTGGGACCGTATCGTCAAAACATAGCTAGATTTATTTTTCGGGAATTTTTAGAATCGGTATGTGGCCCCGGCAAATTGAAATGTACGTTCAAATCAAATATTGAATGTTTTATATTTTAATTTGAAGGAAAACCGACTGAAACAGTCGAATGGGCCTACGAAACATATCCCATTGTGTTCGGAATGGGGGTATTTAGCTAGGGGCGACAGTTGTGGGGTTTAGATTGGAGTTCGTATGTGAAGGGGGGTATTTTCAGATTTAAAATAAATTAAAAATAATTATAATACCCCCGACCAATCAGATTTCATCTCCCACAAAGCGCGTTGACCAGATCTCCCTGAAGCTCTTCAAACCTGACGGCGCCTTCAGCTTCTTCCTTGCCTCCTCGTTTTCTTCTAATCCGTGAATCAAAAGCGCCTTCCCCTTTGGAAGTTTTTGAAGAGCATCGCGAGGGCTACAAATCCATATAAGATTCGTGAATTATTGTGGAATCTCCTGCTCGAATCGACGCTACAAATTCCAGGCGTTCAACCCGCCGCCGAGCGCTGCAGACGCCGTCGATCTGAGGGAGGTTACTGGCGCCGGAAAGCTGGTGCGAAGCTCTACAACGTTGGGCCGCCCGATTGACCAACCGCAACACCATGTGACAGAAAAATCAAGACCTAATTTCGAACTATTCACTGAGGCAACGACTTTTAACTTTTGAAGGTGTTTTAATAGTTTAAAAGTGTCGCAAAACTAATTGAACTTCTAAAAATCGTATCTTTTTCATTTGTGATCGAAATCCAGTGAAACAAGAGACAGTGGACTCATGTGGACGTCTTCTACATTCTAGAAGAGACCACATATTTTTCTGAGCCTTCTGCAATTTTTGGTGGAGTGGAACCCAATGTGAGATTTCTAATTTATAAACGATATGGAAAACAATGATGTATAAATTATATAGTCGATGCATGAGTTATATAAGCATTGTACACCTCATGTATAAGCGTTGTATAAGTTGTATGTTCGATGTATAAGTTATATATGCGTTGTAAAAATTATATGTGCGTTGAAACGAAGTGAAGTGAATGAAATATATTTATATACGAATATATATATATATACACACTCCCCTCGTCCACAGACCATGGACGATATTTATTGGTTGTGATATTGTTTGGATTGTTTGGTTGATGTGAAATTTGGTGAATAATGCGAATGGTTGATAGAATTGTTTGTGGTTGACAATGATTGATTGTGGTTGAAAAATACCCATTTGTGGTTGAAAAAAATTAGAATAGGATTGTGGAAATGAAAATAAAACATGCCGCTTGCGTGCGAACGAGATGCATGAATCCCCATTGTCAAAAACCGTGAGGTTTTAAGGTAGAGCGAGGAGCCGTACTAGGGACGGTCCCGCTTTTAACTACCCTGCCGTTATGCTACCGAAATTTTCAATAATATTCATTTGTTAGAACTATTTTCATTTGTTGAAATTATTTTCATGTGTTGAAACCGAATTCATGTGTCGAATAGAAATTCATTCATTGAATAGAAATTCATGTGTTGAGTGGTATTCATGTTTTAAATAAATTGCTTTAACAATAAAAATCACATTTTGATTATATATACGAACTATAGAGAACATTCATGTATTGAATAGAAATTCATGTGTTGAATGGTACTCGTATTTTAAATAAGTTGCTTTAACAATGAAAATCACATTTTTATTATATATACGAACTATAGAGAGCATTCATGTGTTGAATAGAAATTCATTCGTTGAATATAAATTCATGTGTTGAATGGTACTCGTGTTTTAAATAAATTGTTTTATAATAAAAATCATATTTTTATCATCTATATGAACTATATAAAATAGTCGTGTTTTGAAATAAATCGTTTTACAATAAAAATTACATTTTTATGATATACATGAATTGTTAAAAATAGTGAAGTGTTGAAATAAATGTTTGTTGGATAAAAACATCATTTTTATCAAATGTATGAAATGGATAAGATTTTGAAATCGAAGAATAGATTATATATATATATATATATATATATATAAATATAATTAAAATAAATCGAATAACGAAGCTGCAGTTCATGTTTTGAAACCGTGATTTCAAACGACTAGTGCGGGAGATCCGGCCGTCGGATTTTCCCGAAACCACAACCGTTGGGTTCGCCTTGGAAATATCTTTCCAACGGCACCAACTTTGTAAAGATCCAACGGTTGGATTGTCTGGAATGTTTAATTCAAATCTGAAGAAAAACAATGCCAGAATCGATTATATATATATATATATAATTAATTAAATTAAATCGAATAACGACACTGCAGTTCGTATTTTGAAATCGTAACTTTAAACAATTAGTGCGGGAGATCCGACCATCGGATTTTCCCAAAACTGAAACCGTTGGATTCATTTTGAAAAGATCTTTCTAATGATACAAAATTTGTGAAGATCCAACGGTTAGATTTTCAGATATGTGTAAATCAAATCTGGAGAAAAACAGCGCCACGGCCACGTTATGGCCTGAAGTGTTGTTTTGAATAAATTGGCTATTTTTAAATAAATAAAAATAGAGATAAATTGGGATAAAATATTATAAACGATATGGAATGGAAATAAAATGAATTTGCTCGGTTTATGTGATATTTGATGGTTGAATGTGTTTGGCGTGAAAATTACACTAAAGAACAGAATTAGTGATATCGAATAGTTTAACCATTGAAATGAATTGATTTGAAATTCTAAATATACGTGAATTATTTGAAAAGGTCGAGTTAATTCTCATTTCAAATAATTGATCGATGATTGAAAGTCGAAGATATGAAGACGATGCAAGACCGATGATCTTCGCATCGAATGGAGGGGTGCTGCTGATGCTCATGATGGGAGTAGCTACCTTGACGGGGCTGAAGTAGTGGCCGCCCAGACGTACATGTTGATTGTACGGATATGCGAGGAATAAAGATCCTCTGGTTTCGTTCAGACCCATAACGGACTTGTAAATGGACTGTGTGTCTGACATTGGATTTCATTATGTGTGATTGATAGACGTCAGTTGCATGGCGTGAATTGCCTGTGTGGCATGCTGAGATGCAATGATCAAAGCTTTTGTTGAAAAGCAGAGCTTTGTGGTGGATGATCAAAGCACTGCCTGTGTGGCATAGCTTTGTGTATAATGTAAATTCGCGAGCCTCACACCCCGGTATGGACCAAAAACGGGAGAGGACTTCAGGGAGGACATGCGTTTCTTTCTAGCTAGAGGTGGTGTCAGTGCTTAAACTGGCTGACATTTATATTATTTTCACCTGTGTGGTTGTTGCTGTTGCGAGGCGCCTCGGATATATCGGTGACTATGTGAAGCCGATGGAGTCATTCGTTGGCTCATTTGCGCCCCAAAGGGCGGGGAAACGCAGTGTCCAGGCATTTTAATCCACATCGGTGGACCGGCTCTGACGATCCAAGGGGCAGTTGCGGCTGTTCCTGAGACATGGTAGGCTAGATTGTCTCGAAGCGGTGAGGACGATCCCTGGCCTCGGTTCATGATGGAAATCCAATTTCCAAATACGACATCGTGCGGTTTTGATTGTATACCTATATATGGCGACATAGTGTTATGGGGGCACTTATGCCGTCTATGATTGAGATTTATGATTGTATTTAAAATTAGAAACTAACTGGAAACGAGCTAGGATGAATGGTTTCCTGGGTATTGGTCTGATGTTGGTTTCGGCCTTCGGGGTTAATACTCAGGGAATCGTTCTCTTATTAGTTTACGGTTGGAGTCTGATTAAGAATAAAATGATAAAATTTACATTCCAAATGATTTGTTTTCCTCGTATCAAGCATATTTGGCCATTATAAGGTAAAACTCTATCCTCCGGTTTGTGTTGCATTGTGTGATGGGAACTGAGTCTTATAATGGCTTCATCTTTATAAAAAGCATTGGGATGTTTAAAAGATTTATTTGTTTTAAGGCACTGGCAATCCAATGGAGTAAACCCGTTCCGCGAAAGTGGCGTGGTCCTGTGATTAGCCATATTTGGAAATGTGTTAAGTAGATTTCTCATACCAGTCCCATGACTGACTCGTAGTTTGTTTCACTTGCAAACTCGGGTGTCCCTTTTTCTACACGGGCAGCCTTGTATTCAGGTTTTAGCAGGCTCTTTCTGGATAGCTGGAGCTGAAGATGGATTCTATCATTTATCTCTTTTTATGCTGTTCAACTCCTGTTGTACATATTATGTTTTCTTTTCCGCTGTAGACATCTTATGTATAGCTGAACCGTATTTTGTACTAAGTATGATCCTGTATACTGTGTAACTCTGATGATTATTTTATCCAGTGTATTCTATTGTACATTATCTGGTGTATTTAATTATTTCTGTTCTGTTGTTACTTGTTTATGTGTTATATTCCAAAGATTACCCTCGCCACCGCTTTATCGGGGTTGGGGTCGTCACAAACGTGGTATCAGAGCTTTGGTTAAGCTTAGTTCTGGAATATAACATCTAAACGAACTCGTCAGAAATAGAACCTGTAGTGTTCTAGGACGAGTAACTCATTACAGATAGGATCAGGTTATATCCTAGTATGAGTATAGCAGAATGAAATACACCTCGATAGACACATTTACATTCAAGTAAATGTCTCTATGCTTTATAATATCTTTTCTGTTGACCTAACACTTGGTCTGCTATTTGCAGAAGTACTAGAAAATGAGTGCTAGAAACAGAAGGAATGATGACCCAGATATAGAAGCTCTATTTATGAAATATAGAAATCTGGGTGGAGTACCATTCTTGGGCGAAGAGTCTATTGCTAAAACACAAGCTTGGATTCGTTCCGCTGAGAAAATCTTTGAAGGTTTAAAGCTGAGGGATGACCAGAAAAGATTACTGGTATCTTGGGCACTCAAAGACGAAGCTTTGTTCTATTGGGATTCGATTGCTAAAGATAATCCAGAGGGTGATATCACCTGGGATAGATTCAAAGAGCTTTTCAGTGAAAAATTTACTCCTCCAGAAGCAACTGAGCGATTATATGATGAATTCTACTATTTGATACAATTAGATATGGATATCCCAGAATATCATAAGAGAATCAATGAACTTTCTCATTTTGCCCCTCATCTAATTCAAAAGCCAAAGATGAAGAATCTGAGGTTTATTAATGGTCTTGAAAGAAAATACCAGAATAAAGTAATGGGGAATGTGAAGCTTCCTTTTCCTGAAATGATGTACATGACCTACCAGTATGAGGATCTCGATAGGAAAGGTATGTTGCGAGACGAAGAGGAATTCAGTTCTAGCAGCAAAAGAAAATTCGAAACGGATAGCCCAGAAACAAGTACACAGCCTGAGGCCAGTACGAAGTCTGAGTTCAGAAAAAAGCCTAGAGTCGATCAAAAAAAGGTTAAAGCAGTCATATGTTTAAAGTGTAATCAGCAAGGGCATTCAATGAGAAATTATAGATCTTCGAACAAGCGAAAGAATAAGGGAGCTAAATCCAAAAACAAGGTTCAAGAAGTTAGAAAGTACAATCTTTGCCAGCAGGTTGGACACGTAAAGCAGGATTGCTGTCTCCTAAAGAAATCTGAAGTAGAAGAGGTAACTGAAGTGGCAGAAGTTCCTGCATCCTCGTCTAGTCAGGAAAGGCCAGATGTTTTAGAAGGCACGCTTACTGTCAAAGATATTCCAGTTAAGGTACTGTTTGATACAGGCGCGTCACGAAGCTTTGTTGCAAAGAATGCAGTTAAGAAACTGGAATTGAATTTGAAGAAGCTCAAAGAACCCATGACGGTTCATAATTCATTCGGGGGTTCCCTCGATCTTAGTTGGGTATGTGGAGTTCCTGTTTCTTTTTCTCGTTATCGGTTCCCCACTATCGCGATCGTTATGAATTTTACTGAATTCGATCTCATTCTGGGATTGGATTGGTTAACCCAATATGAAGCCGAAGTTAAATGCGCCGAGAGGGTTGTTAGGGCAAAAACAAAGTACGGGGAATATATAACCATTCCATGTGAAGGACCGAATTCTAATAGAAAAGACTTCTGGGCAGCTTTAGATGTTTCTCCTGCTCAAATAGAACCTGTGCCTGCCATTATAGAGAATATTCAGGTCGACATTACAGATATCCCTGTTGTTAAGAACTATTCGGATGTGTTCGAAGAAGTCGTTAGCTAACCTCCGCAGAGAGAAATTGATTTTAAAATCTCTTTAGTCCCGAATGCAAGGCCGGTAGTTCACGCTATTCGAAGAATGACCTTGAAAGAGAAAGATGAGTTAGATAATAAAAATCGACAACTAGTATGGAAGGGTCTAATCAGGCCTAGTTTCTCTGATTGGGGAGCAGCAGTGGTATTTGTTCCGAAGTCCGACGGTACTCTCAGACTATGTGTAGATTATCGTGACTTAAATAAGCATACGCTGAAAAACAAATATCCATTGCCGCGGATTGATGATTTGTTGGATCGATTAAATGGCGCACAAGTATTTTCTCGAATGGACCTAGCTATAGGTTTCCATCAGCTTCGTATTGCCGAAGAGTGTGTTCCTTTGACAACATTCAGAGGTCCAGACTTATTCTACGAGTGGTTAGTAATGTCGTTCGGCTTATGTAACGCTCCAGCATATTTTTTCGATCTAATGAACCGGGTATTCAGAGGAGTATTGAATAAATTTGTTTTGGTTTTCATTGATGATATCCTTATCTTTTCTAAGTCAGAAAGCGAGCATGAAAAACATTTGGAACAAGTGTTAGAAATTCTGAGAAAGAATGCATTGAAAGCAAAGTTTTCCAAATGTATATTCTGGCAAGAAGAAGTCAAATTTCTTGGCCACGTCGTGTCAAAACAAGGAACCTCAGTGGATCGCAGTAAAATCACTGCTATTCAGAATTGGAAACAGCCTCGCACGCCCACAGAAGTTAGAAGTTTTCTCGGATTGGCCAGTTATTATCGGAATTTCATTGAGAATTTTTTGAAAATATCCAATCACTTAACGAAGCTTACTAAGTAACATTCGAGATTCAACTGGACTCCCGAATGTGAGGCAGCTTTCCAGGAGCTGAAGTTAAAATTGACAACTGCTCCAGTGCTCACAATTATTGATGGCAACCAGGATTTAAAAGTCTGGACCGATGCTTCTAAAGAAGGCCTTGGCGCAGTGTTAATGCAAAGAGGCCATGTAGTCGCTTATGCTAGCCGTCAATTGAAACCACATGAAAAGAATTATGTTACTCATGATCTTGAATTGCTAGCTATTGTGTTTGCTATGAAAATCTGGAGGCATTACCTATTAGGTGAGAAGTTTGAATTATACACTGATCATCAATCATTGAAATATTTATTTACCCAGAAGGATCTGAATATGAGACAGCAGCATTGATTAGAATTTCTCGCAGCTTATGGTCTAGATATTTTATATACTACGGGAAAAGCCAATGTTGTAGATGATGCGCTCAGCAGGAAGAATGTGATCATCGCCAATATTATCATTACACCATCGTTGATTGATAAAATAACTATTCTTCAGAAAGACGATAGTTTTATTAAGGAGATGATCAGAAGAATTCAAAAGGGCGAAGTATCCAGTTTCCAAGTGGATGGCGCAGGAGTTCTGAGATTGAAAGGTAGGATTTGTGTTCCCGACCACATTGAGCTCAAAAGAGAAGTATTGGACGAGTGTCACAAGTCCAAGTTGTGTATCCACCTAGGGGTTAGTAAAATGTACAATGACCTCAAGCGAACTTTCTGGTGGAAGGCAATGAAAAGAGATATCTCTATATATGTTAGCCGGTGTTCCACCTGTCAACAAGTCAAAAGCGATCACCAGAAGCTCGCTGGATTGTTGCAACCTTTGGAAATTCCAGGTGGGAAGTGGGAACAGATTTATATGGATTTCATAGATGGTTTGCCCAGGACCAGGAAAGGAAATGACAGTATTTGGTTAATCGTAGATCGATTTACGAAGACCGCCGATTTCATACCTGTTAGATCGAACAGAATTGCTCATAGTGTAGCGCAGATTTATTTCAAAGAAATTGTTAGATTGCACGGAGTTCCCATGAGCATCGTTAGTGATCGTGACCCGATTTTAGCCAGTAAATTCTGGGAAGCATTCCAAGCAGAATTGGGAACGAAACTGAACCTGAGCACCGCTTATCATCATCAAACAGATGGTCAAACTGAGAGGGTGAATCGTATTCTTGAAGATCTATTGCGGGCTTGTATTATTGATTTTGGTGGATCATTGGAAGACCATTTACATTTGGCCGAATTCTCTTATAATAACAGCTACCAAGTGAGCTTGAAAATGTCTCCATTCGAAGAATTGTATGGTAGACCGTGCCGATCCCCTGCTTGTTGGGTTGAACCTGGTAACAGACTTGTGTTGGGGCCAGATATGATTCGCGATGCTGCGTATAAAGTCGATTTCGTTAAGAAACGATTATTAGCTGCCCAAAGCTGACAGAAAAGCTATGTAGATAAGAGAAGAAGAGATATATCATTTGTTGTTGGCGACTATGTATATTTGAAGGTATCTCCGATGAGAGGAGTTATTTGGTTCGGTAAAACAGGGAAATTGGCGCCTAAATTTATTGGTCCGTTTCCTATTCTAGAACGGATTGGAACTCTCAAATTGGCGCCCAAATTTATTGGTCCGTTTCCTATTCTAGAACGGATTGGAACTCTCGCATATAGGGTTAAATTGCCTGATTCGTTGCCTGGAGTGCATGATGTATTTCACGTATCTCAACTTCGAACGCATGTTCATGATCCAGACTTGATCGTGGAAGAAGCAGCGCAACAGGATATAGAAATCACTCCAGAATTGGCTGTGAGAAGAGAGCCGCTAAAGATAATTGGCAAAGAGACCAAAGAGCTGAGGAACAAAAAGGTGCACTTAGTCAAAGTGCAATGGAGTGGAGATCCGCGAGATTATACTTGGGAAACAGAGGAAAGCGTTAAGAAAGCCTATCCTAAGTGCAGGGTGGATATCTCTGATTGACTCTGGTGCAAGGTACATTTACTATATTTTGCATTTCCGTTATGTTCTCCACTTTGCTATTGTTTTCTCTGCATAGATGTAAACTTTTTAATTATATAGTCTGAATGATTTAAAAGAGTATATGAATTAATTAGTATGATTTTGAAAAGTTAAAAATAAATTGATTGTTGTTTGTGTTGTGTGATAGTGGATTTGATTAATTAAATTATTAGAAAGATAGTTAATTTAATCAATAAGAGAATGAATGGTAGAATTTATTCGATTAAATCGCACATTGAACTGGTTTAAAAATAGATAGAAATATATACATGTGAATTATATATTTTTGAACAGGTAAATGGATTAGCTGTTGAGTAAAGATTTATTTGCGTGCCCGACAAATAGGTAAACCTTAATGAGTTGGATGCGCAATTTTATTATTATATCAACTCCTTTGAATGCCATTGGATGCGGAGTGCTGGTTGTTCTGTGTGTAATAATAAACGTCGCCATAGTATAGTAACAATTAATTTTGAACTACACTACATGGCATACTTCTGGAAGATAGGCATACTTCATCATATACCACATAAGCATTTGGAGCTTGTGTGATGAGGTTGAAGATTTACCGTACGAGCGAGAGGCTAGTATGGCGATGACTATATTTTACAGGTTGAACTGATGACTGATATGGACCATATAAAATATAATGGTAAATTGCCAGATTAATAAAAACCCCACACAGGTCTGGAGATGACAATAAACACGTCTCTCTGGTCATTAAGGCACAAAAACCATTTATAGGGTGACGAGAATTTATTCTCTGGAGTTATGATCTATACACACTCCCCTGTGGACAACTGAATATATCACTATAAATATGTGCATGCTTATTAGGATTTATTGGGTACCTAATACGGCCTAATAAATTTCCAAACCCCTCCCCGTACAAAGGAGGTTATGGCGAAATTTTTCGAAAATTTAGGGTGTTAGCCAAATTTTTGAAGAATTTGAAAATTGTTAGAAACTGAAAAGTTGAAGAATGGAAGCCAGATTGAAAGTAGAGTTGGTTAATCAAACCACTTTCAACTTTGTTCCTTTTCGGGGACGAAAAGTTTTAAGTGGGGGAGATTGTAACAACCCGAAAAATCTGAACCAGTTTAAAATTTTTAAATTGGCTATTTTAGTGAATTTTAAGTATTTAAAATAAATATTTTAAATAATAAGGATGAAAAGTAGTTTGAATCGATGTTTGAAATTGAATATAATTACTTTGAATTATAAACAAGGCCTGAAATGGCGCGGTAGTTTCGAAATTTCAATTCAAACATCGACGGACTGTACCGGGTGCAAAATAAAACGGATTTTAGTGAAACTAAAAATATTTAAATCTGTTAGTGAATATCTTTCTAACGAATCTGAAAAATCAAAGTTTCGTGGTGGGAGTCAAAAGTTATAGCCAAATGAATTTTCAGAAAGGTCGCTACAGAATTTATATAGCCCGTGAAATAGACATTTTGCAAAAGACCTCGGAATTCGGCGAAACTACTTTTGTTGGATCCGGGATGTGAAGGTATTGCTAGGTTTCAAATTTCATAATTTTTGAAGCTAGTATGTGAGCGTGGCGAAGGAAAATGTGTTTTGGTCAATTACAGTTAAATTGGATCGACCAGAAAATGGCCATTTTTCAAATGGTCTCAGAATTCGACGAAACTAGTTTTGTTGGGACTGTATCATCAAAACATAGCTAGATTTATTTTTCGGGAATTTTTAGAATCGGTATGTGGCCCCGGCAAATTGAAATGTACGTTCAAATCAAATATTGAATGTTTTATATTTTAATTTGAAGGAAAACCGACTGAAACAGTCGAATGGGCCTACGAAACATATCCCATTGTGTTCAGAATGGGGGTATTTAGTTTGAGGCGACAGTCGTTGGGTTTAGATTGGAGTTCGTATGTGAACGGGGGATATTTTCGGATTTAAAATAAATTAAAAATAATTATAATACCCCCGACCAATCAGATTTCATCTCCCACAAAGCGCGTTGACCAGATCTCCCCGAAGCTCTTCAAACCCGACGGAGCCTTCAGCTTCTTCCTTCCCTCCTCTTTTTCTTCTAATCCGTGAATCAAAAGCGCCTGCCCTTTGGAAGTTTTTGAAGAGCATCGCGAGGGCTACAAATCCATATAATATTCGTGAATTATTGTGGAGTCTCCTGCTCGAATCGACGCTCCAAATTCCAGGCGTTCAACCCGCCGCCGAGCGTTGCAAACGCCGTCGATCTGAGGGAGGTTACTGGCACCGAAAAGCTAGTGCGAAGCTCTACAACTCTGCGCCGCCCGATCGACCAACCGCTACACCATGTGACAGAAAAATCAAGACCTAATTTCGAACTATTCACTAAGGTAACGGCTTTGAACTTTTGAAGGGGTTTTAACAGTTTAAAAGTGTCACAAAACTAATTGAACTTCTAAAAATCGTATCTTTTTCATTTGTGATCAAAATCCAGTGAAATAAGAGACAGTGGACTCGTGTGGACGTCTTCTACATTCTAGAAGAGACTGCATATTTTTCTAAGGCTTCTGCAATTTTTGGTGGAGTGGAACCCAATGTGAGATTTCTAATTTATAAACGATAAGGAAAACAACGATGTATAAATTATATAGTCGATGTATGAGTTATATAAGCATTGTACACCTCATGTATAAGCGTTGTATAAGTTTTATGTTCGATGTATAAGTTATATATGCATTGTAAAAATTATATGTGCGTTGAAACGAAGAGAAGTGAATTGAAATATATTTGTTAGATCAAAAAATGGTTCTAACACCCAATTGAATATGATTTGCGAAGAATAATAATCTAAAACATTGAAAATCAGGCAGAGACACGAGATTTATAGTGGTTCGGCATTAACTAGCCTATGTCCACTTCATAGTTTCTCATTTCATTCCAGAATTACAATTACAATGAATACATTCACACAATCACTCGAATACAATGAAGTATTCTCTCCAAATTCATTGATTTTTATTGGAGAAGAAGGTGGTTGTTGATTGAGAAATTCGGCCATGGATATCATTAATGAATTCAGTGTCAGAACCCCCCTCAAATGATGCGTTGTATGTTTATTTATAGGTGTAAAATCGGCTGGGATGTGTGGCCACGTGGCAACATCACGGAGGACTTCGAAAATGATGGAGAAAGTGGGGAGCGTGGCTTCATTTGTGAGCTTACAAGTGTCAATCGGTCCGGGTAAATAGGCACAAGAATAGGTCTCCAATGAAGGGAAGTTGCGTGTTTCAGGAAGTTCGGTTTGGAAGCTTATATCTGATCTGAACCGGTGTTGTTGCACCCATCCGATCCAACCTGAGCTATTCCATCCGAACCGATCCGAGCTATCCCATCTGAACCGATCCGAGCTATCCCATCCGAACCGATCCGAGCTGTCCCAATCCGATCTGATCCAAGCTCTGGTTTTAGGACATATGAGAGCTTTATCCTCTAACATATGTAACCCTGATCATCTGAGTTTTGGGTGGCTTGGTCACAAAACATGCTAACATTTTGCCCCCCAAAGTACGACTTATCGAAGATGAGGCATGCTTTGAATATGCCAAGCTGAATATTTTTTGAAAGTCATCCGTCCTGGGAAGGCTTTATCTAATTATTGCACTGCTTCCATGGGTGCTAATGAGTACAAATTCTATGGGAGGAGTAGTCGAAATGATCTGGTAACCATTTAAACCTCGTCGAATCAAGAGGTCTAATTCCTTCATCATAAGTCATATAGGATTGTTGGCTCTGTGTGAGGTCGTACACGCACAAGTTAATGTCAAACGACGCTTCTTCTTATGCAAGTCAAGTGTATTGCAGAGTAAGACTTTCTTTTATGTATAAGTCAATGTATGAAACAACCATCCAAGTCATAGGGTAGTATCAGAATCTTTGGACTTTGAGCTAGCATCTGGATTATTGGGATAGAGTGCATCAGATTTGGCATATGAATCTGTCACTTGTGCTTGGATTTGGACTATCTCAATATTAGGATATTAATCTAGGGCTCCACGATCGCATCGAATCGTAACAATAAGGTATCCGAAAGCCATTATCACTTTGGATCATTTTATAATCCCGTGATCACATACGAGTCAGTACGAGATGTTGTTGAAAACATGCAAGCCAATGGTTGGTATGATCGTCACAATCCTAAGGCAGAAGAGGAGTTTTTCACACTCTCAATTTGATGTAATTGCGGGTCGAGTCTTTGGATTCATGTTCGATCCGTTAGTTGGCTCACTTGGATGGTCGAGATGAATCATGTCATATTCTAGAGATATAGTGTATATGTTCTGAATTATGCACAAAACCAGGATCATGTTAAAAGCTAGTATGTCGGTTGAAGCTCATGCTCCCAATCTCAATGTAAGATGAGTAAAGTCAGTGCTTATGCCCCCAGCATCGTTGGGGATTGGACTAGGTCAATCAGATATCCAGTCTTCTAGCCTTTAAACTTTCTTTCTTCACATCGGGTTAGAGCTACAGGTTTAACAATCTTGGTTGACCCATGTCGTTCCGTACTTCTTTCTTATGTCGTCAAGTGTTGGAGTTGTATAAGTGAATGGTCGAATAACATTCACGCCGGTGTCATTCCATCTCTTTAGTCAGAAGTGAGAATTGCCTCATCGAGCAACAATGAACTTAGATACTCTACTTGCATCAGCCATGGAGTTGAGTAAGCTCGTCAATCATGAAAGCGAGGGAATGTTGTTAGGGAGTTATTCGGGCTCCTTCGTTCATGCTTTGGAATTATCCGAAATAGCCGTCATAGTATTGTTAAGTCTATCCCTCCTGCCTGGTTTCATTGAGCTCGACAATCAGGATTGCTGGATCGATTAATGAAATTGTTTCTTTCTGGAAATATGCATTCCTCTCAGTATTTTCCGGGGCTCTTTTGTCTTGATCGTTTCAGGAGTTAGATGATGCTTCATTCTTTGTCATGAAAACATTGAGAACATCCATTTCAATATAGATGTCCTCTTGTTGCAGGAATTTGTCTGTCTCAGGATAGAATTCATCAATGTTTCTGGGAAAATCTCATGTCATAAAGGTATTGATGTTTACTTCAGAGGTTAATCCGCCAAGGCAACTTGGTAGGCCTCGTTGCAGAGAGACTTTGAAGTCTGAGTTACCTTGAATATCGGATACTGCTGCTATCAACACCATAGATGGTCCAGGCTGATCTACCGATGCCACCGCGGCATCGAATTTTTTTGAGGAACGAATGCAGAGTCTCGCCAAACCTTTGTTTGATTGAAGTGAGTAACATGACACTCTTGGGTCGATAGGCGTGGATCTTTGAGCTGCATTTGAGATGTGCCGACTTTGATGAAGCATTAAATAACATTGGCAATCTGGCCTTTGTTTTTGCGGAGTCGTTGCCAATTGCCCAATTTAGCGCTGGTGCCCCCAGCATGAACTCTTGAAGTGGATGGAAGCTGGTGTCTCGTTTCTTGATTCTGTATATGTAATAGTCGTCAATCAGGCTTCTGTCTTTTAATTCTAGATGGTGATCCGCTACTCGGATGTATGCCGGTTGTTTTTGAGGAGCCATTCTTCTGGTTATAGTCTGGGATCTTGGGGAACTACGATAATAGTAAATGTGCCTAAAGTTGGCGGATAGTCAAATTATGTTGCTCGAAGCTCGTATCCCGTACTCCCCATCCACAGGGATTTTACTAAATGGTAATCATCTAATCCACGTATTCTCTGAATTTATACTCCCTCATCAAGCTGTGAGTTAGAGTTTGATACAAAATGATTTGTTCGTGTCTAGGTCATGTTAGTCTTTGGTCTCCCATCCAAGCTCTGAGGTTTGGAGTCGGGTGATGATAAAGTCAAATTATAGCTATCTCAAATGATCTCGTTTGCCCCCTACATTAAGAAATGGGAAACTTTATTTTGAATTTGAGTTGGATTTGAAGCATTCATCTGAATTGGAGCATAGGTTGGTCAGACTCCGTTTATGTTTTCAGTGACACTTGCATTGCCGTCATTTTCATCCAAAATGCTGCAATCAGAAGTTGCATGCTGCAAATGTTTGGGAGGAGGTTGGTTGCACCTTGTTTCATTCAAGACTACGTTGCCAACCTGTCCTAGGGTATCATGCAATCTGAACCGTGTAACAGGGAGCGTGTGAGCCAAGTTCGTTATCGCTTGAATTCCCACAATACTTGCTCCAGCAAGAAAGTCGTCGTTGCTCGGCCTTCCATCTATCCAAGTAAAGAAGTTATCCATCATTTTTTGTCGTTTCTGGAGAAGTTCATCTTGCCGAGAATCTGGGTTCTCAATTCAGCAATGGCACCATCCATTTCATAACTAGTTTGACATGCTGAAGGATCGTCACAAGAAGAAATCTGTTGACATCATCCATTCCTAGCGCCTTCCGCATCCACATCCTCAACATGAAAGAAATTTCTATCTTCCTTCTTTTTAGACCTTGAGTCGGAGTATTAGGCAATTCGCTTCCTTGCAAGGCAGAAGTCAAAGTAATAGCGTGCCCCCTCACCTGGGATATTTCAATCGGAAAGTCGGTCGAGACTAGAAAATGGATGTTCACTATGCATCCATTCTTGTGGTCCTCAAGCGGCCTATCAAGATCGAGGTATAAGTTAGACACCGACATATAATTTATGCCATTTGTAAATATTTTCAATGGTATGTCCCCAGTCCAGGGGTAATGGCACAAGATAGGTGGTGGTTAGATCAGATCCTTTTCAAATTTAGATGGAGGGAGGTGTATTCCGGATAGTCAGGGAAATCTTCAATCCATAGAAATCATGAATGCCATGATCGTGCCAAATCATATTAAGACTGGGTAGACATCAAGAATCCCATGGCTTTGTCGGGTCCTTCCCAGCTGCGAGTATTAAGTCGCATGGCGTGTCATTGAATAATTCACTCTCAAGGCCTCTTTTTGGTCGCCGCCTTGAGTCACGTAGGATGCTTATCATTAGGCATCAACGTCAGCATTCTGTACATGGCCCTTTTTGCTTTCTACTGGCTTGTTGTTGTTGCGAGTGCGGGCCTTGTATTCATGATGAGTCATCCTCTGTAAATCTTCCATTAGAAAACAAAGTGGTATTCCTACAATATCATACATTTGCAAGTTTTTTATATATTTCAATCAAATGTATTTGTAGTCAGAGCATTACTACACTAAGTAGCAAGGAATAAATCGCATCACAAATAAGATAAGGGTTTCAATTCGGTATCCCTTTAAATAAATAGTATATCATATTGCAGGCATCATAGGGGTGTGAGGTGTGTGTAAGCCCCAATCAACAGTGAATAAAGTGCCTGGCCAGGGCTTGTTTGGGATTGATTAGGATCGATAGTACATCGCCCCCCCATGTCCGGGAATGAGGGGTTCGGGCTCAACTTTCATTCTTGCCCCCGATCCTGTAGCGGGGTAGGAGCCCTTCCGTGGCATTTAATCGCAATGACTTTACACTCTCCTGTCGTATGCCCAGGGTAGAGTTCGAACTCAGCTTTCATTCTGCCCCCCAATCCTTCAGTGGGGTAGGAGTTCATTTGCAGCGCTCAGTCCTTGGTGCCTTTATACTCTCCCGTCGAATGCCCAGGGTAGAGTGGAATCAAGGCGGTCTTTTAATCATGGTGCACCATCACGCCTTGGGGACGTCGTCTTCCCGTCCTTTATACTCTCTCTCGAATCATGAGAGTTAGAGTTAATCAGGCGAACGGTCATGTCATTCACCCCGGCTTTCCTTCTGCACTCTAATTCCAAGAGTGGGATTCTGCCGGCTCAAGTGTCGTTCTCGAACTCGATTTTAATCCATACTTCCCACTTCGCTCTGGCGGATGTACATTATCGGGAAAGTGGTGGGGCCACATTTGCCGAATCTTTGCGTTCCTCCATTCAATCAATGGGAGGATTAATTAGCACCAAACTTCAGGTACTTGCATCAATCATGTCACACAAGTTAGTCATGTCAATAATTCAGGAAGCATGTAAAAGTAGATCGTATAATTGAAAAGTGAGCATATCAAGGGGCAGTGCTGCCTCCTTTATTCGGATTCATGTAATCTGGTGGCGTTGTGCATAGGACTGAGCCATGCAAACGGTCGAATTGCATCTATTTGAAATCGGATTCCAACTTTGAAATTCAAAAGTCAATGCATAATTATCTTTATGTCTACCACGTATGAGCCAAGGAGTGGATGGTCATCTCAGATCCGCCTTGAGCTATACAACTTCTTTCAGGCGGAGGGCGTCGCTTTGTAAACGAGTTGTTTAGTCAATATCGTCATGGTATTGCTCCATAACTATCAGTAGCTCATAAAGGATGCAAATGTAAGTGTCATGGTTAAAGAGTAGTCCTGTTAAAGGAATGAACATGATTCCGTGTGAAAATGGCATTGCATGCTATCTGCAGGTCCATTTTGCCTCGCCCAATCTCTACCAGGGGATGGCTTGATTGTGGTCTTGGGGTGACAAAGGCAATTAGGTAAATACTATAAGCGAATGACAAGGTTGTGTCTCCTTTGAATCGCCTTTTTGCCCCCATGCTAAGGGCAAGGGTTGAATGTCAGGGAGTCATGTATGTATTGTTAATGGTATCATATCATCACTTTGGTGCTAGGACAGTAATTGGCAGGAGAATAATGGATCCATGGTCATAGAAGCTTTTGTGCTTTCCATGCCAGGAAATAGGATATGGCTGCTAGGGGGATAGCTATATCTCATCCATCCGCATATATGCCTTCAATTCTATGTCGGGAATAAAATCTAATGGACAGATAATCAATCAGCATCCAGGCTTAAGTGCTCTAAACTTTTAACTTGTCAATTTTCGGGCAAGGCTGAGGCAGTCTATTATGCAAGCCTATTATGTATCAGTTTCGAATTAAACGATGTAATCATGAGCAATCGACGTTCGAATCTCCGGTTGCACCCAATGTCTGGGACATGAGTTACTTGACTAATGCTCGATGAAGGGAGTGAAATTGTAAATCTTCACTTTCTAACTCCAAAACGTCGTTTGTCAAAAGTTTCATTCGCGTTCATCTCCCATCTAGCAGGAGGCTGATTAGTGATTTTGTCCAATCATTTAGGGCGGTGAATTCAGCAATGAGGCTCGTTGGAGTCTGTCTTAAGACAACCTTCCAAGGGAAATAAACATTGTGGCCTTGCATGTCATATCTCGAGGCATAAAGAGCGATGACATGCCTTTCACTTCTCCTTGCTAAATGCATTCGATGCTGCAGGAAGTTCATCATGGGGTTGTCTATGACTCTCTTCTGAGTTGTCGAAACTGTCTAACTTGGCCGGATTATTGACCTTTTTATTTTCCGTTCGTAGAACGTAAGATATGCTGTAACGTTCCAATTCATCCAACAACACTTCTACCTGTTCTAGGTAAGTTACGAGTTATAGTCCCTTCATCTAGAATTTCCTTCGAATTTCCTTCGAATCAATACATCTCCAACGCCGGGTCATCGATCATTCATTGCACCATCGGTATACAGTAACGGGTGCTTGTATTCATTTTTTGTTTTGAACGGCCATCTTCTTCATCTAACACATCCTCTTTGGGAATGGAAAAGTCAGCGATGGATTCGGCTAATGTTTTGGGGATTGAGCAGTAGACACTAGGGTGCAATGTAAGCTTTGAATTCTGCTGGAGCTGGTCGGTCTAGACCTTGATCAGATAAACTTGAGTATGATAGCATAGCTTGCGAGACCTTAAGTAATATTCATGCGTTATGTCACAATGGAAATAAGAAGTAGAGAGCTAATGGTTGATTCATAATTGCTTTAATCTCGAGCTCTCATCATTTGACCAAGGTCGTATGGTGGCTGGTGAGTAGTCAAGTTGCTATAATCCGGAAAAGGATCCATAGGTCCAATCATGGCATGCAGTGGTTCAACTAGTACCTAACTCTGGGCTCCAAAGTATGTTGACCTAACCCTTATTCGATTGAAATCAGTCTTCCTCGGCGTGGTTCGCATCAAATAGCCATTGGAAAGGTTAGCCAAGTTCTTCGGGAGGTGAACCTCAGGACATATTTCATTCATCACATCGTACAATTGAAGTGTAGCTTTGGGATGTTGGGATCCTTAGCTGCTTTTTGGTATCCCATTATTGACAATTATAGTCACTAAAATCATGTGAATCATCTTAGGAGTAGTGCTCGGACTGTTCCATATAACCGTCATTCGATGCCCCGCCGATTGGACAAGTTTAAGTCGCATAAATAAGATGGTCACTACTCGTTAACGAGCAACATCGGTTGCATCAGTGAAATCTATACACCATCAGATCTAAGGAAGCGGAAGCTGCTGTGAGACAATCATTGTCTTGTATACTGTCCTTGATAACAAGCTTAATCTGATCGATAGCTCCTCAAATTGGCTTACTGATGTAAATAAGCATCATGGCTATGGGAAGAATCCCAGTCTTTGCCATTTCATTGTTATATTCTTTGACTATCCATCTAATCTTCATTGATAAGCTTTGACGACTAGTGTTGGTCAAAATATATATGTCGAGCCAAAGGCGAGCCGTGCTCCGAGCCGAGGCGAGGCCGTCAGCGGGTCCGGGTGCAACGCCAGTGGGGGTCCGAGGCCCCACAGTCCGCACGATTTTTTTGATTTTGGAAGATGGAGCGTTTTCTGAAATGATCCGAAAAATGTATTTTTTCCCAAAAACAGCTGTACCGGGTCGGATCAGAATTTGTCTTCAAGTAGCGGTTCAGAGGTGTCATCAGATCGCGGCTCGAGTCTGTCATCGGATCGGATCGAACATGTCGTCGGATCGGAGGTATGTCATCAACAGGTGGCCGGTTCGGATCTCCCCATCTGGTTCGGATCGGAGGTTCTTTTTCAGGTTGGGTAGGACCCGATCTGACCCCCTCAAGGATATTGGCTTGCGATTTAACTACATCTAATCCAAGGGCTTCATCTGCATCCGACCCGGTCTCTTCATCTGCAACCGACCCGGTCTCTTCGTCTGCATCCGATCCAAAAGCTTTTCTGGACTCTATTTTCGATCTTCAGCAATTGCTTCTACATGGCACGGTGGTAACTTCACTTTTGGTGATTCCCACAATTTGCAAAGTCAATAGAATTCATAGGATTTCCTCATCGGACTCGACGATCCAATAAGTAGAATGAAGAATCGTTAAACGCTGAGAATATTCATTTCTTAGTGAAAGCACCAAAATGTTATACCAAAAAATGGTCCTAACACCCAATTGAATATGATTTGCGAAGAATAATAATCTAAAACATAAAAAATCAGGCAGAGACACGAGATTTATAGTGGTTCGGCATTAACTAGCCTATGTCCACTTCATAGTTTCTCATTTCATTCCAGAATTGCAATTACAATGAATACATTCACACAATCACTCGAATACAATGAATTATTCTCTCCAAATTCATTTATTTTTATTGGAGAAGAAGGTGGTTGTTGATTGAGAAATTCGGCCATGGCTACCATTAATGAATTCAGTGTCAGGACCCCCCTCAAATGATGCGTTGTATGTTTATTTATAGGTGTAAAATCGGTTGGGATGTGTGGCCACGTGGCAACATCATGGAGGACTTAAAAATGATGGAGAAAGTGGGGAGCGTGGCTTCATTCGTGAGCTTACAAGTGTCAATCGGTCCGGGTAAATAGGCACAAGAATAGGTCTCCAATGAAGGGAAGTTGCGTGTTTCAGGAAGTTTGGTTAGGAGGCTTAGATCCGATCCGAACCGGTGTTGTTGCATCCATCCGATCCGACCCGAGCTATTCCATCCGAACCGATCCGAGCTATCCCATCTGAACCGATCCGAGCTATCCCATCCGAACCGATCCGAGCTATCCCAATCCGATCCGATCCAAGCTCTGGTTTTAGGACATATGAGAGCTTTATCCTCTAACATATGTAACCCTATTCATCTGAGTTTTGGGTAGCTTGGTCACAAAACATGCTACCAATACGAATATATATATATATATACTCCCCTCGTCCACAGACCATGGACGATATTTATTGGTTGTGATATTATTTGGATTATTTGGTTGATGTGAAATTTGGTGAATAATGCGAATGGTTGATAGAATTGTTTGTGGTTGAGAATGATTGATTGTGGTTGAAAAATACCCATTTGTGGTTAAAACAAATTAGAATAGGATTGTGGAAATGAAAATAAAACATGCCGCCTACGTGCGAACTAGATGCATGAATCCCCATTGTCAAAAACCGCGAGGTTTTAAGGTAGAGCGAGGACCCGTACTAGGGACGGTCCTGGTTTTAACTACCCTGCCGTTATGCTGCCGAAATTTTCAATAATATTCATGTGTTAGAACTATTTTCATTTGTTGAAATTATTTTCATGTGTTGAAACCGAATTAATGTGTTGAATAGAAATTCATTCGTTGAATAGAAATTCTTGTGTTGAATGGTATTCGTGTTTTAAATAACTGCTTTAACAATAAAAATCACATTTTTATTATATATAAGAACTACAGAGAACATTTATGTGTTGAAAAGAAATTCATTCGTTGAATGGAAATTCATGTGTTGAATGGTACTCGTATTTTAAATAAGTTGCTTTAACAATAAAAATCACATTTTTATTATATATACGAACTATAGAGAACATTCATGTGCTGAATAGAAATTCATTCGTTGAATAGAAATTCATGTGTTGAATGGTACTCGTGTTTTAAATAAATTGTTTTATAATAAAAATCATATTTTTATCATCTATATGAACTATATAAAATAGTCGTGTTTTGAAATAAATTGTTTTATGATAAAAATAATATTTTTATCATCTATATGAACTATATAAAATAGTCGTGTTTTGAAATAAATCGTTTACAATAAAAATTACATTTTTATGATATACATGAATTGTTAAAAATAGTGAAGTGTTGAAATAAATGTTTGTTGGATAAAAACATCATTTTTATCAAATGTATGAAATGGATAAGATTTTGAAATCAAAGAATAGATTATATATATATAATTAATTAAAATAAATCGAATAACGAAGCTGCAGTTCGTGTTTTGAAACCGTGATTTCAAACGACCAATGTGGGAGATCCGACCGTCGGATTTTCCCGAAACCACAACTGTTGGGTTCGCCTTGGAAATATCTTTCCAATGGCACCAACTTTGTAAAGATCCAACGGTCTGATTGTCTGGAATGTTTAATTCAAATCTGAAGAAAAACAGCGCCAGAATCGATTATATATATATAATTAAATTAAATCAAATAACGACGCTGCAGATTGTATTTTGAAATCGTAACTTCAAACGATTAGTGCGGGAGATCCGACCGTCGGATTTTCCCAAAACTGAAACCGTTGGGTTCGCTTTGAAAAGATCTTTCTAATGATACTAAATTTGAGAAGATCCAACGGTTAGATTTTCAGATATGTGTAAATCAAATCTGGAGAAAAACAGCGCCACGGCCGCGTTATGGCCTGAAGCGTTGTTTTGAATAAATTGGCTATTTTTAAATAAATTAAAATAGCGATAAATCGTAATAAAATATTATAAACGATATGGAATGGAAATAAACTGAATTTGCTCGGCTTATGTGATATTTGAGGGTTGAATGTGTTTGGCGTGAAAATTACACTAAAGAACAGAATTAGTGATATCGAATAATTTAACCATTGAAATGAATTGATTTGAAATTCTAAATATACGTGAATTATTTAAAAAGGCTGAGTTAATTCCCATTTCAAATAATTGATCGACGATTGAAAGTCGAAGATATGAAGATGATGCAAGACCGATGATCTTCACATCTAATTGAGGGGTGCGACTGATGTTCATGATGGGAGTAGCTACCTTGACGGGGCTAAAGTAGTAGCCGCCCGGACGTACAGTTGATTGTACGGATATGAGAGGAATAAAGATCCTCCGGATTCGTTTTGACCCAGAACGGACTTGTAAATGGACTGTGTGTCTGACATTGGATTTCATTCTGTGTGATTGATAGACATCAGTTGCATGGAGTGAATTGCCTGTGTGGCATGCTGAGATGCAATGATCAAAGCTTTTGTTGAAAAGCAGAGCTTTGTGGTGGATGATCAAAGCACTGCCTGTGTGGCATAACTTTGTGTATAACATAAATTCGCGAGCCTCACACCCCGGTATAGACCAGAAACGGGAGAGGACTTCAGGGAGGACATGCGTTTCTTTCTAGCTAGAGGTGGTGTCAGTGCTTAAACTGGCTGAGATTTATATTATTTTCACCTGTGTGGTTGTTGCTGTTGCGAGGCGCCTCGGATATATCAGTGACTATGTGAAGCCGATGGAGTCATTCGTTGGCTCATTTGCGCCCCAAAGGGCGGGGAAACGCAGTGTCCAGGCATTTTAATTCACATCGGTGGACCGGCCCTGACGATCCAAGAGGCAGTTATGGCTGTTCCTGAGACATGGTAGGCTAGATTGTCTCGAAGCGGTGAGGACGATCCCTGGCCTCGGTTCATGACGGAAATCCAATTTCCAAATACGACATCGTGCGGTTTTGATTGTATACCTATATATGGCGACATAGTGGTATGGGGCACTTATGTCGTCTATGATTGAGAATTAAATGATGTTGGTTTCCTGGGTATTGGTCTGATGTTGGTTTCGGCCTTCGGAGTTAATACTTAGGGAATCGTTCTCTTACTAGTTTACGGTTGGAGTCTGATTAAGAATTAAATGATAAATTTACATTCCAAATGATTTGTTTTCCTCGTATCAAGCATATTTGGCCATTATAAGGTAAAACTCTATCCTCCGGTTTGTGTTGCATTGTGTGATGGGAACTTAGTCTTATAATGGCTTCATCTTTATAAAAAGCATTGCGATGTTTAAAAGATTTATTTGTTTTAAGGCACTGGCAATCCAATGGAGTAAACCCGTTCCGCAAAAGTGGCGTGGTCCTGTGATTAGCCATATTTGGAAATGTGTTAAGTAGATTTCTCATACCAGTCCCATGACTGACTCGTAGTTTGTTTCACTTGCAAACTCGGGTGCCCCTTTTTCTACACGGGCAGCCTTGTATTCAGGTTTTAACAGGCTCTTTCTGAATAGCTGGAGCTGAAGATGGATTCTATCATTTATCTCTTTTTATGCTTTTCAGCTCCTATTGTACATATTATGTTTTCTTTTCCGCTGTAGACATCTTATGTATAGCTGAACCGTATTTTGTACTAAGTATGATCTTGTATACTGTGTAACTCTGATGATTATGTTTATCCAGTGAATTCTATTGTACATTATCTGGTGTATTTAATTATTTATGTTTTGTTGTTACCTGTTTATGTGTTATATTCCAAAGATTACCCTCGCCACCGCCTTATCGGGGTTGGGGTCGTCACAAACTTTGTTCGTGGCTTTCTGGGGGTCAATAGTGGGTCCCCCACATGTCTATTTCGGTCGCAGCTTAATCGCTCAAGAGCAAAAGCATGGACCGGCATATGATGCTTCGTGAAGATATTTTGGTGAGGGAATGAACTGGAGGGATATATTCGAGGTAAATAATGAAGTGGTCCAACACTTAGCCAAAAATGGGAAAATTTTATGGACTGGTACCAATCCATAAATGATGCACCATCACTGGTCCATCATGTTGACGAGTTGGGTGTCGAGGTTCTGGCTATGGTGAGCAAGGGTCTGCTGGAGGTTGCTGATAGTCTTTCGCTTCAATTGGAGGAATTTATCATCAAAGTGGTATACGTTCTTCGATTGTGAACTCAAGCAGGAGTGGTTGAAGGTGGAAGGGATAAGCAGCTCATGGTGGAATGAGGCTTCTTGATAATGGGCTGGCTTGAACGGGCTCAAGCTAAAAGATGGAGTTGTGGATAGCTCATATGATTGGAAGTGACAAGTAATTAGTGATAGGTCGAAGTATTCTAGTGGACTCGAAGTAGGGGTATCATTGGGATGCACATTAGGATCTAAGAAATCGAGTATTTAGATCGCTTAGGAAGTGATCTAGTATTCTTGGAAAGAAAAACATATGTGGAACATATGGTAGTCCAATTAGAACCGAGGTTTTCCATTATCCCTTGACGGATGACAATGACCATTCTTTGATATCAACGTATTCAAGTCTTTAGTCGGTGATAGTTAAGTTATTACTTGTTATGGATGCTATGATTGTTGTGCAATCTCTTCTATTTTTTTGGATAGGCTAACACCGTAGGATACTGAAGAGAAGCGGGGATTGGGAATCCTACTCTGACAAGTATCTACTTTTGTGTGATAGTAGCATGTTTAATGTTATTATTATATGTTAACTCTTTGGTTGCAGGGACAGGTCAGGTGAGACTTGAACTACCTATTATCATATTTTCCTATGTAGTCGTTGATAGTCTTTTATCGCTCATACCAGACTATTGTCTGACTTAAGGTTTTATGTTTCCTCTTGTTACATTGGGATACACATCGATATTGCTAATGAGTAGGCTAAGAAGCAGGTGATAGGTTGGTGATGATGATGTTGTGCGGTGATGAGCAGAAGGCTAGCATACTACTATTCTTATATTATAGAGCTATTTGGACGATTTCCGCTATTTTTGATTGTTATACACTTTAGTGGGGGATGTAGTGAGTTATAGTGTATTCAAATATTTTGTTACCGGGGTGTGTTGTACTTTATAATCTGAGATTTTACGGATATGGAATCTCCTACTTATTTGTGCTTCCCTACTATATCCTGCTGTATATTTCATTATTATATATTGTCCATGCACGGTGAGTTATATAACTTGTTCTTTTTCGGTTTATCTTTCCTTGATGATTGTCTCGTATCGATCTGGCACATCATATAATGCACTTCTCCTATAGTTTAGTGCAGGAGGTATGAGGAGGTCATCACACTTGGTATCAGAGCTTTGGTTAATCGATTTTACCTAAAATTCGAGATCGTAAAAGCATATGAGAGACATACTTGTAATTTTATTAGATGATATATATATATATAGTATTGTAGATTAGTAAGCTCTTGAGAACTATTGCAGCCTTTCTATGATAAGGACTGATCATTCTTGTTTCAGATAAAGAACGAATCTTCAAAACGTAAGGTATGTTACTAGGGATGAGCCTGTTGCTAGAGGGGTAGGCGAGGATAGTCAGCCGGTAACTACTACACCCTATTTTCCAGCTATATTCGAGGCCATGATGACATCGATCAAGAGAAGGATACCCACCCCTGCGGCGGTAGTAGATGGTGATGCTCCTTTGCAGGCACCTAGGGTTATTAATATAACGATCCGAACTTCCCCGTGAAGGAAAGCCCGGATTGAGTTGAGAACAACACACATCGGAACACAAACAGAAGAACTTTTCATTGCTTATTACAACAATTTACATCAGAGTACAAGAATATACAGAGTATGAATAAATAAAATACATTTGATAAATATCAGAGATATACAAATTTACAATGCAGCGGAAAATAATAAAAAAACACAATTGAAAGAGATACACAGATACAGAGCTTTCCGAATATCATTCCAGCTGTAAACCAGAATCCTATGAACATAAATCTGCAAATCCAAAACTACTAGCTGTTCGTGTGGAAAATAGGGGCACCCAGAGTTTAGGTTAAAACAATAAACTCCAGGTCAGTCATGTGACTGGTGTGAGAACTAAAACAGTTATTAATCTGATTTTAAAGTTACGTAAATCAAGGGACCACGCCGTATAAGACGTAACGGGTTTCCTCTCAAGAATACCAGTGCATAAAACAAACAGCGTAACGCTAAATAAATAACAATGAAGCTACTATAAGACCCAGGTCCCATCACACAATGCAACGCAAGCTGGAGGATAGGGTTTTCCCTTATAATAGCCAAACATACTTGGTACGTTTAAAACAAATCATTTGATACAATTATAAGTGCATAGTGTATAAAACAACCTCAAATACAAATGTATCAATCCTAGACGGCATGGGTACCATATATCATGTCGCCAATATTAGGCTCTACAATTAAAATCGCAAAGTCACTTATTGGAAGTTGGATTTCCATCTGTGAACCAAGGCAAGGGATTATCCTTACCGCTTCGAGACGCTCTAGCCCGTGTCTCAGGAACAGCCGCAACTGCACCTTGGATCGTCAGGACCGGTCCACACAAAGTGGATTAAAATGTATGAATAATGCGTTTCCCCGTCCTATGGGGCGTCAATATGGTCTGTATAAAGACCATACCATCCATTGGCTCCGCAGAGACCGACATAACCGAGGCGCCTCGCTATCATCATCCACATAAGTAAAACATCTGGGCATGCAAAACCCAGACACCACTCCTAGCTAAAAGGAAACACTTGTCCTCCCTGAGGTCCTCTACCGTTTCTGGTTCACACCGGGGTGCGAGGCTCACGAATTAATGCTATACACAAAGCTATGCTATATCAAAGTCGTGCTTTGATCATCAACCACCAGACTCTGCTTTTTAACAGAAGCCTTGATCATTTGCATCTCAACATGTCGCACAGGCAATTCACGCAATGCAACCGATGTCTATCAATCATACAGAATGAAATCCGATGTCAGACACACATCCATTTACAAGTACGTTCTAGGTCTGAACGAAACCGGAGTCACCTTATTCCTCGTCCCGTATGTCCAATACAGGAGAGAGGCCCTCGCATATCCGGTCGATCTCCAAGTACGCATGGATGAGCACCACTTATTATCTTGTCTTGGGTGTACAGCCCAATCAAGACATCAGTAATCATCCAAACGATGTGAAGACCTCCGGTCTTCAACCACCATCTTCATCGTCGACTAATCGCTGATTCAGTTATTCAGAATTGGATAAACCCGGTCTTTCCGAACAACTCGCGTATATAATAAACAAGTGCTACACAAACACAACATACGCCTCATTCCAATTCTGAATTTTTTTTTTAATATTCATATCCTTTGGGAAAGGTTTCCATTAATTTTATCGAAGATAAATTCTTAAAATTTATTCTTTAATCTTCCTTCGGATATCAATTCAAACCAAATTAAGGTTTATCCAAACTATTCGGGATTAGCGAACCTTACCGAAGTAATCATTTGTTTTATTTCCCAATCCTAACCTATTCATCCTATGGAGCAAAACTGGTAGTACTCCATATCTAACACCATTGGTGTTGTCAGTAAATTCAATTACCATTTCACGTTCAAACCTAATTAAAGATTTAACTATCGCTTGGAGTAAAACTGATGGTACTCTATTCTCTATCATTTCATGAATTCGATAATTTTAATCATCCCATTCACATTCCAATCTAATTAAAGATTCAATAAAACTCAAATTCAGTTTTAATCTCCAAAAATCATTTCTTAATGATTTTTCAAAGTTAAGAAATTAATCTTATCTTTAACTGGGTAAAGAACTAATGTCATTTAAAATACAGCTCACGATAAACCCAAAATCACCTTCCATTAATTATGGAATCTTCACGGAAAAACAAATCAATATATAATTGATATCAATTTCTGTATCCGACTAATAATATAAATGGAATAACGGCAAAGCCTTTTAAATTCCATATGTATTAACAGTCTTCCTCCATAGAAGTTCACTTCTATTATTATCAATCGAATTCCATTCAATTCCAATTTAATATATTAAATTGGAAAACTTTACTTTGGAAAATTCCCGTAAAATCATTAAAAAAGATTTATAAATTCCAAATCCCATTTCACTATAAATCGGGTTAAAGAACGAATGTCCTTGAAAACACAGTTCACGATATACCCAATTCACATTCCATTTTATTCCAATTATTAAATATAATTGAAAACTCTAACAATCTTAATTAAAAGATTTATTCTCTTCACATGGGGTTTAAGAACAGTGTTACTGAAGGCCTCATTCCATCAGTCTCCAACCGTAAATCAGTAAGAGAACAATTACCTAAGTATTAATCCCGAAGGCCGAAA
Organism: Allium sativum; assembly: GCA_030737875.1. Lineage (NCBI taxonomy): Eukaryota > Viridiplantae > Streptophyta > Magnoliopsida > Asparagales > Amaryllidaceae > Allium > Allium sativum. The sequence continues at coordinate 704,162,264 of CM060922.1, read as the reverse complement.
CCAATATCAGATCAATACCAAGGAAACCATTTAACTTAGCTAATCTCCAGTTAATTTCTAATTTCCTTAACTCCATTGGTTTTAAGAACGGTATTATTGAAGATATCATTCATGACAAACCCAGAATCTCATTCCATTGTCAATCGGGTTAAAGAACAAGTGTTATTTAAAACACCGTTCATGACAAACCCAAAATCCAATTTCAATTTAATTCCAATTAAATGTTAATTAATTGGTAAACTTCATTAAATCGTAATAAAAAGATTTATATCTTTTCTCAACTGGGTTTAAGAACAGTGTCATTTAAAACATAATTCACGACAAACCCAAAATCCAATTCAATATTAAATACAAGGCTCTGAATAGAAATTATATCGGCTTATATTCAATATCAAATTCTGAAATCAACAAATATCGTATTGGGAATAACGATATATATATATATATATATATATATATATCTTCCAAATTCCTCCACAATATCTATATAATCACGGAATCCAATATCGAAATATTCCAAAGATAATTTTGATTCAAATCCATTCCAATTCATATATTGGAAATTTTGGTAATTTTTAAAACCATTTCAAATCCAATCAATTTATTTTAAAAATATTGGACTATAATTCTGGTTCATAACTAGTTCATTTCGATAAAAATATATCTTTATCTTTTCAAATATGGAATTTTTCATCCCAATTCTTCCCAAATCATTTATTATGGTTTTACACAATTTATTAATATTTTTAATATTTTATCAAGGCCCGTACAGTCGATTTCCATAAACGGCCATCGAACTGCACTTACAGCGACCTTTTCCAAATTTGATTTGGATGTAATTCCAAATCCAACCATTAGATTTCTAATTTCTTGTATTCATTAGAAAGCCCTTTTTAATACGAACCCAATGGTTCTCGTTTTAGGAAAATCCGAAGGCCGGATCTCCCGTAACGTCAATTCGAAGTTAATGGTCGAAATTCGCGAACTGCGCAACATGGCGCGTTCTATTCAGGCCATTAAATATATATATATATATATATTATTTAGTCGATTTTGATTTAAAACTTATTTTATAAATCGTTTTAAATTCATTTTAAAACGATTTCAACTTCATATTCAATTTCAAGTCAAAATTGAATATTCCATATCATTAATATATAAATGATAATATTTTCAAAACATTAGATTTTGAAATCGCATCCTTTTCGATATTCATTATAAAAATGAATAAAATCAATATAAATATCGTTCGCGTCAAAATGGCATTAATCTAATCAACACGGCTTTATATATTTAAATATATTCATGTCCATCCCAAATCAGACATCAAAAATCATATTTTGATCCATTACTGAATATTATTTTAAAATATTCGTTATTTTAAAATATTCATTCTTTTTGAACTGGAATAAGACACAGTCAATTTCCATATAATGTTATTTATATGGATTTCATACAACACATGTATAGAACAATAATGATAAACAATCAACCATCATCCATAGCGCATTCTACACTGCATAAGCATTAAATATAAATATTTAACGCTTACATTGTTTGTCAACCAAACGATCAACATACCACTAAATAATTGGGATTAGTGTACGTCAAATATCATCCCAACTCCCATGTGGGGTTTTCAAACAAAAAACACAGATTTTATTTGTGCACTTGGGCAATGTGTAAAATTTATCATCCCAATCCATATCAATCAAATGAGTGTACATTTACAAATCGTCCGATTTGTAAATTAATATTTATTTTATTCATATACAGGTTAAAAATTATATTTTTAACTATAGAATATTTATTTCAACAAATGAATATTTTTAATTTCCGTTACACATTAAGAATGATATTTTTAATGATTATATATTTTATTCAACACATGAATAATTTATTTCGCATCACAATCAATTCCAACAACACAATACAATCAAACAAACAAGTCGTCCATGGTCAGTGGACGACCGAGAGCAGTTCATATATGTAGTTATAAAATAAATAACTGTATAAAGAAAATTATAGTGAGGAGTTCTCACCTTTGGGATCCACTCCATCATTTTTATTTCTGAATTTCAGAACAGTGTTGACTTGCCTGAAACACCAACGCAATCTTCTTCACGCTGTTTATAGTAAAAATCACATTTTTATTTCAATTCTGAAAATTATATTTTTACTTCGCTAAAAATTATATTTTTATTTCACTATGTAAATAAAAACCATACATTTATAGTGTTAAAAATCATATCTTTATGAATATAAAATTCAAAGTTTTCTATTTTTAAAAATCATAACTTTCCTATTTTGAAAATCCTATCTTTACATGTTATTAAAGATCAAAGCTTTCTTCTTACAACATAAAAAAAAGATCAAATCTTTACTACGATGTTTTCACTCTAAAAATCATATTTTTAATTAAATAAAAGCATAAAAAATCATATTTTAATTATGCGCATAAAAATCGTATTTTTAATTATGCAAAAGCATAAAAATCATATTTTTAATAATTCTATTCATATATATATAAACAGATTTAAAATCCTTTTAAAATTAATTATATTGAATAAATAGAAATAAACAAATGAATAATAAATCTTACAGTTCAAAGGGAGAGGGGGCTGCTGTACCATCGTCGGAGGGGGGTGCCGCTGCACTGGCGGTGGCGGCTAAGGGGGTCCACAACGGCGGGCTGTTGACGGGATAAGGGGTGGCGGCCTCGATTAGGGTTTGGTTTGGGGATTGCGGCTTAAATCGGGTAAGAGGAGAGAGGAGAAGCAAGTGGGAGGGAGGAGGAAGTCAGAGGGGAAGGGGGAGGTAGCGCGCGGGGGGAGGTGGGGTGGGGGGGACGCCAGGACGGTGGGGCTATCGCATGATGGCGCGATGGCTTTTTTTTCTTCGATCTGAATGTTACAGGGAGAGAGAAGGAGAGAAGGGGGTGTTAAGTTGAAATTTATATTATTATATATATTTTTATTTTATTTAATTCTCTAACAAGTTAACTTTACATTCGAACTCCAAATGAAATCCAACGATTATCATCCATAACTAGTTACCTCTTTTCCGAACACAATGGGATATGTTTCGTGACCCAATTCGGCTGTTACAATCAGTTTCCACTAAATTTAAAATATAAATCAATATATTTTAAATTCTAACGCACATTTCAATTTACCAAGGCCACATACTGATTCTAAAAATTCCAGAAAAATAAATCTAGCTATATTTTTACGATACGGTCCTAACAAAACAATTTCGTCATATTTGGAGAACGTTTGAAAAATGGCCATTTTCTAGTCGATCCAAATTGACTGAAACTGTCAAAACGCGTTTTCCTTCGCCACACTCACATATTGATTCCAACAATCACTACACCATAATGGCCATTTGGCAACTCTTATTTTTTTCAGCTGCCAACACTTATATGTGTTGTAGACTAGTGACACTAATATGTGTTGCTATAGTAAAAATGTGTCACCAAAAATGTGCCAACACTTCTATGTGTTGATATGCCTGGTCAACTCTTCTTTTCTAAGGGCAAAAAGGTAAATTATCATATATAACCCTAATCGGTACCTTAATGCTTATTACTCAATGCTTATTCCTTCCGAGGCCGCATCACAACCAAATAAAAAAATGGACATCGAAGAATTGAAATCAGCGATTAACTAATCAATATCAGAGATACAACGGATTTTCGATTTCTAAAATCGAATTAGCCTCTCAAATCCTCTCTCCATTACTTTGAATTGGGGCTACTAGAAATCGGGGATTCTAGGAATCACGGCGGCATCTAGGTTAATCACGATAAGAGGTATCGATTTCACTTCTAGGAATCACGGCGGCTTAATGTGAGTTTCAGTTTGAGTTTCTGCAGTTTCTGTAGTTTGAATCATGGCGGCTTGTATGAATTTGAGTTTCTGTAGTTTGAGTTTCTAAAAATCGATTTCACAGTGTGTTCATGTGAGTTGAATACAAGCAGGCTTAGGGTGTGTATTTGTGGGTGCATTATATGTTGCAGAACCATCAAATTAGCACTATATTAGTATTAAATTTAAATTAATTTATTATTAGGTTAATCTTTGAGATAAATTTGCATTATATGTGTAAATGTATGATAACAATAACAGCAGTAATAGTAAATGTTTTGAATTCGTAGTATTATTCATTATTGACCAACATAAATTTGTTTTACTATTGTATGGTACAAAATGCATATTTCTATGGTATATAAATACACAAATCCATGACCCTAAGAACTAATTATTGATGAATTTCTTGAAGTTCTCACCAAACTTCTATTATGGACCTGTAATGTATGCATCAATAATGGACATGTTAAAGGAATTAGCTGATGCATTCACGACCAAGATGTTTAGCTGTCCTGCTATTGTCACAACCCTTAGTACTCTTGAGGCTATGCAACAAGTTTGAGATTCAACGGGCATCAGGGTATAGTCAAATATCTTGAACAGAAAAGGAAGTGGTGGAACTGTGATTTTTTCTAAAAATAACATGTTCAAATTGGCGACTCTGTGTGTGATACACAGAGGCTACTGTGATTGGACACTGTTAGATTTATTTTCTTCTATTTATTTGTTTCCACTTAACATATTATTTCTGATATGAAGATATGACTTTTAGTCCAATTTGCATGCAGGTTTACTTTCCATCATTTTTATCCATGTACGAATGCTTATTAGCATGCAAGGAAAAAGTAAGCACAAGAATTTGGCATTTATCTATACAAATCGTTGTTCGAAGAATTTACTGATCTTTATTCCAAGCAAGAAGTATGTAATCGTTTTTCTAACTGCCATTGCCATGAAATAATTCCTTGATTCCTCTTTACCGATTCAGATGATCAATAAAAGCTTCAGCTGTGTTTCGGTATAACAAGGTTCAAGGTCTTGGTTTTGGTCTTTCGAAATTTTAAGAATTTCAATCTAATTCGTTAATTTCAATTTTTTTTATTTTAGTCTTTGTTTCGGAATATTACGCATTTAGTTGTTTAATTTATTAAAGCAAAATGTATTGTTTAACAATTGGCCATTAATTGGAAAATAAATATGAACAGACAATACCGATGGATTATAAATGTTCATAATACTTAAAGGGAACAGGACGCAAAATTTGACACGAATTGTGGTCCATTGGATTTATTTGTCTTTACGTGGAAGGTGGAATTCATGGGAGATTCAATGGTTGAGATTTCTTATGTTCAATTTTATGTCAGCGTTTTATGTCTAAGTAGAGTTTCCAATACTTAAAAAGATTATTTATTATATATTTTTTTTGCTTACGCCATTCATATATTTTATGATTTTGTATGTTTTCTTTGTTAGTATTCACACTCATAGTAATTCTTTTATTGAGTTTCTTATGTAAAATTTGGAGTTCTATAATTCTTGTATCAAAACAGAGTTTCTGTTTAGTTATGTTTCAATCTTTACGAAAACCGAAACGACCAGAATTTATCCATTTAGGTTTTTGGTTGAAACCTGAAACCACGGGTGTGATGAAAAGGAATTTCGCTCGGTCTGAACCAGTCGCTAAACCGACCCAGACCGTTCGAAATGCCCTATCGTTTGAGAACACGGCAAATCAGAACGCAGACGGAAGAACATTTCATTGTATATTACAACAATGCATCAGAATACAAGAATATACAGAGTATAAATGAATAAATATTACACAGAAATATCAGAGATTACAATAAATTAAATAGCAGTGGAAAATAATACAATATACAACTAGAGGAGATATACAGATACAAAGCTTTCCGGATATCGTTCCAGCTGTAAACCAGGATCCTGTGAATATAAATCTGCAAAACCAAAACTACTAGCTGCCCGTGCCAAAATAGGGGCACCCAGAGTTTAGGTTAAAACAATAAACTCCAGGTCAGTCATGTGACTGGTGTGAGAACTAAAACAGTTATTAATCTTTATTTTAAAGTTAGGTAAATCAAGGGACCACGCCGTATAACACGGAACGGGTTTCCTCCCAAGAACACCAGTGCATAAAACAAACAGCGCAATGCTAAATAAGGAAAAAATGAAGCTATTATAAGACCCAGTTCCCATCACACAATGCAACGCAAGCCGGAGGATAGGGTTTTCCCTTATAACAGCCAAAGAATGCTTGATACGTTTTAAAACAAATCATTTGATACTATTATCAGTGTATAGTGTGTAAAACAACTTCAAATCATAAGTATCAATCATAGACGGCATGGGTACCATATATCATGTCGCCATACTAGTTCTACAATTAAAACCGCAAAGGTCACGTATTTGGAAATTGGATTTCCATCTATGAACCGAGGCTAGGGATCGTCCGCACCGTCTTCGAGACTCTCTAGCCCGAGCCTCAGGGTCAGAGCGCATCGACCCTTGGATCGTCAGGGCCGGTCCACCGATGTGGATTAAAATGCCTGAACACTGCGTTTCCCCGCCCTTTGGGGCATAAATGAGCCAACGAATGGCTCCATCGGACCCGGATCGTCCAATCTGACCGAGGCGCCTCGCAACAGCAACAACCACACAGGTGAAAAGTATATAAATGTCAGGGCTGGTAGGTCACTGACACCACCCTAGATAGAAAGAAACGCATGTCCTCCCTGAGGTCCTCTCCCGTTTTTGGTTCACAACCGGGGTGTGAGGCTCGCGAATTCACATTACACAAAGCTGTGCCACACAGGCTGTGCTTTGATCATCACCACAAGACTTTGCTTTTCAACAGAAGCCTTGATCATTTGCATCTTAGCATGCCACACAGGCAAACCACTCTATGCAACCGATATCAGTCACACAGAATGAAATCCAATGTCAGACACACAGTCCATTTACAAGTCCGTTCTGGGTCTGAACGAAACCGGAGGCACCTAGTACCCCGCATATCCATCGATCTCCAAGTACGTTTGGACGATCACCAACTGTTTCCATCTTCTTGGGTGTACAGCCCAATCAAGATCATCAGTAATCACCCAAACGACGTGAAGACCTCCGGTCTTCGACCATCGTCTTCATCTTCGACTTATCGTCGTATCAGTTATTCAGAATGGGATAAACCCGGTCTTTCCGAATAACTCGCGTATATTATAAACAAGTGTTACACAAACACAACATACGCCTCATTCCAACTCATCAGTTACTAACCATAAATTAATCAAGAGAATAATTCCCCAAATATTAACCCCGAAGGCCGAGACCAACATCAGATCAATATCCAGAAAACCATTCTGCTTAGCTAACCGACAGTTAGTTTCTAAATTTCACATTCATAGGGAAAGGTTCCCATTAATTTTATCCAAGATAAATCATTAAAATTTATTCTAAAATCTTCTTTTGAATTTCGATTCAACTAGTCGGGGTTAACGAACCTTACCGAAGTAATCATTTGTTTTAATTTCCCAACCCCAACCTATTAATCCCATGAAGTAAAACTGGTCCTACTTCATATCTAACACCGCGGTGTTATCGGTAAATTCAGTTACCATTTCACGTTCAAATCTAATTAAAGATTTAACTATCGCCTGGAGCAAAACTGGTGATACTCCATTCTCGATCATTTCAATCTATTTAAAGATTCATTAAAACTCCACTTAGTTTTAATCTTTAACTGGGTTAAAGAATCAGTGTCATTTAAAACACAGTTCACGACAAATCCAAAATCACATTCCATTAATTGTCGGGTTAAAGAATGAGTGTTATTTAAAACACTGTCCACGATAAACCCAAAAATCAATATCAATTCAATTCCAATTAAATATTATTTAATTGGTACACTTCATTAAATCCAAATAAAAAGATTTAATCTTTTCTTAACTGGGTTCAAGAACAGTGTTAGTCAAGACACCATTCACGACAAACCCAAATCACATTTGATATTAAATACAAGGCTCTGAATAGAAAATATATCGGCTTATATTCAATATCAAATTCTACGACCAACAGATATCGTATTGGAAATAACGATATACATATCTATATCTTTCAAATTTCCATAACAACATCTGTATAATCACGAAATCCAACATCGAAATATTCCGAAGACAATTTCGATTCAAATCCATTCCAATGCAATCATTGGAAATTCTGGTTATTTTCAAAACCGTTTCAAATTCAATTTATTTATTTAAAAATAAATAGAATTATAATTCTAGTTCAAAACTAGTTCATTTCGATAAAAAACTATTTTTACCTTTTCAAATATGGAGTTTTTCATCCCAAATCTTTCTAAATCATTTCTTATGATTTTACACAAATTATTACTATTTTTAATAATTTTATCAAGGCCCGTACAGTCGATTTCCACCAACGGCCATCGAACTGCACTTACAACGACCTTTTTCAAATTTGATATGGATATAATTCCAAATCCAACCGTTAGATTTCAAATTTCTAATATTCGTTAGAAAGCTCTTTGCGATACGAACCCAACGGTTCCGGTTTTAGGAGAATCCGACGGTCGGATCTCCCGCAATATCATTCTAAGTCAATGGTCGAAATTCGCGAACTGCCGCGGCGCGGCGCGTTCTATTCAGGCCATTATATTATATATATAATATATATAATATATACTTCGTCGATTTCAATTCAAAACGTGTTTTATAAATCGTTTTAAATTCGTTTTCAAAACGGTTTCAACTTCATATTCAATTTCAAATCAAAATTGAATATTCCAATATAAATTCGTTTTAAATTCATTTCAAATCGATTTCAATTCAAATTGATTTCTAATTCAATTTCAGTTCGTTTTTCAATTCAATTCAATTTCAATTCGAATTTATTTCTATCTGATTTCAATTCGAATTCATTTCTATTCAATTTCAATTCGAATTCATTTCTATTTCAATTTAATTCGAATTTCAATTCTATTTCAATATTCGTTGAAAAATGAATAAAATCGATATAAATATCGTTCACGTCAAAATGGCGTCAATCTAATCAACATGGCTTCATATATTCCTATTTTCAAATATCCTATTTCAAATATTTCTATTTCAAATATTTCTTTTTCAAATATTTCTTTTTCAAATATTTCTTTTTCAAAACTGGAATGAGGCCCAATCAATTACCATATAATGTTAATTATATGGATTTTCTACAACACATGTATATATCAACAACGATGAATAATCAACCATCATCCAAAGTGCATTCTACACTGTATAAGCATCAAATATAAATATTCAACGCTTATAACAGTCTGTCAATCAATCGATCGACATACAACTAAACAATCGGGATTAGTGTACTTCAAATATCATCCCAATACCCGTGTGGGGTTTCAAACAATCAAACACAGATTTTATTTGTGCAGTTGGGCGATGTGTAAAATTTATCGTCCCAATCAATGTCCTTCAAATAGGTGTACATAAACAAACCGTCCGGTTTGTAAATGAATATTTATTTATTCACATTCACGTTAAAAATTATATTTTTAACGATCAAATATTTTATTTTAACACATGAATTTTTATTCAGTTCATTTACAAAATAAAAATGATATTTTTATTTTTCTAACCTACTTTAGAAAATTTCGGCGGCATAACGGCACGATACTAGAAACGGGACAAGGCCTAGCCTTATCCCCGGTCTAGTGAAGGCCCACGCCATTCACACATCAATCAAATCAATTTCATTTCACCCAACAATTCAATTCAAACCAAGTAATCTAACCAACTACACAACCAAACAATTAAACAAACAAGCCATCCATGGTCTGTGGATGACGGGTGTCGGGTGCTACTAAACACCGTCTGCATCCTAGTATATATTTATAACTAGAAAACTTAAATTGAAAGGTGAGAAGTTCTCACCGATAGCTAATCCAACTCCATGACACTTCATTTATAGAAATCTTCGCCGTTCTCGCCTTTCGTCACTTTCGTTGCCCGTATTCTCTACATATACAAAAATCACATTTTTACTTCGCTATTCAATATATAAAAATCGCGCTATTCAATATATAAAAATCGAATTTTTACTATGCTATTCAAAGTTAAAAATCAAATTTTTACTTTGCTATTCAATATAGAAAAATCGAATGTTTACTATGCTATTCAAAGTTAAAAATATTATCTTTCTTTGATTAGAAATCATATATTTTTCCCTTTGAAAGATCAAATCTTTTAACTTCTAAAAATTCAGTCTTTTTACTTCTTCTTTACATAAGATAAAAATCATGTTTTTATCATCCTAAAAATATAATTATCATACCTTTCTTTTATATAAAAACCATATTTTTATACCGCTATTTTCACAATAAAAATCAAAACTTTATATGTTATACAACATAATAAAAATCAGATTTTTATCACTTCAACTTCATATTAAAAATCGTTTCTTTCTTTTGCTAATGAACAAATAAAAATCATTTCTTTTTATAAAAATAAAATGTGTTTTCTTTTCTATAAATTAAAACTGATTTATATAGTATTAATTCGGATTTTTAAACAATTTAAATAGCAGAAGAAAAGTAAAAAGAAATACCTTTCTCTGTAAAAAAAAAGAATATCCGTCGAACCCTTCATCATCTGCGCCTCCTCAGATCGCTGGAGCCACACCTGGACGCATCCCATCGTCGGCGGTTTTCAGATCGGGTCGGGGAGGGTTTTGGAGCAACGGCTTCAAGCAGAGGAGGAGAGAGAGAAGCGAGAGGGGGTCGAGGCTGGAGATCGCCTAAAGCGCTCGAAGGGGGGGCTACTGCTCATCGCGGTGGTGCGGGGGTTAGGGCAGGCGTCGGCTTCAGGAAATGGGGGGGCTCGCGCTTCGATTGGAAGGGATGAGGGGGAAGAGCTGAGGGCGGAGGAGAAGATGGCCAGCGGAGGGGTTGGCGACAGAGGAGGGCTTGGCGGCGGATTCCATCGAACGTTTTTGTTTTTTTTTTCTCTTGCGTTCTGAACTGATAAGGGAGGAAGGGAAAAGAAAGAAAAGGGGGGGTCTATATGTAAATATATATTTTATTATATTATTAATTTCAAAAAAAGGTACCTTTTATATTTGAACTCGAAATGAGACCCACCACCTGTCGTCACTAGCTAATTACCCCCATTCCGAACACAATGGGATATGTATCGTAGGCTGATTCGATCGTTTCGATCAGTTTCCGTCAAAGTCAACATATAACTCTATATATTGAATTTGAACGTACATTTCAATTTACCGGGGCCACATACTAACTTGAAAAATTCCAGGAAAATATTTTCTAGCTTCGTATTGACGATACGGTCCTAACAAAACTAGTTTCATCAGATTCTGAGACCGTTGGAAAAATGGCCATTTTCCAGTCGATTAAAATCCACTGAAACTGGTCAAATGCGTTTTCCTTTGCCACGCTCACATATTGATTCGAAAAATTATGAAAATTGGAATCTAGCAATAACTTTACATCCCGGATCCAACAAAAGTGGTTTCGTCGAAATCCGAGGTCGTTTGCAAAATTTCCATTTTTAAGGGCCTGAATTCCATAGCGACTATTCAGAATTTTCAACTGGACGTATCTTTTGATTCCCGCTATGAAATTTTGATTTCCCGGATTCGTTGGAAAGATATTCACAATTAGATTCCATTATTTTTGGTTTCACTAAAATCTGGTTTGTTTTGCACCCGGTACATTCATTTGAAGTTTGAAATCGAATTATCGAACTACTGCGCCATTTTCAATTCTATTATATAATTATATATAATTATTTATATTCTAACGACGATTCGAATAACTATATACGATTGAATTTCATTCAAAAGAAATTTTCTCGTCGATATTATTTAAAATAATTCATTTTAAATAATCAAAATTCGCTAAAATTGCCAAAATAAAAATTTTAAACTGACCCAGATTTTCGGGTTGTTACAATCTCCCCCACTTAAAACTTTTCGTCCCGGAAAAGGAACAAAGTCGAAAGTGGTTTGATCAATCAACTCAACTTTCGTTGTTTTGATTACGGCTTAAGTTCTTCAACTTTTCAGTTTCTAAGAACTTTCAAATTCTTCAAAAATTTGGCTAACACCCAAAATTTTCGAAAAATTTCGCCATAACCTCCCCTGCACCGGGAGCCACGGGAAAATCCCGAAATTGCCATACAGGCCTTCTGATCTCAAAATGAAAAAGGAAAAGCCATGCGGCTAGCCAATAGGCTCATAAAATCATCATCACCCAAACAAAACAGTAAATTATGTAGTAAACATGTACCTATTTGTCGGGCAAACAAATTTTATTCTCTGCTCTAGCCTCCTTGCTATGACCTGTTCAATATAAGTATATGTATATGCAAGCAAATGCGACCAAATTTCAATAATATTCACTATTTGATCAAATTGGCTATATGGTTAAAATTTCAAACAATAATCAAACAACACAACCATCAATCAATTAGTTGATTAGCTTTTGAAATTCATAACTTTGATATATAGTCAAAAATCAGATTTTTGATGCCAAATCACAACAATAGGCCCTATCTAATTTTGGTTCTCACACCAGTCAATAGGAGATATATAAATATCACACCTTCAACACTCGAACACTAATTCTGATGATGTAGCTACAATCATCAAAATCATCTTCGGGCGACTAGAGTGTGAATCTATATCTATCCAGTATATTAAAATTTCAAATACACGTTTGCAAGGCGTATATGCAAAATCTTTATATACTGGACTGTCCAAATCAATATGAAATAAATAATCAAATACGAATAATTGATTTTAAATTTTCAAAACAAAATTCGTTTCATCTTTAAAAATATACTCTTCACACTCGTTCTAGGATACTACTGATCCCATCTCTAACGAGTCATTCTCATTGGATATCACTAATCCAATATCTGATGAATTCTTTTGTATGGTTCTAATGTGTCATGTTCTCTGCTTTGTAAACCAAAGCTCTGATACCAAATGTGACGAAAAGGAATTTCGCTCGGTCCTAACCAGTCGCTAAACCGACCCAGACCGTTCGAAACGCCCTATCGTTTGAGAACACGGCAAATCAGAACGCAGACGGAAGAACATTTCATTGTATATTACAACAATGCATCAGAATACAAGAATATACAGAGTATAAATGAATAAATATTACACAGAAATATCAGAGATTACAATAAATTACATAGCAGCGGAAAATAATACAATATACAACTAGAGGAGATATACGGATACAAAGCTTTCCGGATATCGTTCCAGCTGTAAACCAGGATCCTGTGAATATAAATCTGCAAAACCAAAACTACTAGCTGCCCGTGCCAAAATAGGGGCACCCAGAGTTTAGGTTAAAACAATAAACTCCAGGTCAGTCATGTGACTGGTGTGAGAACTAAAACAGTTATTAATCTTTATTTTAAAGTTAGGTAAATCAAGGGACCACGCCGTATAACACGGAACGGGTTTCCTCCCAAGAACACCAGTGCATAAAACAAACAGCGCAATGCTAAATAAGGAAAAATGAAGCTATTATAAGACCCAGTTCCCATCACACAATGCAACGCAAGCCGGAGGATAGGGTTTTCCCTTATAACAGCCAAAGAATGCTTGATACGTTTTAAAACAAATCATTTGATACTATTATCAGTGTATAGTGTGTAAAACAACTTCAAATCATAAGTATCAATCATAGACGGCATGGGTACCATATATCATGTCGCCATACTAGTTCTACAATTAAAACCGCAAATGTCACGTATTTGGAAATTGGATTTCCATCTATGAACCGAGGCTAGGGATCGTCCTCACCGTCTTCGAGACTCTCTAGCCCGAGCCTCAGGGTCAGAGCGCATCGACCCTTGGATCGTCAGGGCCGGTCCACCGATGTGGATTAAAATGCCTGAACACTGCGTTTCCCCGCCCTTTGGGGCGTAAATGAGCCAACGAATGGCTCCATCGGACCCGGATCGTCCGATCTAACCGAGGCGCCTCGCAACAGCAACAACCACACAGGTGAAAAGTATATAAATGTCAGGGCTGGTAGGTCACTGACACCACCCTAGCTAGAAAGAAACGCATGTCCTCCCTGAGGTCCTCTCCCGTTTTTGGTTCACAACCGGGGTGTGAGGCTCGCGAATTCACGTTACACAAAGCTGTGCCACACAGGCTGTGCTTTGATCATCACCACAAGACTTTGCTTTTCAACAGAAGCCTTGATCATTTGCATCTTAGCATGCCACACAGGCAAACCACTCTATGCAACCGATATCAGTCACACAGAATGAAATCCAATGTCAGACACACAGTCCATTTACAAGTCCGTTCTGGGTCTGAACGAAACCGGAGGCACCTAGTACCCCGCATATCCATCGATCTCCAAGTACGTCTGAACGATCACCAACTGTTTCCATCTTCTTGGGTGTACAGCCCAATCAAGATCATCAGTAATCACCCAAACGACGTGAAGACCTCCGGTCTTCGACCATCGTCTTCATCTTCGACTTATCGTCGTATCAGTTATTCAGAATGGGATAAACCCGGTCTTTCCGAATAACTCGCGTATATTATAAACAAGTGTTACACAAACACAACATACGCCTCATTCCAACTCATCAGTTACTAACCATAAATTAATCAAGAGAATAATTCCCCAAATTTTAACCCCGAAGGCCGAGACCAACATCAGATCAATATCCAGAAAACCATTCTGCTTAGCTAACCGACAGTTAGTTTCTAAATTTCACATTCATAGGGAAAGGTTCCCATTAATTTTATCCAAGATAAATCATTAAAATTTATTCTAAAATCTTCTTTTGAATTTCGATTCAACTAGTCGGGGTTAACGAACCTTACCGTAGTAATCATTTGTTTTAATTTCCCAACCCCAACCTATTAATCCCATGAAGTAAAACTGGTCCTACTTCATATCTAACACCGCGGTGTTATCGGTAAATTCAATTACCATTTCACGTTCAAATCTAATTAAAGATTTAACTATCGCCTGGAGCAAAACTGGTGATACTCCATTCTCGATCATTTCAATCTAATTAAAGATTCATTAAAACTCCACTTAGTTTTAATCTTTAACTGGGTTAAAGAATCAGTGTCATTTAAAACACAGTTCACGACAAACCCGAAATCACATTCCATTAATTGTCGGGTTAAAGAACGAGTGTTATTTAAAACACTGTCCACGATAAAACCAAAAATTAATATCAATTCAATTCCAATTAAATATTATTTAATTGGTACACTTCATTAAATCCAAATAAAAAGATTTAATCTTTTCTTAACTGGGTTCAAGAACAGTGTTAGTCAAGACACCATTCACGACAAACCCAAATCACATTTGATATTAAATACAAGGCTCTGAATAGAAAATATATCGGCTTATATTCAATATCAAATTCTACGACCAACAGATATCGTATTGGAAATAACGATATACATATCTATATCTTTCAAATTTCCATAACAACATCTGTATAATCACGAAATCCAACATTGAAATATTCCGAAGACAATTTCGATTCAAATCCATTCCAATGCAATCATTGGAAATTCTGGTTATTTTCAAAACCGTTTCAAATTCAATTTATTTATTTAAAAATAAATAGAATTATAATTCTAGTTCAAAACTAGTTCATTTCGATAAAAATCTATTTTTACCTTTTCAAATATGGAGTTTTTCATCCCAAATCTTTCTAAATCATTTCTTATGATTTTACACAAATTATTACTATTTTTAATAATTTTATCAAGGCCCGTACAGTCGATTTCCACCAACGGCCATCAAACTGCACTTACAGCGACCTTTTTCAAATTTGATTTGGACATAATTCCAAATCCAACCGTTAGATTTCAAATTTCTAATATTCGTTAGAAAGCTCTTTGCGATACGAACCCAACGGTTCCGGTTTTTGGAGAATCCGACGGTCGGATCTCCCGCAATATCATTCGAAGTCAATGGTCGAAATTCGCGAACTGCCGCGGCGCGGCGCGTTCTATTCAGGCCATTATATTATGTATATATAATATATATAATATATACTTCGTCGATTTCAATTCAAAACGTGTTTTATAAATCGTTTTAAATTCGTTTTCAAAACGGTTTCAACTTCATATTCAATTTCAAATCAAAATTGAATATTCCAATATAAATTCGTTTTAAATTCATTTCAAATCGATTTCAATTCAAATTGATTTCTAATTCAATTTCAGTTCGTTTTTCAATTCAATTCAATTTCAATTTGAATTTATTTCTATCTGATTTCAATTCAAATTCATTTCTATTCAATTTCAATTCGAATTCATTTCTATTTCAATTTAATTCGAATTTCAATTCTATTTCAATATTCGTTGAAAAATGAATAAAATCGATATAAATATCGTTCACGTCAAAATGGCGTCAATCTAATCAACACGGCTTCATATATTCCTATTTTCAAATATCCTATTTCAAATATTTCTATTTCAAATATTTCTTTTTCAAATATTTCTTTTTCAAAACTGGAATGAGGCACAATCAATTACCATATAATGTTAATTATATGGATTTTCTACAACACATGTATATATCAACAACGATGAATAATCAACCATCATCCAAAGTGCATTCTACACTGTATAAGCATCAAATATAAATATTCAACGCTTATAACAGTCTGTCAATCAATCGATCGACATACAACTAAACAATCGGGATTAGTGTACTTCAAATGTCATCCCAATACCCGTGTGGGGTTTCAAACAATCAAACACAGATTTTATTTGTGTAGTTGGGCGATGTGTAAAATTTATCGTCCCAATCAATGTCCTTCAAACAGGTGTACATAAACAAACCGTCCGGTTTGTAAATGAATATTTATTTATTCACATTCACGTTAAAAATTATATTTTTAACGATCAAATATTTTATTTTAACACATGAATTTTTATTCAGTTCATTTACAAAATAAAAATGATATTTTTATTTTTCTAACCTACTTTAGAAAATTTCGGCGGCATAACGGCACGATACTAGAAACGGGACAAGGCCTAGCCTTATCCCCGGTCTAGTGAAGGCCCACGCCATTCACACATCAATCAAATCAATTTCATTTCACCCAACAATTCAATTCAAACCAAGTAATCTAACCAACTACACAACCAAACAATTAAACAAACAAGCCATCCATGGTCTGTGGATGACGGGTGTCGGGTGCTACTAAACACCGTCTGCATCCTAGTATATATTTATAACTAGAAAACTTAAATTGAAAGGTGAGAAGTTCTCACCGATAGCTAATCCAACTCCCTGACACTTCATTTATAGAAATCTTCGTCGTTCTCGCCTTTCGTCACTTTCGTTGCCCGTATTCTCTACATATTTAAAAATCACATTTTTACTTCGCTATTCAATATATAAAAATCGAATTTTTACTATGCTATTCAAAGTTAAAAATCAAATTTTTACTTTGCTATTCAATATAGAAAAATCGAATTTTTACTATGCTATTCAAAGTTAAAAATATTATCTTTCTTTGATTAGAAATCATATATTTTTCCCTTTGAAAGATCAAATCTTTAAACTTCTAAAACTTCAGTCTTTTTACTTCTTCTTTACATAAGATAAAAATCATGTTTTTATTATCCTAAAAATATAATTATCATACCTTTCTTTTATATAAAAACCATATTTTTATACCGCTATTTTCACAATAAAAATCAAAACTTTATATGTTATACAACATAATAAAAATCAGATTTTTATCACTTCAACTTCATATTAAAAATCGTTTCTTTCTTTTGCTAATGAACAAATAAAAATCATTTCTTTTTATAAAAATAAAATGTGTTTTCTTTTCTATAAATTAAAACAGATTTATATAGTATTAATTCGGATTTTTAAACAATTTAAATAGCAGAAGAAAAGTAAAAAGAAATACCTTTCTCTGTAAAAAAAAAGAATATTCGTCGAACCCTTCATCATCTGTGCCTCCTCAGATGGCCGGAGCCACACCTGGACGCATCCCATCGTCGGCGGTTTTCAGATCGGGTCGGGGAGGGTTTTGGAGCAACGGCTTCAAGCAGAGGAGGAGAGAGAGAAGCGAGAGGGGGTCGAGGCTGGAGATCGCCTGAAGCGCTCGAAGGGGGGGCTACTGCTCATCGCAGTGGTGCGAGGGTTAGGGCAGGCGTCGGCTTCAGGAAATGGGGGGGGCTCGCGCTTCGATTGGAAGGGATGAGGGGGAAGAGCTGAGGGCGGAGGAGAAGATGGCCAGCGGAGGGGTTGGCGATGGCGACAGAGGAGGGCTGGGCGGCGGATTCCATCGAGCGTTTTTTTTTCTCTTGCGTTCTGAACTGATAAGGGAGGAAGGGAAAAGAAAGAAAAGGGGGGTCTATATGTAAATATATATTTTATTATATTATTAATTTCAAAAAAAGGTACCTTTTATATTTGAACTCGAAATGAGACCCACCACCTGTCGTCCCTAGCTAATTACCCCCATTCTGAACACAATGGGATATGTATCGTAAGCTGATTCGATCGTTTCGATCAGTTTCCGTCAAAGTCAACATATAACTCTATATATTAAATTTGAACGTACATTTCAATTTACTGGGGCCACATACTAACTCGAAAAATTCCAGGAAAATATTTTCTTGCTTCGTATTGATGATACGGTCCTAACAAAACTAGTTTCATCAAATTCTGAGACCGTTGGAAAAATGGCCATTTTCCAGTCGATTAAAATCCACTGAAACTGGTCAAACGCGTTTTCCTTTGCCACGCTCACATATTGATTCGAAAAATTATGAAAATTGGAATCTAGCAATAACTTTACATCCCGGATCCAACAAAAGTGGTTTCGTCGAAATTCGAGGTCGTTTGCAAAATTTCCTCTTTTAAGGGCCTGAATTCCATAGCGACTATTCAGAATTTTCAACTGGACGTATCTTTTGATTCCCCCTATGAAATTTTGATTTCCCGGATTCGTTGGAAAGATATTCACAATTGGATTCCATTATTTTTGGTTTCACTAAAATCTAGTTTGTTTTGCACCCGGTACATTCATTTGAAGTTTGAAATCGAATTATCGAACTACCGCGCCATTTTCAATTCTATTATATAATTATATATAATTATTTATATTCTAACGACGATTCAAATAACTATATACGATTGAATTTTATTCAAAAGAAATTTTCTCGTCGATATTATTTAAAATAATTCATTTTAAATAATCAAAATTCGCTAAAATTGCCAAAATAAAATTTTTAAACTGGCCCAGATTTTCGGGTTGTTACAACGGGTATAGTAGTTTTTCCTTATTATTATCAACTAAGATTTATGGTTAGGAAAAAACGAACCAATATGTGAAATGCGTACTATATACTGAAGTGGAATTTGTATTAAATTTTGTAGATCCTTGGTGCACTAGTGACTTATATCGGTTCCGGTGTTTCTTTTGAAGTTCGCTCTGCTTTGACATCCTTATGTTTTTTGACGTCGAAATATCCGGAAGATATGTTCCCCTTGTCTTCCCATATTAGTGGTATGCACTTGAATGTTGATAATTTTATGCTGTCCAAATTAAGTTGCATGAAGGCCGCAGTCAGACCATTTGATTTTGTATCATGAAATGTTCTATTTTAAACTTTGGCGCTTACCTCCTAGGTCTGTTCTCCTCCATTGCTTAACGTATATTGCAAGAATAAGAAAAAAAATGCAAAAACTTGTTGTTCACCAAATGTATGGGTAGTATTATAAAAATGATTTTTTTATTCAATCAACTGCAGCACATATTGGTTTCTTGTAACAATCCGGAAAATCTGAGCCAATTTAAAATTTTTATTTTGGCAATTTTAGTGAATTTTGATTATTTAAAATGATTATTTTAAATAATATCAACGTGAAATTTATTTTGAATAGAATTAGAACGTATATTTATATACGTCGTCATTAGAATATAAATATTTATTTATATATATAAAAGGAATTGAAAATGGCGCGGTAGTTCGATAATTCGATTTCAAAATTCAAACGAATGTACCGGGTGCAAAATAAACCGGATTTTAGCGAAACCAAAAATATTTGAATCAAATTGAGAATAATTTTCCAACGAATCCGAAAAATTGAAATTTCATAGCGGGAATCAAAAGTTATGTCCAAATGAATTTTCAGAATAGTCGCTATGGAATTCTGGTCCTTAAAAATAGCCATTTTGCAAACGACCTCGGATTTCAACGAAACCAGTTTTGTTGGATCCGTGATGTCAAGTTATTGCTAGGTTCCAATTTTCGTAATTTTTCGAATCAATATGTGAGCGTGGCAAAGGAAAACGCGTTTGACCTGTTTTAGTTGATTTTAATCGACTGGGAAATGGCCATTTTTCAAATGGTCTCAGAATTTGACGAAACTAGTTTTGTTAGGACCGTATCGTCGATACGAAGCTAGAAATAATTTTTCTGGAATTTTTTCGAGTAAGTATGTGGCCCCAGTAAATTTAAATGCGCGTTCAAATTCAATATATAGAGTTTTATGTTGATTTTAACGAAAAATGATCGAAACGATCGATCAGCCTGCGATACATATCCCATTGTGTTCGAAATGGGGGTAATTAGCTATGGACGACAGTCGTTGGGCTTCGTTTGGAGTTCGAATTTAAAACCTACTTTTTGGAAATTAAATTAAATAATTAATTATATATATACACCCACCCTACCCCCTTTCCTCCTTTATTTGGTCAAACCCGTTCAAATCACTCAGAAGAAATTAAATATAAAAAAATCGCCGACGATGTAGCCCTAACCGCTCCTCCGTTCACCCTCGCGCCACCGCGCTTCTCCACCCACGTACACCGCCCCCTCCTTCTTCCTCAATCCCTCCGTCTCCTCTCCTCTTTCATTCGAAGAACGAATCCCCCCTTGGAATCGAAGACTGACACCTCCCATCGCTTGAAAAGTCGCGCCCCCTTGCTACTCCGCTTCCTCCACCACCGCTCACCGCATCGCCCCCCCCCCCTTTGTTTTCAACTCCGACCTCCACTCGAGACAGCCAACCCCGACCAGCGAAGACCCCCTTTGCTCTCCGATCGATTTAAAAGTAAGCTCTTCCTTCTTCTTTTCATTTTATTTTATTTGCATTGTTTTAAAAATCTGAATTTATTTGTTCTATAAATCTGGATTCATTTGTTTTATAAATCTGAAATTTATATGTTTTTAAAACTGAAATTCGTTATTAAAAACTGATTTTTTATGTTATTAAAAATATAGATTTCTTGAATTGGAAAGTTTAGATTTTGATAAGTAAAAAGAAATGAATTTTAACATCGTAACGAAATGGTTTTTTTAAAGAAAAAAATAGGATTTTCATATTATAAAAGTATTAAAAATATGATTTTTATATAGTGGTGATAATAAAAATATGATTTTTATATTATAGGAAGAATAAAAATATGATTTTTAAATAGTGGCGACAATAAAAATGTGATTTTTATATTATAGGAAGAATAAAAATATGATTTTTATTTAGTGGCGATAATAAAAATATAATATTTATAATATAGAAAGGTTAAAAATATAATTTTTATATGTGTAGTAAGATAAAAATTCAATCTTTATAAAAGAAGTAGAAATATAAAAATATAATTTTTATATAGAAAGAAGCGTTGTAAATATATGAAGTGAAATAAAATTCTGAACTTTATTCTATCGTGAAGTAAAGAGAATATAAAAATGTGATTTTTATATATGTAGTGAATACGGGCAACGAAAGTGACAAAAGACGAAAAGGTGAAGATTTCCAACATATGAAGTGTCATGGAGTTGGGATAGCTTTGGTGAGAACTCCTCACCTTTTATTTATTTTTCTAGTTGAAATATATACTAGGATGCAGACGGTGTTTAGTAGCACCCGACACCCGTCGTCCACAGACCATGGACGGCTTGTATGCTTGTTTGTTTGATTTTGATGTGTAGTTGATTGTGTGATGTGATGTTAAATGAAATAAAATATTTATATAGTTAAAAATATTTTATAGTTGAAAATAGAATTTTTAACGTGTACATAAAATAAATATTTATAAACAAATCGGAGATTTGTTTATATACACTGATTTGATTGATATTGATTGGGACGATAAATTTTACACATCGCCCAACTGCACAAATAAAATCTGTGTTTGATTGTTTGAAAACCCCACACGGGTATTGGGACGATATATGACATACACTAGTCCCAATAATTAGCTGTATGTCGATCGATTGATGGACAGACTGTTATGAGCATTAAATATTTATATTTGATGCTTATACAGTGTAGAATGCACTTTGGATGATGGTTTATTATTCATCGTTGTTATTGTATACATGTGTTGTAGAAAATCCATATAATTAACATTCTATGGTAATTGATTGGGCCTCATTCCAGTTTTGAAATAGAATATTTGAAGAGAACTATTTGAATAAAATATTTTAATAGAAATATTTGAAAAAGAAATATTTGAAATAGAATATTTGGAAATAGAAATATATGAAGCCGTGTTGATTAGATTGACGCCGTTTTGACGTGAACGATATTTATATCGATTTTATTCAATTTTCAATGTATATTGAAAGTTTTCGAAATTTGAATTATATTGAAAATAATTGAAATTCGAATTATATTGAATAGAATTGATATTCAAATTAAATCGAATAGAATTAAAATTCGAATTAAATTGAAACTGAATTGAAATTGATTTGAAATGAATTTAAAACGAATTTATATTGGAATATTCAATTTTGATTTGAAATTGAATATGATGTTGAAACCGTTTTGAAAATGAATTTAAAACGATTTATAAAGCACGTTTTGAATTGAAATCGACGAAGTATATATTATATATATTTTATATATTATATAATGGCCTGAATAGAGCGCGCCGCGCCGCGGCAGTTCACGAATTTCGACCATTGACTTCAAATGGATATTGCGGGAGATCCGACCGTCGGATTCTCCTAAAATAGGAACCGTTGGGTTCGTATCGAAAAGAGCTTTCTAACGGATATTAGAAATTGGAAATCTAACGGTTGGATTTGGAATTATGTCCAAATCAAATTTGGAAAAGGTCGCTGTAAGTGCAGTTCGATGGTCATTGATGGAAATCGACTGTACGGGCCTTGATAAAATTATTAAAAATAGTAATAATTTGTGTAAAATCATAAGAAATGATTTGGGAAGAATCGGGATGAAAAACTCCATATTTGAAAAGATAAAAATAGTTTTTTATCGAAATGAACTAGTTTTGAACTAGAATAGTAATTTATTTATTTTTAAAATAAATAAATTGGATTTGAAATGGTTTTGAAAATAACCAGAATTTCCAATAATTATATTGGAATGGATTTGAATCGAAATTGTCTTCGAAATATTTCGATGTTGGATTTCGTGATGATACAGATATTGTTATGGGAATTTGAAAGATATATATATATCGTTATTTCCAATACGATATTTGTTGGTCGTAGAATTTGATATTGAATATAAGCCGATATATTTTCTATTCAGAGCCTTGTATTTAATATCAAATGTGATTTGGGTATGTCGTGAATGGTGTCTTCATTAACACTGTTCTTGAACCCAGTTGAGAAAAAGATTAAATCTTTTTATTTAGATTTAATGAAGTGTACCAATTAAATAATAATTAATTGGAATTGAATTGGCACTGATTTTTCGGTTTATCGTGAACAGTGTTTTAAATAACACTTGTTCTTTAATCCGAAAATTGATAGAATGTGATTTTGGGTTGTCGTGAACGGTATCTTCAATAATACTGTTCTTAGACCCAAAGGAGTTAAGAAAATCAGAAACTAACTGGAGATTAGTTAAGTTGAATGGTTTTTGGGGGTATTGATCTGATGTTGGTTTCGGCCCTCGGGGTTAATACTTAGGGAATTGCTCACTTGCTAATTTACGGTTAGGGACTGATTGAAATGTGATGTGATTTTAGGTTTATCGTGAACCGTGTTTTAAATGACACTGATTCTTTAATCCAGTTAAAGATTAAAACTAAGTGGAGTTTTAATGAATCTTTAATTAGATTGAAAATATCGAGAATGGAGTATCACCAGTTTTGCTCCAGGCGATAGTTAAATCTTTAATTAGATTTGAACGTGAAATGGTAATTGAATTTACCGATAACACCGTGGTGTTAGATATGAAGTAATACTAGTTTTACTTCATGCGATGAATAGGTTGGGATTGGGAAGTTAAAACAAATGATTACTTCGGTAAGGTTCGTTAATCCCGACTAGTTTGGATAAACCAAAATTTGGTTTGAATTGATTTTCAAAGGATGATTAAAGAATAAATTTAAAGGAATTTATCTTTGATAAAATTAATGGGAATCTTTCCCTAAGAATGTGAAATTTAGAAACTAACTGTCGGTTAGCTAAGCAGAATGGTTTTCTGGATATTGATCTGATGTTGGTTTCGGCCTTCGGGGTTAATATTTGGGGAATTATTCTCTTGCTAATTTACGGTTAGTGACTGATGAATTGGAATGAGGCGAATGTTGTGTTTGTGTAACACTTGTTTATTATATACGCGAGTTACTCAGAAAGACCGGGTTTATCCCATTCTGAATAACTGATTCGGCGATTAGTCGAAGATGAAGACAATGGTTAAAGACCAGAGGTCTTCACGTCGTTTGGATAATTATGATGATCTTGATTGGGCCGTACACCCAATAGGAGGGAATCAGTTGGTGATCGTCCAGACGTACTTGGAGATCGATGGATATGCGGGGTACTAGGTGCCTCCGGTTTCGTTCAGACCCAGAACGAACTTGTAAATGGATCGTGTGTTTGACATTGGATTTTAGTCTGTGTGATTGATTTCTATTAAATATATATCTGTTTGGCGGTGGAGAATTTATTCTCTTGCTTAATGCCCTTCTCTGAGACGTACGAGCTCAGGGGTTATATATTGATGGATATCAAACGCACGAAGTGAATTGCCTGCGTGGCATGCCTAAGTGGCAAATGATCAAGGCTTCTGTTGAAAAGCGAAGTCTTGTGGTTGATGATCAAAGCACAGCCTGTGTGGCGTAGCTTTGTGTAACGTGAATTCGAGAGCCTCACACCCCGGCGTGAACAAAAACGGGAGAGGACGTCAGGAAGGGCATGCGTTTATTTCTAGCTAGAAGTGGCGTCTATGGTTTTACACGCCCTGATGAGTTTGACTTATGTGGTTGTTGCTGTTGCGAGGCGCATCGGTTTGATCGGACGATCCGGGTCCGATGGAGTCATTCGTTGGCTCATTTACGCCCCATAGGGCGGGGAAACGCATTTTCAGGATTTAAGTTTAATCCACATCGGTGGACTGGCCCTGAGGATCCAAAGGCCCACCTGAGTCTTGGTCCTAAGGGGTAGGCTAGAGCGTCTCGAATCGGTAGAGGACTATCTTTTTCCTCGGTTCACAGACGGAAATCCGATTTCCAAATACGAGACATTTGCGGTTTTATTTGTAGAGCCTAGTATGGCGACATAGTGGGATGGGGCGCTTATGCCGTCTATGATTGATACTTATGATTTGAAGTTGTTTTATACACTATGCACTTATGATAGTATCAAATGATTTGTTTTAAACATATCAAGCATTCTTGGCTATTATAAGTTAAAAACCCTATCCTCCCGCTTGCGTTGCATTGTGTGATGGGAACTGGGTCTTATTATAGCTTCATTTTTCTTTATTTAGCATTGCGCTGTTTGTTTTATGCACTGGTATTCTTGGGAGGAAACCCGTTCCGTGTTATACGGCGTGGTCCCTTGATTTACCAAACTTTAAAATAAAGATTAATAACTGTTTTAGTTCTCACACCAGACCCATGACTGACCTGGAGTTTATTGTTTTAACCTAAACTCTGGGTGCCCTTATTTTGAGACGGGCAGCTAGTAGTTTTGGTTTTGCAGATTTATATTCACAGGATCCTGGTTTATAGCTGGAACGATATCCGGAAAGCTTTGTATCTGTATATCTCCTTCAGTTGTGCTTTGTATTATTTTCCGCTGCTCTGTAAATTATTGTAACCTCTGATATTTATCGAATGTGTAATATTCATTCATACTCTGTATATTCTTGTATTCTGATGGAATTGTTGTAATTAACAATGAAATGTTCTTCCGTCTGCGTTGTTTTTGTGGCTTGTCCTCGACTCTATCCGCGCTTTCCTGACCGGGGAAGTTCGGGTCGTTTCATCGTTGGTATCAGAGCTTTGGTTTACAAAGCTCAGAGAACAAGACACATTAGAACAATACGAAGGAATTCATCAGAGATTGGATTAGTAATATCTAATAAGAATGACTCGTTAGAGATGGGATCAGTAGTATCCTAGAATGAGTGGGAAGAGTATATTTTTGAAATATAAAAAGAAAAGAAAATTCTGGTTTGAAAATTTAAATCAATTATTCGTATTTGATTATTTATTTTATATTGAATTTGGACAATCCAGTATATATAAATTTTGCGTATACGTCTGATCCGCGTGTATTTGAAATTTTAATATACTGGATAGATATAGATTCACACTCTAGTCGCCCGGAGATGATTCTGATGATTGTAGCTACATCATCAGAATTAGTGTTCGAGTGTCGAAGGTGTGATATTTATATATTTCCTATTGACTGGTGTGAGAACCAAAATTAGATAGGGCCTATTGTTGTGATTTGGCATCAAAAATGTGATTTTTGACTATATAACAAAATTATGTGTTTGAAATGCTAATCAACTAATTGATTGATGGTTGTGTTGTTTGATTATTGTTTGATTAATTAAAATTTGAACCATTTAGTCAAATTGTACAAAAAAGTGAATTGTATTGAAAATTTGATCGCATTTGCTTGCATATACATGTACTTACATTGAACAGGTCATAGCAAAGAGGCTAGAGCAGAAGAATAAAATTGTTTGCCCGACAAATAGGTACATGTTTACCATAATTTACTATTTTGTTTGGGTAATGATGATTTTATGAGCCGATTGGCTTTTTCTTTTTCTTTTTGAGATCAGAGGGCCTGTATGGCAATTTCGGGATTTTCCCGGTGCTCCTGGTGCAGGGGAGGTTATGGCGAAATTTTTCGAAAATTTAGGGTGTTAGCTAAATTTTTGAAAAATTTAAAAAGTTCTTAGAAACTGAAAAGTTGAAGAACTTAAGCCGTAATGAGAATACTGAAAGTTGAGTTGATTAGTTAAACAACTTTCGACTTCTTTCCTTTTCGGGGACGAAAAGTTTTAAGTGGGGGATATTGTAACAACCCAGAAAATCTGAGCCAATTTAAATTTTTTATTTTGGCAATTTTAGTGAATTTTGATTATTTAAAATGATTATTTTAATTAATATCAACGAGAAATTTATTTTGAATAGAATTAGAACGTATATTTATATACGTCATCGTTAGAATATAAATATTTATTTATATATAAAAGGAATTGAAAATGGCGTGGTAGTTCGATAATTCGATTTCAAAATTCAAATGAATGTACCGGGTGCAAAATAAACCAGATTTTAGCGAAACCAAAAATATTTGAATCTAATTGAGAATATTTTTCCAACGAATCCGAAAAATCGAAATTTCGTAGCGGGAATCAAAAGTTATGTCCAAATGAATTTTCAGAATAGTCGCTATGGAATTCTGGTCCTTAAAAATAGCCATTTTGCAAACGACCTCGGATTTCGACGAAACCACTTTTGTTGTATCCGTGATGTCAAGTTATTGTAAGGTTCCAATTTTCGTAATTTTTCGAATCAATATGTGAGCGTGGCAAAGGAAAACGCGTTTGACCAGTTTCAGTTGATTTTAATCGACTGGGAAATGGCCATTTTTCAAACGGTCTCAGTATTTGACGAAACTAGTTTTGTTAGGACCGTATCGTCGATACGAAGCTAGAAATAATTTTTCTGGAATTTTTTCGAGTTAGTATGTGGCCCCAGTAAATTGAAATGCGCGTTCAAATTCAATATATAGAGTTATATGTTGATTTTAACGAAAACTGATCGAAACGATCGAATCAGCCTGCGATACATATCCCATTTTGTTCGGAATGGGGGTAATTAGCTATGGACGACAGTCGTTGGGCTTCGTTTGGAGTTCGAATTTAAAAGCTACTTTTTGGAAATTAAATTAAATAATTAATTATATATATACACCCACCCTACCCCCCTTTCATCCTTTATTTGGTAAAACCCGTTCAAATCACTCAGAAGAAATTAAATAAAAAAAATCGCCGACGTTGTAGCCCTAACCGCTCCTCCGTTCACCCTCGCGCCACCGCACTTCTTCACCCACGTCCACCGCCCCCTCCTTCTTCTTCCTCAATCCCTCCGTCTCCTCTCCTCTTTCATTCGAAGAACGAACCCCCCTGGAATCGAAGACCGACGCCTCCCATCGCCTGAAAAGTCGCGCCCCCTTGCTACTCCCCTTCCTCCACCACCGCTCGCCGCATCGCCCCCCCTTTGTTTTCAACTCCGACCTCCACTCGAGACAGCCAACCCCGACCAGAGAAGACCCCCTTTGCTCTCCGATCGATTTAAAAGTAAGCTCTTCCTTCTTCTTTTCATTTTATTTTATTTGCATTGTTTTAAAAATCTGAATTTATTTGTTTTATAAATCTGGATTCATTTGTTTTATAAATCTGAAATTTATATGTTTTTAAAACTGAAATTCGTTATTAAAAACTGAATTTTTATGTTATTAAAAATATAGATTTCTTGAATTGGAAAGCTTAGATTTTGATAAGTAAAAAGAAATGAATTTTAACATCGTAAAGAAATGGTTTTTTTAAAGAAAAGATAGGATTTTCATATTATAAAAGTATTAAAAATATGATTTTTATATAGTGGCGATAATAAAAATATGATTTTTATATTATAGGAAGAATAAAAATATGATTTTTATATAGTGGCGATAATAAAAAATATGATTTTTATATTATAGGAAGAATAAAAATATGATTTTTATATAGTGGCGATAATAAAAATATAATTTTTATGATATAGAAAGGTTAAAAACATAATTTTTATATGTGTATTAAGATAAAAATTCAATCTTTATAAAAGAAGTAGAAATATAAAAATATAATTTTTATATAGAAAGAAGCGTTGTAAATATATGAAGTGAAATAAAAATCTGAACTTTATTCTATCGTGAAGTAAAGAGAATATAAAATTGTGATTTTTATATATGTAGTGAATACGGGCAACGAAAGTGACAAAAGACGAAAAGGTGAAGATTTCCTACATATGAAGTGTCGTGGAGTTGGGATAGCTTTAGTGAGAACTCCTCACCTTTTATTTATTTTTCTAGTTGAAATATATACTAGGATGCAGACGGTGTTTAGTAGCACCCGACACCCGTCGTCCACAGACCATGGACGGCTTGTATGCTTGTTTGTTTGATTTTGATGTGTAGTTGATTGTGTGATGTGATGTGAAATGAAATAAAATATTTATATAGTTAAAAATATTTTATAGTTGAAAATAGAATTTTTAACGTGTACATAAAATAAATATTTATAAACAAATCGGAGATTTGTTTATATACACTGATTTGATTGATATTGATTGGGACGATAAATTTTACACATCGCCCAACTGCACAAATAAAATCTGTGTTTGATTGTTTGAAAACCCCACACGGGTATTGGGATGATATATGACATACACTAGTCCCAATATTAGCTGTATGTCGATCGATTGATGGACAGACTGTTATGAGCGTTAAATATTTATATTTGATGCTTATATAGTGTAGAATACACTTTGGATGATGGTTTATTATTCATCGTTGTTATTGTATACATGTGTTGTAGAAAATCCATATAATTAACATTCTATGGTAATTAATTGGGCCTCATTCCAGTTTTGAAATAGAATATTTGAAGAGAACTATTTGAATAAAATATTTGAATAGAAATATTTGAAAAAGAAATATTTGAAATAGAATATTTGGAAATAGAAATATATGAAGCCGTGTTGAGTAGATTGACGCCATTTTGACGTGAACGATATTTATATCGATTTTATTCAATTTTCAATGTATATTGAAAGTGTTTTCGAAATTTGAATTATATTGAAAATAATTGAAATTCGAATTATATTGAATAGAATTGAAATTCGAATTAAATTGAATAGAATTGAAATTCGAATTAAATTGAATTGAAATCGATTTGAAATGAATTTGAAACGAATTTATATTGGAATATTCAATTTTGATTTGAAATTGAATATGAAGTTGAAACCGTTTTGAAAATGAATTTAAAACGATTTATAAAGCACGTTTTGAATTGAAATCGACGAAGTATATATTATATATATTATATATATAATATAATGGCCTGAATAGAGCGCGCCGCGCCGCGGCAGTTCGCGAATTTCGACCATTGACTTCAAATGGATATTGCGGGAGATCCGACCGTCGGATTCTCCTAAAACCGGAACCGTTGGGTTCGTATCGAAAAGAGCTTTCTAATGGATATTAGAAATTGGAAATCTAACGGTTGGATTTGGAATTATGTCCAAATCAAATTTGGAAAAGGTCGCTGTAAGTGCAGTTCGATGGTCGTTGATGGAAATCGACTGTACGGGCCTTGATAAAATTATTAAAAATAGTAATAATTTGTGTAAAATCATAAGAAATGATTTGGGAAGAATCGGGATGAAAAACTCCATATTTGAAAAGATAAAAATAGATTTTTATCGAAATGAACTAGTTTTGAACTAGAATAGTAATTTATTTATTTTTAAAATAAATAAATTGGCTAATATCAAATGTGATTTGGGTTTGTCGTGAATGGTGTCTTCATTGACACTGTTCTTGAACCCAGTTGAGAAAATGATTAAATCTTTTTATTTAGATTTAATGAAGTGTACCAATTAAATAATAATTAATTGGAATTGAATTGGCACTGATTTTTGGATTTATCGTGAACAGTGTTTTAAATAACACTTGTTCTTTAACCCGAAAATTGATGGAATGTGATTTTGGGTTGTCGTGAATGGTATCTTCAATAATACTGTTCTTAGACCCAAAGGGGTTAAGAAAATCAGAAACTAACTGGAGATTAGTTAAGTTGAATGGTTTCTGGGGTATTGATCTGATGTTGGTTTCGGCCTTCGGGGTTAATACTTAGGGAATTGCTCACTTGCTAATTTACGGTTAGGGACTGATTGAAATGTGATGTGATTTTGTTTTTATCGTGAACCGTGTTTTAAATGACACTGATTCTTTAACCCAGTTAAAGATTAAAACTAAGTGGAGTTTTAATGAATCTTTAATTAGATTGAAAAGATCAAGAATGGAGTACCACCAGTTTTGCTCCAAGCGATAGTTAAATCTTTAATTAGATTTGAACGTGAAATGGTAATTGAATTTACCGATAACACCGTGGTATTAGATATGAAGTATTACCAGTTTTACTTCATGGGATGAATAGGTTGGGATTGGGAAGTTAAAACAAATGATTACTTCGGTAAGGTTCGTTAATCCCGACTAGTTTGGATAAACCAAAATTTGGTTTGAATTGATTTTCAAAGGATGATTAAAGAATAAATTTAAAGGAATTTATCTTTGATAAAATTAATGGGAATCTTTCCCTAAGAATGTGAAATTTAGAAACTAACTGTCGGTTAGCTAAGCAGAATGGTTTTCTGGATATTGATCTGATGTTGGTTCCGGCCTTCGGGGTTAATATTTGGGGAATTATTCTCTTGCTAATTTACGGTTAGTGACTGATGAATTGGAATGAGGCGTATGTTGTGTTTGTGTAACACTTGTTTATTATATACGCGAGTTACTCAGAAAGGCCGGGTTTATCCCATTCTGAATAACTGATTCGGCGATTAGTCGAAGATGAAGACGATGGTTGAAGACCAGAGGTCTTCACGTCGTTTGGATAATTACTGATGATCTTGATTGGGCCGTACACCCAATAGGAGGGAATCAGTTGGTGATCGTCCAGACGTACTTGGAGATCGATGGATATGCGGGGTACTAGGTACCTCCGGTTTCGTTCAGACCCAGAACGAACTTGTAAATGGACCGTGTGTCTGACATTGGATTTTAGTCTGTGTGATTGATTTCTATTAAATATATATCTGTTTGGCGGCGGAGAATTTATTCTCTTGCTTAACGGCCTTCTCTGAGACGTACGAGCTCAGGGGTTATATATTGATGGATATCAAACGCACGGAGTGAATTGCCTGTGTGGCATGCCTAAGTGGCAAATGATCAAGGCTTCTGTTGAAAAGCAAAGTCTTGTTGTTGATGATCAAAGCATGGCCTGTGTGGCGTAGCTTTGTGTAACGTGAATTCGAGAGCCTCACACCCCGGCGTGAACCAAAACGGGAGAGGACGTCAGGGAGAGCATGCGTTTCTTTCTAGCTAGAAGTGGCGTCAGTGGTTTTACACGCCCTGACGAGTTTGACTTATGTGGTTGTTGCTGTTGTGAGGCGCCTCGGTTTGATCAGACGATCCGGGTACGATGGAGTCATTCGTTGGATCATTTACGCCCCATAGGGCGGGGAAACGCATGTTCAGAATTTAAGTTTAATCCATATCGGTGGACTGGCCCTGAGGATCCAAGGGCCCACCTGAGTCTGGGTCCTGAGGGGCGGGCTAGAGCGTCTCGAATCGGTAGAGGACTATCTTTTGCCTCGGTTCACAGACGGAAATCCAATTTCCAAATACATGACATTTGCGGTTTTTTTTGTAGAGCCTAGTATGGCGACATAGTGGGATGGGGCGCCTATGCCGTCTATGATTGATACTTATGATTTCAAGTTGTTTTATACACTATGCACTTATGATAGTATCAAATGATTTGTTTTAAACGTATCAAGCATTCTTGGCTATTATAAGGTAAAAATCCTATCCTCCGGCTTGCATTGCATTGTGTGATGGGAACTGGGTCTTATGATAGCTTCATTTTTCTTTATTTAGCATTGCGCTGTTTGTTTTATGGACTGGTATTCTTGGGAGGAAACCCGTTCCGTGTTATACGGCGTGGTCCCTTGATTTACCGAACTTTAAAATAAAGATTAATAACTGTTTTAGTTCTCACACTAGTCCCATGACTGACCTGGAGTTTATTGTTTTAACCTAAACTCTGGGTGCCCTTATTTTGACACGGGCAGCTAGTAGTTTTGGTTTTGCAGATTTATACTCACAAGATCCTAGTTTACAGCTGGAACGATATCTGGAAAGCTTTGTATCCGTATGTCTCCTTCAGTTGTGCTTTGTATTATTTTCCGCTGCTCTGTAAATTATTGTAATCTCTGATATTTATCGAATGTGTAATATTCATTCATACTCTGTATATTCTTGTATTCTGATGGAATTGTTGTAATTAACAATGAAATGTTCTTCTTTCTGCGTTCTTTTTGTGGCTTGTCCTCGACTCTATCCGCGCTTTCCTGACCGGGGAGGTTCAGGTTGTTTCATTTCTAAACTTATAGCTTGCTTTGTGGCCATTGTGTGTTATCTATAAAGCAATCAATGTCTTTGGTTTTTTCTGTGTGGGTTCTGCAAAGACAAGTACTTACATTTATCATCTTTAGGAAAAATAAACCTTCTATATTTCTATTCAGGTATTTTGGACTATTTAGAGTGGTTTCAAGAATAGAGTTTGCATAAGGTTTATTTTCATACCTTTGTTCTCTCAAGGCATAGTTTCTTTCGATCTATCTAATAAAACCATGTATGCTCAGGTGTATGAAATCTTTTGCAATCTGGCATTATCTACTCATCGCCACACTGGTTCAATGAGTTTTTCCATTGCTAATGAACTCTTAATGATCATTAGAAAGCAGGTAGATAGAAACACAGTTGTCTCCGGAATATTAAATTAACATCTTCAAACATATAAGCATGCTGAAATTGGTATACATTCATATTTAGGTTAAGAATCCGGATATCCAATACAGGAAGATGGGAATAATTGGAACTTTGAAAATTGTTTCCATATCTTGGGGATGTAAATACTGCCAATGTTTTGTCATTATCCCAGGTAAATCTTTTGTGGTAAATGCTGCAAGTTAATTAACTATTTTCCTCTTCTTAATTAATGGTTGGTATCCAAACAGGCAGTCCCCATGAAGAAAACAAAATATGGTTCTATGTGCTTTAATTATAACAATCAGAGCAAGTTTTATCATGATTTTTTTCGCTAGGACAACAGATTATGATGGAAAACTGTTAATTCCATGCTGCAAGTATTTTTAACTCTTAATTGGGGAAAAAACATATAGGAAAAACTAAAATTGAAGTACTATACCCTCTATTTAGCATGACCAGATCAATTTGATAGTTATTATTTTTTATTCACATTTGTATTGTAAACATCCATTAAACAACTGATGTTATTTTTTAAATCTCATCATTTCATTCTGTATATAATATCCGGAAAAAGAAATGTCCTAATTCTAAGAATGAATAAAAACTTGTATAATCTAGGAAGGTGGAAAAGAAAATTTAAACCGATATAGTATACAAGTCATATTTACTGCCAATTGGGTGGACCAAAATTAGATGCTTAACGCTTAGGTCTTGTTTTTTTGTTTGGAAGAGGAGAAAATATGGTTGCAGGTTGGTTAACGTCGATGCTAAGGGGAATGGAAACAGAGTTTGTTTAAGTATGCAATTCGTAGAATGAAATCTGTAAACATAATGGTACGAGACAGTGAAAGAAAATGCAAGAACAGTTTATAACAAATGCAAATGTGAAACAACAATTTTGAGTTGAATTTTATTCTGGGTGAGGTATTTTTGGATTATTCTTAGTTATAAATTCTTCAGTGGGGGCGTGCAATGATTCAGGTCTATTCATTTGTGCCAATCATTCATGCTCTCTCTATTTTACAATATGAAACTATAACATCTCTTGTATCTTTCCTTGTCATCTTAAACTGTAATTGTACTAGAAAAAGATAAAATATTTTTGTTTGAATTCTCACTATGTAGATTGTTAAATAATATTTTTGTTTCACTTAGGTTCTAAAGTATATTTTGGCCTATATTCTGTTATATTCCTATATTGATATGCTAGTATGTGACACATTAATATGCTGATTTAATGGTACACTTGAAGAAATTCTTCTGAAATTGTTTGCTGATTATCAAAGGGATAAACAAGATCTAAAGTTATATATTCAAATTGGTTATATATGTCGTGTTCCTTTTATGTATATGTTCATTTTTTTCACCTAAATAATATGCAATGTGACATATCTTAGGAAGCAGAAGATTCAATAGAGAGAGTTGTGGGTGGTAGCCTATGACCGGCTTTAAAGATATGCATATTTTGTTTATGTTTTTTATTCTATTTTCAGCTTTAAAGTTGTGCAGAAGATCTTTTTAGTTACGATGATTCAATCATAGCAAGGTCCATATTCACGTTCAGTCCTCACAAAAGAATAACTTCTTTCTTAGTTGATAAATAGGTTGAAAATGTACACTATATTATATATATGTACTCTTTGTTAAATATATTCAGATATAGCATGGATCATTGATAATAGTTTGTAGTATACTTCTCCATTTCAGTCTGAATAATGTTTGCACGAACTGAGCCCGCTCAGTTTGCGCGAAAACCAAGCCGGCTCAGTTCGCCTCAATTTGCGCAAACTGAGCCTCGCCTACGTGCTAAAACTGAACCGCGGCTCAAATCTTATATTGAATTTATCACTTCCGCAATTACACTTGTTATTTTTCAGTTTTGCAATTACATTTGTTATTTATCAGTTTTGCAAATACACTTGTTATTTATCAGTTTTGCAATTTGTTATTTCTATAAAAACGAGTGCATTTATATTTTGTAGGTACTTGTGGAGGAGGAGGGAAAAAAAGAATTTGGAATGTAATGGCAATGAGAAAGCGAATATGTGTGATCTTGATAATGATCCTATCTCCAAAGTTTTCAGTTCTGATAAAAAGAAAAATTATTGTCGTGCAATTAGCTCCACTTTTTCCGTAAAGCAAGTAAAGATGATACAAGCTTCAAAAACAATTGCCGACAAGAATAAAAAGGACGATTTTCGTTAATGGTCTATGGAATTACAAAATCAAGTTGCAAATTAAGTGGTGAATCAAGTGTCAATCCAATTCAATGATGCTCTTAAATTTTTGTCAATGGTCTATGGAAGCACCGATTTACGATGCTCATCAAAACGGACATTACAAGCTTTGTGAATTTTCGGATGGAGGCTTTGTGGTATGGTCCACGTTACGCCTTCATAATATCTAAAATTCTATGTATCTTTAGTAAAACTTTGTATCGTTTTTTATAATTTGAACTTGATATTATGGTATTTTGAAATTGGAAGCATTATGCAAAAGTGGCATTATTGAATTTGAAATATGGAAGTGTACCAAATACTTTTATTTGAATTGATATGTTGAATTATATATGTGATTGAAAATCATAAAAACATGTTATATAAGTGTTAGCAATTTATGTATGCCAACATTTATAAGAGTTAGTAGGATTATGATATTGACATTTATAAGTGTTACCATATATAATGGTTCCAACATTATAAGTGTTAGCAATGAATATGTTTGTAACTCTTATAAGTGTTACCATATCTTATGGTTCCAACATTTATAAGTGTTAGCAACGAATATGTTTGTAACTCTTATAAGTGTTACCATATCTTATAATTCCAAGATTTAATAAGTGTTAGCAATGAATATGTTTGTAGCACTTATAAGTGTTAGCATTGGATATATTTGTAACACTTATAAGTGTTAGCAGTTAATCTATCGTAACACTTATAAGTGTTACAGGAAATTCCTCACAGGCCGTTGGTGACACTTATAAGTGTTACATAAATTATTTGTAACACCTATACTTATTGGGAATCCCCTGTTTTGGTGTAGTGAATTATAAATTTTGGAATCCAGCAATAATTTGAC
Source organism: Allium sativum (assembly GCA_030737875.1). Lineage (NCBI taxonomy): Eukaryota > Viridiplantae > Streptophyta > Magnoliopsida > Asparagales > Amaryllidaceae > Allium > Allium sativum. Next base: position 704,125,413 of record CM060922.1, on the reverse strand, counting down.
ATCCCGGATCCAACAAAAGTGGTCTCGTCGAAAACGAAGGTCGTTTGCAAAATGGTTATTTTTAAGGGCTATATTTCCATATCGACTATTCTAAATTTTCAACTGGGCATAACTTTTTATTCCCGCTATGAAATTTCAATTTTTCAGATTCGTTGGAAAGATATTTTCAAATAGATTCAAATATTTTTAGTTTCACTAAAATCCGGTTTATTTTGAATCCTGTACATTCAATTGAAATTTGAATTCGAATTTTCAAACTACCGTGCCATTTCCAATTCCTTTTAAAATTAAAATAAATATTTATATTCTAACTTCGATTTAAATAAATATATCTATTCTAATTCTATTCAAAATAAATTTCTAGTGGTTATTATTTAAAATAAATCATTTTAAATATTCAAAATTCATTAAAATTGCCAAAATAAAAATTTTAAATTGGTTCCGATTTTCCGGGTTGTTACAATCTTCCCCACTTAAAATCTTTTCGTCCTCGAAAAGGAACGGAGCTGAAAGTTGTTTTATTAATCAACTCAACTTTCATTCTGGCGTTCATTCTTCAACTTTTCAGTTTCTAAGAATTTTGAAATTTTTCAAAAATTTGGCTAACACCCTAAATTTTTGAAAAATTTCGCCATAACCTCCTTTGTACGGGGAGCACCGGGAAAATCCCCAAATCGCAACACAGGCCCTCTCATCTCAGAAAGAAAAAGAAAAAGCCAAGCGGCTAGCCAGTCGGCTCATAATATCATCCAAACCCAATAAATTTGTAGACATGCACCTATTTGTCGGGCATACAATTTTATTCCTCTTCTCTAGCCTCCTTGTTATGACCTGTTCAATGTATATACATGTATATGCATGCAATTCCAAACAATTTTCAATACAGTTCAATATTTGGTTCAATTTGGCCTAAATTTAATTTTCTTTCACATGTTGGTTTAAATAAATACACAATCATCAATCAATTAGTTGATTAGCCTTTCAAATTTATAACTTTGATAGTCAAAAATCATATTTTTGATGCCAATTTGCAACAATAAACCCTATCTAGTTTTAGTTTTCACACCAGCCAAGTGGAATCATATAAACATCACACTTTCGAAACTCGAACATAAATATTGATGATGCACATGCTATCATCAGTATCATCTCTGGGCGACTAGAGTGCAATTTTATATCTATCCAGTATATTTGAGACTTCAAATACATGTGGATCAGACGTATATATGCAAAATCTCATATACTCGATTGTCCAAAATAAAATAACATAATATACTCAAATACATATAATTAGATTAAATTTTCAAAACAAAATTGGTTTTCATTTTTATTTCTAAAAATAACACCCTTCTCACTCATTTTAGAATACAAATGATCCCATCTCTAACGAGTCATTCTCATTGGATATTACTAATCCAATCTCTGATGAATTTTTTCATTTGGTTCTAACGAGTCTTGTTCTCGAGCTCTGTAAACCAAAGCTCTGACACCAAATTATAACGACCCGAACTTCCCCGCGAAGGAAAGCCCGGATTGAGTTGAGAACAACACACATCGGAACACAAATAAAAGAACTTTTCATTGCTTATTACAACAATTTACATCAAAGTACAAGAACATACAGAGTATGAATAAATAAAATACATTTGATAAATATCAGAGATTTACAAATTTACAATGCAGTAGAAAATAATACAAAACACAACTGAAAGAGATACACGTATATAGAGCTTTCTGAATATCATTCCAGCTATAAACTAGGATCCTATGAATATAAATCTGCAAAACCAAAACTACTAGCTGCCCATGTGGAAAATAGGGGCACCCAGAGTTTAGGTTAAAACAATAAACTCCAGGTCAGTCATGTGACTGGTGTGAGAACTAAAACAGTTATTAATCTTATTTTAAAGTTAGATAAATCAAGGGACCATGCCGTATAACACGGAACGGGTTTCCTCCTAAGAATACCAGTGCATAAAACAAACAGCGCAATGCTAAATAAGGTACAATGAAGCTATTATAAGACCCAGGTCCCATCATACAATGCAACAAAAGTCGGAGGATAGGGTTCTCCCTTATAATAGCCAAACATGCTTGGTACATTTAAAACATATCATTTGATACTATTATAAGTGCATAGTGTATAAAACAACATCAAATATAAATGTATCAATCCAAGACGGCATGGGTACCATATATCATGTCGCCAATACTAGGCTCTAGAATTAAAACCACAAAGTCACGTATTGGAAGTTGGATTTCCATCTGTGAACCAATGCAAGGGATCGTCCTTACCGCTTCGAGACGCTCTAGCACAAGTCTCAGGAATAGCCAAAATTGCACTATGGATCGTCAGGGCTGGTCCACACGAAGTGGATTAAAATGCCTGACCAATGCGTTTCCCCATCCTATGGGGCGTCAATTTAGTCTGTATAAAGACCATACCTTCCATTGGCTCTACAGAGACCGACATAACCGAGGCACCTCGCTATCCATCATCCACATAAGTAAAACATCTGGGCGTGGAAAACCCAGACACCACTCCTAGCTAGAAGGAAACACATGTCCTTCCTGAGGACCTCTCCCGTTTCTGGTTCACACCGGGGTGCGAGGCTCGCGAATTAACGCTATACACAAAGCTATGCTATATCAAAGCCGTGCTTTGATCATCAACCGCAAGACTCTGCTTTTCAACAGAAGCCTTGATCATTTGCATCTTAGCATGTCACACAGGCAATTCACGCTATGCAACCGATGTCTATCAATCACACAAAATGAAATCCGATGTCAGATACACATCCATTTACAAGTTCGTTCTAGGTCTAAACGAAACCGGAGGCACCTTATTCCTCGTCTCATTTGTCCAATACAGGAGAGAGGCCCTCGCATATCCGGTCGATCTCCAAGTATGTCTGGACGATCACCACTTATTACCTTGTATTAGGTGTACAGCCCAATCAAGACATCAGTAATTATCCAAATGATGTGAAGACCTCCGGTCTTCAACCACCATCTTCATCGTCGACTCATCGCCGATTCAGTTATTCAGAATGGGATAATCCGGTCTTTCTGAATAACTCACGTATATAATAAACAAGTGATACACAAACACAACTTACGCCTCATTCCAATTCTGAATATTCTTTTTTTTTTAAATATTCATATCCTTTGGGAAAGGTTCCCATTAATTTTATCAAAGATAAATTCTTTAAATTTATTCTTTAATCTTCCTTTGGATATCAATTCAAGCTAAATTAAGGTTTATCCAAACTAGTTGGGATTAGCGAACCTTACCGAAGTAATCACTTGTTTTATTTCCCAATCCCAACCCATTCACCTTATGGAGCAAAACTGGTAGTACTCCATATCTAACACCATGGTGTTATCGGTAAATTCAATTGCCATTTCACGTTCAATTCTAATTAAAGATTTAACTATCGCTTGGAGTAAAACTGGTGGTACTGCATTCTCGATCATTTCATGAATTTGGTAATTCTAATCATCCCATTCACATCTAATTAAAGATTCATTAAAACTATAATTTAGTTTTAATCTCCAAAAATCATTTCTTAATGATTTTTCAAAGTTAAGAAAGTAATATTATCTTTAACTTGGTTAAAGAACTAATGTCATTTAATACACAGCTCACGATAATTATGGAATCTTCACGGAAAAACAAATCAATATATAATCGGTATCAATTTCCGTATCCGAATAATAATATAAATGGAATAAAGGCAAAGCCTTTTAAATTCCATATGTATTAACAGTCTTCCTCCACAGAAGTTCACTTCGATTATTATCAATCGAATTCCATACAATTCCAATTTAATATATTAAATTGGAAAACGTTACTTTGGAAAATTCCCGTAATATCTTTAATAAAAAGATTTATAAATTCCAAATCCCATTTCACTGTAAATCGGGTTAAAGAACGAATGTCCTTGAAAACAAAGTTCACGATAAACCAATTCACATTCCATTTTATTCCAATTATTAAATATAATTGGAAACTCTAACAATCTTAATTAAAAGATTTATTCTCTTCACATGAGGTTTAAGAACAGTGTTACTGAAGACCCCATCCCATCAGTCTCTAACCATAAATCAGTAAGAGAACAATTCCCTAAGTATTAATCCCGAAGCCGAAACCAACATTAGATCAATACCCAGGAAACCATTCAACTTAGCCAATCTCCATTTAGTTTCTAATTTCCTAAACTCCATTGGGTTTAAGAACAGTATTATTAAAGATACCATTCACGACAAACCCAAAATCTCATTCCATTGTTAATCGGGTTAAAGAACAAGTGTTATTTAAAACAACGTTCACAACAAACCCAAAATCCAATTTCAATTTAATTCCAATTAAACGTTAATTAATTGGTAAGCTTCATTAAATCTTAATAAAAAGATTTATATCTTTTCTCAACTGGGTTTAAGAACAGTGTCATTTATAACACAGTTCACGACAAACCCAAAATCCAATTCAATATTAAATACAAGGCTCTAAATAGAAATTATATCGGCATATATTCAATATCGAATTCTGAAATCAACAAATATCGTATTGGGAATAACGATATATATATATCTTCCAAATTCCTCCACAATATCCGTATAATCACGGAATACAATATCGAAATATTCCGAAGATAATTTCGATTCAAATCCATTCCAATTCATATATTGGAAATTTTGGTTATTTTTAAAACCATTTCAAATCCAATCTATTTATTTTAAAAATATTGGATTATAATTCTAGTTCATAACTAGTTCATTCGATAAAAATACATTTTTATCTTTTCAAATATGGAATTTTTCATCCCAATTCTTTCCAAATCATTTATTATGATTTTACCCAATTTATTAATATTTTTAATAATTTTATCAAGGCCCGTATAGTCGATTTCCATAAACGGCCATCGAACTGCACTTACACCGACCTTTTCCAAATTTGATTTAGACATAATTCCAAATCCAACCGTTAGATTTCTAATTTCTTGTATTCATTAGAAAGCCCTTTTCGATACGAACCCAACGATTCCGGTTTTAGGAAAATCCGGTGGTCGGATCTCCGTAACGTCAATTGGAAGTTAATGGTCGAAATTCGCGAACTACCGTGGCGCGACACGTTCTATTCAGGCCATTAAATGTATATATAATATATATATATATATATATACATTATATATATTTCGTCGATTTTGATTTAAAACGTATTTTATAAATCGTTTTAAATTCATTTTCAAAACGATTTCAACTTCATATTCAATTTCAAATCAAAATTGAATATTCCATATCATTAATATATAAATGATAATATTTTCAAAACATTAGATTTTAAAATCACTTCCTTTTCGATATTCATTATAAAAATGAATAAAATCGATATAAATATCGTTCGCGCCAAAATGGCGTTAATCTAATCAACACAGCTTTATATATTTAAATATATTCGTGTCCATCCCAAATTGGACATCAAAAATCATAAATTGATCCATTACTGAATATTATTTTAAAATATTTGTTATTATAAAATGTTCATTATTTTAAAACATTCATTCTTTTTAAACAGGAATCAAACACAGTTAATTACCATATAATGTTATTTATATGGATTTCATGCAACACATGTATAGAACAACGATGATAAACAATAAACCATCATCCACAGTGCATTCTACACTGCGTAAGCATTAAATAAATAAATAAATAAATATATATATATATATATATATTAACGCTTACATAGTCTGTCAACCAAACGATCGACATACCACTAAACAATTTGGATTAGTGTACGACAAATATCATCCCAACTCCCGTGTGGGGTTTTCAAACAACAAACACAGATTTTATTTGTGCAGTTGGGCGATGTGTAAAATTTATCGTCCCAACCCATATCAGTCAAATGAATGTACATTTATAAATCATTTGATTTGTAAATGAATATTTATTTTATTCATATACAGGTTAAAAATTATATTTTTAAATATTTATTTCAACAACTGAATATTTTTAATTTCCACCAGACATTAAAAATGATATTTTAAATGATTATATATTTTATTCAACACATGAATAATTTATTTCGCATCACAATCAATCCCAACAACACAATACAATCAAACAAACAAGTCGTTGACGCGGAGCAGTTCATATATGTAGTTATAAAATAAATAACTGTATAAAGAAAATTATAGTGAGGAGTTCTCACCTTTGGGATCCACTCCGTCATTTTTATTTCTGAATTTCATAACAGTGTTGACTTGAATGAAATACTAACGCAATCTTCTTCACGCTGTTTATAGTAAAAATCAGATTTTTATTTCAATTCTTAAAATTATATTTTTTACTTTGCTAAAAATTATATTTTTATTTCGCTATGTAAATAAAAACCATATTTTTATAGTGTTAAAAATCATATCTTTATGAATATAAAAATAAAAGTTTTTCTATTTTTAAAAATCATAACTTTCCTATTTGAAAATCCTATCTTTACATGTTATTAAAGATCAAAGTTTTCTTCTTATAACATAAGAAAAGAAAAATCAAATCTTTACTATGATGTTTTCACTCTAAAAATCATATTTTTAATTAAACAAAAGCATAAATATCATATTTTTAACTATGCAAAAGCATAAAAATCGTATTTTTAATTATGCAAAAGCATAAAAATCATTTTTTTAATTATGTTATTCACATATATATATAAACAGATTTAAAATCCGTTTAAAACTAATTAAATTGAATAAATAGAAATAAACAAATAAATAATAAATCTTATAGTTCGAAGGAAGAGGGGACTGTTGCACCATCGTCGGGGGGGGGGGGGGGAGGGTCGCGACACTAGCGATGGCGGCTCAGGGGATCCACGGCGGCGGGCTGTTGGCGGGACTGAGTGGTGGCGGCCTCGATTAGGTTTTGGTTTGGGGATTGGGGCTTAAATCGGGTGAGAGGGGAAGCAAGTGGGGGGGGAGGAGGTCAGAGGGGAAGGGGTAGGGGGAGGGGGCGACGCCAGGACGACGGCAGTGGGGCTGTCACGCGATGGCGTTTTTTTTCTTCGATCTGAATGTTACGGGGAGAGAGAAGGAAAGAAAGGGAGGTGTTAAGTGGAAATTTATATTATTATATTTATTTTTATTTTATTTAATTCTCTAACAAGTTGACTTTACATTCGAACTCCAAACGAAACCCAACGACTATCATCCATAACTAATTACCCCATTCTGAACATAATGGGATATGTTTCGTAACCCAATTCGGCTGTTATGATCAGTTTCCACTAAATTTAAAATATAAATCAATATATTTTAAATTCTAACGCACATTTCAATTTACCGGGGCCACATACTGATTCTAAAAATTCCAGAAAAATAAATATGGCTATATTTTTATGATACGGCCCTAACAAACTAATTTCATCAAATTTGGAGAACGTTTGAAAAATAGCCATTTTCTGGCTGATCCAAATTGACTGAAACTGTCAAAACACGTTTTCCTTCGCCACGCTCGAATATTGATTCAAACAATTATGAATTTTGGAATCTAGCAATAATTTGACATCCCATATCCAACAAAAGTGGTCTCGTCGAAAACGGAGGTCGTTTGGAAAATGGCTATTTTTAAGGGCTATATTTCCATAGCGACTATTCTAAATTTTCAATGGGCATAACTTTTTATTCCCGCTATGAAATTTCAATTTTTCAGATTCGTTGGAAAGATATTTTTAAATAGATTCAAATAGTTTTGGTTTCACTAAAATCCAGTTTATTTTGAATCATTTAAATTCAATTGAAATTTGAATTCGAATTTTCAAACTACCGTGCCATTTCCAATTCCTTTTATAATTAAAATAAATATTTATATTCTAACTTCGATTTAAATAAATATATTCGTTCTAATTCTATTCAAAATAAATTTCTAGTTGTTATAAATCATTTAAATATTCAAAATTAATTAAAATTGCCAAAATAAATTTTTTTAATTGGTACTGATTTTCTGGGTTGTTACAATTAATTTCCCCAAGCTGTGCAAGGACTATACTTCGCTAGGTGGAATGTCGTTTAGTGGGACATAACATTCGATTGAAGTGCAGAATTGGTTGGATACATGTGCTCGCCTCTTTGGAGATTGGGGATCGATGATGCAATAAAGAGGTAGCTCGCATCGAGGCAGCTTCAATGGCAAGCTATTGATTTGTGGAACTCCATTACACTTGAGACTCTAGAGGACCATATTTCTTGGAATCAGTTTAGGATTAAGTTTGAGGATATGTTTATTTCTACGGTCTAAAAATCAACTCTCTTCTAGAGATTTGTTGAGCTGAAGCAAGGTGGAAGGCCCATGGTTGAGCATGTAGCATAGTTTGAGACTTTGTCTAAGTGTGCTCATTCTTATCGAGACACTGTATCAGAAAAACGAGAAGTTTAATATAGGATTGGATGAGTGACTTGGAGAAAAATTGGTGGATCATATTGAGGATCCGTATGAGAAGTTGGTCAAGAAAGCTTTGAGGCATGAAATTTTGTTCTCGAAGAAAGATGAAGCTATTGTCAAGAGTAAGGAAGGGTTGAAGCCACGCAAGAAGGCGTGAATAAAAAAAAGGTGGAACGGGAAGTGGAAGCAGCAACAAGCGAAGATTGGCAAAAAAAAAAAAAAAAAAACTTAAAGGTAAGGTTACCTGATTTAACTATCACGAGAAGAGCCACTATTTTGAGGAATGCAAGGCTCTTATGATAGAAAAGAAGTGTTTCAACTGTGATAAGACTAGGCACTTAAGGAAGAATTTCCTGGAACCACCAAGGGATAAGTAGGTTGTGAAGGCATATGCATTCGATGTTGTGTCGTCTTATTCGAGGGATCCGACTGCATCAAAGAAGGGAAAGAGTGTTGTTGTGCAAGGAATGATTTCTATATGAGGTGTTTCAGTTTGATTTTTTTTATAGTGGAACATTTCATTCTTTTATCTATAATGAGCTACTTCGCAAGTTAAGTTTAGAACTTGAGATTGTTGCTAGACCTTTTAGTAGTGACCAACTCAGTAGGGGGTTCTTCAAGTCTTTGTATGTTTTGTCGTGGTCTATTCTTATCGAGTCATGGTTTCTCTTTAGTGTGTGGTTGCTTTGTTTTGAACTTTGCTGGGTTTTAGATTATTCTCGGTGTAGACAAGCTCAATAAATATGCGACTAAAAAGGATTGCGAGATGCTCGAGGTAACAATTGGGAATTTGGAAGGGCAAACATTTGTGATGCATTATCTATTAGAGGACGGGGTCATAATCATCTTTTTATATTCATTTGAGATTCCAGAGGATGGATTTTCATTATTGCTAATCGTTAGAGATTTTTTCGAGGTCTTTGACATTGTCAAAGGACTGCCGCCGTAGAGAGAAATTGAGTTTCGTATTGATATACTAGATGGAGCCAGACCTATTGTTATGCCTCTTAGGAAGATGACGCCTAGGGAACCGCGAGAATTCGAAGTCCAAGTGAATGATTTTTGAGTAAAGGATTTATTAGGATCTGAGTAGGGTGTGCCAGTTGTATTTGTGATCAAGGCTGATAGATCGTTGCTATTGTATGTGGATTACCGTGAGCTGAATAAGGTGATAGAGAAGAACAAGTACCTATTGCTAAGGATAGATAATTTGTTTGATCAGCTTCACAAAGCCAAGGTGTTTTCCCAAATGGATTTGGTGACGTTATTTAACCAACTGAGAGTAGCTAGGGATAGTGTGCCGAAGACTTCTTTAAGGACAATATCCTGAATTTTTGAGTGCTTGGTGATGCCATTTGGATTGACCAATTTTCCCGCATGTTTTGTGGATCCTGTGAGTCGAGTTTTTAGAGATCAGTTGAATAAGTTTGTGCTTGTATACATAAATGATATATTAGTTGACTCTATGAATGAGGAAGAACACAAGATGCACTTGAGAATTGTTTTGGATATCTTGCAAAAGCATCATTTGAGAGCTAAGTTTTTGAAATGTTACTTCTGGAAGGAGGAAGTGAGATTCTAGGGTTACGTCATATCGGGACAAGGAATAACAATGGATATGACAAAGGTGGTAGAGATCCAGGATTAGAATCGACCTAAGAATGCTGCAAACATTAAAAGTTTCCATGGTTTAGCTAGAAATTATCGAAATTTTATCAAGGACTTTTCGAAGATAGCTGCACCATTGACTGGATTGACGAAGAAGAATCAAGGCTTTCGCATGAAAGCGAAGTGCGAGCATGCTTTTTTGGTCTTAGAAGAAAGATTAATTAGTGCTTCTATATTGGTTATTCTGAGTGGGAGCAACAAAATGGACGTGTGTACCGATGCATGTGGCATTGGACTGGGAGTAGTGCTAATGCAAAATGAGAAAGTTGTGGCTTATACAAGTCGACAACTGAAGCCGCACAAAAGGAATTACCTGACTCATGAGTTGGAGTTAGCAGTAATATTTTTTTTCTCTAAAGATGTGAAGACATTATTTGTTTAGAGTTAGATTTGAGTTCTTCACGGATCACAAGTCATTGAAATATCTCTTCTCCCAAAAGCATTTGAATCTTCGATAGCAACAATGGTTAGAGTTTCTAGCGTCGTATTATTTTGGTATTATCTATACTCTTGGGAAAGGTAATGCAATAGCCAATGCGTTAAGTAGAAGACATTCAAGTTTTGAAGCAATGTTTATCAAATAGAAGCATATAGAGTGTTTTCCCGGGTTTGATATTAGGCCTCACTATATGTTAGAGTCTGAGATGTTGGCGAGCTTATCGATTATGCCTACTCTGATCGAAAGGACTGGCGAAAGCCAGAAGCGAGATGCTAAACTTATTGAGATTCTTCAAAGATTGGAATTAATTGCCAAGTTTGAGGAAATGAAGAGTTACAAAATCGTTGGAGATGGTTGGCTTCGCAAGGATGGAAGACTGGTCGTTCCTAATATAGATGGACTGAGAGATGAGATTCTAAGAGAATGTCATCACTCTAAATTGACTATTCATCCTGGTGGTAATAAGATGCATTCTTTCAGAGATGACATTTTTGCTATCCAACATTTTCTTCTTATTAGCAACCATCATTCTATTGACTTGGTCTTTTTCATCATCTCCTATAGGGAAGAAGATCTGGCCAAAGCATTCATAGGTTGATTAGTCTCTTCTATGCTTAGAAGGTTTGTCATCTCTAATACCAATTCTAGATCTCATAAAGGCTTTCCTATAGACCATATCTGTTACATTAGATGTTGACTCCTCATCAGACATAAATAATTTTATATCTAATACAATTAATCTAAATTTTTGGATGGTTGGAATCCAAAACTATAACCTAGTTATTTAACATATAATCTTGTTTCCTAGTGGAAGCAATAAAAATATTGGATTCAAAATTGATAGTACTTCCTGAATCAACAAAAAAGAGGAATGAATGGGTTAATGGAAGCAAACACTAAGAAAACAATAATTTTTGTACCAGTTCAGCCTCAAATCAATGTCTATAGATTTATCTATAGTGATTAGTCATACAATCGCTATTCATAACGAAAATGAATATTTAACTATTTATATAAGAGGTAATTAGGGAGAAGGACAAACTTTACCCAAAAATTAGGCTGAAAGACACCAAGTTTTATTTTTAGTCTGAACGATAAACTTTGAACCAAAATTAAGCTGAAGGAAAATGCTAAATGTAATTAGTATTATATTCAATTTTTTACACTACACGAAAATGCTAGTTTTAACTAGCATTATTCAGTTTTACACCGCAGAAAATGCTAATTATATTTAGCATTATCCTTCAGTTCAAATTTTTTCGAAGTTTGTCCTTCAGCCTAAAAATAAAACTTGACGCCCTTCAGACTAATTTTTTTTAAAAGTTTGTCCTTAAGCCTATTTTCCACTTTATATAATATATCGTATGGTAGATCACAAATTGAGAGAATTCGCGTTAAATCCGACTTTCGAAAGACATGTGTGGAACGACCAAAAATCTCGTCGTTAATTTCGAAAAAAATTAGATATTTATCATTTATTGATGGTATATAACCTTATGATAAAGAAAAAAACTCAAATTTGAATGTAAAAATAAACGTTTTATCCCAATATATATGTATGTTTGTTTTCAAAATGCAAAGAGTATTTTTCTTTTTTAGATTTGCGAGCAGAATCAGATGCCTGCCTCTCTTTCTGGTGCAAGGGAGGTCTCACCCACCTTACACCATGTAAATATGAGTTTTACAACTATTCATACACGAATTAGGTTACAAGGGAAAACATAAATTCAAATCATTCTTTTCATTATTTAAGGTTCGTATTTACCCAAAAAAATCATTTATTAGGCGCTCGATTGCGAAAGTCCAAGTAAAAACTCAAACCAATTAGATTAAAAGAAAAAATGAAAGCTTTTGAAGCATTAATCTTTTTGTAGGAGGTCCACATAAAATGTGGCATAGACGCATGGTTTGAAGAATCCATACATCACGAACGGAACAGAAAAAATTGAAATTGATCTTTTTTATTTATTTTTGAAAATAAAGATAAAAACAGATGAAACGTAAATTATATATCATCTGAACCCTCAGAGGTCTTGAAATAATTTCTCACTTGGCCAGTGCAAGTCATATTGTTATTGACCATACTATAGTTGGCAGCAATAACACTTGTTCACTCGATGTCATATCACTTTTCCTTCATATGGAGAAAATATTCAAAGTTCTTAATTCGGAATCTAAATGGAAGTTCCAAAATTTTAGAAATGGAACAAAAATTTGAAATGTTACTCAAGAACGTAACTGAAAATGAAATTGTAGAACATGGTTTAGATGGCTTACATCTTTCAGAAGTGGTCCCTTCTACTTCTTAACAGTTAAGTCTCGCTGCTTCAATAGAATTCTCTTTTCTGCAGTTAGAATACTTTGTATAACATATCGAATTCTTCTTTATTGATTCTCTCACTTTTGAAATATTATTTTCCATGCATTTTGGAAAAACTTTAACAGTAATACTAAAAACTGCACTGATCAGTTCATAAGTATATTTGAATAACAGAAAAACGGGTGTTACATGCACTGAAGAATTATGGATATTCTCTGAGTACACAGTGTGCACAGATTTACTGAGCATTACATTATTAAAGGGCTGAAGACAAAACTTAGAGCAAACACACCATATCAAGATTCTAAAATAAAAGCAAATATTCCTACATATCCAGATATTATTACAAGCAATCTTCATCCAATCTTCTATTTAAGCTGTCGTCCTCCTTCAACAAACTTCCACAGCCATCACTACCCAAAAAGCCCTAACCTAAATGGAAGCCAACCGAAAACGCAGAGGAGGCATTAAAAGCAAGCTGATGAACTCTTTCAATAGAGCTTCAGTACAGTTGATTAGTAACTACAAAGTCAGCTCAGTGCCTTCGTCTAGTACTACTTCTTCCTACGACCTAGTCGCGCCTTTGCCCAAACCCAAAATGAACGCCAAGCAGGCAAACATGGACCAGTACGGTTTCTGCAGCGATGAAACCGGTGCCAGTGAAGTTGATAGAATGGCTGCAAATTACATCTCATGCGTTCAGGAGAGGTTCAGGATGGAATTATATGCAAATGTAGAGTACTAACAACTAAGGTTCATTATATATCTAATGTTTTTATTATCATGTGCTGTAATCCCTTGTTAGTGCGTGTAATATGTAACTTTGCTTGTTTATTGTTTTTTCTTTTCTTTTTCAAATCCTTTATCATTCGGTCTTTTGTTTCTTGCCGCATGTACTTTTTTTTTTTTTTTTTGGGGAGATTCCTATGTTTCTTTGAATATTATATATTCAGTGTGATAATATATCCTTTTATCTGACAAAAGATCTCCAATTTTATTGAACAAACATCCATATTAACACCACCAAGTGACACCTGCTGGTATCCTTTCAATCCAATCCAGTATCAAGCGTTATGAAACAAATCCAAGCTTATAGTCATAGGTGATATACCCAGCGAGCTACGCTTGCATGCTCTTACTCAGGGACCGGGCGGAGGGGCAGTATTTACTCGGCATGGGTACATGCCCTACCTTATTTATTTTTGGTTTCCCCTGTAAAACATGATGTTTTAACTAAATTTCCTCTTATTTCCACGAAAGTGTCATACAATCGTGTATAGAGTGTTGTTCCACCTGAATGCAACGGCCGTCACTGCTTTAATAAAACTCGGCTACTTTTTAGGTGGACATATTTGATGGATAATCAAAGAGTTCACGTATAAGGCTAATGGAAAAGCATCCACCCAAAGGACTAGACTAGAGTTCTATTTTTGGTAAAAATCCTTTTATTTTAGTGGAAATTAAGAACACATCCATATTTTCTAAGCTAATTTGTTTTACATCTTTTACTTTTAAAGTTTATAATTTTACATTCTTACCCTTATTTTAATTGTCTTCATTTGATTTTTTTCGGTTCTCAAATTTAAAAGCGGTCACATCAACCTTAATTAAATCTTAATTAAAACGATTATAAATTGTAAGCATATATTCTAAAAACCATGTTTAAATTAATAAAATTACGTAAATACACTCATCAAAATTCACCTTGTTTAAAAAAACAAGGATGTAATTTGTAAAAGAATATTGAAAGATATTCACCACTAATTTTTATGTATGCCAAAATTTCCATATATTTTATTCGGATTTATGTTAAATGTAAACAAGAATCGCACAAAGTTTAGGAGTAAAGCTAACACCGTCTTCGACTTGCTATATGTTTTGATGTTCTGTCAATTACACATCATCAATACGCAATATAAGTTTAATTTTCATCTCTAACGCAAACATTTAAGACAATGTTATGATGATTTGACCAAAAAATAAAAAATTAATGCAATGTCTAATTTTAAAAATTACGCTTCAAAACGTAAATTAATAAATATACATAGCAAAGTAATTTTTCATTATTTAAATTTTGATTGGAAGTTGGAATTCATAGTCAATTTCATATCTATAAATATATCTGCATAGCATCTGTTTCTTTTTTTCAATGTGATGTTTAATTTTGTAAATAACACTGAATAGACATAGTGATTTTTGTGTTGACACATACGGTGTAATTAACATATGCCCTCTTTGAATTGTAGATGCTCTTAGTTTTGTAATACCAAATTTTAATCCATATATTCAATTAATACTATGGTGAACCCAATACAAGGCATTAACATAATGTTAATTGAAATAGTCAATTCATTAGTGCGATATTTTACAGTTGTAATTCTATAGAAAATTAAGAAAATTTTATATATGCTATTTTAACATTGAAATTGAGGCACTAAGTGAAGTTTGAATATTAATACGTTAAGAAACTTCTACTATAAATGCGATGCTATCTAAATTCACAAGAAATAGCTACTTACATTTTTGTTCTATAAATGAAATATAAATTTGTAATGAAATGAAAAGAGAATAATTTGTATAGGACATGGGTCTGCTAGAGCATCACATCATCGTATTTACTAAACTTTCATCAATAAATGTGATGAATTAGCGTTGGAAACATAGGAACGAAATCCGGTAACTATTCAGTTAAAATGAAATCCGGTAACTGTTTAGTTAAAATGAAACTCGACAACTGTTTAGTTATAAAACTACACTATGGTCACGCAAATCCCTCACAACATGCAACGCTTTTTGACTCCTATAGTTTAATGCTACTAGTACAACCACATAACGATGGGAAACCGACCGTTGGATTACATAGTTTAAAAAAGAAAAAAATAGTTATTTTATTAATCTTAATTGAAAATAACGTGATTAAGAATATTTAAAATTAGAGATATATAAGGAGACAAAAGTGGAGATAATTAAACTGAAGAGATTTTAGAAAACATGTTATATGATAGAGAATATTTGAAATTAGAGAGATCTAAGGAGATAAAATGGAGAGAAGACAATGTTTATGTGTAGGACAACGCTCCTAGATTTGAGGCTATATTCATTGGGATGGACAAATTGATTTAGGCTCTCTTACAGTAGGGAAACCTCCCTAACGGTTGGTTTGATTAAATAATAAATCCATTTTAAGTCTAGTAATTTTCTGGAACACCGGCTTACCTCATGTCTTTTTAGCATCCGTTTGAACGATGTTAACATAAAAATTATTAATTTGACTAATTCTCCTTTAAATCCATTCAAAAGAATTATGATCAAGACCCGAACAAAAGGCACAAGTGCTAGAAATAAGTTTGAAATATTTTGTAGTCATCAAATACGGACAGCAAAAATGATTTTACTTCGATTTTGTTATATAAGATTAAATAATTATTAATTTTCAAACATAAATGGTGTGAGAATAAGAATAAATTACTTTAAATACTTGGCTTTATATTTATGCATCTCTGCAATTTTCCAGTGTATTTTTATTTTTACCTGCATTAAATTTTCGCACCTTCACTGCTAAAGAGCTAGAAAGCGTTTTAACTGCACAACATTAAGTTATAGCATTATATATAGTTATTGGTCTCTGCTTATAAATAACACATTAATGATTCTTCAAACTTGTGCATTTAGAGTTGAAATATTTAAAGATTTATATATGTCGTTGAACGTCCCCTATTTTGAGATCCAAAGTTAAGAGCTACAATTCCTGTAATCAGCTATAGTGCTAACCTCTAACGAACGAACATGGTGGAGCTAACAATATCTATAACAACTCAGAAATTCAGAACCAATTTAAAAATTATTTTTAAGGTAATTTTAAATTGTGTCAGAATTTAAAAATTCGATTTTTAAATTAGAATATAACTCTTAAAAATAGTCATTTTGCAAACGACCTCCGTATTCGATGAAACCACTTTTGTAGGATGCGGAATGTCAAATTATTGCTAGATTAAAAATTTCATAATTTTTTGAATTAATATGTGAACGTGGTAAATTAAAACGCGTTTGGTAATTTTAGTTGAATTGGATCGACCAGTAAAAATGCCATTTTTCTAACTGTCTCCAAATTCGATGAAATTAGTTTTGTTAGGACTGTATCATCAAAATATAGCTAGATTTATTTTTCAGTAATTTTTGGAGTCAGTATGTGGCATCGGTAAATTAAAATGTACGTTCAAATTTAATATTGAACGTTATATATTTTAATTTTGAGAAAAACTGACTGAAATAGTCGAATTGACTTACGAAACATGTTCCGTTGTGTCTGGAATGGGGGCACTTAGTTAGGGACGACAGTCTTTGGGTTTGATTTGGAGTTCGTAAGTGAAAACTGACATTATTGGAATTAAAAGAAAATAAATATATATATATATATATATATATAAATGGGCCAATTAAAATTCTCCAATAATCCTAGTTCATTTCAGCGAGAAACCGCCGCTCTTCATATTGTTCAACGTGATAAATCGTTTGAAACAATCCCCTCAAATTTTCTCGATTCACACAATGAATCCCAAAATTTCTTGAAGCAATACTGAAGAGCTTTGTATGCTCTCCAAAACCATACGGGTTGATCATCTAGATTTGCGTATTTCGCTCAGGAATTGTCCGTGAGGTGCTGCCGCTCGCCCTCGATTTCAGGGCTAGAGAGACCGTCGAGTTGAACGTGGTGGTGGCTAGAGGCGCGGCTCTCAGAGCTCTTCAAGGTGGTGCAAGCCAATCGTCGTCAAGCCCCTTCGTTTTGGCGAAAATTGCAGCCCAAGTTTCGAACCATAGTTGAACGTCGCGGCTGTGTAATTTAGAAGAAGAAGGTGGCTTTTTTATTTTAATTAATTATTATATTAATTAATTTAAATTGTCATTAACCTTTATAAAATCGTAACTTTCTCATATGCCAGTGAAACATGAGACATTGGACTCGTAACAGCGCATTCTACATTCTAGAAGTGACTGGAGGAATTTTAGAGCTAGCCACAAATTATGGAGGAGTGGAACCCAATGTGATATTTCTAAATTCAAAATAAAATGGAGTAAAATATATATGCATTATACATGCGATGTATAATATATATGTGCATTGTGGAAAATGCATATGCGATGTATAATGCATTGTATAAATTGAAAATGCAACAAAATTGATTGTATTGCGGAAAATTTGGTTGAATATGGGTTTGACAACCCTATGATTGATTTGATTGGTTGAAATGGTCATGTATGGCGCGATCCAGTATCAGGAGAGGGATAATGCTAGACAGTATTTTCCCGGTTCTAATATCATGTCGTTATAATGGCGAAATTTTCTGAAACTGTTAGATAAAATAGCCATGTGTTGAAATAAATGTTTGTTCATTAAAAAAATTATTTTTAACATGTTAATGAAGTATTAAAAATAGTCATATATTGAAATAAATGTTTGTTCATTAAAAAATCATTTTTTAACTTATATATGAAGTGTTAAAAATAGCCATATATTGAAATAAATGTTTGTTCATTAAAAATATCATTTTTAACATGTTAATGAAGTATTAAAAATAACCATGTGTTGAAATAAATATTTGTTCATTAAAATATTATTTTTAACATATACATGAAGTGAATAAAATGGGTATGTTATGAAATAAGTATTGGTGGGCTAAAAATATTATTTTTAGCTTATATATGAGTTATATAAAATTGTCATGTATGGAAATAAATATTTGTACGCTAAAAATATTATTTTTAGCTTAGATATACATATATACACACATGCTGAACAGGTAAATGGATTTTCTATTGAGTAAAGAATTGCGTGCCCGACAAATAGGTACACCTTAATGAGTTGGATGTGCAATTTTATTATTATATAAACTCATGTGCATGAAATTGGATGCGGTGTGATGGTTGTTCTGTGTGAGATTATAAACCATGCCATAGGATGGCAACAACTAAATTATGTACTACACCACATGACTAAATTACAGGTTGAACAGAAGACTGATTATGAATATAGTTAAAGAATACATGTAACAGTGCTCGGTGCACGATTTAATAAAAACCCTACACGGGTCTGGAGATGACAATAATTCACGTCTCTCTTGATTTTAGATATGACACATGGATTATTTATTTCCAACACTGGGCAAGGTATGAGATATGATTTTTTACACTCTCTCTTGGGCATAGATAAGTCACTAAAAATTGCGCATGCTTTTTATTAATTTATTGGGTGCCTAATACGGCCCAATAAATTTTCAGACCCCTCCCGAACAAAGGAGGTTATGGCGAAATTTTTCAAAATTTAAAGGTGTTAGCCAATTATTTGAAGAATAAAATGATTTCGAAGTCGTCGAATAAATTATATAATTTATATATAATATAAATTACAATAAAATGAATCATGCAGCTATAGCTCGCGTTTTGGAATCATAACTTTAAATGATTATACCGGGAGATCCGACCATCGGATTTTCCCAAAACTGGAACCGTTGGGTTCACTTTGGAAAGATCTTCCCAACAATATTAAATTTGTTAAGATCCAACGGTTCGATTTTGAGAAATGTATAATTCAAATTTGAATGAAAACAACGCCAGTGCCGCGTAATGACCTGAAACGTCGTTTGATTAAAATGAATTATTTTTATATAAATAAAAATAGTAATAAATTATATTAAAATATTATAAACGATTTGGAATGGAAATAAACTTATTTCACTTGGTTTATAAAGTAATACGGAAAGTTAGATTCATTTGACATTAATCTGTAGTATTGAATTGAATTTAACCAAGAAAAGAAATGATTTGAATTATATATATTTGAAAATTATTTGAAAAAGCCAACTTAAATCTCATTTCAAATAATTGAACGACGACTAAAAGTCAAAGAAAATTTAGACGGTGCAAGACCGGTAATCTTCACACCGAATCGATTACTACTGATGCCTTTGATATGGGTAGCTCCCTTGATGAGGTTACAGTGGTAGTGGTCCGGATGTACTTGTTGATTTTTCGGATGTACGAGGACCTCCCTTTCGTATTGGACATATGGAAAGAGGAATAATGTGCCTCCGGTTCCGTTCAGACCTAGAATGGACTTGTAAACGGATGTGTGTCTGACATTGGATTTCATTCTATGTTGATTGATTCTATTAAATATATATCTGTTTGGTGGCAGAAAATTTATTCTCTTTCTTTACACCCTTCTCTGAGACGTACGAGTTTAGAGGTTATATGTTGATAGACATCAGTCGTATGGCATGAATTGTCAGTGTGGCATGCTGAGATGCAAATGAACAAGGCTTTTGTTCAAAAGTAGATTCTTGTGGATGATGATCAAAGCACAACTTTAATTAACATAGCTTTCTATATAGCGTTAACTCGTGAGCTTCACACCCCAGTACGAACCAGAAACAGGATGAGGAACAGCAGGGAGGACATGCGTTTCTTTCTAGCTAGGAGTGATGTCATGGTATGGAGCCCAAACATTTTACTTATGTGGTTGTTGGCAAGCGTGGTACCTCGGATATGAGTGGTCTGCATAATAACTAGATTTTATGCCCCATAGCGCAGGGAAACGTATTGTGCAGGAATTATGAATCCACTAAAGTAATTGTGGACCGGCTCTGCCGCTCTCAGGTGCAGTTGCGGCTGAATCTTGAGACATGGTAGGCTAGATTGTCTCGAATCGGAAGGAGAGATCTCTTTCCTTGGTTCATGATGAAAATCCATTTTCCAATACGACATCGTACAGTTTTGATTGTAAACCTATATGGCGACATAGTATATGGTAGCTATGCCGTCTAGAATTAATACATTTATATTAAAAGTGTTTTAAACTGACTAGACACAAATAATAATATCAAATGATTTTTGTTTTATACGTATCAAGCATATTTGGCCTTTATAAGGTAAAAGTCTATCCTCCGGCTTGCGTTGCATTATGTGATGGGACCTAGGTCTCATAATGCACAGGCAATCCAATGAAGTAAACGCGTTCCGCGTTAGCGGCGTGGTCCTGTGATTCGCCTTATTATTAAATAAGTTAAGTAAGATTTCTTATACCAGTCACATGACTGACTCGAAGTTTGTTATTCACTTGTAAACTCGGGTGCCCTTATTTTTACATGGGCAGCCAAGTAAACAGGTAACAGGCTTTATTTTGGATATGCACCATAGCATGGGGTGCTCTTTTGGCTGAAGGCGAAGACTATCTTTTATTGTTTATTTTGGGACTTTTAGACATTACCATATGTATGCTATATTTGATTCCGATGTAGACCAATTATCTCTTTTATGTACTATGTAGTATCATGTATCTGTGTCACTATGATAATGATGACATTTATGATTCCACTGTTATCATGATGATGTTTATTATTCTATGATTTCATGTGTTATGTTATTATCTGTAATCTGTTAATGTGATTAATGTGTTATATTCCAATGATTATCCTTGCTTCCGTGACTCGGGGGTTTGGGTTATCACAATATCAATGCTAATTAATATCACATAAACATAAAAGAAATTTAATATAATTTTCAAAACATGTTATATTCATTTCATTACATAACCATTTCACTGTTGTCCAGATTTCAGATAAAATATAATTAAATAAATACTTCTAGAGAAATATATGATGATGCCCTGATATTGATCACAATACAAATAGTATCAGATAGTTATTACATCATAAAATGTCATATATAAATGATTTCCAAAATAAAATTCCTAGAATAACTATCGATGCCACCAGCACTTCGTCGCCAGCTTTACTCGCCAAATGCCTTAAAAACCTGAAACAAATGCTTAAACTATTCAACCAAGCACCCAGGAATTAAAGGGGAAAATCAAAAACCACAAATCAGACAAAAGTCAGGTATGAATAATAATATGTGATATCAAATAAATGGATATCTAGTGAGACCATATTGCTTAGCGGAACGAGTTTCCCCATCACTAGTATCCTCATTACATTCAATCGCTATATAAATGATTCCTCTATGACCACAATGTTTATTAATCATAATAATCCTTAATCCATCATAAACAATCATATGCATTAATGCACTATAGCCCGACTATCCATCTCAAGTGTAGTACTGAACCTACTTCATAGTTTTTCAAAGGTAACTACAAACCATCTGCGTAACTCGGGCTAACTAGATGTACAAAATTATTTCAACTATCCATTAGGAAAAAACAAGACTATTCATCCAGATATCTTTCCTTTTTGACTTCCCGTCTCTATCTCTTAGATTTGCTAAGCTAACTAAGAACATATTAATTCTGTGGGTCAACCAGTAACCTATCTCATTGAATCCTTATCTATAAATATCATAACATTTTCTTACCCTAACACTACCATATACTAGGGCTGTCAATTTAATACACGACCCGAAACCCGACCCGAAACCCGCACAAAGTTAGCAGGTTAACCGACCTATCAACCCGATTTGACTTGTTTATAAACAGGTGGGTTTAGGGCTGACCCGCTAACCCGATTTTGACCCGCCAAACCCGATTGTAATAAGTATGTTTATATATTTTTGTGCAAGCTGTTATATTTTACTAGTTTATTCCTATATGCGGTCATTTATATTTTACTTATAACAACCATATCTCTTCCATACTATCAGTATTTTATGTATGTAGTATACTCATATATTCTCTTCCTTGGAAATGATTTTTGCATATAGTGATTTTATGCTTTATATATGTTTTGTTTGTTAGTGATTTTGTAACTTGTTGCATGTTGGTGATTGTATAATAGCGCTGCCTATTGGTGATTTGGTTCTTTTACTGTTTATATTAGTGGGGAATATTTGCCAATGGGTCAAACAGGTAAACCCGACATGACACGATCCGACATGACCTGTTTATTTAAACGGGTTACACTGGTCGGGTCACCCTATTTATAAACTGTTTGGATTAGGGTTAGGGAAAAATTACCCATTTAATAAATAGGTTGACCCGACCCATTTAAAAATCAACCAAACCCGACTTGACCCGACCCAAACCTGACCCGACACAACCCATTGACAGTGTAACAACCCATAATTTGGTGCCAATTTAAAATTTTAATTTTAGAGATTTTAAGGGAAATTAATGAATATTTCAAATAAAAACAACTAGCAACCTATTTTAATTGAATTTAGTATGAATATATTTAATTTAATTATAAAAGGAATTAGAAATAGCACGGTAGTTTAAAAAGTCAAAGCTGGACTTTGACTGACTTTACAGGACGCAGGATAAATCGGATTTTGGTGAAACCAAAAATATTTAAATATGTTAATAAACATCTTTCTAACGAATCTGAAAAATCGAAGTTTCATAGCGGGGATCAAAAGTTATGGCCAAATGAATTTTCAGAAAGGTCGCTATAGAAATTATATCGCCCTTGAAAATAGACATTTTGCATACGACCTCGGAATTCGACGAAACCACTTTTGTTGGATCCGGAATGCAAATTATTGCTAGGTTTCAAATTTCATAATTTTTGAAGTTAATATGTGAGCATGGCAAAGGAAAATGTGTTTTGGTCAATTGTAGTTAAATTGGATCGACCAGAAAATGGCCATTTTTCAAACAGTCTCAGAATTCGACGAAATTAATTTTCCTAGGTCCGCAACGTCAAAACATAGCTAAATATATTTTTCAGGAATTTTTGAAATTAATTTGTGTCCTTGGTGAATTCATATGTACGGAAAAATTAAATAATTAAATGATTTATAATTAAAATTTAAGAAAAACATATCGTAACAGCCGAATTGGATTACGAAACATGTTCCATTGTGTCCGGGATGGGGTTTATTAGCTAGGGGCGACACTCGTTGGGGTTGATTTGGTGTTCGTATTGATAAACATGAATTTTTGAATTAACTAAATAAATTAAATAGGAAAATAGGCTATGTATACAATATAAATACCATCCTATACCAAACCCTATTCCTCATATCTACAGCCGCCGTATTCTTCTAATTCATGGCCACCGTAGCTCCATACTTCTCCCTCTAATTTCTCCTCATCTACCACGAATCAGATCCTAGTCTCTATACCACGTCGAAACTCTCTTTACCACCTTCCCATCCATACCGAAATCACCCCAAACCGTGCCCCGTAGCCCTCAAACCGACCACCCAAAGTCGCTCCAAACGAACCGCCTCCGTGCCACCTGTGCGCCGCCGAGTGGGCCCCAGCTCCGGCCGAACACGCGCCCCTCCAAGGCCGATCAGACCCCGCCCTCTGATCACCCTCTCGCTGACTGTGCTGGTCGAAATTTGAAGCCCTAGTTTTGAACAGTTAAAAGAGGGTGCGCCGATTTTCTGGTATGGAAGAAGAAGGGTGTTAACCTTATTTTATTAATATAATTTAATCTAAAAATGTTTATACCTTAATAAAACATATCTTGTTCGTTCTAACTCAGAATTGGACGATTTCTGAAGCGTTACGATCGTAGAGACGAGATCTACGCTGTTGTCCAGATTAGATCTGATTCTGAACAAGTTGGATTTTGGCCAAATTCTTAAACCAATGTTAGAAATTATATTCCTTTAATTATATAATTTAAACATATTAATTATAATTTTAGTGTTACACATGCGTTGTAATATTTTGTGTTATTCGTGATTTGATATGGGTTGATGAATTCTCCTATACCAATCTGTTGATTGATTGAATTATTTTGATTGTTATACAATAGTTGAAAATAAACATTTCGTGTTTGTTTTGTTGGAAACAATATCTCTTGTTTGTTAAAATAGGATAGTTGAAACCAAATCTATCATATTTGTTATAACAAGATAATTGGAAACAAATATGTCATGTAGTGGTTATAAAATTGTTGAAACTGGAAGCGACGAAATAAAATGTCACTTTTGATGTGTTAGAATTATCACATATAAAATACCCTTTTTATATGACATTAGAATTCATGAAAAAATTGTTAACATATAAAATGTTAAAGTGAATAGGAATAACATTTTAGTTATAAAATGTTAAAGTGAATAAGAATGATATTTTAATTATACAATGTTAAAGTAAAGAAAAATAATATTTTAATTATAAAATGTTAAGGTGATTAAAAATAACATTTTTGCTTAGAAATGTTCGTTGAGAATAAAAATAACATTTTGCTTAGAAACGTTTATTGAGGTCAAAAACAACCTTTTGTTTAAAATTGTTTATTTAGATTAAATATGCCATTTTCAATAGAAATGTATATTTAGATTAAACTTGTCTTAATGATTAGAAAAGAATTGCCAATAAAAAATTATATTTTTATTGAAATATGAACCATTAGAAAAAGAGTAGACAATAAGGATTTCATTTTCATTGTAATGAGAATCATTTTTGAAAACAAAATAGAATAAACAAAAATATTGTTTTTGTTAAATAGAAATTGTTAACAAATAAAATTATCATTTTTATTTGTTAAGTTAAATTAGAAATTGTAAACAAATAAATCATTCTTTTATTTGTTATGTAGAATACATAGAAATTGTATTAAAATAAAATATTCTTTATTTGTCGTGGGAATGACATTAACATTGATTTTTGTTAAAAAGAGAGGAATAAAATTAACATTGATTTTAGTTGAAATAATAAGAATTACATTTTTCACTGTCTTAGTTGAAATCATTACAAGACATTATTTTGGTTAGTGAATAAAAAGAGGACAAACTTGAAAAGTAATCATTTTATTTACATTTACATTCATTTGTAGAATCAAAAGAACAACTTTATTTACATTTCTCTTTGTAAATAAAAAGACCAAAATTGGATGGCATATTTTATTCACATTTATTATGTGAATAAATTGAACAATTTTAGCGACAAAAATTTATTTACATTTTCTATGTAAATAGAATGAACATATTAATAGTGGAAACTTTATTTATATTTTCTATGTAAATAAAATGAACGTATTTATAGCGCCAACCTTTATTTACACTTTCTTATGTAAATAAGAAGAATAACTTAGCGAGGACATTTATGTACACTTTCTAATGTATAGGAAAAATAAAAAGTTGAATTTAAAAGTGACATTATTTTCACACCGTTACGTGATAATCTAGAAATGAACATTTTTGCACCGTTATGTGTTAATAATGAAATGAATATTTTCACCTCCAAGTTTGTTAGAAAAAAGTCTACATTTTCTTAATGTAAATAAGAATTAGAAAAGTACATTTTATGCAATTAAGATTAAAAGAAATTAAGATTAAAAGAAAGAGAAAGAGAATTACATTCTCATGTAATCAAGATTTAGAAAAGAGAGAATTACATTTTTAATGTAATTATAAGGTAAGGATTCATCGTCGTAATGGAAATTACATTTTTGACGTAATTAAAAAGAGAAATTTGACAATGGAATAAAAATCACCTTTTTATGTAATTTAAAAAGGATAGAAATTTTCACCGTAATGCTAATCACATTTTTATGTTAACATTAGAAAAGAAACATTTTATGTATAAAAATGTTTGCATAATAAAATCTCATTTTTATGTCAGTATATACAAGAACATTTTCTTATATAAGACGTTAGCATTATAAAAGATCATTTTATTATATAAAATGTTAGCATAGGAAAGTAACATTTTTATTCTATAAAATGTTGCATTTAAAAATTATCATTTCTAGTCAAAAAGTAGATTTTGCATTGTAATTTAAAATTACATTTTTATAATGTAAATAAGAATGAGAATTTGCCTGTAGAATTAAAATTACATTTTTCATATGTAATTAAATTTAAGGTTTTGCATGTAGTTAAAACTACATTTTTATATGTAAATAACAAGTAGGATTTTACGATGAATTAAAATTTACATTTTTTTAATAATGTAATATAAAGTAGGATTAACATATAATATAAAGTAGGAATTTGCATGATAATGGAATTTACATTTTTGTAATGTAAAATAAAATAGGGACTTGCATTGGAATTAGATTTACATTTTTATATGTAAATTAAGAATAAGAATGAAATTTAAATCTTTAAATGTAAATAAAAGAATAAAGGATAAGATTTACATTTCTAAGTGAACTAAAATTGAACGGAGGTCAGTAGCCGTTTAGCTCGTTGATAAATCGAACGACGATATTATGGTTGAACGATTATATATATATATATATATATTTAAAATTAATCGAATCGAGCGCGGTAGTTCGCGTTTTGAAATCGTACCTTTAAACGACTATACAAGAAGATCCGACCGTCGGATTTTCTTGACACTGAAACCGTTAGGACCGCCTTGGAAAAATCTTTCCAAATATATATATATTATGTTAAGATCCAGCGGTTAGATTCTGAGAAATGTGAAAATCAAAAATTGGTTGAAAGTAGCGCCATAGTCGCCCATTGACTCGAGGCATCATTATAAAAAAATTAATTATTTTAAATATTTAAAATAGGAAGTAATCGTTATAAAATAATATTAATGAATAGGAAGGATTTTAAATATGTATATATATATATACGAGAATTATTTGGAAAGTCCGAGTTTCTCTCATTCCAAATAATCAAACGACGCTAAGAATCGAAGTATGAAGACGGCATATGAAGGCCGTGAACCTTCCATCGAGAGGACAACGATCGAGGCCCTGATTTGATTTGCTCCCAAATCAAGGGTCATGGTCATTGCCCAAACGAACATGTTGATTTCACGGGTTTGGTTTTCGCTCAGGCCCAGAGCATAAGCTAATAAATGGATTGTGTGTTTGACATCGTACTCCATTAAATATCATGTTATTAATTTTCTGTCGAATGTACGAATGTTTGTTGGCGGAGAATTTATTCTCTTGCTTAACACCCTTTCATATACTTCAAAGAGGATTGGTAGTGCGATATGGAGTGACATTGTGGCATACTAAGATGCAACGATCAAGGTATCTTATTGAAAAGCAGAACCTTGTGGAGATGATCAAAGCACAACTTGGATAAGCATAGCTTAGTGTATTACGTAGCTTCACGAACCTCACAAACCGATGGAGACTAAAACGGGAGAAGGGAACGCAGGGAGAGCAGCAAGTTTCTTTCTAGTTAGAAATGGTGTCAGTGCTTAAACTGGCTGATATTTTACTTATGTGGATGATGGAATGAGGCGCCTCGGACGATAGGTCCTATAGGATCGGGAAATGTGTGTTCAGGAATAACTAATCCACGAAGCTGTATGTGTGGACTGACCCTGCAGCTATCCAATGGTTCACTGCGGGGGATCCTGAGACATTAGCTAGAGTGTCTCGAATCGATAAAGAGCTCCCTAGCCTTGACTCATGATGGAAACCAAATTCCAAATACGACCCTACGAATTTGATTGTATTACTAGTACGGAGGCATAGTATATGGTAGCTATGCTTCTTAGGATCGATACATTTATTTTGAAATGTTATATATATATACACTAATAATAATATTAGATTCATATTTACCGTATTTAGCATGTTTAATCACCATAAGGTAAAACCCTATCCTCTGGTTTGTGTTGCATTGGGTGATGGGACTTGGGTCTTATGGTGATTCCATTTTTCTCAAAAGCATAGCGGTTTTTTACAATTCACTTATTGTTTGTTCTGTCACTTTAAATTATGCACGGCAATCCATTGGGGTAAACCCGTTCCGCGTTAGTGGCGTGGTCCTTGGATTTGCCTTATTACTAGTAGTTAAATTAGTTAAGAATTCTCACACCAAACCCACGACTGACCTGTAGTTTGTTTCCACCATTGCAAACTCGGGTGCCCTCTTTTTCCACATGGGTAGCCAAGTGACAGGTTTTGCTTTCTTTGGAGTTGCTGTCTTTGGAGCTTTCTTGGTGTTGCTTATTTGGAGGTGCTTATGTTGGACCACGAAGACTATCTATCATTTATCTTTTGTTACATTTATCTTCAGTCATACAGACTTATTTTATTTTCAGTTTTTCTAGTTTGAAGTTGGAACTTATTTCCTCTACTAAAAACTTGATGTAATAATTTAAAACTCTATGACTGTGGGATTCTGTGGTTGATGACATTCATATTCCGCTGTTATGATGTTGTTATTCTATAGTTTTCCTATGCTATGTTGTATCTGTGATCAGTATTGTTATATTTATGTTTTATTCCAAATGATTATTCCTTACTTTCATTTCGTGGAAGTTTTGGGTCATCACAGTTGGTATCAGAGCTTTGGTTAAACTTAGCTTTGGAATATAACATATTTATAATAATTCGTTTACGTAGAATCCCAATATTCTATGGCGAACAGTTCATTAGAGTTAAATAATAGTCAGTCATTTTATCGCCATTCTTTTATCCATCTTTTTATCTGTATCATTTCTTAAAATCACCATTACAGTTGTTCTGAATCTTTCCTGGATCGTACAGAACTAACTAAAAATGAGTATCGCTGCCGCTAGAGCCGCTAGAGCTAGAGCAAGGAGGCAAAATGTTGCCGGAACTGAGGAGGCCACAGTTTAACAGCCACCACCACCGCAGCCCTTTGATTTGGATAAGGTGGCAAAGAAGTTCAAAAACTTAGGTGGAGTTCCATTCACCGGTACAGAGACCGTGGTACAGGCTCAGGCATGGCTAAAAAATTGTGAAAAGATATTTAGAGGACTCGAGCTAGATGATCAGAGGAAGAGATTCACTGCTGCATGGCATCTCCAAGGCGAAGCACAGAATTGGTGGGAAGTGGTCAACATTGGAGGCGACGAAGATAATATGACTTGGGCCAGGTTTAAGGAGCTTTTCAATGATAAATACATTCCAAGGCAGGAGGTAGAAAGACTGCATGACGAGTTCGCCAATCTGAAGCAAGGCGACAAAACCATCTCAGAATATGTACGAAGATTTAAAGACCTCTCCCGCTATGCCCCTGAATTGATTTGGGATGACCTTCAGAAGAAGAAGAGGTTCATAAATGGGCTTGCGAGAAAATATATCGATAGAGTCATTGCCCACATCGACCTTTCTTTCAATAAGCTGGTGGAGTTTGCTTGTCGATATGAGGAGAATGATAAAAGGAATTCTCAACAGGATTGAGAGAGGAGCTTAGCCAACAACAACAAAAGAAAGAAAACCGAGAAGAAGACTGAAGGAAGCGGTTCTGGAGCTGCTAAGACTCATGATAAGTCTAAGCTGCAATTCTACAACTGCCAGAAGTATGGATACTACAGCAAGGACTGTAGAAATCCAAAGAAGGCCAGAAGTGATGACACTAAAGAATGCTATAACTGCCACAAAAAGGGGCATATCAAACCTAATTGTCCATTGTTGAAAGGAGCTCAGATTGCACATGTGTACGAGGGGGCAAGTGCACCACCTTCCTCCGCACCTACTTCCTCTGAAGGAGCAGGTAAGCATGATGTTTTAGATGGTACCATTTCTGTTAAAAACATTCCTGTTACTGCTTTGTTTGATATGGGTGCATCGAGGAGCTTTATTTCTAGCAACACGGTTAAGAAATTGAAATTAAAACCAAGAAATCTTAAAGAGCCAATTAATGTTCATAACCTTGTAGGAGGTTCTACCACTCTAG
The DNA here is from genome assembly GCA_030737875.1 of Allium sativum. Lineage (NCBI taxonomy): Eukaryota > Viridiplantae > Streptophyta > Magnoliopsida > Asparagales > Amaryllidaceae > Allium > Allium sativum. The sequence continues at coordinate 704,095,009 of CM060922.1, read as the reverse complement.
ATTTATTTTGTAAAGTGCCTGTATCCTACTCCTATTTCCAATTTCCGTTTAACTTGATCATTATGAATTTTTCCGAGTTTGATATCATCCTTGGTCTTGATTGGCTAATGCAATATGACGCTGAAGCGCTATGCTCGGAAAGAGTGGTAAAGGTGAAAACAGGATTCGGGAACACTGTTACTATACCTTGCCATGGGCCAAAATCTGATAGAAAGGCATTTTGGTCTTCTCTAGAGATCACTCCTATTTCTTTAGAAAATATTCCCGTGGTCAGAAATTACGCGGATGTATTTGAAGAAGTTGACAGCTTACCCCCGCGAAGGGAAATCGATTTCAGGATTGATCTTGTTCCAAATGCAAGACCTGTAGTTCACGCTATCAGAAGGATGACCCCTAAAGAAAAGGAAGAATTGCAAACCCAAACTAAGCAGCTCTTGTGGAAGGGCCTAGTTTCTCCAATTGGGGTGCAGCTGTGGTGTTTGTCCCCAAGTCTGACGGTACTCTACGGCTCTGTGTGGATTACCGCGACCTTAACAAACAAACATTGAAGAAAAAAATACCCTTTGCCTCGCATAGATGATTTAATGGACCAATTAAATGGAGCCAAGGTGTTTTCAAAGATGGACCTAGCCACAGGTTTCCACCAACTCCGCATAGCCGAAGAATGCATACCTTTGACCGCGTTTAGAGGTCCTGACACATTCTACGAATGGTTAGTAATGCCGTTCGATCTATGCAATGCTCCTGCCTACTTTGTTGACTTGATGAATAGGGTCTTCCGAGATGTCCTAAACAAATTCGTCCTAGTCTTCATTGATGATTTTCTAATCTATTCTAAAACTAAGGAGGAGCATGAAGGGCATTTCAGGGAAGTGTTGGAAATTCTGTGAAGAAATGTTTTAAAAGAAATTTTTTCCAAATGCACATTTTGGCAAGAGGAAGTAAAATTCTTGGGCCATGTTGTGTCAAAAGAAGGAATTGCTGTTGACCCAAGTAAAATTACTGCCATTCGAGATTGGAATTAGCCCAGCGCACCCACTGAAGTAAGAAGCTTCCTAGGATTGGCTGGATATTACAGGAAATTTGTCAAAGATTTCGCCAAGCTGTCTGGGCCATTAACAAAGCTCACCAAGAAGCATACCAAGTTCAATTGGACATCGGATTGTGAGGAGGCCTTCCAAAAGCTAAAAGTGAGTTTGACAACTGCTCCCGTGCTAACCATCTTCGATGGCAACCAAGATCTATAGGTCTACACCGATGCTTCTCAAAGTGGTGGTCTTGGTGCGGTACTGATGCAAAGAGGCAAGGTGGTCGCATATGCAGGTCGTCAATTAAAGCCGCATGAGAAAAATTATCGTGTCCATGACTTGGAGTTGTTGGCCGTAGTTTTTGCTTTGAAAATTTGGAGACATTATCTTTTGGGCGAAAAATTTGAATTATTCACAGACCATCAATCTTTGAAATATCTCTTCGATCAAAAGGATTTGAATCTAAGGCAGCAACGGTGGCTAGAATTTCTGGCAGCATACGATCTTGACATCTTATATATGCCGGGAAAAGCCAATGTTGTGGCGGACGCACTCAGTAGAAAGAACGTCATTGTCGCAAGCCTCATCATTACCCCTTCTTTGATTGATAAAATTTCTGCTCTTCAAAAGGAAGATGAGTTTATCCAAAGAATTATTAAGAAAATTCAAGAGGTGAAAAAACGAGCTTCCAAATAGATCGCAAGGGTGTCCTTAGATTACAAGGGCGGATCTGTGTTCCAAATATCCAAGAGCTCATAAGGGAAGTTTTAGATGAGGGTCACAAATCAAAGCTTAGCATCCATCCAGGCGTGAGCAAGATGTATCAAGATCAAAAGCACAAGTTTTGGTGGAGGCCTATGAAAAGGGATATATTCATCTATGTGAGTAGATGTCATACATGCCAACAGGTTAAGAGCGATCAACAAAAGCTTGCGGGATTGTTGCAACCATTGGAGGTCCCAAGTTGGAAGTGGGACCAAATCTCCATGGATTTCATAGATGGTCTGCCCCGTACTAGGAAAGGGAATGACAGCATATGGGTGATCGTGGACCGCTTCACAAAGTCCGCTCATTTCATACCTGTCAAGTCCACTAGAACTGCTCAAGGTCTAGCGCAAATCTATTTCAAAGAAATCGTCAGGCTACATGGGTAATGAAGCTAAATCTTTCCTTTTTATCGTTATCTGAATGAAAATTCTCATTTTTCTTATTGAATATTAAAAGAATAATCTTTGTTTTAAACAGAGTTCCTAGTAGCATTGTTAGCGACTGTGATCCTATGTTTGCTAGCAAATTTTGGGAAGCATTCCAAAACGAGTTGGGAACGAAGTTAAATCACAGTACCGCATATCACCCTCAGACTGATGGCCAAACTGAGAGGGTGAATCGCATTCTGGAGGATCTATTGCGAGCTTGCATACTCGATTTTGGAGGTTCTTGGGAGGATCACTTGCACTTAGTTGAATTCTCATATAATAATAGTTATCAAGCAAGTTTGAAGATGTCCCCATTTGAAGCCTTATATGGTAGGCCATGTAGATCACCAGCATGCTGGTAGAAAAAGGAAATCATCTTATTTTAGGGCCAGACATGGTTCGAGAAGCTTCAGACAAAGTTGATTTTATTAAAAAGCGATTATTGGCCGCCCAAAGTAGACAAAAGAGCTATGCAGATTTAAGAAGAAGAGAATTGGCTTTTGAAGTAGGTGACTATGTCTATTTGAAAGTTGCTCCAATGTGAGGTGTAATCCGTTTTGGAAAGACAGGAAAATTAGCACCTAAATTCATCGGCCGCTTTCCTATTCTTGAGAAGGTTGGTACTCTAGCTTACAGAATTCAGATGCCCGACTGGTTGCCTGGAGTGCACGATGTATTCCATGTATCTCAACTTCGAAGGCATGTCCATGATCTGGATCTGGTTGTGGAGGAAGCTGCACAACAAGATTTGGAGATTACCCCAAGCCTGACAGTGAGAAGGGAGCCTCTGCAAATTATTGGCAAAGAGACTAGAGAGCTGAGAAATAAAAAAAATTAACCTAGTCAAGGTGCAATGGAGCGGTAATCCTAGAGACTGCATTTGGGAAACTAAGGAGAGTATCAAACAGGCCTACCCCAAATGCAGAGTGGATATCTCCGATTAAATTTTGTTTTGAGGTACGCTTAATCATTTCAGCATTCTCCATATTGGTCCTTAATCTTCTATTTTCCTTTTCCTTTTCGAGGACGAAAAGTTCTTAAGCGGGGGAGATTGTAACAACCCAGAATTTGGGGCCAATTTAAAATTTTCATTTTAGATATTTTAAGGGTGATTAATGAATTATTTTAAATAAAAACAACTAGCAACCTATTTTAATTGAATTTGGTATGAATATATTTAATTTAATTATAAAAGGAATTATAAATAGCACGGTAGTTTGAAAAGTCAAAGCTGAACTTTGACTGACTGTATAGGATGCAGGATAAATCGGATTTTGGTGAAACCAAAAATATTTAAATCTGTTAATAAACATCTTTCTAACGAATCTGAAAACTCGAAGTTTCATAGCGGGGATCAAACGTTATGGCCAAATGAATTTTCAGAAAGGTCGCTATAGAAATTATATCGCACTTGAAAATAGACATTTTGCATACGACCTCGAAATTCGACGAAACCACTTTTGTTGGATCCGGAATGTCAAATTATTGCTATATTTCAAATTTCATAATTTTTGAAGTTAATATGTGAGCATGGCAAAGGAAAATGTGTTTTGGTCAATTGTAGTTAAATTGGATCGACCAGAAAATGGCCATTTTTCAAACAGTCTTAGAATTCGACGAAATTAATTTTCCTAGGTCCGCAACGTCAAAACATAGCTAAATATATTTTTCGGGAATTTTTGAAGTTAATTTGTGTCCCTGGTGAATTCATATGTACGGTTAAATTAAATAATTAAATGATTTATAATTAAAATTTAAGAAAAACATATTGTAACAGGCGAATTGGATTACGAAACATGTTCCATTGTGTCCGGGATGGGGGTTATTAGCTGCGGGCGACACTCGTTGGGTTTGATTTGGTGTTCATATTGATAAACATGAATTTTTGAATTAATTAAATAAATTAAATAGGAAAATACGCTATGTATACTGTATAAATACCATCCTATACGAAACCCTATTCCTCATATCTACAGCCGCCGTATTCTTCTAATTCATGGCCACCATAGGTCCATACTTCTCCCTCTAATTTCTCCTCATCTACCACGAATCAGACCCTAGCCTCTATACCACGTCAAAGCGCTCTTTACACCTTCCCATCCATACCGAAATCACCCCAAACCGTGCCCCGTAGCACTCGAACCGACCACCCAAATTCGCTCCAAACGAACCGCCGCCGTGCCACCTGTGCGCCGCCGAGTGGGCCCCAGATCCGGCCGAACACGCGCCCCTCCAAGGCCGGCCAGACCCCACCCTCCGATCACCCTCTTGCTGACTGTGCTGGTCGAAATTTGAAGCCCTAGTTTTGAACAGTTAAAAGAGGGTGCGGCCGATTTTCTGGTATGGAAGAAGAAGGGTGTTAACCTTATTTTATTAATATAATTTAATCTAAAAATGTTTATACCTTAACAAAACATATCTTGTTCGTTCTAACTCAGAATTGGACGATTTCTGAAGCGTTACGATCGTAGAGACGAGATCTACGCTGCTGTCCAGATTAGATCTGATTCTGAACAAGTTGGATTTTGGCCAATTTCTCAAACCAATGTGAGAAATTCTATTCCTTTAATTATATAGTTTAAACTTATTAATTATAATTTTAGTGTTACACATGCGTTGTAATATTTTGTGTTATTCGTGATTTGATGTGGGTTGATGAATTCTCCTATACCGATCTATTGATTGATTGAATTATTTTGATTGTTATACAATAGTTGAAAATAAACATTTCGTGTTTGTTTTGTTGGAAACAATATCTCTTGTTTGTTAAAATAGGATAGTTGAAACCAAATCTATCATATTTGTTATAACAAGATAATTGGAAACAAATATGTCATGTAGTGATTATAAAATTGTTGAAACTAGAAGCAACGAAATAAAATGTCACTTTTGATGTGTTAGAATTACCACATACAAAATACCCTTTTTATATGACATTAGAATTCATGAAAAAATTGTTAACATATAAAATGTTAAAGTGAATAGGAATAACATTTTAGTTATAAAATGTTAAAGTGAATAAGAATGATATTTTAATTATACAATGTTAAAGTAAAGAAAAAAAATATTTTAATTATAAAATGTTAAGGTGATTAAAAATAACATTTTTGCTTAGAAATGTTTGTTCAGAATAAAAATAACATTTTTCTTAGAAACGTTTATTGAGGTCAAAAACAACCTTTTGTTTAAAATTGTTTATTTAAATTAAATATTCCATTTTCAATAGAAATGTATATTTAGATTAAACTTGTCTTAATGATTAGAAAAGAATTGTCAATAAAAAATTATATTTTTATTGAAATATGAACCATTAGAAAAAGAGTAGACAATAAGGATTTCATTTTCATTGTAATGAGAATCATTTTTGAAAACAAAATAGAATAAACAAAAATATCGTTTTTGTTAAATGGAAATTGTTAACAAATAAAATTATCATTTTTATTTGTTAAGTTAAATTAGAAATTGTAAACAAATAAATCATTCTTTTATTTGTTATGTAGAATACATAGAAATTGTATTAAAATAAAATATTCTTTATTTGTCGTGGGAATGACATTAACATTGATTTTTGTTAAAAAGAGAGGAATGGCATTAACATTGATTTTAGTTGAAATAATAAGAATTACATTTTTCACTGTCTTAGTTGAAATCATTACAAGACATTATTTTGGTTAGTGAATAAAAAGAGGACAAACTTGAAAAGTAATCATTTTATTTACATTTACATTCATTTGTAGAATCAAAAGAACAGCTTTATTTACATTTCTCTTTGTAAATAAAAAGACCAAAATTGGATGGCATATTTTATTCACATTTATTATGTGAATAAATTGAACAATTTTAGCGATAAAACTTTATTTGCATTTTCTATGTAAATAGAATGAACATATTAATAATGGAAACTTTATTTATATTTTCTATGTAAATAAAATGAACGTATTTATAGCGCCAACCTTTATTTACACTTTCTTATGTAAATAAGAAGAATAACTTAGCGAGGACATTTATGTACACTTTCTCATGTATAGGAAAAATAAAAAGTTGAATTTAAAATTGACATTATTTTCACACCGTTACGTGATAATCTAGAAATGAACATTTTTGCACCGTTATGTGTTAATAATAAAATGAACATTTTCACCTACAAGTTTGTTAGAAGAAAAGTCTACATTTTCTTAATGTAAATAAGAATTAGAAAAGTACGTTTTATGCAATTAAGATTAAAAGAAATTAAGATTAAAAGAAAGAGAAAGAGAATTACATTTTCATGTAATCAAGATTTAGAAAAGAGAGAATTACATTTTTAATGTAATTATAAGGTAAGGATTCATCATCGTAATGGAAATTATATTTTTAATGTAATTAAAAAGAGAAATTTGACAATGGAATCAAAATCACCTTTTTATGTAATTTAAAAAGGAAAGAAATTTTCACCGTAATGCTAATCACATTTTTATGTTAACATTAGAAAAGAAACATTTTATGTATAAAAATGTTTGCATAATAAAATCTCATTTTTATGTCAGTATATACAGGAACATTTTCTTATATAAGATGTTAGCATTAGAAAAGATCATTTTTATTATATAAAATGTTAGCATAAGAAAGTAACATTTTTATTCTATAAAATGTTGCATTTAAAAATTATCATTTCTAGTCAAAAAGTAGATTTTGCATTGTAATTTAAAATTACATTTTTATAATGTAAATAAGAATGAGAATTTGCATGTAGAATTAAAATTACATTTTTCATATGTAATTAAAGTTAAGGTTTTGCATGTAGTTAAAACTACATTTTATATGTAAATAACAAGTAGGATTTTGCAATGAATTAAAATTTACATTTTTTTTATAATGTAATATAAAGTAGGATTAACATATAATATAAAGTAGGAATTTACATGATAATGGAATTTACATTTTTATAATGTAAAATAAAGCAGGAACTTGCATTGGAATTAGATTTACATTTTTATATGTAAATTAAGAATAAGAATGAAATTTACATCTTTAAATGTAAATAAAAGAATAAAGGATGAGATTTACATTTCTAAGTGAACTAAAATTGAACGGAGGTCAGTAGCCGTTTAGCTCGTTGATAAATCGAACGACGATATTATGGTTGAACGATTATATTTATATATATATATTTATATATATAAATATAATTAAAATTAATTGAATCGAGCGCGGTAGTTCGCGTTTTGAAATCGTACCTTTAAACGACTATACAAGAAGATCCGATAGTCGGATTTTCTTGACACTGAAACCGTTAGGACCGCCTTGGAAAAATCTTTCCAACGATATATATTACGTTAAGATCCAACGGTTAGATTCTGGGAAATGTGAAAATCAAAAATTGGTTGAAAGCAGAGCCATAGTCGCCCATTGACTCGAGGCGTCATTATATAAAATTTAATTATTTTAAATAATTAAAATAGGAAGTAATCGTTATAAAATAATATTAACGAATAGGAAGGATTTTAAATATGTATATATATACAAGAATTATTTGGAAAGTCCGAGTTTCTCTCATTCCAAATAATCAAACGACGCTAAGAATCGAAGTATGAAGACGGCATATGAAGACCGTGAACCTTCCATCGAGAGGACAACGATCGAGGCCCTGATTTTATTTGCTCCCAAATCAAGGGTCATGGTCATAGCCCAAACGAACATTTTGATTTCACGGGTTTGGTTTTTGCTCAGGCCCAGAGCATAAGCTAATAAATGGATTGTGTATCTGACATCGTACTCCATTAAATATCATGTTATTAATTTTCTGTCGAATGTATGAATGTTTGGTGGCGGAGAATTTGTTCTCTTGCTTAACACCCTTTCATATACTTCAAAGAGGATTGGTAGTGCGATATGGAGTGACAGTGTGGCATACTAAGATGCAACGATCAAGGTATCTTGTTGAAAAGCAGAACCTTGTGGAGATGATCAAAGCACAGCTTGGATAAGCATAACTTTATGTATTACGTAGCTTCATGAACCCTACAAACAGGTGGAGTCTAAAACGGGAGAAGGGAACGTAGGGAGAGCAGCACGTTTCTTTCTAGTTAGAAGTAGTGTCAGTGCTTAAACTGGCTGATATTTTACTTATGTGGATGATGGAATGAGGCGCCTCGGATGATTGGTCCTATAGGATCAGGAAACGTGTGTTCAGGAATAACTAATCCACGAAGCTGTATGTGTGGACCGGCCCTGCAGCTATCCAAGGGTTCACTGCGGGGGATCCTGAGACATTAGCTAGAGTGTCTCGAATCGATAAGGAGCTCCTCCGTAGCCTTGACTCATGATGGAAACCACATTCCAAATACGATCCTACGAATTTGATTGTATTACTAGTACGGAGGCATAGTATATGGTAGCTATGCTTCCTAGGATCGATACATTTATTTTGAAATGTTTTTTATATATATACACTAATAATAATATTAGATTCGTATTTACCATATATAGCATGTTTAATCACCATAAGGTAAAACCCTATCATCTGGTTTGTGTTGCATTGTGTGATGGGACTTGGGTCTTATGGTGATTCCATTTTTCTCAAAAGCATAGCGTTGTTTTACAATTCACTTATTGTTTATTCTGTTACTTTAAATTATGCACGGCAATCCATTGGGGTAAACCCGTTCCGCGTTAGCGGCGTGGTCCTTGGATTTGCCTTATTACTAGTAGTTAAATTAGTTAAGAATTCTCACACCAGTCCCCTAACTGACCTATAGTTTGTTTCCACCATTGCAAACTCGGGTGCCCTCTTTTCCACACGGGCTGCCAAGTGACAAGTTTGGCTTTCTTTGGAGTTGCTGTCTTTGGAGCTTTCTTGGTGTTTCTTATTTGGAGGTGCTTATGTTGGACCATGAAGACTATCTATCATTTATCTTTTGTTACATTTATCTTCAGTCATACAGACTTATTTTATTTTCAGTTGTTCTAGTTTGAAATTGGAACTTATTTCCTCTGCTAAAAACTTGATGTAATAATTTAAAACTCTGTGACTGTGGGATTCTGTGGTTGATGACATTCATATTCCGCTGCTATGATGTTGTTATTCTATAGTTTTTCTATGCTATGTTGTATCTGTGATCTATATTGTTATATTTATGTTGTATTCCAAATGATTATTCCTTATTTTCATTCCGTGGAAGTTTGGGGTCATCATAGACAGCCTTACCGTATACACTGTAATGTTGGACAGATTCAGCTAAGTGCGATGGCCGAAGTATAAGGAGCTACCCTACACTAGTTTCTTCTAATATTCTAATCTTCTAATCAAATATATTTGTATCCCATCTACTAACCAGTGATGATAAGAGCACACACTTATAATAAATTTTGGATTAACTACAGTTAATTATTTCATTAGAAACATTAACCATTATATTACAATCCCCTTGAAAACATTTGCAATGACAGGTTTCCAACCCTTATAAAACGACAATAATACATCTACGATATTCACATGTTGAATAATCAATAGACGGAAAGACAGATAGTTAAGGGAAAAGAAAGAAATATGAATAGAATGTCACAACACAACAAATAATATATAATATACAACAATATTTACACAAAAGAAAACTGAGATTTTATGTAGACCTATACAGTTAAAGCGCTTAACACATTCAATGCAGCAAATGTGTGAAAAGTTGTAGTGGGGATAAATCGAGGAGATACCAGGATATAGCGGATGACTCTTAAATATTATATATAACTCATTTTTTAATGATTTAAAAAATATGTAAACGATAATCAAAATGAAAAATTAATATTCAAATTAATTATATGTAGTACACTCTTAATTTTAAATTAAAACATGTGTAAATATATGTAAATAAACATAAATTTTTATTCAAGTTAATGAAATTTAATATAATATTAGAGTAATTTTATTTCTAAAATTACATGTTAAGAAATTCATTTAAATAAACTAATTTAGTTATTTTTATAATGCATAATTATCAATTTTTCATTCATTTCTTCTATAGAAAATATAGCAGAAATGACATAGTATAGCGGTAATAAAGGGATATATATGAAATTGCCAAATACAGAGGGGTTTAAAGAAGAATTACTATTTTTGAAAATCTAGAGGTAGAAATCTGCTACAAGATATAGCGGGATTATAGTAAGGTATTAACTACATAGATATAAACACATCAACGTATAACTTACAAATAAAGTCTGCATAGTTATTACATCTTTTCCCTATAAACATAAAAATCTCACTCAATGGCGTACCCAGGGAATAAAACAAAATACGAGAATACGCCTCGAATCTCCAACTCTTTCTTAAAGCTCTAAAGAAATCCAAACCTAATCTAAAAATATGCTTGGTCTGACTCGAGCATTATCGCAAACGAATGCCCAAGTCAGTTTCGTAAACTAGCATGAGAAAACTCAAGTGACTAAAAATTGATTTCCTTTAAACCGGATTCGATAGATGGTTGTTAACAATCAATTGACCCAGAACAATTACATACAATTTCCCAAAGAAATTACTAAGCCTAATATGATTGATTTCTTATCGATTTAGTCTCTTCAATTATCTCCTCTCAAAATAGTTAATACACTTAAGCCTCAAATATAAGTGTACACTAACAACCACTTAAGAAAGGTCCTCGTCTAAATCATATAAAATGGGTTAAAAAATGGTATTTGAAAACATCGACAAGTAAAAACCCAAACCACTTGTTTACAAACCTGTCGTTCTTAAGTCCATACATTTTCTTTATGGAATTAAATTTAATACCAAAATATCAATCTTGATATCAAACTAATATTATATATGAGATAATGATGGAGTCGTTCAAGTTAAGGTATTATTACCTCTCTTACCTTGAATGACAACATTCTTATCTACAAGATAGATAAAAGCTCTCTGTCTTAAACCTAGGTATTAAATAAATGATTTTTACAAATTCTTTATATGCAATTCCTTTTCATTTAGGTTTTATAAACTATTTGATTTCTCAAAGCTCGTTTTAATTATAAAACTACTTTAGTTAATATATTTATTGAGTAAATCTCTTCTATATAACCCAAAATCCTTTGCTTATAATAGTTACTAAGTTAATTAGAATAACTGATATGTCATTAGTAAATAATTAATTTACTCATACCTAATTTATAAAATGATTAAACCAGTTTAACCATCCTTTATAAATGACTAATCAATTTAAAATTCTATTAACAAAGAAATTAATTATCTAATTATACCTTGTCAAATTGATAATTTATCTCATTTTTTTGGCAAAGCAATAAATTATCTCAATTAATTTTATATAAAAATATTTATAAACTTCCAAACCATCGTTAATTACAAAATTAATAAACATAAGTTAGTTTGAAATACCAGAGTAATTATCTAAATCATTATTAATTAAAATAATAATTAACCTTTAAACATTTTTTTAATAACTATTCATTTCTAAAGCAGTTCTTCTAAGTTGTTGTTAATTATATAATAATTTACTTCTAAATCATTATTAATTAAATAATAATTAACTTCTAAATATTTGTTAATTAAATAATAATTAACTTCTAACATTTGTTAATTATTAATAATTAACTTCAAAACCGAAATAAAATTGTACTTCTGGGGTTCTTCCAGATCGAAATGGCGACAGATCTTATCATCTTGCGCCTACACTTCTCCCTCTTTGATTAGTCCTTTCTACAATCGCTGTCCTTTCGCCTCTTTCCTCTTTACCTCTGCAATCAGCATGGCCAAGAACAATAAAAACACACCGCGTCTCCAAGCATCAAAGTCTAGTTCGCCGTCTTCAACAACCTGATCTAGGCAGAGATATTCTTCTTCATCGCAGTAAATTGCTTTACCTGTCACCATTACAGATTGCTCCTCTGAGTCTCTAAACTCAGTCTCGATTCCAGTCAACCCTATATTGGTTTACAAATTACAGAAATTCCTTCAACCCCTCTTGCTGATACTGTAAGCACGCCTACACATGCTGTTCCATCATTGGTAAACCCTCTACTCAATGCTGCTGCTTCTAAGTGGCTAATCCTAGGTAATGATCAAAATTCTCTAGTAATGGTGATAATGCCGAGCCAATAATGGTGAGTGACACTGCCGAGACAATGGTAATTTCTCGTATACGTAGTGATAAAGTAGTAAACAATAATAATAGTGTGCTGCTATTCACACCCCAATTTCCTCTTCTGGCCACCAAAACCAAAGGCCACCATAAAGAATATCATTTTCCTCTCAGCTGCCGTACGTTAAAAATATTAATATGAACAGGCACCCCACTACGGAACGAAAGCTTCGGTTTCTTCCTGCCGAATTTACAATCATATTTCGGTTAGTAGTAGCCGTACGGTTGCTTCCTGCCGAATTCATATTGTTAATTCGGTTGATTATGGCCGAATGAAGAAAAATGATGTGGTGGCCAGAAGTGTAAAAAATATAATCAAGTTTATTAAATTTTGTGTGGTGGTCAGAAGAGGAAATTGGGGTGTGAATAGCAGCACACTAATAATAATAATATGGATGTGAATGTGATTGCTGGATTGAGAATGCCTGGCCCTCATGGCAATCATGATGGTAAAAGTATTCAACGCACATCAACTGATCGGGATAATGTCACAATAGATGTTGCGCTGCAAACTATTAGTACAAATGCCCATAGTTATGAAAACCGAACTAGGCCTTTGTTAAACCGTGAAAAACAGTGGGCCTTCAAGCATTACGGCCCGGAATGAAATTGGACCGTGCTTATGCACAGACCGAATTCAAACCTTGAAAACCGTCCAAAAACCGCCGGTTCAACACACAATTCATCGAAAAACCGCCAGTTCAATAGACAACAACCCACTCATCATTAAATTTTTTGGTTAAGCACGTTTCGCAGGTCCATTTACGGACCCATGTGCAGCCTGAAAGCTACGGTTAACAAAAGGAGATGTGACCTGATTATAAAGGCGAATGGGAAAATGTATTTGCATGGACCTGGCGATGTGGGATATATCCATGCATTTGAAATACATATGTTGGTTTGACAACGGCTGAATTCTCTGGTAGAACTTACTGAAGCACATCATTGTTTCAAACGCTAAAATAATGCTTTTTTGAATAGTAGCTTATATGCTGCTAACTAGAATGTATATACTTTCATCAAAACTGATCTACGAATGACATATATATACTAGTAGTATATATTTTAGAGAATAAAGATGTTCAAATTCGGTCAACAAGTATGAATACTTGCAGCATACTTATTCCTTTTTGGTATTCATACTTGCTTAACTGCTTGTATTTATTTAACTGTTTATGTAACAGCCAATTTCCTTCTATAATTTAATCTCTTATTTTTAATTTTTTATCAAATGTAACATGCACAGTTCTGATGGTCCGACCGATCGGACCTTGAAAACCTTACATCTTGGGACATCAGGGTTCGATTGACGGTCCGGTGATGATAACATTCCAAATGCCTATGTGGGTGCTGGAGTCACTAAGCCTAAATGGTCCTCATTATTTAACACATTGCCCAACATAGCGAGGGAATTTACTCTGGTCGATTACACCATCCAAAACTCTGACCTTGGATCGATCCCTCCAGCTGAAATACATGACATTGCTGATATATTTTGAAAAGAATAGTTAGTTGGATTCTTCCTTTACTCTATGCCTTTGGGTGTGGATATGAGCATAACTTGTCGTGATTCTTGGAGATTTCGAGTTGGTTTACGCATTACGTATATGGATGGACTGTTTTTGTTGAAATTGCGTCAAAGGAAGAGAGATTGGGAGTGTTGGAAGCATCCCCATCCAAAATTGGTGGAAAGCAATTCATTGTCACTTCTTGAAGCTCTTCAGTAGATCATGTTAGAGAATAAGACTTGTCTATTCCAGTTTTGTCCCAATTTACTCATGTTTTCTCTATCCTTCAACCTTTTCTTAGTCTTAATTGGAAAGCATGTCATATTGGCAAGCTAAAATGTTTTGACGTTAACACTATAGCAAGAAAAACAAATCTACAGTTTGCTCATGCTCTTATTGAGATTACTCTAGATAATCATTTACCCTCTAAGATAAAAGTTCGCATTAACGATCATGATATGTCAGTGGAAGTGAAATACAAGTGAAAGTCAGATATATATGCAAAATGCAAGTCTTTTAGTCTTGTTACTAAGACTTGTATTTTAGTTGATCCACGACGTGAAAATTCTACTTCCAAGACCCCGAGCCAGGATTTTGGTTCCCAAGCCCGTACTTATCCCTAAGCCCCCTCCGGCCCTCATGGCTAGTGATCCGAGACCCATTCCGAGTGCTTTGGATGGAGAGTTAGTTGCGGATAAGCCAGATTTTTTATGGAATGATGGAGAACATGTTTGGAAACATATGGACTCGGAGATGCCCATGGCATTAGATAACACACATTACAAATTTGTTAGTGAGGACAAAGAGTGTAGAAAGCTACATTACTGCCGAATTGGAGATAATTTACAGCTATGGAAAGAAGGTCGAAATGGAAAAAATAATGAGATATTAATGAAGGATATCCTAGGATTAGAAGTATGTAAATGATAAGGATTCAACAAATTATGTGATGGGCCTAACTCGTTGGTTGGATGCGTTTGTCAAGTATGTGACGCCTTCTACTTCTGTTTTAGGCGCTATAGCACCAGATGTAGTGGATCCTTAGTATTCACCATACTTAGTAGTAGGAGCACTCTGTTTCTTTCCTATTTGTATTTTTCAGTGTCCTAGCACTTCAAACTAAGTTCTGTTTGCTGTACACATTAAACTCAGCAAAGTTGTTTTGCGCATGTGCAGAACACCTGTTTTTACCTATATGTATATACATAGTGTATGGTCACTTTAAAAACCGGCTGGCTTTGCCAACTAATTAACTTCCAAACATTGTTAATAAATAACAACTAACTTTTAAACATTTGTTAATTAAATAATAATTAACTTCTAAATATTTATAATTAAATAATAATTAACTTCTAAATATTTTCTAACTAAAAATAATTAACCTTCAAATCATTGTTAATTAAATTAACAATTAAAAACGTTTCAACAAATTGGTAATATGTTCAATTTATAATTAATACTCAAAATTGATTTCATAATCTAAAACTTATCTCACTCTCGGAAAGAGGCTTAGCAATCCAAGTGATAGTTAAACAAGCCACCATTAAATTTAATAATGACATTTATGTCATCACATACATATTTACATATTTAACAAACACATAAATAATTTATACTATCAATTGATAGTTAGCAATCGATATAATCAATTGGCAGTACTTGTCCAATTTTTAACAAGATCGTCGAACATTGATTTATTCTACTAACTAAACCTTCAATAAAATGAGTTCACTTGATTATTGCGGAATCAGGTTTTATTCCCGCTAGTTGGTATCTGGGATCTTTTATAATTATGAATCGACGTAATTATTTGATTTTCCTTTAAAATTTCAAATAAATTTCACTTCGACAATTGTGAATTTTTACCATGAAGTTCTGATCTTCTGGGCGATATAAATAAAATGTCGAGATCCGTACGTCAAATGAATAAGAAATGAAAGTGCTATTCACTTTCAAAATTTTGGAAAATTTTAATTAAACTTAACCTTAAATTTGAATTTAATACTAAAGCAAGCGGGCTTGAATCCAGTTTGATAGCACAAACAAAACCAACACCTTTCTCTTCTTTTATTACTCCTAGTTTACCAACTTCGCTTTCTTCTAAGCTCATACACTTATATATAGTGTGCTGCTAAAAGCATCCTGAAATGTACTTCCTAACATCATAACTAAACACCACCATCCTTCCTATACACATATGCCTCTAGCCGCCACGAAATAAAAAATAGGCATCCAACCCTAAATTATTCCCGCTATTCCTTCATTCGATGCAATTTTCTTCTGCATTATCGTTCTTGAATTCAGCATACTCAATGCCTTCTATTACTCACAACAACAAAAATTAAATCCATAACAATAATTTTAATTTTTAAAAATCAAAAGAAACATAGACAATAGCATTAGAAACCATACAAAAATAATTTAAGATAAATAACCCCATCTTTTTCATTAGAGCAGTGGCTATTCACGAAATCTTCATTCGTGTATAAGTTTTCGCCCTTCATTGCTAAGAAATTCAACAGTAATGATTACTAAAATAATTTTTCCTCAAATTACAATAAAATTGAGAATTAGCATTTAAGAGGAATGAATTGGGGAAGAAGTAGATGGTGGATCATGTTAGGAAGCAAATCAGGTCGACGTTTATATTTGATCGATCGGGATAAGATGATAAAAAGAAATAGGGTTTACGTTTGAACTAATGGCGGATGATGGAATACGTTCGGTGATTAGCGATTGAGTTGAGGAATAAAACTGGTGTTATGAAGTACATTAATTTAATTAAGAGTGATTAAATTAAGCATGGTGTTAGGAAGCACATTTCAGGGTGCTTTTAGCAGCACACTATATATATTTCAAAAGTATACCTTTATTATTTTTAATATTAAATATTACTAAAAAAAAGGGGCTAGATCCCAATTTGTAAAACCGACCATTCTCCTTAACACTTCCAGGCATAAAACTACAACTTTATTCATTCCAGGAAATTGAATTCTCGTCTATCACTCTATAATTTCTTCTTCTCCAAACAAAGCTAGTGCACCAACCTCATATGCACATGCACATGATTGGCACCTCTATCTGGTCCTCTGATTGTCAATCCAAGCAATGCACCTTATGCCCTTAGACTATGCCGACTCTCTCATCGCGTCACCACAGCCTTAGATCATACGAGGCCATTATTAACCTTTCGAGCATGAAAATCCACATGCCCATCAAAGTAAATCACCTCGCCACCCCTTTCCTCGATGAATTGTAGTCTTACACTACCTCCATCAGTATCATCTCTCACCGTTGCAACTTCCGACACACCTTCACCAACTTCGATGCCGCCAACCACCTCCTTTCCCTCCTTTTTTTTGAAATTGGAATAATTTTTATTGCTAAACATAAGTTGAGCTAT
Organism: Allium sativum; assembly: GCA_030737875.1. Lineage (NCBI taxonomy): Eukaryota > Viridiplantae > Streptophyta > Magnoliopsida > Asparagales > Amaryllidaceae > Allium > Allium sativum. The sequence continues at coordinate 704,077,744 of CM060922.1, read as the reverse complement.
GCAGCCCATGATACATCCCATTTATAACATAGGGGTATGAAATATAACATAGTACATCCAAAATCTCGCTTTATCCCTTTCAACCGAAAAGTCATAACCTCGAATTTAGAACTGGGGTTCAGAATCATGGCGACTTTCAATTAACTCAGGGAATTTCTCTGATCTCTCCCTTCCGGTTCCACCTCTTCAATAGCGATAATTCTTGTTACCCAGCACTAGCGAGTATCTTCTTCTTAATTCGACCAATTATGATAGCAACATCTCTGTTGATTATATTGGAAATGGATAACATGTCTCTCTATATTTTCTTTAAAGCACGAGAATTGTGTTCTGTGCATGTCTTCCACACTGTGGATGTGAGGCAAATCTTGCCAACCTCTACCACCAACTTCGACATGTGTCCCCCATCGTTCAATTATTGAATTTCTTCCTCCAAAATTACAATATTGTCAGTTTTAAAGCACTTTAGCTTCTGAATCGCCTAGATTCGTTTGTTGAACTTGCATTTAAAATGAGTGAGCTAGGGTTTATATAGAATTGTGGCATAGCACACACCGGTTATCACTAATAATTCCCGAGTTGTGTAGACGGTCTTCAGTGGGCAGCCGACCAAGAATGGATTTGTAAAGAACATGCGCTATTTTAGAGGGGAATTGATTTAGACAACACGACATTACACCATGGAACCACAGGGTATTCTGTCCTAATATTTTCCCATACTTCCTTGAGTCGAAAATTTCCACTAGACCATAACCATAGGCCCTAGTTCTTTCTGTATAGACTATTTTGTTAGCCAGTTCCTCTTACAGCATTCTAGTCACCAAATTTCTATTATAGTCCCAGGCATTGTCATAAATATTTTTCTCGACCGTCACTTTTAGGGCATCGTTAGCAGAGTAATTTTCCTACCTGAATCTGTCTATTAAGCATTTATTATTAAGCTATGGGTCTCTCCATAGGTCAGTCGTGCTACCATTGGAAATTTCCCTACGGATTATCCTTTTAAGCACATCCCTTTGCTTTAAGCTATTCTTCCATATGATTGAGGATTATTATCAGGCTTCAACATCCAAAAATTACCCTTTATATATCTAGCCCGCACCCACATAGCCCAAATATTGCTTGAGGTTAATAGTCTCCATGACAATTGAAACCCATAGGCCCATTTGAGATCAAATAAATTTTCTGGCCAACTCCTCCTTTATTTCTAGGCCTGTATAACAATTTGTAGCTAACCGTATGTAAACTCCATCTCTATATAAAGTTAGCACATACTGTATTAATTTTGGCTATGGAACAGTCCAATATTTGAAAAATTTATAGCCAAAATTTGACCTTAGATGTAATTACAGTATGAACTAGCTTTACTCTTCCAGCAAAAAATATCAATTTTGACCTCCATCCTTGTAGTTTGTCCCTAATATCTTCAATCAATCTGCTACACTCAGTATCAGTGATGGTGTTGTTTGAAAGGGGAACACCTAAGTACTTAAATTGTAGAGTTCCCTTAGGAACCCTAATAGCATCCAAGTAGTGTCGCAGTATGAACTAGCAGGCCTACCTACGTCTCTATACTAGTACATATGAGCTTAAGGTGGTTGATGGCAGAGGTGGAAGCTTTAAAACAACTAGAAGATCATCAACGTAGATAAGGTGAGTGACTTTGGGCTGATGATTTGTATAGGTTAAATTAAGTTGTCTTGATTGGCTAATTCCATCACGAGGGTAAACCGCTCCATGGCCATACCAAAAAGGTAGGGGGATGAGGGGTCACCTTGTCTTATTCCCCTGGAACTAGTAATGTAGCCCTTAGGAACACCGTTATTCAATATGAAATGCGTAGGGGCGCGTAAACAAAAGCTTATTACGTTAATGAGTTTGGTTAGGACTCCCATAGATCGCAGCATGTGCAAAATGAAGCTTCAATTCACCCTATCATAAGCTTTATGTAGGTTTATTTTAAGACATATCTTATCTGCTCCCTTTCTGTTAAATTCACTAACTAACTTGTGAGCCATTAGAGATTTTTCTGAAATGAACCTTCCCTTTATGAAGGCATTTTGGCATTGTGAGATTAGAGCTGGTAACACTTTATTCAGCCTGTTGCAAATGAACTTTCTAAGAATTTTGCATATTGCATTACAGCAAGTTATTGAACAATAGTCTTCTATTCTAGAAGGGTTAACACTACAAGAAAAGTGGTTATCTACAATACCAAAAGACAATGTTTTCTTCTCCATATTGTAAAAGTCAAACATTAATACGTGGTTTTAAGGTTAAAATGCTAAGAAAAAGTAAAGCGGGAATTTTTTTCACTTCCCTCCACTCCTACTAATTTCAGTTGCGTATCCAAATAAAAATCCCCAAATTTTTAATTACTCAATTAAAAAATTTTCTTTGAATTTTCATTGTCCACCTGCTCTCCGTCTCATTTACAAATCTCCGTTCAATTCGCATTGTAACACCCCATAATTTTAACAACACTAAAGATGATAAATAAAAGGATAATTAAATAAATGTTCGGAATTAAGTGAAATGGACTACGTCATTGCATTCATCTCAGAATTCTGGTCAAAAAAGACAACTGGTTTGCGTAAAACGGACACCGTATGAAGAAGTTATTAAGGTTTGAAGTTTGTATACGCATAAGAAGAATATATATATATACATAATAAGCCCAGAATTCAAAATCAGTTCAAAATAATTCAAAATCGCAGAAAAAGGGGGGAGCGGGAAAAATCTTGCCCAGGGGTTTCGACCCCATCAAGGGGGTGTCGACCCCTGGGTCGACCCCATAAGGGGGGTCGACCCCCTTACGACAAATCTGGGGTCGACCCCCTTACGACAAATCTAAGCAGAATTCTTCTGGCTGAATGTGGACTCCTTTCTTAACTTGGTTCATTGGCTTTAGGCTATAAATAAGACCCCATTTCTCTTGTTTCTCCACACCTAAAACAATGGAGAACTAGATGCTGCCTCTGCCCAGATTAAATCAAGTCTTTTTCAGAAACCAAGTCATTTAAGTTTAGAGATCTGTGATTCAACATTAACAATCCCTTCTATTTTTCTAGATCCAATCACAGCGAGTCTATGTTAATTTTAGATCTAAATAATTAAAAGTTAATCTTGACATGACTATAACTTGGATCTAAGCCTGTGACTAATTGAATCATATCAGATCTGCTATAACCTGTGTATTTATGTTCTTCTGACATGACTATGAACTAGATCTAAGCCTATACCTATTTATCATGTCAGATATGCCATTGTTAGTTGATCCAATTCATTGTTTAGATCTTATCATGTCTGTTTATGATGTCCCTATTGTGTTAGAATCAGGTTTTTTGTCACATGTTCATCATATCTGTTTCTATATGCCTATCTTGTCATTATGCCACTGTATGTTTATGCCTATTTCTGGCATTATATGTCAATCTTGTTAGTATTATCATTTCTGTCCTCTTCCCTTCATCTTTTCCCTTTTATTTTTATAGCCAGGGTACCTTCGAGCCAAGGCATGCCGCTGAAATATGCGAACGCGTTAAAATTGGAAACGAGGGGAAAACGGTAAAATTGGGGCATAACTTATAATTGGAAATTTGGGCATAACTTGAATGAAATGTATGAATATGAATTTGGGGCATATGGTTATTATAAACATAACTTGGGAAAGGGGCGTGAAAACCTATAATGACATAGGAATAATTGGTCAATACCGGAAATGCCTAGAATTACAGTAATTAGAAATTGCAACCGTGCCTAGACACGAGGTTAGATTACACTTGTGGTGGAAGTCTGCCCGGAACCAACCAGCATATCCAGCGACCACAAGTGGTGAATCTAATGTGAGGGGTCTAAGTGCATAAACACGTGATGTGCTAAGACACGTGGTTAAGCCTGACTTGTGGAAGAAATCTGTCCAGAACCGCCTGTCATATCCAGCTTCCACAAGTTGTAGGTTTAATGCGGGAGGTCTAGTACACTATAACCATAAATGAATATGGTAATAAACTTGAATACTTAACCTAATTGAATCCATGGGGATTGTATATGTTAACTTGAGTTAGGGTTAAGCAAAATTGTATGAAACAGTGGGAGGGTTAAGTATATCTTGGGTTGGTGGTTAATATTTATATACAAGCCCACAAACTCAACTTGTGGGGTTATGTAATATTTTACTCAGGTATGGCATAACCTGCGGAAAACCTAGTGGGAATGTAAGCGTAGGGGGAAGCTTGTATAATCTTGTGTGTGTGACCCGTTTCAGTCAGTAACCCATATATAGGTATCAAACGAGTACTCTGAACTAGGTCGGAGTCGGGTCTACTTACTGGGCTGATTGTAAGAGATCCAAACGAAGGAGTGGTGTGGGTGACGCGTTTGGACGGAGTCATGGGCGTGCATGGGTCCGACAGAGAAGGTTTAGACGTCATGACATCAATAGATATGGTTGTGCATATCCTGGAAATGAAGGGTTGCCACTTTAGGAAGTGATACATCCTACTGTGGGGCCAACACAGGGTATCTACGGAGTAGGGAGTCGATCCATTGGGGTAGTAATTAGGGTACATTTAGACTTTGGTATGTTTAGGAGCCCGTTATTATCCTTAGGGGTAACTACGGTATCTTGGGCTGCTTGTTGATTGTATGGGGTTAAACCTCTCACTAGAAGTATGCCTAAGTCTACCATCTTATAGTTGTTAGGATCATGTTTGCGAACAAATTAAACAATTGTAAACAACTGTAAAATTCGTTCGTCTTTCCTAAACAACAAGGATCGTTGTAGAGGGTGTCGAACTCTGGGACCAAATTATATTATTAATAAATCCAATCAAGTTATCCCTAACTTTTGATTGGTTGAAAACAAAAAAAATAGCAGAAATTAAATAAAACAGAGTTTTAACAATAAGTGAAAGCAATTAGGGGATAATGACATAGATCAGATTCATAATCATCAATAGCCAAAAGATTAACCAGATCTAATACATGTTTCTGTCACAAACATGAATCAACGATAATAGGTTTTTAGAAACAAATATGTAAATAACGACAAGCATAGCCTATGCAGGAGCTCAGCTCTACAACCATAGACTATCAGGACAGATTCACTAATTAATTTCTAAAACCCTAAAATTAGATCTAAATCTGATAATTGTTAGACCGAACACGAATATACCCTGTGAAGGAGCATAGCTCTTAAACGACACAGGATATTAAGGTTCAGATCTAACCCTTGGTTCAGATCTAGATCTATATACATGAATTCCTCATCCTTTGGCTATGTGATTCATATCGAATCATATCTATTAGCGTCATCACCCCCTAATCAAAGGGGATTAGCTAGACATAGCTAAAGAAAATGAGAAAAAGAAAATAAATAACATAAACATAAATAAAATAAAATAACAACAGAGAAGAGAAGGAGAAGAGTTTTATTCCAAGCAGAGGATTACAGAATAAAACTAAGTGTGTTTTACAATGAATGAGATAAAGTGTATTTATAGCTGATATGACAAAGGCTGCTTGGAAAATTGCACAATGTGGGACTAAAGAATTAGCCCAAATAACACATAAGCTAGTGTGAACGGGGTTGTAGAGTAAGAGGCCTTGTAAGTGAGCCAGTGTGAACGCGTGCAGTGCATGAATGAGAAGCCTTGCAAAGGAGCTAATGTGAACGCTACATGAGTGAAATGGTCTGCAATTGAGCCAATGTGAACACAATATGAGTCTTTAGTGAGCCAAATCTACCCAACTGAACTCTATTTGCAACTGTTCTTCAAGCTTTAAACTCTTCAAGCTTTAGTAATTTTAACTTCACTCTTTTTCAGCAAATTCTTCATGCTTTATTCATCAAATGCTCTAAACCATGATTCTTGTCATCAATCTGAAAACACAGCTATAAATACACAATATCAATTATTTAAAAGATAAAATAAGATAAATATGCGGATAAAATATACACATTTACGTGTATATCAAATACCCCCACACTTATCTTTTTATTCGTCCTCGAATAAACTAAACTAAGATATGTCACACTTTCGTAGGAATCACAATTGCATTTAGCGTATGGAACAAGCCGTTAAACCTCTGGGTGTCCCCAGTAGGACGAATGTTGTCTCGTGAGGGTTTTCAGCGGATACTACCCACAAAATCCAAAGCGTCTTATGTACGCGGATTAATCAAACAATATATTTAAGGTCTTTCACATTCCAAGGATTTCACCTAACTTCAATAATAACGGTTTAGCCCCAAATTGTCCATCCTATAATTAGTGCAAAAATGAACAAAATTTTTCAAGCTGAATCGTAATTCCTTGATAACACTGTAATTGTCTTGAAGGTTAAGAGCGTGGTGTCAACCAAAGTTCTACACATCGACAATGTGCACCCAATCATTTCTTTATTCCCTTTTTTTTTGAATGATTTTGCACCAATGTAACTGTAATGTATTGGATATGAGTTATGCATAGATGAAGGAAAATTTTGTAAGTTCTAAAAATATTCTAGATAAGAGGGCATGTGTATTAGTTGAACTTCAAATTACAAAAGATAAAGTAATACTAAGGCACCAATGAACATTTTTATTTCCTTCCATCTCCTCTACTACAATCCTCACTTCCAAGTACGGTCGAATGGATGTGGATGGAATGGAAATGGTGCTTCATAGTCAAGAATGATGAAGACTATTTTATTCAGAGAGACTCTCTCTTTATTTCATTTTTTTCTATTCTTTTTTTCTTCTTCTTTTTTTTTCTTTTTCTTTTTCTTTTGCATGATGAATGATGAATGGAGATGGAATGATGACGTACATGATTTCATTTGATTCCTCCTCTACTACCAACACTTCATGAAAGGAAAGTTTTGTGCCCTAGTTACTCTACTTCTATAACCTTAATTCAACACACAAGTCTGGATTGATGTTATACAAAAAGCTGAAAGGAATGATAAGCAAAGTTTCGTAAGATAGATAACCCATATAAAATAAGATGTGGTATATGGTTATCCTACCTTAAAACAAGTACAGAGTGGGTGGTGTAATATTGGTATAAAAAGTGAAGTTTTTGACCTTTAAACAAAGGTTCTTGAGTATACCAATATAAGATAAACTTGTCGAAACATAGATGTAAATCGACTAAAACTTGGGTTTGAATAATGTGGGGTATCGAAGAAGAACGCTACAATGAGTCATTTCTCCTTAACTGGGCCAAGTGGATTTTAGAACTTACGATTTTGAAATTTTGAGTGAAAAGAAAATATTATGCATGAAAACGAACTCAGAAAATCCAATGTAAGTGCAAAATCATTATTATTTGACTTTTTTTTTATTATTTTTACTTGCACGTTCTAACATGTATAACAAAGGTTGACACGCTTACTCCAGAACACAACTAACGTCTGCACAGTCTCAAGCTAGCATCTTAAAAAGACACATTACGATTCAATGAATAAATAATGTTCATTCTCATCACCCAACAATTCAACTTATCAAACAAGAACCAAGGTGTTATTTATGAATTTTAAGTTAATCCTTGTTCAATGAATGACCTACTTCATAAAATTTGATTGCTGATGTAATGTAAACTCCCCCCACACTTGAGTGTGACTGTGTCCTCACAGTCGTTAATCAGACATATCTTAGTGAAAGGAAAAATAAAATAAGAGACTATTTACATATGTATAAAAGAGGGTTAGTGCGTCTTACCGAATGTAATGTGGCTCATGGAGGACCATGAGCTCTTCCTCTTGGTTGGGTATTGGTTCCAAGTAAGGTTTAAGGCGTTGACCATTGACCTTAAAGGATGATCCATCAGTTTGATTCTCAATTTCTACCGCACCATACGGAAAAACAGTCCGTACAGTGTAAGGTCCTGTCCATCTAGATTTTAGCTTACCCGGAAATAGATGCAGTTTTGAGTCATACAACAGAACTTTTTGACCTGGCATGAAAGTTTTACGTAAAATTGATTTATCATGAAAAACTTTTGTTCTGTCCTTGTAAATTCGTTCATTTTCATAGGCATCATTTCGAATTTCATCAAGTTCACTAAGTTGAAGCTTCCTATGTTCTCCTGCTTGCTCTAAATCAAGATTCAAAGTTTTTATTGCCCATAACGCCCTATGTTCTAGTTCAACTGGCAAGTGACATGGCTTACCAAAAATCAACCGATAAGGGGACATACCCAAGTTGGTTTTGAAAGCGGTGCGGTAAGCCCAAAGAGCGTCGGTTAACTTTTGGGACCAATCTTTACGATTTCGATTCACAGTTTTCTCAAGAATTTGTTTAATCTTCCTATTCGATACTTCAACTTGCCCACAAGTTTGAGGATGGTAAGGAGTAGATAACTTGTGGGTTATCGAATACTTTCTCATGAGAGCTTCAAAAGAACGATTACAGAAGTGTGTACCATTATCACTGATTATTGTGCGAGGTGTGCCAAACCTAGAAAAGATGTTTTCTTTCAAGAAGTGCACAACAACCTTGTTATCGTTTGTTTTGCATGGTACAGCTTCGACCCATTTGGAAACATAATCAACAGCTAAGAGAATGTAAAGGTTCCCAAAAGAATTAGGGAAGGGTCCCATGAAGTCTATACCCCACACATCAAAAATTTCGACCTCTAGAATGGGGTTTAGGGGCATCATATTCCGTTTAGAAATTTTCCCTAAGAATTGACATCGATCACAAGTTTTGCAAAATTCGTACGCGTCTTTGAAAAGGGTAGGCCAGTAGAAACCCGATTGGAGAACCTTTTCGGCTGTCTTTTTGGGACCGAAGTGACCACCGCAGCTTGGTCGTGACAGAAAGAGAGGACACTGCGAATTTCAGTGTCGGGAACACACCTTCGGATGATTTGATCAGGACAGTATTTGAAAAGATAAGGGTCGTCCCAGAAAAAATGTTTCACTTGGGAAAAGAATTTGTGTTTATCCTGCTTAGACCAAAAAGAAGGGGTCTGCTTGGTGACTAAGTAGTTGACAATGTCAGCAAACCAAGGATCAGTGGATAGAGAAAATAGCTGTTCATCAGGGAAATTCTCATTGATCGGAAGAGAAGAAGACAAGGCATTTGGAAGACGAGACAAGTGGTCCGCAATAATGTTGTCAGATCCTTTTTTATCCTTAATGGTAAGGTCAAATTCTTGAAGTAGAAGGATCCAACGAATGAGACGAGCCTTAGCATCCTTTTTAGAGAAAAGATACCTAAGTGCGGAATGATCGGTATAAACTGTGATGTGTGAGCCAACTAGATAAGGCCTGAATTTTTCTAAAGCGAAAACGACTGCCAAGAGTTCCTTTTCAGTGGTAGTATAATTGATTTGAGCGTCGTTCAGAGTTTTACTCGCGTAGTAAATGACGTGAAGAATCTTATCGATACGTTGTCCTAAGACAGCGCCAACAGCGAAATTCGAGGCATCACACATGATTTCAAAAGGCAGCTTCCAGTTGGGGGAGCAGATGATCGGGGCAGAGACAAGTTCATTTTTAAGACGCTCAAAAGATGAAATGCAATCAGAATTGAAGTCGAAAGGAACATCCTTACCAAGAAGATTGGTCAAAGGTCGAGTGATTTTGCTAAAATCCTTTATAAAGCGACGGTAAAAACCAGCATGACCTAAAAAGGATCGGATGTCCTTAACTGATTTGGGAATGGGAAGATTTGAAATAACCTCAATTTTGGCTTTGTCTACTTCAATTCCTTTATTAGAAATGACAAGTCCTAGGACAATGCCATGTTTGACCATGAAGTGACACTTTTCCCAATTAAGCGTTAAGTGTTTATCTTTACAGCGATTAAGAACAAGATCGAGATGATGTAAACACTCAGTGTAAGAATCTCAGAAGATAGAAAAATCATCCATGAAAACTTCCAAAAATCGCTCGATCATATCAGAAAAAATGCTAATCATGCACCTCTGAAAGGTTGCAGGTGCATTATAGAGACCAAAAGGCATACGTCGGTACGCAAATGTACCAAATGGACACGTGAAAGTGGTTTTCTCTTGGTCCTCAGGAGCGATAGGGATTTGATTATATCCCGAGTACCCATCAAGGAAACAATAATATTCATGACCAGCTAGTCGTTCTAACATTTGATCGATAAATGGCAGAGGGAAATGATCCTTACGTGTTGCAGCGTTAAGTTTCCTATAGTCAATGCAAACACGCCAACTGGTCTGAGTGCGGGTTGGGATAAGCTCGTTAGCTTCATTTTGGATCAGGGTAATCCCTGATTTCTTAGGTACGACATGAATCGGACTAACCCATTGACTATCGGAAATCGGGTAGATGATTCCATTGTCAAGGCATTTAAGTATTTCAGCACGAACTGCTTCTTTCATGATGGGGTTTAGTTGACGCTGGGGATCCCGAGTGGGTTTGGCATCATCTATAAGGTGGATTCGATGTTGGACAATCGAAGGACTAATCCCCTTAATATCAGCCATAGACCAACCAATTGCTTCCTTATTTTTCTTAAGGATGGGAAGGAGCAATTGTTCCTGCTTTAAAGTAAGGTCAGAAGCGATGATGACAGGAAAAGTTTCATTGTCTCCTAAGTAAGCGTACTTAAGATGACTGGGCAGCACTTTGAGTTCAGATTTTGGGGACGACTCAACCGAAGAAATTGGTTGAGGGATAGACTCATTTGTGAGAGGCTCGACAGGAATCGAATCAGAGACATTTTCGGGAGTATCTTGAAACAAAGTTTCGTAATCTGATTCAATTTCGTTATTCAGATGGTCGAGCTCAGATTCATTATCGTGGACAGCATGGATTTCAGAAAACTGGTCCACATAAGAGTTAGGAGAGTTTTCAGTTCTGAAGATGTTTAGCTCGACAGTCATTTTACCGAAAGAAAGTTTCATAGACCCATTTCTACAGTTGATAAGCGCATTAGAGGTTACTAAGAAGGGTCTTCCTAGAATCAAAGGGATCTGGTTTGCAGGATTGCTAACCTGTTGAGTTTCTAAGACAATGAAATCAACTGGAAAGATGAATTCGCCTATTTTGATCAACACATCCTCGATTTCGCCCACAGGTTTCTTAATTGAACGGTCAGCAAGCTGAAGGGTAACCTTGGTGGGTTTCAGTTCTCCTAGGCCTAATTGACGATAGAAGGAATATGGAAGCAAGTTAACACTAGCACCTAAGTCTAGCAGGCATCTATCGATTTTCTTGTCCCTAATAGTACATGATATTGTGGGGGCAGCCAGGATCTTTGTATTTTACTGGCATTGATTGGGACAAGACTTCGCTTAAAGTTGCCGCCAGAAACACTTTCTTAGGTACATGTGTATGACGTTTTTGAGTGCACATATCTTTTAGAAATTTTGCGTATTGTGGAACTTGTTGTATAATATCTAAAAGAGGAATGTTCACTTTAACTTGCTTAAATATTTCAAGGGTCTTTTCTAGTTGATCCGTCTTTTTCCTAGGTCGGAGTCTATGAGGAAATGGAGCAGACAACTCAGTAGGTTGGGCTACTTGAGTTTGAGGATGGTCCTTGTCAGAAATTGGCTCAATGTTTTGATCAGAGTTGGTCGAATTTTCGATAGGGTTTGGAAGATCGTCCGGTAAAGCATTTGGGTTGACCACATGGTTGTCAATCTTTTTACCGGATCTAAGAGTCGTGACCGCATTCAAGTGACTAACGTTTGAATCTTGAATGATGTGAATTTGGTTAGAGTTAGGATTTTGATGGTTGGGGTTTGGAATGGATTGACTCGGGAAAGTGCCTCTTTCCCGTTCGCTTACAGAAGTAGCTAACTGACTCATTTGCATTTCAAGTTTAGCGATCGATTGACTCGTGTTTTGCATGTGCGAAGTCAATAAATTTTGAAGATTGGTATTTGATTGGAGATTTTGAGTCGTCGCTTTAGTCAATTCTTCGAGAGTTTTCTCCAGTGATGTCAATCGTTTATCGTCTTGGGGAATAAAAGATTGTTGCGCTTGGTTTTGAGAAGGTGGCACAGGATGTTGGAATTGAGTTTGTTGAAAGGGAGGTTTCAAAGGATTATTCGAAAATGATTGAAAAGGAGGTCGAACCGCACTCAAATTTTTGGGTCCAAGAGAAGTTAGGATGGTTTCTCCAACCTGGATTGTACGTTGGGGAGAATGGGTCATTCCTAGCTTTGTTAAATGCGTTGAGTTGTTCCAATGAATGTGGGCATTGATCAGAAATGTGGTTAGGATCGTTACATTTGTAACATGAGGTCTGAGATGCTTGAGCTTGATTTATTTGAGTTGATGAAAGGACATTATCGAATTTGGATATCATCGCGTCTATTTTTGCTTCTAAGGCTACTGATGATCCTACCGAATGAGCGTTAGAACGGGAATAAATCGATTTCTCGTTAGATCTTTCCCATTGAGCTGATTTTTCGGCCAAATTTTCGAGAAATTGCCAAGCGGCATTGTGATCTTGGGCTAAAAAATTTCCTTGGCACATTGATTCGAGCATGGTTCGAGAGTTATTTTCAAGTCCATTGTATAAAATTTGACAAAGAGTCCATTTTTCGAAATTGTGATGTGGACATTTGACTAGAAGCTCTTTAAATCTTTCAAAATATTTTGCAAAGGATTCACCCCCAAATTGACGTAAATTGACGATTTCATTTCGAATTTTGGATGTTTTTTCCAGAGGGTAAAATTTCTTTAGAAAAATGTTTACAAATTCACCCCAAGTTCCAATCGTATTTGAAGGCAAGCTATACAACCATTTCTCAGCATAATCGGTAAGTGCAAATGGAATTAACCTAAGTTTGATTCCATCGTCACTTAATTGTTGAAATTTCATGGTTGCACAAACTTGTTCAAATTTGGTCAAGAAAATATACGGATCATCACATTCTAAATTGCCGAACTTTGGAAGAGTATTTATGTGATTCGAATGAATTTCAAAGTGGTTACTCGTTGGGGCGGGCAATATGATGCAAGAAGGAATAGAAACCCGATCGGGGAAGTATCTATCCATAAGAGATCGAGGGGGATTTTCTTCAGCCATGGTTAAAGGAATGTTTTTTCGAACTAAACGATTATCTGAAGGATCACGAGTCCAATGACGCATGCACTAGCGAGAAGAATAAGGGAAGACGAGAAAAAAAAATTGAGAGATTTTTTTTTAAATGAACCTAATGCAAATTACTTATTTACACTCTCTAGAATTATATAATGACGGTTTGATTTATTTCAACAAAAGATTTCTCAGCCAGTTAACGGACAGGAGTTATCGGTGCACCAGGAATCACCCTAGCAATGCAGCCGAAGGTTTGAGTACCTTCAGAGGAACAACCGATATAATATTTACGAATCACCGTAATATTTATAAACAGTTATTACTCTGCCGTAGTCTAGACACCGAGAAATAATCCGTTAGAACTAAACCAAATTGTCAAAATATAATGAAGTCCTAAGAAAATAAAAACAAAACTAAGATGAATGCAATTTTTTTTTCAGTCACAGAATAAACAATCTCAGAACAGTCAATTGCAGAGATAAATAAAAAAAACAAATTTTTTTTTTACAAGCAAGCCGATGCCCTGCAGAAGATTTTTACAAGCACTGTTTATATTTTTTTTTATTTGCAGCAGCAGTCCCTGTAGAGTTAGAAAATACTCACCTTGATCGGCAGTCCGTCCAGTGCAATTGAGAAGCGCTAGCGCGTTCACACCCCACTTGGTGTTCAACCGCTCGAACCCTGAATTGTCCGCTGCTTTCTGTTGTTGTTTTTCTTTCTATTAATTGTTTTACTGCGCTGCGGCACGGGTTTTCGAAAAATTTAAGGCCTTTTTCAAAATACCACTGTACCCGTTTTCGAAAATTTTTCTCAAACTCTTTTTTTTTGCAAGCAAAAGAACAAAAGAAAAAAAAAACAAAAAAAAATCAGCGAAAGTAATCAAAAGAATTAATTTGAACAAAAACTAGGCATGTACCACAAAAACTCAGCACCAAATCAGAACCTGTACGCTTGCTGAAAATAGCTGAGTCAAAGGCCAACAAAAATCACGAATCAAAGGGTACAATCAGGAAACCCTTAAAACCAGAAACAAATAAAAAAATTCACGAAACAATTCTCACCCTGTTCCTCTTTCCCAAATATATAGAACCCGCTACCACAAAAAAAAATACGACGCAGACTAACAAGAAAACCCGGTCAAAAATAAAATAAATCGCACTTCTTTCTTCTTCTTCTTTTTTCGACGTTCAAATCGGCTTGAAAGTTCTCGAATTGGGTTCGTGAATTACAGATTCTTCAGGTCAGGTTGAATTCAACTTGGTCGCCCCAATTTTTTTTTTGAATCTGGTCTTACTATTGTTATTTGAGTCGGATGTTTGAGGCTGAGGGCGGTTGGGGTATTTGCGGCAGGCTGATGATTGGTTTGAAGAAAGGTGGATGGTGTAGCTGTGTGTGGTTTTTGTGAGGTTTTGGCAATGAAGAGGTCGGAAAATAGATGAAGATGGACGCTTTCAAGTTGTCGGAAAATTGTGTGGTTATGGAAAATTGTGTGGTTATGGAAGGTTGAAACTAGAAGGGTGAATTTGTGTGGTAATGAATATTAGTGAACGGTGGTTGTGTGGTATTGTCTGATCGGATGAGGGGCTGGTATGGTTTGAATTGGTGAACTGCTAAGGTGAAGAGGTGGTTCTGTTCGACAGGCTTGGGCTTGGATATGACAGTAGTAGTGAGAAGCAAGCAGGGAAGGGTGGTGTTGACGCAGGTTGAAGCAGTTTTGATGTCGGCGGTACGTGAAGGGAAGTTTTATGGAGTATGTGTTGAAGTGGACTATTGTGTTGATGAATTTGCTGTGAAAACTTGAGGCAGAGAAAGAAGTCTACGTGGGTATGTGATGGAGGAGTAGAGCAGTGTGAATTGTGAGGATGTTGTCGGTTGTGAGAAAGGTAGTGGCAAAAAAAATTGACAGAATTTGTTTGCTGTGTTGACAGAAAGTGTATGGAGTAGTTTTATGAAGAGGTTGCAGGGTGTTAGGAAGACGTGATGATGTAAAAGAGAGGAAGAAGAAGCACCAGGCAGAAAAACAAAGAAAAGGATTTCTTCTTCTTTTTTCTTTCTTTTTTCTTCGAAATCGGTTTGAATCTGAATTCGATCCACAAATCGGCTTGAAAACCTAGTAAGAAAATTGGGGTTGAATTCGAAGATTGGGTCTGCGATTTGGGATAGGGTACGTATCAGATTTGCTGTTCAAAGTTGTTCCGTGTGGTGTGAAGAGAATGGTTTTATTTGTTGAGGGATTGGAGAGAGAAGTTTATAGAAGGAATTTTTTTTTATTTGTAAGATTTGCAAAAAGGAAATTGTATTGAAGAGGAAAGAAATAAATGGAAAGAAACTGAAGCAAAATCTGGCAAGAATATTTTTTCTTTTATTTGTTAGATTACGGTATCACAGATCACATACCAAATCAACCAATAAGATTTTTTTTTCTATCTATGCTAGAAAACAAAAGGGAACAAAATAAAATAAAAATGTTTTTGTGCTTTTTTTTATTTTTATATATATTTTAAAAAAAAATAACCCGAAGGATCTGCGAATTTAAATTATTTTGGTCCCCGGCAACGGCGCCAAAATTTGTTTGCGAACAAATTAAACAATTGTAAACAACTGTAAAATTCGTTCGTCTTTCCTAAACAACAAGGATCGTTGTAGAGGGTGTCGAACTCTGGGACCAAATTATTTTATTAATAAATCCAATCAAGTTATCCCTAACTTTTGATTGGTTGAAAACAAAGAAAATAGCAGAAATTAAATAAAACAGAGTTTTAACAATAAGTGAAAGCAATTAGGGGATAATGACATAGATCAGATTCATAATCATCAATAGCCAAAAGATTAACCAGATCTAATACATGTTTCTGTCACAAACATGAATCAACGATAATAGGTTTTTAGAAACAAATATGTAAATAACGACAAGCATAGCCTATGCAGGAACTCAGCTGTACAACCACAGACTATCAGGACAGATTCACTAATTAATTTCTAAAACCCTAAAATTAGATCTAAATCTGATAATTGTTAGACCGAACACGAATATACCCTGTGAAGGAGCATAGCTCTTAAACGACACAGGATATTAAGGTTCAGATCTAACCCTTGGTTCAGATCTAGATCTATATACATGAATTCCTCATCCTTTGGCTATGTGATTCATATCGAATCATATCTATTAGCGTCATCACCCCCTAATCAAAGGGGATTAGCTAGACATAGCTAAAGAAAATGAGAAAAATAAAATAAATAACATAAACATAAATAAAATAAAATAACAACAGAGAAGAGAAGGAGAAGAGTTTTATTCCAAGCAGAGGATTACAGAATAAAACTAAGTGTGTTTTACAATGAATGAGATAAAGTGTATTTATAGCTGATATGACAAAGGCTGCTTGGAAAATTGCACAATGTGGGACTAAAGAATTAGCCCAAATAACACATAAGCTAGTGTGAACGGGGTTGTAGATTAAGAGGCCTTGTAAGTGAGCCAGTGTGAACGCGTGCAGTGCATGAATGAGAAGCCTTGCAAAGGAGCTAATGTGAACGCTACATGAGTGAAATGGTCTGCAATTGAGCCAATGTGAACACAATATGAGTCTTTAGTGAGCCAAATCTACCCAACTGAACTCTATTTGCAACCGTTCTTCAAGCTTTAAACTCTTCAAGCTTTAGTAATTTTAACTTCACTCTTTTTCAGCAAATTCTTCATGCTTTATTCATCAAATGCTCTAAACCATGATTCTTGTCATCAATCTGAAAACACAGCTATAAATACACAATATCAATTATTTAAAAGATAAAATAAGATAAATATGCGGATAAAATATACACATTTACGTGTATATCAGATCATCACATCTTGGTTATACCGGTAGTGGTGCAGAGAGAAAGAGAAAGTACTAGAGAAGCGCAATATACTCTATCATGTTTGTCCTGTTTACCTTGTCATACCTGCCTTTTTATGATGTTATCTCTCTTATCCACTTTATATGCCTGTCATGATACTTTTACTTATTTACATGCTAAAAGTAACTAGACTCGCCGGACTTTATGTCTGACCTATTTTGTTTCCTCTTCTTTCTATTCCGTTCCCCCCTCAAGTTCTCAGGGTGGGAATGCTCAAGCTTGATCAGGACACTGCATTCATTTTGCTTGGAGCTGTTCTAGATGTACGACTTGATTTCATATCTCTCAACTATGACTATGTTTTAGGGATTATGCTTCTTTTATTATTGTACTCTAATGTTTTAAGTACAAGTCATAATTTAGGTTAGTTTTATATCGATTAAGAACAGTCGAAGGTATAAGTTGTTAATTCCTCTAACATTCGGTAAAAATGAATTTAGGTTAGTTTTATATCGATTACGAACATTCGAAGGTATATCAGTTCATCGAAGGGCTGCAGACGCCTAAAGCCCCACACGAAAAGAATATGAAGGTAATTCAAAATGGCGCAACCTGTGGGATTAATCCAGAAGGGGGGTAATACTCATTTCTTGGAGGACCATCCATAAAAATGGGTTAAAGGAAGGCACTGGATCACTGGAGCATATGAATCGATGATAAGTTATAAAGCCAGGCGACGGCCTATGAACGAACTCAATTCCCAGCAACGATTTTACTTTATCCTCTAAAACGTTGAATTGTAAACAAATACTCTTAAGCATCTTCGCGATGACCACCATGGTGAATATCTTCGGTGGATTAGGAATAACCCTCAGAGGAGAGCATGGAAGATCAATGATTGGATCAGTAAAAATTATAACTTGTTGTTATGAAGTGCGAGCTGGAGTTCCGACTAGGGCAGAAGGCAAATGCAAAAATGTGGAATACTTGGCTTCAAAATGAGAAGACCTTGCTTCACTGGATGTGAATCATGGCAAGCATTGAGATGTCATTCTACACAATAAAATTGTGTTCAAGGTGGTGGGATACGCCTTTATTCCAAAGTACTTACTAGAACTATAAATGTATGTAATTAAAAGAAAACCAACGCATGTTGGTTGACTGAATTCCAAAAGCTAACCGGGACAAGTGTAATATGCTATCTAAAATGAGTTAAGTCTAACTATGACTGGACCATCTTGTGCAGATAAATCACTTTTACAAAAAAATATCTACACCATCTTCTTTTCTCTTGCGAACTTAACCGATATTAACTAAAGAATCGATAAAGGATTTGCCGCTTGAAGTGCTAAGGAAGCGACTTTTTAAGGATCATTGAACATGTAAATGCGATGTCAAGAATCAATCAAGCAGTCATTATGCTCAAACTTGATCATGTTCTGTTAATAATCCATACTTAGTTGAATTTATGCTCTATTTCAAGTACGTCGATCCCTTATTTAGGAAAATAAATCGTGGGCAAACAAGGCATCAATTAAGTTTAAATGTACATTTGGGTTCTAAAAGTCATATGTGGGCAGTTATGCACTTATTTTGAGCTCAAAGGATGTTATATCCACTAAATATTCCTATTTCAAGTTCATATTCCCTGCTCATTCTTAAAAATCGTATGCGTTCGATAAGAGGTAAACTTGAGTTTGATTTCAATTGTGATCCACGAGTTTTAGTCCAAAATCAATCATTTCAATTCCAAGAAAATTCAACCTAGTCCAAGTGTCGTCAAACTCTGCGATGTCAAGTCCAACCCACGAGCATGCCATATTCCCAAGTCCTTTGTGTTGTTCGAACCATTGAATCTATTATCAATAAAGTGAATTAAGGTTTTCAAATAAGCAGTGACGACTAGAGGTGATCGACGACCTAGGGTTTTTTTAGAGGTCAAAATGATGGCCTAAGTATTGGTCAAAGAATGGATCGACGGAATAGGGTTTCAAAGTGGTGAAATTTGGTCCTGATCTAAACTAGTTGGCTCTGAGGTGTGGCGAGCTGATCTAGGACACGACAACAACAAAAAATGTCAATAATAGTTGGAGCTGATCAAGAGTGGAGTAATTAGGACTATGGAGTTATAAGGGATCGGTTCTCCTTATGAGGATATGCAAATATAGAAAATGAGGAGAGTTGGCCAAAATTATGAAAGAAAGAGGAAAGTCTAAAAGTTCTCTAATACCCAGAACGATACCAACCCGAATCTTATAGGTTGGTACAAATCCGTATTAACAAAGCGGATTGACATCGAATTTCACTTGTTCCATCCCAAAGCATCCTGAAAAATTTAAAGCAAAAAATCTCAGAATTGTCAGCCATGGTAGTGACTTGATCTGGAAATTCAAACATACAACTAGCAAGTCAAATGAAATTTATTAGAAAATGATCCTATGTAATCAAGCAGACCAATAAAGTTAGCAACTCAAAGGCGGTCTATTCTAGAGCACGTCTTATTTCAATGAAGACATACTTTATGGGAAATTGTTAACCTTGTTCTTAGCTGAACAGTAGTCTAAAAGCGTTAAAACATCAAGAAAAGTAAGAATTGCTCGAAACCTTGTTAGAACACTGACAAGAAAAGAGTTCTAAGAAAATCACATGAAAATACGCCAAGGGTGCAGATCGATCCCAACTCCATCCCTATGGGTCGTTACTGACCAAAAATATATTAGGCGTGACCTATATCATAGCCCACTCCATCATGACCCTTATCACTGTATTAGTCTTTCTTCCAAGTTTGGAAGCAATCCAGTACATTAACCTTAATTTATTGATGGATCGTCTTATTAAGAATGCAATCCAAGTCAAATTGAGTATGGAAATACTATTAAGCAAAGTCCAAAAGCTATGAAACTTTGCAAGAAACATCATAAGAGATCAAGAATAGTAACTAAAAAGGTATAAGCACTGTAAGACTTTTACAATTTGGTCAGTATCGATCCGAACCATTCGAATCAGCATCAACCTAAATCCATGAGTCGTAAGGGGTTGAGACTCTGGACTTGACATATTGGCTCCAGCACGAGTCCCTCGGTGTAACAGCCTAGCCCAACTCATCTTTTAAACTCTTATAAATATTAGTACACCAACAACATTAAGAGTGTTCGAATTCTACCTTCCTACATGTTGTTGGAATAATTCTTCTACCTCTTCCTACCACAAAATTGTCATCAAAGAGGCTATAATGAAGTATTTCGATTAGCTTTATAATAATGGTTTACATTTTTCCATCTTATTGTACTCAAAAAACTTTTGATTGACAGAAGAGAATAAAATCAAACTTATACAGTGGATATAGGCTTAACTAACAGCCAAATCACTACGAACATGTGTCTTCTATCTCTTTCTCTCTTTCTTTTCCATTTATTTTGTTTATCTACTAATGGATCTACAAATAACATATTTGAATTACTTACGAAGCTGGTGCTTTCATCTCAAACTGTGGTTTATGCCATTTTTGTGTAAACATATGCATTTCTAAAGAATCCATTTTCCTTTAATTTCTTAATCTCCTTATGAGGAGCATTGTACCTTTCTTGGTCCAGTATTCCACGATTCTTCTTGATAAGGTATGAATATGGATTAATGTTAACCACATGGAAGATGATTGTCAAATCTATTCCAATAATATCAAAATAGACCCAAGCGAATACGTCAGCTAACCTATTTAATAAGTTTATTAAATCAGTCTTCACATATGAAGCTTAAATTCTTTTGGATCTTTATAACTTCAGTGGGATCCTTTGGGTCGATTTTTATTTCTTTAAGATCATCCACTGGCTTTAATTCTGGTTCACTATGCCCCAACCACAAATCTAACTTATCTTACTTTTCCCCCTTGGGATTTAAGGAGATTGATGTGGTTTTCTCTTGTAAGACTTTTGATAGGTTTTGAGCTTAAATTGATTAATTCTCATCTTTTTCGATCACGATTAAATAAGCTTGTTTTTCCTTTTTCTTTGACTTATTTGTTTCGAATTTGGCTTCTAGGGCGCAATGGCTTGAAGAAGGCATGGTTTTGATTTCTATTTTGATTTTCGCTTTGTAATATGGCCAGAAACATTAAAGGACACTTGAGTAGTTTTGTATAGTTTTATTATCAGAGCAAATGTTTACAATATATTGCATTCTTGCTAAAAACCAAAAACAATTCACTTCTTACAAATCCAATTCTAGCCGAAGTAGGAAACTTTGTAAGCAAATCCTTTTGTTATATTGTTTCTCTAAAGTCTGCTAGTTTGTGTTTCCCTACGAATGATTCGAAGATGGATGGCTAGTCGATGATTAGGAAATTTGAATAGAATGATCGATGAAGAGGCATGACCCCTACCATGACCAACAATCATGTAGATCCTACTGGAGTTGTCGCAATATTATTAAATTCGTAGATTGGCTCTGGACATGGCTTAAGGATTTCCAGTGAAATCATCATTTTATTGTCATCGAATTTGAAAATTACATTACCCAAGCTTCCTATGTCTATAAAGATCTATTTTATAGTACAGTTAGAGATCAACATTATGATAACCTGAGGATCTTGATGAAGGAAATTAACGCTGGCTAAATCTGTTTTTGTAAACACGATGTTAGATATGGGCTTCGGGCTTTTGCTTGATACTATGAATCGTCTATTGTTGGTTTTATCCTTCTATACATACATCTCCTTTGCCTTCCTTCTCACTTCTACGAAAAAGCCTTTATGAATTTAGGAAATTAAGTTGGAGGGATGCCCCATCTATATGAAAGTTATCTAGATATCCCTTTTGGGTTCGTCTCTCTGTCTCATTCTTCAAGTGTCTACAGACATCAATATAGTGTCCATTCACTTGATGAAAGCGAAAGTATGACCTTCCTTATTAGGCATGTTATAGGCCAACTCATCTTTAGTCAACTCAAAAATCTGTCCAAGGGTATGTGTATAGGGAGTTGCTATCATGAAACTGAGATACTTTTGTCATTTTGTCAAGTGATGATAATCGCATTCATCCCCCTTTCTATTGAATTTAGGGATCTTTTGATTGGATTTGATGATTTAGCTTCTAACATATATATATATAGCCGATGACACTTTCGTAAAAGTCATTTATGCTTTGGCTTGGTTTGTAGTTATTCTTTGCACATACTGATGTTCTTCTTCTTACTCTTGTATGTGCAACCATCAACAAGGATCTTTCATTTCTCACTCCCACTCTGGTCTTCTTAGATTTATATTATCTTTTGGAACAATGTAAACTTTTATTTTCTCTTTGCTTAACAAAAGACGTTGTGTCAAAGACATGTAAAGCTTTTCTTCCTAAATAGAATTACTTTAGAAAATCTTTGGACAATTTCCCTTAGGATCTGATCTGTCCGACACTGAATCTATGAAACCGCCTAACGTCGTCTTCATCCAAATATATTGGGAATAACTTTGCATCTTTCAGTTCTTCCTACCTTAATATACCCATATAATATATTAACGTGTGTATATATATATATTATCATATAGGTTCGTGGTTCTGTCAGATTTATCTGTGGAAAGGGTTTAAAGTTATTGTGGAAACCCGCTTCAATAGTTGCTTCGCTAAACTAAGATGATCCATCCTCTTGCGGTGGTGACTTCACATTACTGACATAACTTTGCTAATTGTCCCACTCTTTCCTTTGGCCTCTAAACTTCTTCCTCCTTAAGATCTATTTAATGTGAATCTTCTTTGAATTTTGATGTTGCATAATATTCCTTTAGCCTGTGCGATGCTTCAATGCCTATTGGTCTAGTTGTGCATGCTGACTCTATGAATATGATGAGAAAACTAGTGCAAAGAAACGAGACACTAAATCAATAGCTTATGCACTATATTGAATTGAGAAATCAAGTCGATATGATGAATGCGGAGTGAGAGCAATTGAGATGGTAGTCTTTAGCTCTGCAATATTATGAACTGGAGCGGTCCTTATCATTAGGTAAAAGCTATAGGATCTAGCAATGAAGGAAAGTAGAAGGAAGGCTCAAAAATACTCCTCACCAAACCCGGATCGGTCCCGATCAAAGATGCAGTGATCCAAATCGTACCGATCTAAGGCGTATCACTCTAGCAGATCTGAGTTCTACGAGGAGGACTAACCGAGGACAATGTGATTATATCGACCTGAATTTGAGGCTCCCAAAACCAAACTGAGATGCTTCTATCTCTTCACGTGTTGTTGTTGCACTTCTCACATGTCGTGTGATTGATTAGACGTCATAAACTAGGGAAATGTTGCAAGAGGTGCAACTTAACAGGTTTGACCTGAAAGACATTAGCCAGATAAACATGAGCTTGTCGTAGAAACCAATATTACCCGTAGCTATTCAACCCCCAAAACTAACAAACATGGTTTGATAGATAATATGGCCAAGGATACTCTAATGAAGATTGGAGAGTTGAGAGGAGCTATACTGCATTCATTGATAATATTATGGTGGATGAATACCCATATTGGTTTTATTTAAATTCAACGTCACATCATGCGGGAAAGACTAATCGAATGCAACATCTAACCAGATGTTAGTGGTTCATTTATTTGGTCTAAGCCGAAGACTCGATCAAGTGTAAAGCCTTCTCGATTTATATTGAAGGAGTGGCGACGATGTGGTTCACATGCTACCTTCCAAACCTATTTTGTTATTTCAAGAGCTAGGGAGGAAGTTCCTATGTCAATTCTACATCCATGCCTCTAACTGAAGCACGTGATGATGCTCTTTACTGTTTAGTAAGCTTCGGGGGAACCTTTAAATAATTACATGGAAAGGTTTAACTTGGCGGCAATAGAAGTTAGTGAACCAAATAACGATACTATTCTAATGGCATTGACTAGGAGTGTTGACCTTGATTCATAAGTTGGTAAATAGTTAAATGAATAACCCCCTTGCACTTTGGACCAATTTTATAACAAAGCGGCCTAGATTCCGAGGAAGGAGGAAGTAAAGAGGTCCCGTAATAAGGAGATGACATAACCTTGTGATGATGGTGTTCAAACTGACATTGCAATGATACACTCTGGGAGGTAAGGTGGATGTAAACGTCTAGAACCAATATAAGAAAAATAATAATCAAGAACGAGGCGACAATAATTATAGAGGACACAATCAATAAAGAAAATCCAAGAAACATCAAAGGTGTCCTAAGTACAACAATTTTACTTCGCTTAATGATTTTTTTTCAGAAAATGTGTATTTAGACAGCAATAACATGATCTAGTACAAGAAGACCCGTCCATGGGAGTTGACAGAATGGGAGAAGTAATCAAGGTTTATTTCATGAAATTTATGGTTAAAAAGTCAATGAGTTTCGTCATTTGTGGGATCAGATTCAGAATTTGATATGAGAAGGTAAGTTAGAGAGTATAAGGTAGCCCCAAGGGATAAGAGACATGATTCTAGTATAAATAATCAAGCTCAGTAGCACCAAAAGCAACCATTCAGTAAAAAGGTAAACAAATTGGTAATCAGCACCATGGTCAGCGGACCCTATCAAGTAGAAAAGAGCTAGAGAATGACAGAACAATATGACTAACGTAGTGAAGAACGTGACATATGAGGAGTGTAGCAGTGCAGAGGAAATGGTCCCGACAAAGAAGAGAAAGATGATGACAGATGATATCATCTTTAGAAATATAGATGCAAACAGAGTACAAGTCCTCTCTATTGACCCATATATGATTTCAGCCATGATTGGCCCAGCTTTGGTATGGAAGGTGCTTGTTGACTGAGGGAGTCTCATTAACATCTTGTTTGAAAACGCCTATGATCAAACGATGTTGAAGGCCAAAGATTTGAAGTCGTGTATTACTCGTATTTATGGCTTCAATGGATTTGCAAATGAGCCATTTGGGATGGTTGAATTGTCGATGAAACTTGCAGAAGGAAATCAACAACGAGTGTGAATATTTTCTTTTATTGCATTGGATATTTACTCTCGTTATAATGCTTTCATGGACCAACCAGCCTCTACGGATTTTAAGGCATCCATCCCCCATGGTATTTGTTATTGAAATTCCAATCTGATAATGGAGTCCGAATAATGAGGGGGTGATTAGGTTGCAATGAGAATTTGATATATAGCTGAACAAAAGGACGCCTTTCGCAAGAAGAAGTGCAAAGGTGTAGAAACTTATCTCTGCATCAAAGAAGACAACACGTAGCATCCAAGGGGAAAATCCTAAAATCAATAACACAACATGAACTTTAAAAACTTAGACCCAAGGAAAAGAGAGGAACTAGGATATCACAGAGCCACTCCATCAGAGACAGTAATAAAGATCCCAATCAATTAGGATGGCCCATCTACGGTTTTGAAAGTTGGATCTCATCTTGGTCCAAGACGAATGAAAGAGTTGTCTAGCTTTCGTAGAGCGAACGCGGATATGTTCGCCCAGACTGAAGGTGACACATGTGCGATTTCGCTAATGATTGCGAGTCACACATTGAATATTGGCTTAAATTCATGTCGGTTAAGCAAAAGAGGCACATGCTAGGCGTAGGGATAATGACCTACGTAATGAGTGAAGACATAAGTTTATGAATAGTCTAAGTTGTCAACTATCCTATCAATACATGCGTTGATTGATTTGTTAGGAGAAGTTTTGAAAGGCGGTTAGGAGAGATTGGCAGGTTGGTCAGGCTAGGGTTATCCTTTACTTGGAGCTTCATCTATTAAAGGGAAGCATTTTTTTCACTGGTGCAACGCAGGGTCGGCTCTAGGCTTTTTGAAGCCCAAGGCAAACTAGGGGAAACAAATCATGGGTACAAATAGCCAGATTGCACTTGTATGCTAATAGGGATTGAACACTGGACCAACTGCATAACGAAGCAACACCTTTACCACCCGGCCACAACAACATCCGTGTTACTTCAAATAGGTAATATTTATATACATAATATTAAAAATCTGAGGCCCAAGGCCACCCTTGGTGGCCTTGGGCCAAGGTCGGGCCTGGTGCAACCCTTTATAGCTTAGTAAGAAGAGCAATCCAATGGATAGTTGATCGATTTATCGATAACGACTTCTAAGTTAAATATCAAAACTTTGATATTTGGAGATTTTCCCCTCCTTCTAGCGCTAATATGTTTGTAAGATTCTTCGTCTTACGACTTACACAACATATTTATTAGATTACGAAAAAAACGCGTATCTTACTATTTTGAATGAAAAAACTCGATCGGAGTCTAATCTGCCTTTGAGTGGTAAATGTGTTACGAGATGTTTACCCAGCCAAATAGCAACACTTCAAGAGTCTATTGGAGTGTATGTGTAGATCTGCTAATTAGGTATTAACATTGCATGAAAAAGGGGATTATATTCAAGAATAGAAAAGAAGAAAGCATATAAAACAATAAAGACATAAATTTTATGTTGTTTAAAAGTTAAGGAGTCCTACATATAGAAAAAATATTTCTTATTATTCCACTCGTATAGATTGCTATTATCTATCTTCAGTCCTTCCAATTTTTACAACGAAAGAGAAAAAAAGGTTGATTTTCCAGTCTCCTTTCTCGTGAATAATGTCTTCTCTTTTAGGGCAACTCCAACAATTATATAGAAATCCGATAATGTGAAATCCACACCCAAAATCGCCTCCAGAACCGTTTAGATTTTGATTGCGGTTCTGAAATATGGCTTCAAAGTTCCGGAATCTCCAAATTGTCGATGCGTTTTTGAACAAGCGCACGGAGTAAAGCGCTTGTTCAACAAGCGCGTAAAGGTCAATGGCTTTGTTATGCGCGCGTCTGTTAAACAGACGTGAGGAAGCCATATTCTCAACGACTCCATTTAAACGGTTATATTTTTCAAAACCTACAAATACACCACCCCTTTATCTATTTTCTTCCACATCAACTCTTCTTCTACCACATCTAAATTTATTAAAGAAATGGTTACTGATTTTGATGTCAATGCTGCAAGAATTAGCTTCGAAACGTTTGATTTACAAGACCTAGGCCAACTGTTTGGTGGAATGCTAACTACTTCAAGTTGGAGTGCTACTGAAGACTATGATCTCAGCTACATATACTGCTCACTTTCGCTATATCATATCCGTGGTGCCGATCAAAGTGGCGAAACATTTTGGGGGTAGAATCACTAATTCATGCAATAGCAAGAACATGGATCGGAATAGAAGTGTAGCTTCTATCAAAGGTCGTTATTGTAAAATTATTTGTCAAACTCAATGTTTTGATTCACAGACGTTCAAGCTGAAGCAGAGTAACCCAAGAGGATTTGGAAGTGAAACTCATATGGTAATAATTATTTACGTTTTTTTGTACTTTACATCTTAGCCTCATTTTTTTTGTATTTTACATCTTAGCCCTGTAGTAAAAGCTTCATATTATTAATGCAGAGACTTGCCGCAAACAAGTTATTCAAACAAATATATAAACCAGATAGTAAACAAGGACCTTATTTCTATCAGTTCATGCATGTGTATGATCTACTGGTTAATCATGTGAAATGGAAATCTTCACTTCAGAAAACAGTCTAAGACGTTCAATTAAGCAGTAGTCATGGGAAAGCTCAAAGATTTGGAGACAGTTATAGTCCGAGAGATTCGCATGACAGTGCTACTATTGGTTTAGAAGAAGATGTAAATCTTTCTGATGACCAATACGTTTGGCCCGAAGGATCCAAGGCGACAAAGAAAAAACAAGTGGCAGAAGCAAATGAAGGAGAAATCAGAAAACTATCAAAGGAGTCTAATGGTATGTATTTGAGCGCACTCGAGAGCAGGAGCACTCACCACCAAGAAAGGATTGAACCAATTCATTAACTTGTTGAGGTAAAACGGTGAAAGGAGGAAGATGCAGTCATGTTTACGGATATTTCGCAAATGGATGACATGCAACGCGAGTATACGAAGTTACGGAGATTTAAGATAATGAGGCAAAGAAGAGAAGGAGGTATGTGATAGTAGATAACTTGGATGTAAACTTTCGTTGCCTTTGTATGCGCTAGTATGGTGTAAGTAGCATTTTGTCTATGTAGCATATGAATGGTTACAAATTGACTTATGTATTTGTCGTATGTAATAGGTTATTTGTAATGGAAGCATTTTGAAAATGCAAGGAGTTTGAAAATTGACGTAAAATTATATCGAATCAAATTATATGAAAATATTTATTAATAAGTTACTTAAACGTTATTGTAACAACCCGGAATTTTAGCTATTTTAATGGATTTTTATATTTTTAATTTAATTTTAAAACGAGTTTGAAATGGCGTGGTAGTTTGAAAATTCGATTTTAAATTTCAATTGAACGTACAAGATTCAAAATAAATCGGATTTCAGTAAAATCAAAAACATTTGAATCTGTTTAATTTTATCTTCCTAAAGAATGCAAGAAATTGAGATTTCACTTTATAATTTGTGAACAATGTCCAGTTTAAAATTTAAAATAGTCGTTATGGAATTTATTTATTTTTTAATATAATATAAAGCCCTTAAAATACCCATTTTGCAAATGACTTCCGTTCTCGACGAAACCACCTTTGTTGGATCCGGATGTCAAATTATTAGTAGATTCCAATTTTCATAATTTTTGGAATTAGTATATGAGCGTGGAAAAATAAAACGTGTTTTGTCAATTTCAGTTGAATTGGATTGACCAAAAAATGGCCATTTTTCAAATGCTCTCCAAATTCATCGAAATTAGTTTTGTTAAGAATGCATCGTCAAAATAGCTAAAAACATTTTTTTTGGAATTTTTGGAGTCAGTTAGTGACATATGTAATTAGTTTTAAGGGCTTTATATTATATTAAAATATATATAAATTCCATAGCGACTATTTTACATTTTATACTGGACATAGCTCACAATTTATAAAGTGAAATCTCAATTTCTTGAATTCATTAGAAAGATAAAATTAAACAGATTCAAATGTTTTTGGTTTTACTGAAATCCGATTTATTTTGAATCCTATACATTCAATTGAAATTTAAAATCGAATTTTCAAACTACCGCGTCATTTCAAGCTAGTTTTAAAATTAAATTAAATTTATACGTTCCTACTTCGATTTAAATAAATTTTTAGTCATCATTATTTAAAATAAATCATTTTAAATATTTAAAATAAATAGTTAACTCAAAACACGTTTGTTTACACCAGATAATTTAGAACATCGCAGATACAGTATTGTCAGCATCATCCTAACAGCCCTAAAAAAACATATTTCAATGTCAAAACACATGTAATCTAAAACATGGCAGACATAACATCGTACAGTAATACCAACCATGTCACAGGACATATAATACAAAAACATACAATAATGTCATCATCAACATACCGTCAGTCATAACAAAAATATACAACCATGTCATCATCAACAACAGATGTAATATAAACCATGCTAGCCATAACAAAAACATACAATCATCAGTCAATAGGCATAGCATCCCTACCTACCCTATCGGAACTGTCATCATGAGCGTCATCAAAATCATCGGCCATAGGTGATCCATCAACAAGACCTTGCTACTGTATTTGGGTTTGTAGGGAAGCAATCTAGGCCTCGTACTGAGACTACTGTTGTGCCAAAGCTATATGTAAACTCCGGTACATCAACTGTGTGTACTCCAATGTCATATGCTCAAAAGCAGCCAATATCCGTCTATCATGATCCATATACAGCGAGTACTGATAATGTGACAACTTACATTACACAAATGCAGTTTTTATAATGAAATGGTATACCAATATTATTGTATAACTCTTACGTACCTGATGTGAATGATACAAACCGGCTGATGGTACACCGGGAGGGTCAACAGGTGGATACTGCAACAGAATCTTTACAATCTGACCCTGTATGTCATACGCCTTAAAAATGTGTGGCGGAGGGTCCAATGCACCACTATGCGTGAACTGAGACGATATAGGTGCAAAGGTAGCGGGATGCACCGAGAGTTTGCCTACTACTGTAGATGGCCCGATATGGTCGGAGTTCAAACCTCGAATATAGTCTGGTAAAGCATAAGCGCGTGGCGCAACTCGAGCCCAATAGGTATCAAAATCTCCAGGCACTTTAAAAGGCTCACCATCCACCCAGCCTACAGCCCTCATACCCGCAATATATGCTGATCTTACCTGTATATCCCCGAACATCTGATCCCATGGGAGTAGATCGGAAGGAATGCGCTCTAACCCCTATAGCTGTAGCCAACAACGCTCCCCCAAATACCAAATGAAAAGGCATGTAGGCACCTGAAAGCACACCCTACGCCTCGAAAGACTAGACTGGAAAATGAGCGGGTGGTCCTGCTGAGGAGCTAAAATATCTATGTATGTCTGCCATGGACGCTGAATAATGCCATCTCCCTTCCTCAAATCAATTTATGTGCGCTCCTCCATAAGCTTGTTATGCACACCCTGTGCAGAAAAGCGAGATGCACAATAGGACCCCATCGCCGTAATCTCAGAAAGTATATGTAAGGTGTAGTAATGGCCTCATCAATAAGTCAGGGGTGCATGTTCGGCATGTACTCATAATA
The DNA here is from genome assembly GCA_030737875.1 of Allium sativum. Lineage (NCBI taxonomy): Eukaryota > Viridiplantae > Streptophyta > Magnoliopsida > Asparagales > Amaryllidaceae > Allium > Allium sativum. Next base: position 704,047,335 of record CM060922.1, on the reverse strand, counting down.
CCAGAACGACAGAATATACCAGAAACTGTATAGCTTCTTGTAGCGCTATACGAAGTAAAGATCCAAAGCTACATACAAATAGCCTAATATCGTTGTAACACAATCGAACGAATGCAGCTGCTCTATGTCTACAAGGCCAGCCAAAATTCCAAGTCTAATAGTCCCCCTGTTGTTGCTAAAAAGGCGGAACCAAAAAGGTATAATAAAATGGCCCTGATAACGGGGGTATGCATAGCCACAGTTGTCTGATATGCAACTATATAGGCCTGTAGAGTAGGTAGGCTATCGGTACCTGAAGCAACGGTCTGAGGATCTAAACCTGGTAACTGCTCTGAAAAGCTTTCAAACTCCTCAAATGATACATCAAAAGGGACGGGGAGACGACGTGGACGACCAACCTTGATGCCCGTGAGCATGTAAAAATCTAAAGGAGTAAGCCCTAACTCAAAATCAACGAAGTGAAATGTGTGTGTAGTAGGCCACCATCGCACACTAATAGCCTCTACAAGGCATCGGTCAACATGAGCAAACCTAGGTAAATCTAAAAAGTCGCCAAATGGTGTATCATGGAGTCTAACTGGTATAGGCTGGGGTAACTGCTCAAAATGTGTCGTATAACATGACCAACTGCCTCGCATAGCAATATGTCGAACCTAAACTATAAATTATTTGTTGTAAACATATAATATTAAACAACATTCGTGTATAGTAAAACGGTTCCCAATATACGTAATAAAGTTATAAAATTATACCTAAGGCGTCGCAACAGCAACAGACACTCGATGTGTAAATGTCGCAGGCAGATCGTGCAATACTCGAAGGCTCTCAGCAGTCGCGGTGTCATCTTGTAGGAGATGTGCTGGCCCAACATTAGGATCTGTCGGAGGATGGCAGATGTGTCTTCCAGACTTAATTTGACGTGGCAGCATTTCGTAGTAGAAATAATTAAAAATAAAATTTAAAAGGAAATTTTTTGAAGTTAATAAATGAAAAGGAGAGCGTTTGCGCTTGATATAGGCGGAAATATTTACGCGCTTGTTGAACAAACGAGTAGGTTGTACGCATTTGTTCAACAAGCGCGCTTTTTTTCACTCGGGCCGGTCTTTAAAAAATCAACACGCATGTTCAACAAACTTTAGTCCCACGTGTTTGTTGAGCAGGCGTGTGGACTAAAAACTGTTGCGATTCCCCAATTTCCGAAGTGTGGAAAATTATGAATCGAATTTCCACACTCCGGATTAGTTGGAGTTGTTCTTATATCTGACTATTCACGTGAACTGCAAGATCAGTTCGTCATCCTCGACTTTTCGACCGTTTGACTTTTCCATGTGTTGCCAGTTAGTTTTAGTAATCTGATGTGACATAATTGCCGATATTTCTTTTTTCTATGAGATCCTTGAGATGGCACCTCCAAACAGCGAGCTTTCTTTGTACGTTCTGCACGCTTTGAGGTAGATTGCTGACCTATCTTTTTGCAAAAACTGAAGGTCATAGGTAGTGTCATGGCTGCTTTGTAAATTTAGTGTAACAACAAACGTAAGCAGATACAAAATTGAGCTGAAAATTATAAGTTAAATTCATCTTCAGAACAAAATGGAGTAAAGTCTGCAGCATTAACTCAGTGGATAAGGACATCGCACCGTGATAACAGTAACGTGGGTTCGAAACTCGGAATGATACGCAAAGAGCTTACCATGTGCATATGTTAAGATCAGCTACTTATATGGTGCTCGTGGACCGAACTAGGTGCACTAGGGAGGATTTTACGACTCCTTTCGGTTTCTCTTCTAAACAAATTCAAAAAAATAAAATAAAAAAATGGAGCACATAATAAATGTACAAACTCACAAAACATAGGTATATCGGTATGATGAAATGAAATAGCACAAAAATAACAATTACAACAAAACTGAACATCATTATCATCCTTGCTTGACATGACGAATCAGTTTAGTCCATTACAAATAAAATACTAAGTTCTTAGAGCATACCTAGCCCAGCAGAAGAGGGTATATCAAAATGAGGAGAAGAAAAAAAAATGAGAAATTCTAACTCATCCAACAGCGGGTGGAAAAAAAGTTAAACGAGAAATAGTTTCCCATTTAACAATGTTTTTCCTTTTTTTTCTATGGGTCCCTAAAGGGTTTTCAGTTTACAATTTAGGGATCCCCACTTAAAATAAAGCATGGGGAACTCTCACTTCTTCTTTACCACATGTGAATTTACACAGTTGTAGTGTGAAGGGAGGAAAAAAGTGGTGATTCTCTCTCCTCTGTGCCATACTTATGTTATATTTTGACTTATTGTAAGAAGAAGGTATATTTTTCCATACTTATTATATTTTGACTTATTGTTGTATTTTGACTAATTGTAAGCAATTAAAATCTACGGCTAGTTTGTTTTGACTTTCAAAATATCAAAAAATGACTTAAATAAGTTGGCCTAACAAGCTAAACGACTTATTGGAGCGATGAACATATCGGCTTTGGCTACATCAAAAACCAAACCAATGTTAGAAAACAAGTTTCATTAGGCAACTAGCATATTATATTTCCTTAGTTGGGGTGTTGATGTGCTGATGATAATGGAGAAAGACTGCAATTGTGTGTATTGTATGTCAACACATATGGAAGTTCTGCTAAACTTAATTTGTTGTGTTTAATATCAATAGTTGCTGCTGGCGCTAGCTTCTTGTTGGAAGAATTAGATTGCCCAACAGTAATGTGTTTAATTGGCATTTAATTGCCGAGGTGGAGGTGTGAGTTCCGCATATGGTTTATTAACACGCGCTTGATTGGATGTAAAAGAAAGAGCGGTTTTATTGATTATCAATGATAGAGAATATTTTTGATATTGTAGTGATGCTTGAGAAACTTAATAAAATAGCTTTGATACAAAACTTGTTTATATAAACCGAGAAATACAGCTGAGGGCTTTATCTCTGATTTCCTTTGTAACAAGCTTTGGCCTGCGCTTCATATATATTATCTTCTCAAGATCATCTGAAGCGTTAGTGTATTCCCCTCCTCGAGATATAGGATAGGGTTTTCATCTCTTTCATCTACTCCGACTCCGTCAATTATTCTAAATTCGGAACTTAATTTATTAAAGTTTCTCATTGACTATATTTTTGTAAGCATATGTGCACGTTGATAGTGTTGGATCTAGATTAACCCTAGAGGGGGGGTGAATAGGGTTTATCACAGTTTTTAACTGAATTAAAAATCTAACGAGATATTAAAATAATAAATAGATCACAGATTATAGCAGAAACAGAAATGCAGAAAATAAATCACACACAGATATACCCAGCTTCGGCAAAACCCTGCCTACTGCTGCATTTCTAAGGTTTCTACTAGGTGATAGAACAGATCCCGCATACAAGACCATGTACACTCGCAAACCCTGCTCCTATTCTAACCCTACGCTCAAATCCCTAGACTGACCAATATTCACTCGATCAGATTTCCCCTGATTACAACCTCGTAATCAGTAACCCAGATTTTACATATTCTGACAACTGTTTGATCGGTCTACAATTCAAAAAAAAATACAACACCAGAAGTTAAACTAAAAACAAAGAAAACCCTAGTAAAATAAAACAAAGATTAAATCTCCCCTTCAAGTAAATAGGCTAAGCCCACTTGTTCACATCCGACCCACACTCATTTTATTTGCCCCGATTCTCTTGTGTTCTGGAGAATGAAAATGGCGGCGTCATTGGGAATTAGGGTTTCTTTGTCCCTTAAATCGATCGATTGATGATGTAAAGAAACTAGATGGCTTTGTATTCTTGTATGTTTCTTCGTGATCGATTCCAGAGGCTTCTTGCTTCACTGGTTTAGGGTTTCGATTTGAATCCTCCCCAAATCAATTTGATGATGTGATAAAGAGCTATGGATGTTAGTCACTGAAGGCTCGAATGCTTTGTTGCTCTTGTTCTTCGATTTACTTGCTTGGTTCTCGATCGAAAATCTTGTAAGTAAATTCTGAAAATATTACTCTAATTTTTCTCTCGATTTTTGGCTTGTTGTTTTCGATAGTTAAGCCTATGATGATATGGTGAATAATATAGGATTGTATAATCCTTTGATTGCGCTCTGATTTCAATATATGATTTGATCTGAATAATTGCGGTTTCCTCTATTGAAATTTTGGTATTAAAATGGAAATTTGTTGCCTTAATATGCTTCGATTAAAAAACTGATTTGCTGGAGAAGGAATTGCTAAAATTTTCCATACATGCTCGGCATTTATCTGATATTGCAATTCTGGAAATGAAATCATTTGCGGTCCCCTATAACAAATGCTTTCCCCTTTTTGATCCTTGCGTGATAACTGAGTAGATTTCCTTGGTCTTGATTGGATATGTTAATTCTGGAAAACTTTAAACACTTGCCAAACATGTTGATCATTTGTGAAAAAGTTTTCCTGAAATGATTTGATTCCTTCTGCTGCATTGAATTTATCGAGTTGCCCCTTTTGAATTTAAAACTATTTGACGCAAATCTGGAAATTCCTGTATTTCTGGAATGACACAAAAAAAAAACATTAAAACCATTCCTGTTTATAAAAATTGCTCACTGTATTCTTGAACCCTTTAATATCCTTTGCCAGAGCTTTTCGCCTGATTTGCTCCATGCATTTATCTTAGATGAATACATTTTATTGCCAAATAAAATGTTGCTGACATGAACTCCTTGAATACACTTGTGTAAACTGATCCTTGCTATGTATGCTCCATTGAATTGTTGCAGAGTCACCATGTACACAAAAGCTTGTGTATCATACGCTAGTGTTGTGTACATGAGAAATTTTGTTGAAACACTTGGTGATGTCCACACACACACCCTGCTTCATTCATTGTTGCTCGACAGTTTGTTCACTTGCACTGAACCTTGTCCATACTAGTCTTGCACTGATCTTGCTACACACTTCTATAAGTTTTGTATGGTTTGACTTGTGGTCATGCATTGATACACTTGCTAGTACCTGTATATTGCTGTGTGCATCATGATGGCATGATCATCATTCTGAACTGCTCTTATCATCTCTTGTGCCATTTGTTAACTGTCTGAACTGATTTTAGTCAAGAGTGCTTGGCTTGCCTTGTTATGTTGAGTTTGCATTTGTAATTGCTTTCACCATACATAACTGTTTTTGTGCATGTTCAACATGCAGCTCGGCCCATTTCATTTTGTCATGCTGTCCATGCTTTGTGCTCGGCCCATGCTTGACATCACATTGTTGAACCATTAACCATGTTGGTTTGACTATTAAACTTGCTGTCACCTTAGGTACATGATGTTGAGAACTTTGTTGTAACTTGTGCATTACTGAGTTACACATATTCATTTTTGCTCGGCCATGTATTGTTGCTCGACCACACTTTGGCTATACATGAGTTTCATATTGCTGTTGACCCATTTCTTCATTGTTGTGATGTCTTGTTTGACCATGGTTTGACTTTGACATGGCACGACGCTTGATTGGGATGTTTTGACTTGTTTATACATGTATATACATATATGTATATATACACATATATGTATATATATATATATGGCTTCATTTTTGTGTACACATGTACACACACTTGCTTCACACCTGGCTTGAGATGATATGCACTGAGTCGAGACGGTCCATGTGGCTACTCCTCAGTTGCTCGCTGATTGGCGTGGCAGTGCACACGTGTATATTCATGCACGTGTGTACATGCAGCCATCAGACGAGTTTTCCTGTCCCTGCACTTAATATGTGTATATACATACACATGTATGTGTATACATGTATCGTGCGCGTGCTATATTATATATCAGATCAAGTCATGAAAAATGATGAGAAACACACCAGAAAACTGAGGCAAATAACATTTTAAAAATAAAATTTATACTTGCACATTTTCTGTTTCATTTCTATTGCAGTGTACTGTGTGTGTGTGTTTCATATGTGACAGGTAAGCAGGGATGACTGGACTGACTGTGATGACTGGACTGGACAGAGAGCAGTGAAGACTGAAGATGAAAGCCAGTGAATGAAGCAGTGTCAGTAAATAAAAAAAATCTGTATATTGAGACTGTGAATGTATAAGTAAAAAAAATACCGAGTGTTGAGTGATATAGTGAGGAGCTAATTTATATGAATTGTACCGATTATTTGTAATAAACAAAATCTGTTTGAAATAAAATATCATTTCATTGTTGTTAAACAGACTTGTCTATTCTATTCTGTTTATTTATAAGTACAAAAAAAATATGAAGTGATTAAATAGTGGAGTTAATATAGATGTACTGTTTGAATGTTAGGAGTATAATATTTATATTTTAAATAAAATACAGTAAATATTTGAATTTCTGTACAGATGTATTTTATTTAAATATAAATATTACATTCCTGTCTGTGATGTAAATATAGAACAGTACAGTACCAAACACATTTATAAAATATATTTGGTTGTTATCATCAAACAAAAATCATATAATTGTGTATACAACACCGTTATATACAACAATCTCCCTCTTTTGATGATGACAAACAAATAAAAGATTTTGAATCCAACAAATGTGTTTTACAGTGAAAATTGAACTCCCCCTATTTATTAGCTCCCCCTAGCACAGAAAGCTCCCCCTATAACTGTGCATGAGTGAATATGAACTCCATAACGAATTTTCAAAATTAAAAATATTTATAAAATATTCACTCATAAATCAAAATCTAATCCATTCCCCCCCTTTTGTTATCATCAAAAGGATACAGAATTTAAAATACAGATGAAACACGACTACAAAATATAATTTCAGCATAAGAGGAAGAATAATTATCATAAATCTCAATCAGTCAAACAAAAATCATAATTATTCTGAGAACAGTTGGCATATTTCACATTTTAGAGAATGACGGATTTACGATGAATTTTATATAAAATGGAGAGAGTAAAAAAATGTATTCCAATTATTTTTCCAAAGAATTTTTATAAAAATGAGGCACAAAAACAGTGATGGATTTGGACTATAATTATAAATTCAACTTAAGTGACAAAATCGAATAATCTCAAATCCCAATACCAATCAATCAACAAATCATAATACGTCATAAAATTTCAACACATTTCACAGATTAGAAAGTGGATTGATAGGCTGTGTAACGACCCGAAAATTTTCGACTTTGAACAACCGTTCAAGTGTCGAAAATTCTAGGTTGTTAATGAAAGAAGTTAGAGGATGAGGATAGATAAGATAGAAACTTAGAATAGAAGAAGAAGAAGAACATAAACACAACACAGTACCTCACATCGCAGCGGAACAAAATATAATATATATATATATAACAGCTTTTGAAATACAAAATTTTGACAGTATATACATACATCATTATCAGAGTACACACTTACAATACAGCGGAAATAACACTAGATAACTAACGCTGAAGCCTCCTGCTCCAAGCTCCTCCAAGTGAATCTGTAAAATCCCGACTACTTGACTGCCCGTACAATTTTGGGCACCCAAGAGTTTAGGGGGAAAACAAAATATAATAAACTCTGGGTCAGTCATGGGACTGGTGTGAGTAAACTCCAACCATTGGTTTAACTTTTTACAAATCCTTTCGAAAGAAAAGATAATCGTAAGACCGATCCACACATAAACACGGATGGTTTTTACCTTACGATAACCCAAAACATTTGATATCAAAATCTGATGATATTATAATAGTGTCTAAATCAAATAAATAGAATATAGCGGAACGCTTGCATCTCACGCTCCATATATAATATTAAGTCAAAAACCGCAGGGCGCTTATTGGAGATTGGATTTCCAACTTGACAAGGTATGGGACCACCTGCCGACTGTGTATCTCTAGAGGCGAATACACTGGGTTCAACAAGAACATCTTGCAACCCGGCCCACACATGACCGACCACTCATTTCGCTTGAGTGTATCGAATGTATATCACCAACGGTTGGGATCAGCAACCGTCTTCCCGAATGGGACAGCATCGATAGATTTAAGAAGCAATTGGAATTTCTCTAGATAGGTGATTATACATCCTAATGGGTGCGACCCACATAGCCATGCTGCCTGCCCGATTTTTGTCATTTCTCGGTTGTTGAGGCCTGAGGCTACGAATACTTACCATTCATTGATAACACAATCACTTTGAATGCCACATCGTCAGATCCGTTAATCACTAGTTGAGTTTGCACAAATATTCTGGATGTTATGCTAAGGGAATAAATCCGTTGCAACCATATATATTTATACAGACCAACCCATTTGATCATTGGAAATACTCTGTCAGACATTCGTCCATATACGTTCGTTCTGGGACTGAACGAAACCGAAGGAACTATTTCTATGTAATAGAAAAAGTCCTTGCACTTTACTCCGTCTTTAATATATTCAGCATACTTGGTTCGCAACGCTTATGCCGATACGGAGTGGTTCTTCGGATAATAATCCAACCGGTCTCTCCATATTGACAACGATGGTCAAAAACTTCGATAGTCTGTGATTTAACTAACAAATAAAAACAAGTGTTCATCCAAACATATCAAGCAAATCACTGGGCTCTTTAATTAATATTTCATTAATTAAATCTCTTCTCCATTTCCTTATCAATATTTGTTATCCAAATATTTCAATAATCATCTCGGCTTCTTATGTCATTTGGAAAACGTTCCAAATATCAACTTCTTTTATTTTCTATATATTAGAAAATATCTCTATTTGCAATTTGAAAACAATTTCAATCACTTATCTCTATCCCGTCTATTTTAATTATACTCAGGAAATATTTACTTGTTATATTTCCAAAATTCCATCACTTGGGTTTAAAACGAATGTTGTGTAAAACATCGTTACAACAACCCAAAATATTTTATTCAACTAACTCTTTTTCAAACACTCCTCTTCGAGACTGGATCTTGCTATTTATCCATTAAAAATGAAATCAATCAAGTTGGGGTAAAATTACCTCTCAGACCTTAACTGAAAACATCCTCAACTTCAAAACGGCAAAACCACTTACCTCGAATAAACACACTATACAATCCAATTGTTCATTTTTAAAACATGTCTAAAGTTCGCTTTCTATTTCTAATTTATAGATTTCCCTTTTTGTTTTCAATATTCTATTTTTGATTTCGTTTCCTTATCGAATTCTATATATATCGATATATAGATTTCTAATTGTCAAATTTCTTAAAAATATTCTAACTCCTTAAATTTCCGGAAAAATTCGCCATACCCTCCCCTGTATCGGGAGCATCGGGAAATTTCAAATAGCTTTCCCGGTCCTTCTAATCTCAAAAAGAAAAAGAAAAAAACCAAGCGGCTAGCCGATACGGCGCATAAAATCTCATATATGAATTAAACATGTACCTTTTTGTCGAGCATTACATTTATAAACTTCATATACCTCATCCCATACCTGTCTAAAACCTGTTCACCTGTTTTCAATTTAATTCAACAGTTTCTAATCGTTTGAATTCAGTTTCGCCCATTTAATTAGCCATTTTGCCTATTTCACTTCTTTGCTGAACATAACATGTTCAAATAGAATATTTAACTTGCTCATAACCAAATTGAATTCCAATTTCAATTCTAGTTTCCTTTTCGATTTCAAATATAAATTTTCAAATCGAATTCACTTATTCAAAGCCGAATATCAAATTCAAAATTTCATTAACTAATCACTATTCGAATTAGTTAATTCTATCAATAATCAAAAATCTAATTTCTGTTTCAAAAATCAATTCATTTACTTCACTGGAGTTCATATTTATTTTATATCTCCAGTCTGGAAGGAAATTCAGATTTTTATTTATAAAAATCCTTTTATTTATTTAAATAAACCGTTGCGGTTTTTAAAGTGGTTCTGGCGCTGTCTTTCTGAAAATTTGATTTTGACGTAACTCAAAATCTATACGACGAAATTCAGATTTTTCTCCTTCATTAGAAAGCTATTATCAAATCAGTCCTGACGTTTCTTGTTTCCAAGAATTCCGACTTAAATTGAGTTCTGTATACCCAATTGAAGTTCGAAACGCCAATTTACGAACTGCAGCGCTGCGGCCAGTTCGTTTTAATTATATATATATATAAACTTTGTTTAAATAAAATTCAACTCCCTTTCTGATATATATATCATATATTCAAATCCATAATTTAAATTCCATTTGAATTCTATATTCAAATCTATTTTCATTTCAAATCCCATATTAAACTTCACTTTGAATTCAAATACCATATTTAATTTTCTCTTGAATTCAAATTCAATATTTATATCTCTTTGGATTCAAATTCTAATTTGTATCTCTTGAATTCCAATTCAGGATTTAAACTCCATTTTCAAATCCGTTTGCAATTCCTATATTTAAAGTCTATTTGAATTCTCGAATATCCCAACTCCATTTTAATTCTATTTGAAATTCAAATATTCAAACTCCATTTAAATTCTATTTAAAATTCTAAATGTTTCAAATTCCATTTTCTCTTATTTGAAATTCCCAATATTTCAAATTACATTTTCTTTTATTTGAAATTCCATTTTTGAATTTCCTTTATTCCAATCCCATTTGAATTCCTTTGAATTCAAATTCTATTTCAATTCCCTTGAATTCAAATTCTATTTCAAAACTATTTGGATTTCCTATTTTGAAATCCTATTTCAATCCTACCTTGAAATCCTATTTTTAAAGTTTATTTCAAATTCTATTTTGAAATTCCATATTCAAATTTCTACTTGAATTTCTATATTCAATTCCATGTTCAAATTCAATACTTGAATTTCTATTTCAAATCTCTATTCAAATTTCATATTTGAATTCCATTTCAAATCTCTATCCAAATTTCATATTTGAATTCCAATTCAAATCTCTATTCAAATTTCATATTTCAATTCTTCTTTGAAATTCTATATTTCAAATTCTATTCAATTCTTCTTTGAAATTCTATATTTCAAAGTCTGTTTCTATTTGAATTCTTATATCCAATTTCTTTAAACAAGTCTCGACTTCAATTCCTTTTGAAATAGATATTTCTATTTTTCTTTGAAGATAGATTTCCCATTCCAATTTCACACTTGTATTTCTATTTCTGAATTATCAAATGATAATTCTTTTCACTTCATTTATAACTTCGTTATAAAAGAACTATTTATAAACTTCGTTTATAAAGGAACTACTTGTTTTATTTTTATTCCATTTAAAATTCAAATTCTATTTAAAAATAGAATTTTCCCTTTAAAATCTCAAATATCCTTCCACGATATTTTAAATAAATTAACACTTAGCCCAGTGATATTTAAAACAATCAAATCACCCAATTTTCAATCATTTGATTTTTAACACATCATATATGAATATATATATGAAATCAAACAAACAACAAACAAACAGATAATATATTTTTGAGGAATCCCGTTGGATCCCTCCAACCTGTTTTCCTGCATCCACAGATGTTAGCACATACATAATACCCATTCTGCTTCATGGCAGAATATCGCGGTATAGAAGGTCATCCACTAATCATAGCGTGGGGCGTATAGGGTAATCATCCGCTATGGTACCGCGGGCATCCGCTAATGAGACTACGGGAATCCAACCAATCAATCAACCCAATATATATATATATAGCCTAAATAACTAATATATATAAAACAACCATAAAACATTCACACAAGCAACAGACAATTATTTTTAATGAAATAAAAATAATTCTAAAGGTGAGTGAGATTTACTCACCGTGATTTAAAATCTGCACTTGTACCAATTTCAATTCCTTCTCATTGATTTTCGAGTCTTCGAACTTCACACGGATGATTCCATTTGATTTATATTTGCCTAAGAAAAATCCGTGTTCTATAAATAAGCTAATGAATTTCCATAACAAGGTTTCATGTTAAAAACTTACTAATATTTTATTTTTCCTATTTTCCTGGTTTTGAACATCTAACGGTTTCAAGCCTAAATTTTCCACTTGTCTAATTTATACTCTTTAAAATAAGATAGTAAATAAATCTCCCTTTTCAGTTTTCAAATTCTAGGTAACAATTAAAGTCATTTTCTTCCATCTTAACAGAATTCGGAATTTTTTGCGAAATAAAATTCTATACCTTAACTACTTTGGATTTAATTTAAACATCATTAGCCTTAGATTAAATAAGTTAACTTAACATTATTCATATACAGTAATTAAAAATAAACAGTTACCTTACTTCCTTTCTTAACGATTAGTTCACAAAATTTAAAACAAATTAAAACTTTAGTAACAAATTAAATTAATAACTAAATTTACCAATTACCTTATTTCGTTCAGCTCGAAATCCTTACTGCTTCACACTATCGACTTCAACCTCCTCCAGAAAATCACGTCTTCATCTCCTGCTGCTACAGTAGTGCGCATCCTACCAGAACTCCACCTCGACTGTATAAGTCGAGACAACTCCATCCCCTAACCTACATCCTCTCACAAACAGCAATATACAGATCTGAAGCAAAGCTCCATCTTCCCCTGACATCGCGGTGACCCATCATCACTACCGAACTCGAACACTTTATCAATGTCGAAACCCCAACGCCAGTGACATCGCGACCTGCTACTGACATCGATACTTCCCAAAAACAGTTCGAACTCGCACCTTACGCCGCCGATTAGATCCAGCACTAGGTCACTTCAAATCCCTAAACGGGAATCACACCTAGTTCGAACGATCTGTGAATGGAGTAGAAGGCCATACGAGTTAAACGGATTTGATTTTGGGGCTTTCCGAAATGGAAAGGCACGACTTTGGTTGAAATCGGGTTTGAGGAATCAGTGGCCATTTGATTTCGTTCGAGCTTTGATTTCAACGGAAGGGGAATAATGATTTTTGATTTCATTTTCTGAGGGACGGGAAGAAATAAAAATAGGAGTGAGGGGTTAGTCGCGATTTTATAGACGATAATACTTGGAGCTGAAGGAGTTTACAGTGCGTGGAGTACATTCATTTTAATACGATGTGATATAAAGAGATTTTTAGTTTATTTAAACCGATATCGATTTGATTTTGATCCTATCCAAAAATCAGATATTTTGGGTTCATTAATTTAAACCATGAACCGCTATTTTAACGTACTGACCATCGTTCCAATGTTACAACGTTATTTTGAACTCTATGATCTGATATTGAAATTTAAATTCGAATGTAAATATAAACGGCCATATTAAATTGATAATTCAATATAAAATATCATTTATATTATCAACTAAATATTTAAAACAATATTAAATATTTAAAATAAATTATTCAAAAATCTGGGTCGTTACATTCTTCCCCCCTTAAAATAATTTCGTCCTCGAAATTGCTAAGGTAGGAAAAGTGCTACAAACCCATTATTTTTCAAAAACCACTTATTTATGTTGGACTCAACTCTTCACATTTCTAAAAGTTCTACCAAAACATTTGGTTTCCATTCATTCACATTCAAATTGATTCTAGTAAATTTATTCACCTTGAACTATTTAACTTGCTTAAGTAAAAATTTAATTCTAGAATCCAAATTCCAGGGTTTTCATTTCAAATTCTTTTGAAATCACATAAATATATACATATATATTTATTTCCATTTCAAATTCAAACATTTGAATTTTCAAACCAATCTGCTTCTTTCAACATAGTTCCATCAAAACTTTTCTAAAATAGCAGTCCATCACTTAGAAACTCGAAAATGAACACTGATGATGCTGCAGTCATCATCAGAATTATTTTCCAGCTACTGAATGACTTCAGTGCTTATTTACTTTCAAAATCCATTTAAAAATGATTTTTATTCAAAAATCCTTTCAAACAAAGCTATATTATTTAATACACTTTGAAAAATATTTTTTTTTTCCAAACTCCCAGGATTTTAAATTCTGAATTCTGTTTTGAATTCAATTTTAGTTCATCTCCTTTGTATATCTAATTAATATACAAATTCTATTTTGGTTCTATGTATCCATTTCAATTTTATAATCTAATTTGATTATAACAACAACCAACTCATCCATATATGATAATAATTTTTAGAAAATTATTCTTTTCTATATCGAAAATAGAATTTTAGGTAAAATTATTTCATTTGCCCACTTAAAAACAATATCGAGTTCAATCTTCTGTTCAAGTATTTACAAACTATTATCGACGTCGTGGCGTCCCACGATTCGATCAGAATTCATAAACCACTCAACAGACTAACCAACACAATATAAAACAATTTTTATATCAATCAACAAATACGCTCTCTCGTATATATATACTGAACTCATTCTAGGGTACTACTGACCCTATCTCTAATGAGCATATCCCACCAAAGCCTAGGTATTCGCTCAACCTAAGCTCTGATACCAACTGTAACGACCACGGGAATCGAGTAGGCTTTTCAACCATCCTCTCCTCCCTCGGCACTGGGCTAACCTCCCAGCGTGGCTTACAGAGATACCTCAGAACTGCTTTTACGGCCAGCCTCTCGACTCGACCAACCCACATTGTCGGGAGATGTAGGGGTAAGAGTCTCCCGTTCGCCACCAAACGCGAAGCGAGAACCCCCTATTATCCGTACCAATTAAGCAACCAGCTCTGATACCAACTGTAACGACCCGAAAATTTTCGACTTTGAACAACCGTTCAAGTGTCGAAAATTCTAGGTTGTTAATGAAAGAAGTTAGAGGATGAGGATAGATAAGATAGAAACTTAGAATAGAAGAAGAAGAAGAACATAAACACAACACAGTACCTCACATCGCAGCGGAACAAAATATAATATATATATATATAACAGCTTTTGAAATACAAAATTTTGACAGTATATACATACATCATTATCAGAGTACACACTTACAATACAGCGGAAATAACACTAGATAACTAACGCTGAAGCCTCCTGCTCCAAGCTCCTCCAAGTGAATCTGTAAAATCCCGACTACTTGACTGCCCGTACAATTTTGGGCACCCAAGAGTTTAGGGGGAAAACAAAATATAATAAACTCTGGGTCAGTCATGGGACTGGTGTGAGTAAACTCCAACCATTGGTTTAACTTTTTACAAATCCTTTCGAAAGAAAAGATAATCGTAAGACCGATCCACACATAAACACGGATGGTTTTTACCTTACGATAACCCAAAACATTTGATATCAAAATCTGATGATATTATAATAGTGTCTAAATCAAATAAATAGAATATAGCGGAACGCTTGCATCTCACGCTCCATATATAATATTAAGTCAAAAACCGCAGGGCGCTTATTGGAGATTGGATTTCCAACTTGACAAGGTATGGGACCACCTGCCGACTGTGTATCTCTAGAGGCGAATACACTGGGTTCAACAAGAACATCTTGCAACCCGGCCCACACATGACCGACCACTCATTTCGCTTGAGTGTATCGAATGTATATCACCAACGGTTGGGATCAGCAACCGTCTTCCCGAATGGGACAGCATCGATAGATTTAAGAAGCAATTGGAATTTCTCTAGATAGGTGATTATACATCCTAATGGGTGCGACCCACATAGCCATGCTGCCTGCCCGATTTTTGTCATTTCCCGGTTGTTGAGGCCTGAGGCTACGAATACTTACCATTCATTGATAACACAATCACTTTGAATGCCACATCGTCAGATCCGTTAATCACTAGTTGAGTTTGCACAAATATTCTGGATGTTATGCTAAGGGAATAAATCCGTTGCAACCATATATATTTATACAGACCAACCCATTTGATCATTGGAAATACTCTGTCAGACATTCGTCCATATACGTTCGTTCTGGGACTGAACGAAACCGAAGGCACTATTTCTATGTAATAGAAAAAGTCCTTGCACTTTACTCCGTCTTCAATATATTCAGCATACTTGGTTCGCAACGCTTATGCCGATACGGAGTGGTTCTTCGGATAATAATCCAACCGGTCTCTCCATATTGACAACGATGGTCAAAAACTTCGATAGTCTGTGATTTAACTATCAAATAAAAACAAGTGTTCATCCAAACATATCAAGCAAATCACTGGGCTCTTTAATTAATATTTCATTAATTAAATCTCTTCTCCATTTCCTTATCAATATTTGTTATCCAAATATTTCAATAATCATCTCGGCTTCTTATGTCATTTGGAAAACGTTCCAAATATCAACTTCTTTTATTTTCTATATATTAGAAAATATCTCTATTTGCAATTTGAAAACAATTTCAATCACTTATCTCTATCCCGTCTATTTTAATTATACTCAGGAAATATTTACTTGTTATATTTCCAAAATTCCATCACTTGGGTTTAAAACGAATGTTGTGTAAAACATCGTTACAACAACCCAAAATATTTTATTCAACTAACTCTTTTTCAAACACTCCTCTTCGAGACTGGATCTTGCTATTTATCCATTAAAAATGAAATCAATCAAGTTGGGGTAAAATTGCCTCTCAGACCTTAACTGAAAACATCCTCAACTTCAAAACGGCAAAACCACTTACCTCGAATAAACACACTATACAATCCAATTGTTCATTTTTAAAACATGTCTAAAGTTCGCTTTCTATTTCTAATTTATAGATTTCCCTTTTTGTTTTCAATATTCTATTTTTGATTTCGTTTCCTTATCGAATTCTATATATATCGATATATAGATTTCTAATTGTCAAATTTCTTAAAAATATTCTAACTCCTTAAATTTCCGGAAAAATTCGCCATACCCTCCCCTGTATCGGGAGCATCGGGAAATTTCAAATAGCTTTCCCGGTCCTTCTAATCTCAAAAAGAAAAAGAAAAAAAACCAAGCGGCTAGCCGATACGGCGCATAAAATCTCATATATGAATTAAACATGTACCTTTTTGTCGAGCATTACATTTATAAACTTCATATACCTCATCCCATACCTGTCTAACACCTGTTCACCTGTTTTCAATTTAATTCAACAGTTTCTAATCGTTTGAATTCAGTTTCGCCCATTTAATTAGCCATTTTGCCTATTTCACTTCTTTGCTGAACATAACATGTTCAAATAGAATATTTAACTTGCTCATAACCAAATTGAATTCCAATTTCAATTCTAGTTTCCTTTTCGATTTCAAATATAAATTTTCAAATCGAATTCACTTATTCAAAGCCGAATATCAAATTCAAAATTTCATTAACTAATCACTATTCGAATTAGTTAATTCTATCAATAATCAAAAATCTAATTTCTGTTTCAAAAATCAATTCATTTACTTCACTGGAGTTCATATTTATTTTATATCTCCAGTCTGGAAGGAAATTCAGATTTTTATTTATAAAAATCCTTTTATTTATTTAAATAAACCGTTGCGGTTTTTAAAGTGGTTCTGGCGCTGTCTTTCTGAAAATTTGATTTTGACGTAACTCAAAATCTATACGACGAAATTCAGATTTTTCTCCTTCATTAGAAAGCTATTATCAAATCAGTCCTGACGTTTCTTGTTTCCAAGAATTCCGACTTAAATTGAGTTCTGTATACCCAATTGAAGTTCGAAACGCCAATTTACGAACTGCAGCGCTGCGGCCAGTTCGTTTTAATTATATATATATAAACTTTGTTTAAATAAAATTCAACTCCCTTTCTGATATATATATCATATATTCAAATCCATAATTTAAATTCCATTTGAATTCTATATTCAAATCTATTTTCATTTCAAATCCCATATTAAACTTCACTTTGAATTCAAATACCATATTTAATTTTCTCTTGAATTCAAATTCAATATTTATATCTCTTTGGATTCAAATTCTAATTTGTATCTCTTGAATTCCAATTCAGGATTTAAACTCCATTTTCAAATCCGTTTGCAATTCCTATATTTAAAGTCTATTTGAATTCTCGAATATCCCAACTCCATTTTAATTCTATTTGAAATTCAAATATTCAAACTCCATTTAAATTCTATTTAAAATTCTAAATGTTTCAAATTCCATTTTCTCTTATTTGAAATTCCCAATATTTCAAATTACATTTTCTTTTATTTGAAATTCCATTTTTGAATTTCCTTTATTCCAATCCCATTTGAATTCCTTTGAATTCAAATTCTATTTCAATTCCCTTGAATTCAAATTCTATTTCAAAACTATTTGGATTTCCTATTTTGAAATCCTATTTCAATCCTACCTTGAAATCCTATTTTTAAAGTTTATTTCAAATTCTATTTTGAAATTCCATATTCAAATTTCTACTTGAATTTCTATATTCAATTCCATGTTCAAATTCAATACTTGAATTTCTATTTCAAATCTCTATTCAAATTTCATATTTGAATTCCATTTCAAATCTCTATCCAAATTTCATATTTGAATTCCAATTCAAATCTCTATTCAAATTTCATATTTCAATTCTTCTTTGAAATTCTATATTTCAAATTCTATTCAATTCTTCTTTGAAATTCTATATTTCAAAGTCTGTTTCTATTTGAATTCTTATATCCAATTTCTTTAAACAAGTCTCGACTTCAATTCCTTTTGAAATAGATATTTCTATTTTTCTTTGAAGATAGATTTCCCATTCCAATTTCACACTTGTATTTCTATTTCTGAATTATCAAATGATAATTCTTTTCACTTCATTTATAACTTCGTTATAAAAGAACTATTTATAAACTTCGTTTATAAAGGAACTACTTGTTTTATTTTTATTCCATTTAAAATTCAAATTCTATTTAAAAATAGAATTTTCCCTTTAAAATCTCAAATATCCTTCCACGATATTTTAAATAAATTAACACTTAGCCCAGTGATATTTAAAACAATCAAATCACCCAATTTTCAATCATTTGATTTTTAACACATCATATATGAATATATATATGAAATCAAACAAACAACAAACAAACAGATAATATATTTTTGAGGAATCCCGTTGGATCCCTCCAACCTGTTTTCCTGCATCCACAGATGTTAGCACATACATAATACCCATTCTGCTTCATGGCAGAATATCGCGGTATAGAAGGTCATCCACTAATCATAGCGTGGGGCGTATAGGGTAATCATCCGCTATGGTACCGCGGGCATCCGCTAATGAGACTGCGGGAATCCAACCAATCAATCAACCCAATATATATATATATAGCCTAAATAACTAATATATATAAAACAACCATAAAACATTCACACAAGCAACAGACAATTATTTTTAATGAAATAAAAATAATTCTAAAGGTGAGTGAGATTTACTCACCGTGATTTAAAATCTGCACTTGTACCAATTTCAATTCCTTCTCATTGATTTTCGAGTCTTCGAACTTCACACGGATGATTCCATTTGATTTATATTTGCCTAAGAAAAATCCGTGTTCTATAAATAAGCTAATGAATTTCCATAACAAGGTTTCATGTTAAAAACTTACTAATATTTTATTTTTCCTATTTTCCTGGTTTTGAACATCTAACGGTTTCAAGCCTAAATTTTCCACTTGTCTAATTTATACTCTTTAAAATAAGATAGTAAATAAATCTCCCTTTTTAGTTTTCAAATTCTAGGTAACAATTAAAGTCATTTTCTTCCATCTTAACAGAATTCGGAATTTTTTGCGAAATAAAATTCTATACCTTAACTACTTTGGATTTAATTTAAACATCATTAGCCTTAGATTAAATAAGTTAACTTAACATTATTCATATACAGTAATTAAAAATAAACAGTTACCTTACTTCCTTTCTTAACGATTAGTTCACAAAATTTAAAACAAATTAAAACTTTAGTAACAAATTAAATTAATAACTAAATTTACCAATTACCTTATTTCGTTCAGCTCGAAATCCTTACTGCTTCACACTATCGACTTCAACCTCCTCCAGAAAATCACGTCTTCATCTCCTGCTGCTACAGTAGTGCGCATCCTACCAGAACTCCACCTCGACTGTATAAGTCGAGACAACTCCATCCCCTAACCTACATCCTCTCACAAACAGCAATATACAGATCTGAAGCAAAGCTCCATCTTCCCCTGACATCGCGGTGACCCATCATCACTACCGAACTCGAACACTTTATCAATGTCGAAACCCCAACGCCAGTGACATCGCGACCTGCTACTGACATCGATACTTCCCAAAAACAGTTCGAACTCGCACCTTACGCCGCCGATTAGATCCAGCACTAGGTCACTTCAAATCCCTAAACGGGAATCACACCTAGTTCGAACGATCTGTGAATGGAGTAGAAGGCCATACGAGTTAAACGGATTTGATTTTGGGGCTTTCCGAAATGGAAAGGCACGACTTTGGTTGAAATCGGGTTTGAGGAATCAGTGGCCATTTGATTTCGTTCGAGCTTTGATTTCAACGGAAGGGGAATAATGATTTTTGATTTCATTTTCTGAGGGACGGGAAGAAATAAAAATAGGAGTGAGGGGTTAGTCGCGATTTTATAGACGATAATACTTGGAGCTGAAGGAGTTTACAGTGCGTGGAGTACATTCATTTTAATACGATGTGATATAAAGAGATTTTTAGTTTATTTAAACCGATATCGATTTGATTTTGATCCTATCCAAAAATCAGATATTTTGGGTTCATTAATTTAAACCATGAACCGCTATTTTAACGTACTGACCATCGTTCCAATGTTACAACGTTATTTTGAACTCTATGATCTGATATTGAAATTTAAATTCGAATGTAAATATAAACGGCCATATTAAATTGATAATTCAACATAAAATATCATTTATATTATCAACTAAATATTTAAAACAATATTAAATATTTAAAATAAATTATTCAAAAATCTGGGTCGTTACAGGCTGGTTATTATTCACCAAGGAGAATTTTAAAAAAAAATTATTTACTACAAATTGTTTTCTTTTCTTTTTCTTTTGATTTAAGAGCACCCTGACCACGCATAACCATAACTTGGATTTTTAAATGAAGTCAGTCGCAGCTTAAATTATAAGTTGTCTCTTAACCATGCATGACCAGAACTTGGATTTTTAAACGAGGTTAGTGACACACTTATATATTAATTAAATATTTATCGTTTTCAGCTCTAAATAGAAAAATTCCTCGGTATATACAACCAATATGAATGACAGAAATGTGGTAAGTACAGAAATGGACTGTGAAATAAATTTCTAAATTAATAATATTATGAAATCTGACCAACTGTACCAGGATTTTTGAAAATTTTCAATTGACACTAATTCTGAAAAATAACATAACCACAATTCCATCACAAATATTTTCACTGTTTATTCAAGATGATTTTATAAAATATTAACTCTCCACATTAATATAAAGTCACGATGATGGAAGAATGATGATAGATAAAGAAGATGGTCGTGAAATAATTGCCGGTTCAATGATATTATAATAGCTATTCAGCCATCATGAAAATATAAATAAAATCTCCTCTTGTTGTGAAATATATTGCAGTCATAATTCATCACAATTTCAAATTCTGATATATTTTGATGAATTATAAATACAGAACAATTTGGATATTGATTTCAATTTGTGAATGAATAAAAAAAAAATCTTAAAATTGAAAATTAATTATAAGAGGAATATAAAGAGCTAGACAGGACAAGAGTGATTAAAAAAAAATTCAGCACATCTGATACCAATTGTAGTCTCCCTCTCGATGATTTTAATTACACCCTGATGGACCATCATGGACATCTCAGACCAAAGAAATTTAAACACAAACCCAGCCAGACAAATTTAGCACATTTATTTGTATAAGGGAAAAAGAATGTATGGATCTATACAAGGTGAAAATTTGAATCTCAGTACAGATGGGTGAAACAAATATAAGCACTTCTGATACCACTTGTTCTCGCTTTCTCGAGGATTTTACTAAGACAATGGAGACAAACTATGATATCACAGACAACAGAAATTTAAAGCCCAAGCAGACAAATCAAACAATAAGCAATTATCTAAGAACAGTATCAGAGCAGTGCAGAACACAATATCACATCAGACTTGTCTGGGGATGGTCACATAAGAACTTTCATGATCCAAGATTAGAACTATCGTTTATTTGAAATCATTTGAGGAATATGAAAAAAAATCTCTAGATTCAATGAATCGATCACACCAAATTATTATTTTCACATTCAGAATATGTGTGTGATTCAATAAATCAATAATTTTAAATGATTTTAAACAAACAAATACTTAAATCATATAACCATGAAATAACAGAGAAATTCAAAACCGGATTTTCAAAGAATTTTCACAAGAATTTTCTGACAAGTCCTCAAGAAATTTCAGATCGTCTACATCAATTTTTGTGGGATATTCATGATCCAAAGAATAAAAATAATTTATTTGAAATCATTTGAATCAATGTCAAATTTTGAGATATAATGAATCAGTCACACAAGGTTAATAATTTCAGATTTAAGTGGTATGTGAGATTCAAAATATCAGGAATTTCAGATGATTTCAAACTAAACTAATTTCAACCATAATAATCATGAATAAGGATGAAATTCTAGATGTATCACTAATTTAACCCAAATATTTTTCAAGTCAGAAATAATCAAGCCAATCTAAAAATTAATGAGATTATCACAACTGAGAAGTAACAGTTTGTGCTGTAATGAGTATAATACTTTAAGTGTTTCCAAAATGAATTGGAAGGGACTCAAAACCGTATAAGTGTGTGAAATTTCATTAATTATTCAGATCTTCAAAAATTTAGAATTCTAGTTAACAGTGTTCAAGATATGATATGAATGCATCAACACTGTTATGAATTCAAAAATCAGAAAATAAACTTCAAAAACAATTGCAGATATATACAAGTTCAAATTCAGGATATGGAAACAATTAACACATGATGATTTTATACAAGTAAGGCAAATTTCCAGAAAATCATTAATTCTGCAACTGGAAGTTTAAGAAGCACAGAATAAACAAAGAGATATGGAAGTGACAAATCAAATAAAGGCAAATAGAAGAAAATAAAATAGAAAGGGGTAGAAGAAGCAGGAATAAACAATAAAAAATATTTACAAGGTTGAGATCAGAAATCATACCTGATTCACAAAAAACATTGTGGATCTCTAACTCATCAGACTTTGCTAAGGAACAGTAGATGATTCAATGATGTGAAGCAGTTTGAATCAGTTTCTCTTTTCAGCACAGTTGTTCCTCAGCCTCCTTTGGTAGCTAACTATTTAGAGGATTGAGTGGTCTAACAAAGGCAGTAAAACCATTCACAGTTGTATTTGTTCGTTTTGGTACCCAAACCTGTTTATATAACAACCCATCAGAATAAACCTTTGTACCCTTAGGAACCCAAATCTGTTTGAATTTCATGAAGTTTGGTTTATTTCCTTTTGGGATCCAGGATTGTTTAGAAGGATTATTATAAAACAATTTCTCATTTTGATTTTGACTCAAAAAAACTTTGAAATTATAAGAGTTCAAATTTTCAAATTGATTCTTTTCAAGGTTGTTTGAAGGATTTTTCAAATCATTTGAAATTCGTCTCTCAAAAACATTATTTTTCTCAAACCCAAGTCCACGTTTATTTTGAACAGAAAATTGGTTTTTCAACAACATATTCAAAGATTTTTCACCGTTTGAAAAATTAGACAAGATTGTTTCAAGTTGTTGAATTTCAGTTTTAAGATCACCATTTTCTTTCAATAAATCTGAACAACGATTTTTAGTGATCTCACATCTTTCAAAATCAGATTTCAAAACCAAATTTTCATCATTGAGTAACTTTATTTTGGTTTGGGACTCAGCAATCTCAGACTCAAAATGTTTTCGACTTTCAGACTCAAATTTCTTGAAATTTTCAATCTCATTTTCAAGTTCTTTCAAAATCGAATTCGATTTCAACAAATTTTCCTTTTCTGCAATTTCAAGTTTGGAATGAATATTAGTTTTAAAATTTTCAAATTCCTTTTGCAGATGATTGTTCAAATTTGATAACTCAATCTTGTTTGCTTTTAAGATCAAAATTTCATCTTCAAACTTTTGAATATTTTTATTGAGATGAACAAGATTGGTTTTCAATTTCAAACAATTTTTACAATCTGAATCTGAAAGGTTTTTAAAATATTCAAGCTGTGATTCCAAATCATCAATTTTGCTGGTCAACTCAGAATTCCTAGATTTTAGAGTTTTGTTTTTAGATTTGAGTTTATCAACAGATTTAGTTAAATCAACACACATATAAACCAAATCTTCGTATGAGAAATTTTCAACTTCAGCATCCGTTGATTCTCCATCATCTGATCCTTCTGAATTCTCATTTGTAAATCATGTTAAACAGAATTCTGAATCTGAGTTGACAATCTGGGGTTTTGAGCTGGAGTTGTCAATTTGACCATACTTCGTATTGAGAGCTGTCCAAATTTCCTGCGCAGTTAAACAATGGGAAATCAGACTGTATTGATTATCATCAAGATGAGAATAGAGAATATGTGTAGCACGAGAATTAAAAACTTTATCTACCATATCGTACCCATTGGTAACAACATCCCAACATTTAATATTAACAGATTTTAAATAAAATTCCATTTTGGATTTCCAGTTTAAAAAATCTGTTCCAGTGAAAATAGTTGGAGATGAACTGAACTGACTCTCGCTAGACAGACAACTAGGGTTACCCATGACTCTAGAGTTAAAAAAATACCTGCTCTGATACCACTTGTTGGATCTAGATTAACCCTAGAGGGGGGGTGAATAGGGTTTATCACAGTTTTTAACTGAATTAAAAATCTAACGAGATATTAAAATAATAAATAGATCACAGATTATAGCAGAAACAGAAATGCAGAAAATAAATCACACACAGATATACCCAGCTTCGGCAAAACCCTGCCTACTGCTGCATTTCTAAGGTTTCTACTAGGTGATAGAACAGATCCCGCATACAAGACCATGTACACTCGCAAACCCTGCTCCTATTCTAACCCTACGCTCAAATCCCTAGACTGACCAATATTCACTCGATCAGATTTCCCCTGATTACAACCTCGTAATCAGTAACCCAGATTTTACAGATTCTGACAACTGTTTGATCGGTCTACAATTCAAAAAAAAATACAACACCAGAAGTTAAACTAAAAACAAAGAAAACCCTAGTAAAATAAAACAAAGATTAAATCTCCCCTTCAAGTAAATAGGCTAAGCCCACTTGTTCACATCCGACCCACACTCATTTTATTTGCCCCGATTCTCTTGTGTTCTGGAGAATGAAAATGGCGGCGTCATTGGGAATTAGGGTTTCTTTGTCCCTTAAATCGATCGATTGATGATGTAAAGAAACTAGATGGCTTTGTATTCTTGTATGTTTCTTCGTGATCGATTCCAGAGGATTCTTGCTTCACTGGTTTAGGGTTTCGATTTGAATCCTCCCCAAATCAATTTGATGATGTGATAAAGAGCTATGGATGTTAATCACTGAAGGCTCGAATGCTTTGTTGCTCTTGTTCTTCGATTTACTTGCTTGGTTCTCGATCGAAAATCTTGTAAGTAAATTCTGAAAATATTACTCTAATTTTTCTCTCGATTTTTGGCTTGTTGTTTTCGATAGTTAAGCCTATGATGATATGGTGAATAATATAGGATTGTATAATCCTTTGATTGCGCTCTGATTTCAATATATGATTTGATCTGAATAATTGCGGTTTCCTCTATTGAAATTTTGGTATTAAAATGGAAATTTGTTGCCTTAATATGCTTCGATTAAAAAACTGATTTGCTGGAGAAGGAATTGCTAAAATTTGCCATACATGCTCGGCATTTATCTGATATTGCAATTCTGGAAATGAAATCATTTGCGGTCCCCTATAACAAATGCTTTCCCCTTTTTGATCCTTGCGTGATAACTGAGTAGATTTCCTTGGTCTTGATTGGATATGTTAATTCTGGAAAACTTTAAACACTTGCCAAACATGTTGATCATTTGTGAAAAAGTTTTCCTGAAATGATTTGATTCCTTCTGCTGCATTGAATTTATCGAGTTTCCCCTTTTGAATTTAAAACTATTTGACGCAAATCTGGAAATTCCTGTATTTCTGGAATGACACAAAAAAAAAACATTAAAACCATTCCTGTTTATAAAAATTGCTCACTGTATTCTTGAACCCTTTAATATCCTTTGCCAGAGCTTTTCGCCTGATTTGCTCCATGCATTTATCTTAGATGAATACATTTTATTGCCAAATAAAATGTTGCTGACATGAACTCCTTGAATACACTTGTGTAAACTGATCCTTGCTATGTATGCTCCATTGAATTGTTGCAGAGTCACCATGTACACAAAAGCTTGTGTATCATACGCTAGTGTTGTGTACATGAGAAATTTTGTTGAAACACTTGGTGATGTCCACACACACACCCTGCTTCATTCATTGTTGCTCGACAGTTTGTTCACTTGCACTGAACCTTGTCCATACTAGTCTTGCACTGATCTTGCTACACACTTCTTTAAGTTTTGTATTGTTTGACTTGTGGTCATGCATTGATACACTTGCTTGTACCTGTATATTGTTGTGTGCATCATGATGGCATGATCATCATTCTGAACTGCTCTTATCATCTCTTGTGCCATTTGTTAACTGTCTGAACTGATTTTAGTCAAGAGTGCTTGGCTTGCCTTGTTATGTTGAGTTTGCATTTGTAATTGCTTTCACCATACATAACTATTTTTGTGCATGTTCAACATGCAGCTCGGCCCATTTCATTTTGTCATGCTGTCCATGCTTTGTGCTCGGCCCATGCTTGACATCACATTGTTGAACCATTAACCATGTTGGTTTGACTATTAAACTTGCTGTCACCTTAGGTACATGATGTTGAGAACTTTGTTGTAACTTGTGCATTACTGAGTTACACATATTCATTTTTGCTCGGCCATGTATTGTTGCTCGACCACACTTTGGCTATACATGAGTTTCATATTGCTGTTGACCCATTTCTTCATTGCTGTGATGTCTTGTTTGACCATGGTTTGACTTTGACATGGCACGACGCTTGATTGGGCTGTTTTGACTTGTTTATACATGTATATACATATATGTATATATACACATATATGTATATATATATATATGGCTTCATTTTTGTGTACACATGTACACACACTTTCTTCACACCTGGCTTGAGATGATATGCACTGAGTCGAGACGGTCCATGTGGCTACTCCTCAGTTGCTCGCTGATTGGCGTGGCAGTGCACACGTGTATATTCATGCACGTGTGTACATGCAGCCATCAGACGAGTTTTCCTGTCCCTGCACTGTAATATGTGTATATACATACACATGTATGTGTATACATGTATCGTGCGCGTGCTATATTATATATCAGATCAAGTCATGAAAAATGATGAGAAACACACCAGAAAACTGAGGCAAATAACATTTATACTTGCACATTTTCTGTTTCATTTCTATTGCAGTGTACTGTGTGTGTGTGTTTCATATGTGACAGGTAAGCAGGGATGACTGGACTGACTGTGATGACTGGACTGGACAGAGAGCAGTGAAGACTGAAGATGAAAGCCAGTGAATGAAGCAGTGTCAGTAAATAAAAAAAATCTGTATATTGAGACTGTGAATGTATAAGTAAAAAAAATACCGAGTGTTGAGTGATATAGTGAGGAGCTAATTTATATGAAAAAGTGATTGTACTGATTATTCGTAATAAACAAAATCTGTTTGAAATAAAATATCATTTCATTGTTGTTAAACAGACTTGTCTATTCTATTCTGTTTATTTATAAGTACAAAAAAAATATGAAGTGATTAAATAGTGGAGTTAATATAGATGTACTGTTTGAATGTTAGGAGTATAATATTTATATTTTAAATAAAATACAGTAAATATTTGAATTTCTGTACAGATGTATTTTATTTAAATATAAATATTACATTCCTGTCTGTGATGTAAATATAGAACAGTACAGTACCAAACACATTTATAAAATATATTTGGTTGTTATCATCAAACAAAAATCATATAATTGTGTATACAACACCGTTATATACAACAGATAGAAGACTGGTATATGATTAACTTCCAAACTTCCTCTAGTTGTTTACTCTCGTACAAAGTATAGATCAACCTATAGTGCTTTGTGCGTGAATGTAGAAGGGGTTGGCAGATAGTAGTACGGTGCTTAAACTGTCGCACTAATTCACTGGTTTTTTTAGTGAACTTCATCAGCCCTAGTTCTCAAATCAATGAGTCAATATAATTGATTTATGCAATCATGCTTGATACTGATCGATACTCTTCTTCTTTTTTGGAACAGGAAATCATAAATTGTTTTTTCGAGCACCACGAAACTTGATTATGTCCGACGTAGATACAAAACCCAGAAGTCAATCTGTGATCGTCTAGATTTGAGGCGCAATCCACATCAATGTGAGCTTGTAAAACCATGTCTTTGTTTGCTTTTAGAAGTAAGCCATGTTTCTATGTACCGTTTAGATATCGAAGTATCCATTTTATGGCCTTTCAATGTTAACTTAAAGGGTTTGCCATGTATTTGCAAACCTTATTAGCCCTGCAACATATCATGGGACCAGTAATAGGTACATACTGCAAGGCACCCACGATGCTCCTATACTACTTGACATTACTTGTAGCTTCACCACATTGCTTGGATGTAAACTGCTAGTCATTTGTGTGGGAGGTTGTTTTGCCAGATGCATGTTGGCTCGAATGATGTATTTCTTTTGTGATAAAAACCATTTCTGATTCAGAACTTTTTGGACTTGATACACAAGAAAATAGTTTAAATTACTAAAATCTTTGATAGAAATAGTTTGATTAAGGTATTGTATGATGTTGTTGATCACTTCATCATTATTACCAGTTATGGGAATGTCATCCAAGTAAACTAGTGTATTACTAGTGATATGGTCTCTTGTGTTTGAATACAAGGAGCTAACTGATTTGATTAGTGTGAAACCAAGACTAGTAAATGTGATTGAGTTTTTAATACTAAACCCTTGGTGCTTGCTTTAATCCATATATTGATTTGTGTAACTTACAAATTAGTTCCATGTCTCTACCTTTGCAGTACCCTTTGTTTGTTGCATGTAGACTTCTTCCTATAAATATTCATTTAGGAATGCATTATACACATCAAACTATATTATATTTCAATATTTATGTAGTGCTATAGTTCAAATTAATTCGAATCATGGTTGGTTTAACCACGGTTGAGAATGTCTCACTGAAGTCAAAACCATTGTTATGAGTAACCTTTAACAACTGGTCTTGCTTTGTACTTGGATATGCTTCTGAGTTTCTTTTCATCTCGAATGCTCGTTTACGCCCTATAATGTTTTTGTGGCCCGGTAAAGAAACTAGATTCCATATTTTATTCCTTATCAATGCATTGTACTAATCATCCATAATATTTTTCACTTGTCACACTTGGCTGCCTTTTCGTACCTAATTGGTTCTGTGACATCCAAAGCAACAACATATATCTTAGGTTTAAATATTCCACTTTTAGACCTTGTGATAATATGATGCTCGACTTTATTCTAGTTTTGTTCTTGTTGTTGATCTCCATGGCTAGTTGACTCATTGCTTATAACCTATCCCTTTGATCTTGTAAACTTTTCTCTGGTAATTCATTATTATCATGTTGTTGCGTGGAGTCATTGAGAGAGTCAATTGAGCTACAACTCGATCTTACACCTGATATGGTATGCGTCTCTTATGATTTATCTTGATGTACATCATCGTGATTTGTCCCAGTCCATTTCGACAGAATTGGTGATGGTAGCACTGATACTTCTAAATTTCTTTTTCTTTTAGTGGTTTTAGTTTCCTTTTATTTTGCAAAAGGAAAAACATGTTCATTAAGAAAAACATATTTTGATATGAATAACCTACTACTACCATCCAAACAACTATAACCATTTTGGTTGTTTGCACGACCTAAAAAGTCGCATGGTGTGAACCTCACATTTAACTTGTGTTTGTTATATGGTATAAGGCGAGTATAAGGCAGGGGAAACATAAACACCTAAATGCCCTTAGATTTTGATAATTTGTCGTAATTATAAATAGCATTTCATGTGGACATTTGTGTTTCATGACTTTAGGTGGCAGCCTGTTTATGGGTGCATTGATGTAGCAAATGTCGCTGTCCAAATTTTTATTGGCAGTGATCTTTGCGACATCAGTGTTAGGCATGTTTCAACAATTTGTTTATGTTTTCTCTTTACAAGTGTAACGATTCGCAAATTTGAACGCTTTAAATCAATATAGTTAAATGATATCTAACTTAAAAATATGAATTGTCGATTTAATACTAATTGAAATCAATTCCATAATCTCAATCAACCATATTTGGTCAATCAATATTTATTATGATTCTATTTGGTAACTTGTAAACAATAATTAATAGTTTAGAATTGAATCAGTAATTGAATCGTAATATAAAACAGTATTTTAAATAGAAATTGGCCAGTTTACAAACGATCTCGGAATTTATCGAAACCAACTTTACTGGACTTGAAACTGTAAATTATTGTACGTTGTCAAGTTTTGTAGGAATCAGATCTCATATGTAATCATATGAGCCTAGAGCTTCCAGCGGAAATCAAATCAGCATATGTAGTTATAAGTTGAAAAGAAAAAAAACACGATTTCAAAGTCCTGAACACACGTAAAACACCCCCTCTCCTCTTTTCCTTCTGTAATTCCACTCATTCTTCACATTGAAAAGGAAAACATTCCTTCCCAAATCATTTAATCCCTCTTCTCTGTTTTTCTTTCAGAATCCACGATTCCCATTCGAAAAAAATCCCTTAACGCAAAATTAATGAAATCGAAAAATCGAAACGGCTGACCATTGTCTTGCTGCTCCATCCATTATGCTTTGCTCCTCTGCGACGTGGATCCTACCTCCGAAGGAGCCATGCATGAAGCATTGTTTCTTCCACCATGCTCCTCTCCAAGGCCGTGCCACCTTCCCCTCGCGACCCTGGCATAGCGCGCCAGCTTTGTCCTTAATTTCCATCGACCTCTTGTTGTGTCCTTTCCAATCCTAGAACCCATCGCTTCGCTTTCCCTTAGCCTCCTCTGCGAACTAAAAATGGGGGTGGTAGGCAGTTGTAAATGTTTCCGATGATGGGAGATTGCGGTAGTTTGGCTATGAAATGTAGCGGTGTTATTATAGGGATGGTGCCTACTTAAAAAGCTTGGAAAGGTGCATACTGTGCTTTGTGTGGTGACCGGGAGCAAAGGTTTGTTTAGAAGAGAGGATTTTCATGGAAATTAGTTTAATAAGTTAAGTTGTAAAATTTTAGTCAATCCGGTCATTTCTTATAAAAGAAAATATACCTCATTTTAGACACAAATCGAACACCGTCGAGTCCGTGAATTCATATTGGCATAAACAACATTCTAGAGTTGAATTGATGAAATCCTGAGTGTAACAATCAAGGATTTTAGATAAATTTAAAATCATGATTTTGAATATATAGAGATAAAAATTTAATTTGATTTTAATGTAAATATTGTTTAAGCGATAAATTTTGAAATTTGACAATTTATAGTTTAGATAGCTACTTAGTTTGTTCACAAAACCAATTGGTTGATGTGAACAGTAGCTTCTTCGTATATATCCAGGATTTTAGTTGAATATTTCCTAATGTGGGACTATTATTTTCATCACTCTTCCTTCATGTGTGGCGTATTTGAGCCATCTACGTGAACATAGTATTTTGGATGGAGTGGCGTACGTATGGCGGTTTAGCACATACGTATTAGTTGACTTAGTTCAAAACCTTACTCCGATACCACTGTTGAAGAACCCTGAATTACCACAAAACCAATTGGCAATGTGATGGGTGAACTCTTAATGTTTATACATGAATTATTTTATAAATTCCCCGATATGGTACGAATTCCAACATGGCACTAGAGCAGGTTTAATCGTGTGCACATAACTGCCACACTTGTCCGCGTCACCCAATAAGATCCACATGTTTGGCTCAAGATCTTCCACATGTGCGGGGGCGTGTTGGAACGATTCCCACATCGGGAAATTTATAAAATAATTCCAGTATAAACATTAAGAGTTCACCCATTACATTGCCAATTGGTTTTGTGATAATTCAGGGTTCTCTAACAAGATTTGTCAAATATAACGGTAAAATACTGGTAAGGATTTATCAGCTTTTGTTATAATGAATCTTCCGAGTATGTATTTGGAAAACTATTTTTAATATGATAGTAGTTGAATGTGATGTTTATATTAAGTTAAAAAAAGGGATTTTGTTAGTTTATAGCGTTTAATCAATTTATCAAATAAGAATAGAATTTTGTAACTTGACGAATTTGACTTGATTTAATCGTTTGAAATTTTATTTTGATAATTCAAGGTTGGATTTTGGGTTTGATTTGAATAGTAAAATAGTTATTTAAAAAACCATAAATTATACTGTAAAAATGTATCGACAAAATATATTAGTTTTGGTCACTACATAGTGATATTTAGCAACACAAATAAGCGTTATAAATTTGTAACAACAATAAGTGTTACAAATGTATTGCATGAAAACGATGTTCCATGCATCCACAGTTTGGTTTTTAACCCATGGTTTTGTGAGAGTATTTTTACCATTATGCACTCATTTTTCTCCTATAAAAAGCACCCTCCCCCGCTCATTTTCTTTATTTCAGACTTCTTCTTCTCTACCTTCTCTTTTCTTTGGTCGTGGCTTCTTTGCCATCTTCCTCCTCCACTCTCCCTCCTTTCTCCCTTTTGGTTCGGCTTTAAACCTCTCCTCCCTCCCCCTTTAGGTCGTGACTTCCTCCCTTTCCCCCCTTAAAAACACCCTCTCCTCCATTTCTAGCTTGGCCTACAACCCCCTCCCTCACCACCCCATCTGGGCCTCACCTCCCTCCACCTAAACGCCTCCCCCTTCGACGCACCTACCTCTACCAAACCGCTCTTCCTTACACACCGCCAAAAACCCCCTGCTCTTCCCCCCTTGCTCTCTATTCCTACCCCTACAACCTCCTTGTCCTATTTGATAGTAAGTAATATATATATATATATATATAATATTTCTGAGAACGTCGGCGAGGAAATTGTGTCAGTCCGGAGCAGTCTCGGTTAGCAAGGCGGTCCTACCATATAGTTAGGTAGAGTGGAACCCCAAGGTGAGAAACTCTTCACTTATATTTATTCTATATGGATGATATGTTGATTGTTGTAAATGTATAGTTAATTAGTTGTTAACGAAGTGTAAGCTTTAATTACCAAACGCTTACACATATATACACTGATATATATGCTATGTGATGGTTGTATGGATGTTGTTATAGTTGTTAGCAGTGATACTATGTGATGTTGCACAAGTTACACACTCATATGTGGAATTATATAGGTATTGGTTAAGTCTTAGGCCAATCGAATAATATAAATGAATATTTTATTCATTTAAATATGAGGTAAAAATAAAAATTAGAATTTCCTTTCTGAAACCAAGTAGAAATGAAATTGAAGTGATTATGAAAAACATTTGATGTCAAAATTTTATTGAACAAAGTTTTGATATAAAACAATGTATTGAAGCTTAAATCGTTCCTTTTTTAAAATTGAAGTTTGGTTAAACCATATAGAAGATGTTTTAACTCAAACCGGATGTTCCATATAACTTACATAATATTTAATTTGAGTTCTGGAAAGTTTGGAATTCAAAAGTTAATTTTTGAAAAACAACAATATTTTAAAAATTAAATAATATTATGATATTAATTTAAAAATGAATATTTTAATTTAAAGTGAAATTATGAAATATTGTTTAAAAATAGTCTTATATATGTTTAAATGAATTTCTATACTATTTTGAAGTAAATCGGATTATTTTTAATATAAATATAAAATATGGTTAGAATACAGCTTGTCGCGCTGTAGTAGTTTGCGAATTTCAACCATAGACTATAAATTAATATAACAGATTCATTTTAAGTTGAATTTTCCTAAAAAAAACATTTTCTTTCTTATAATAATATTTTTCAAATGGAAAAAGAATTTTCAAATTTCAATGTATAATTTTCAAATTACTTTCAAAACTATTTTCAACAAAAATCACGGTAATGTAGTTCGTTGATCGTAACGGTAAAAGGCTATTTTTAAATAGTTAAAACAATATGGAATTTTTTGGTAAATCGTAATAAATTATTTAAAGGTGATTTGAGTTAAAAATATTAAGCTTTGGATAGTACACAGGTTATTTTAATCAAACTAGTCAATATAAGCTATTTAGTAACGCTTTTTAACACTTTTGTAACCCTTTTTGAAATACTAATATTGCAATTTAATGATTTTAACTTAAGGATTACTATCCAAATCTTTTGTAAACATTTTCAAATGGATAATGAGGTGTTTTAATAATAGTCTGGGTAATGTTATTTGGAATTTAACCTTAATAAGGTTAAGATTTTCCAATTCTAAATTAATTGGATTTGAATGGAGATAATCTTCGGATATTCAGTATTGGAATCTATAATTAAACTTTTACTATTTGAGGAATTTAAAAGGTATTTATATCATTATACCACTTATAGTATTCGTTGAGTATGAGAATGACATTAGATATAAGCTGACATAATTTCTGCTTAGATCTTTGTTTAATATAAATCAGAATTAGGTTTGTCATGAATGGTGTCTTAAATAACATCATTCTTCAACCTAGTTAAAAGCTAAGTTATGTTTTGGGAATTTAGAATGTTATAATTTTGGTTAAGATTAATTGAATCTTTATATTAAAGATTTATGAGTTTGGAAACTTAAGATTAAAAATTTATGGTATGATATTGATTAAGAAATGGTTTTAAAAAGGAAGCTCAGGCTTTTGTAGAGCATCTTTTGATTTGGAGCTTAGAGGTGAAGAATGGAGAAGTTTGGATGTACCTAGTGTCGCTTAATTATTTTCCGCTATTTATTTTGTGTCTCGGTAATGGTGTATCTAGACATGTACATACTCTGATCTAGTAGTGTTGTAATCCCTATGCAACCTCATGTTGTACTAATGGGAAGCTATTTTGTTCCATTATTCTAATGTGTTATTACCTTAATAACAATCTGTCTTTATGAACGTTTTGTGTTGGTTTAATTACCGACTTGGAATGGTCAAAAAGGCGGGTTGTTACACTGAGTCTATTGGAATTTAGACTAAAATGAAACGTCCTTTGGTTTTAGTTTAAATCCAATATCTTCGACAACGTCTAAAATCAAGGCGATTTTACTTGTGAAATGATATCTTCGACAGCTTTTTTATTAAATGAATTAAATCTTTTGAAATGATATGTGGAATGTTAGGATGCATTAAAAAATCCCGATTGTTGCTATATGACTTGTGCACATGTGACACGCACACATATAACATAAATGACACGATATAAATTGCTATATGATTGGTTGTTATGTTTGATCGTTGTGTAATATATGTGATGTTATATTATTTTTTCCACACTGCAAGTTCCCTTAGATTTAGGAAAAATCACTATGGGTTGAAATGATACATACTCGAACGACTGTATAGATTTAAAGATTAATTTCCAATGATTTGGGATACGCGTTGAAATGATATAAACTCTGTACTCAAATTTTGAAAAACGGAATGAAACGATACATATTCGTATCACATGACCGTAAGATTAAAAAAAATATAAGGACACCGTGGTCAATACAAAGTAATTTGTGAATTTTATAAGTATGTATATGTCTTGAAATTTTATTTTAAGATCTGGTTTAAATTTAAATTTGAAATAATTCTAATTTGAACGTATGGTCTAAAGGAAACTTGACTCAATGAAAGAATTTAATATGAATTTTTAAATTGAATTTGTGTTTGAAGATAATATTACTTCGAAATGTTATGAGTATGTTGACTTATAAAATTTATTTTGGATACTTAGATTTTATCTTAAGTTTAAATTTGAATTTATAAATTAAGACTTAACTAATATAAGGAATGCGTTTTAAATAGAACTTTATATTAGATTTGTTGCTCGAAAGTTAAGATATACATTTGATTTAAGAATTCAAATTTGTTTAAGATTTAAATTTATTTAAGTTAATTGTATGTAAGATAAACTTGAGAATCTTACTAAACTTAAAATAGATAGATGGATTTGAAGGATACGTCTTTATAGAATGGATTTAAGTAACAAAACTTTATACTTGAAATTTTGAATGTTGGTTTAAGAGCAATGAGAAGAAATGAATTTAGAATTCAAGCTTCCAACCAAATGAAGCCAAGAATTTAATAGTGGAACTCAAGTTTTAAACTAAGTTGACTACTTGGTTTTAAACTTCAAATGTATACTAACCGAGTCTTAAGTAAATGGAATTTAACCTCAGAATTTGATTAAATATTAATTCATATTTCGAAATTGCGGTTAATTGATTCGGACTGGATACTTTCTTGGAGTTAATATTATCTTGCCTTGCAACTAATATATAATTTACAACTATTTTATTTGAACTGTTTGGTATATAAAATTTAACTATCTTATTAAACTATTTTATACCAAACCCATTTATTTTATTTAAAATTATTAATACTAAACCTATCTATTTTAGTTAAACAAATTTTATACTAAACCTATCCATTTACTTAAACTATTTTGTATTAAACTTGATATTTCATGGATGTTAAATTCAGCATAAATGAAATATTCAATGAAATGCATCAGTAACTTAAAAAGATGTTTGGTATCACCATCCTCTAAGGATCTGTTAAACAAATACATAGAATATAATACGTTATATCAATTGTTTATATTAGCTTAACTCTTTCAAAATAACAGTATATATCTCCAATCCGACCAATTAAAATCCAAAATGATTGAATATAAAGATTCAACTAAATAACGATATGTTTGTGGTATGTGATTCAAATCGTATGTGAAGTTCTAAAATGAATTTATCTATAAATATGAATTTGAAATTGAAGTGATATCGAATAAAAATTTGATGATGAATCAATTTGTATATATCAATTTGGAATTTGAAGTAATAAGGAAACATTGAATCGATTAGAGAAATTGATAATAAAATCAATACTTCATGTTAATTGATTTTCGATATTGGAATATGATTTCAAATGTAATGACCACAGTGTTAAAAATGTAAGCGTTGATTTTTAAAGAGACCGGAGTCGGTATTGTCATACTCTCTTCTAATATCGATACCACTTTAACAATTATGCACATGGTGGATAATCCAGAATGAAGTAGGATGGTTAGTAGAATGCGGGAATGAAATAAGAGAACGATAGCAGATGACCTTGACCTTTAGGTCGTAATTAAAATAACTAAAACAGGTGTCATACCCAGGCTAAGTGAGGTCGCGCCTCCTATCAGGCACGTTTCTTCGATATTATATCTATAACTTTGTAATTGATTGGAGGCCACTCGTGATTTGTGGGAGTGTTGTTCGAGGTGGGATGTAGTTGTGGCTATATGTTACCATCAGCCTGGGTCTGCAATCCGGTAGAATCCTACCTTTGGGTATCACCTCGGTGCCTTGTCATATTGTCCTAATTGAACCCTTATGATTTTGATTTGACGTTGTCATATCGCGGTGCATCCCTATCTATCGACGTACTGGTGTTTTACATGTAATGTGCACGACAATGCCTGTAAATGGCATAAGGGTAAAAATGTAATCTCGCTTACGCTATTTTAATATCCTTACTTTACTGAATAGACATTATTATAATACCGTATTACATTATATATATCTAGTTTCACGGATCTTAGAGGATGGAAATCTCAAACACTCTCTAAGTTATTGATGCATTTCATTGGGAATTTCACTTAAGTTGATTTACTTATATGAGAATGTTAGTCCTGACTCGAGTTTGTGTTTTTTGCATAATGCTCGGGTCAGACCGAGTATTACAGCTTTGAGACCTCATCTTTTGGAGCTGAAGATTTCTTGAAGATTCACCTATTTAATCTCTACTTCTGTTAATCCTAAATGTATTAGAAAACCAAATGTATTAAATTTCCAATGTATTTATTCATGTAAACTATGATGTATTGTATAAATTTATTTCATTTTGAGATTTCGTATTTTTTCTCTTTCTGTGATTATGTGATCTAATTCTTATTAAACCCCATGGCAATAATAATTTCTTGTTTCGAACAATTTGAGTTGGTTTAATTATCGACATAAACAATTGGAAATAGTAGGTCATTACAGATTTGGTAGCAAAGCTTTGGTTTATTAAAAAACTTAGCTTATTGGGTTTAAACTCATTAAAGATAGTGTAGTAATACCCTAGAATTAGTAGAATCATCACTAGAATCACTGTTGAGAGAGCGTATTTTGAAAATATAAATTGTTTTAAAATCTAAATCTTTTTTGAAATCCCTACTCCATTGAATCCATCTTCATCGCTAATGTTTCTTTGATTTGATTTCCTTGGCTCTTAATCTCGATCTAATTCTAAATCCATCTTTAAGTTTCCAATATTAGTCTAAGAAACCTAAATATGAATTTAAGTTAAATAAATAACTTAGTGCATCAACTATTGGAATTAAAACAAGTAATTCGAAATTTTCGTTGAGTAAAATTGACCTTCGATGAAAATTTAACATTAATACATGGATTTTCCAAAGCATATTAAAAGATTTTGGGGTGTTAGAACTTAAAAATGTGAAGTTAAGGAAACCAAAATAAACATGTCCTGTAAAACAGTAATAAGAAAATAAATGGTTTTATGTGAGTAAAAGGGTGTAATATTAATATAAATTCTGTTTCATAAGCAATATCAAAAAGTTAATGAATTCTTAAGCCTCATGAAGTTGATTGGAAAAATAATAGCTTCTAACCAATATTTTGAAATCCTTGGTTAAGTAGATTAAAAAAAATATAAATTTGACCCTTAAATGAATATAATTATAACATTATTTTGATTTTAAAGTAGGATACAATTTATAAGGAGTAAGAATTAGAGATATATAAATATATTTAAGTTAAACTTATAAGTGTAAGGATTCATATAATTTTTATAACGTTGACTTAAAATTTACAAACTAATATAGTTCGTTTGAATTAGAAATTTTGGTTGTAAAAAATAACTTTGAGCTTAAATAATAATTAAATAAGTAAAAACAATATGGTTATAAACTGAATTTAGTAAGATTGAGCAGAATATAAGTTAAATTAGTATGTGATATATCGACAAATGGAAGCTTAATTAAATATATTCTTAAGTATATATTGGACAAACATAGATTTTAAGTTATGTTTGCCAAATCAATAAAAAAAATATTGGTATTCTTTTAAATTGGGTATAGTTATTTGGAAGTTAGCCATAGAAGTTAACGGTGATTTAAACTATGGGATATTGAGAATGAAAATAATAATAATAAGAATTTGAATCTAATTTAATTGGATTGAATTCATAATAGATCTAAGTGTTACATTTAACTTGTTAATAATATTTGAAACTTATTAAAGGTGAATTCGAGTATAAGATTTAAAATGATCCAACATACGGGTTGAAGAAAAAAGATCGAAAACTTAAATGAGATATTGTGTGACGATCCCAAAACCCCGTGACACG
Source organism: Allium sativum (assembly GCA_030737875.1). NCBI lineage: Eukaryota > Viridiplantae > Streptophyta > Magnoliopsida > Asparagales > Amaryllidaceae > Allium > Allium sativum. The sequence goes on along the minus strand of CM060922.1, from coordinate 704,007,772 downwards.
GTGTTAAGGATAATCATTAGAATATAACAATTTTAATCATCATTAGCAGATCACAGATAATAGCATAAACAGAAAATAGAATAATTTACACACATATGACAGCGGAATCATATAGACATCATCACATCAGAGAAGCACAGTACATGATACAACTTAGTGCATAATGATACATTGTCAGTCACCATCGCCTGAGGCGGAATCATACATAAAGAGTACACAAAATAAATATCAGTCTACGTCGCCAATGGCGGGATCATAATATAGATACAATAATGGCGGAGGAAATCCAAGTCAGCACGGTGTAGTCAAGCCTCGCCATGAGCCAAAAGGTGCGTCAGAAACCTTTAACTAGGCTGCCCGTGTGAAAATGAGGGCACCCGAGTTTGCAAGGTGAAACAAACTACGAGTCAGTCATGGGACTGGTATGAGAAATCTACTTAACTTATTAACAACAATAATAAGGCAAATCAAAGGACCACGCCACTTTCGCGGAACGGGTTTACTCCAATGAGTGCTAGTGCATGAAATAAAGAAAATGATTAAATCATCGCAATGCTTTTTATAAAATGAAGCCATTATAAGACTCAGGTCCCATCACACAATGCAACGCAAGCCGGAGGATAGAGTTTTTACCTTATAATGGCCAAAAATGCTTCATACGAATAAAACAAAAGTGTTTGATATTATTACTAGTGCATATATGTTTCAAAAGCGATTTCAATCATAAATATCAATCCTAGGCGGCATAGCTACCATCTACTATGTCGCCATACTAGTAATACAATCACGTCCGCATATTTCGTATTGGAAATTGGGTTCCTTCATGAGTCGAGGCAAGGGGCAAGCTCCTCTCCGTTCGAGACACTCTAGCAAATGTCCCAGGACCCCACTATGATCCTTGGAATCAGCTGGGCCGGTCCTCTCTTACTTTTGAGGATTGGCAATTCCTGAACACACGTTTCCCGGTCCTTAAAGACCTATAATCGAGGCGCCTCGCATTCCAACAACCACACAGGTGAAAAGTATATATAATGTCAGGGCTGGTAGGTCACTGACACCACCATAGCTAGAAAGAAACGTCGTGCACTCCCAGCGGTCCGTCTCCCGTTTTTGACTCATACCGAGGTGTGAGGCTCGCGAATTCACATCATACACAAAGCTATGTCACACAGAGCATGCTTTGATCATCGACCACAAGACTTTGCTTTGCAACAGAAGCCTTGATCATATGCCACTTAGGCGTGCCACACAGGCAATCCACTCCATGCGACTGATTTCTATCAATACATAACCTCTGAGCTCGTACGTCTCAGAGAAGGGCGTTAAGCAAGAGAATAAATTCTCCGCCGCCAAACAGATATATATTTAACAGAGATCAATCCACACAGAACAAAATCCAATGTCAGACACACAGTCCATTTACAAGTCCGTTCTGGGTCTGAACGAAACCGGAGGCACCAATTCCTCGCATATCCGTACAATCAACAGAATTTTTGGACGGCTACTACTTCAGTTCCTTCATGGTAGCTACTCCAATCACGAGCATCAGTAGCGCCCATCCATCCAATGTGAAGATCGTCGGTCTTCAACCATCTTCGACTCTTCGACTTCTCAACGTCGATCGATTATTTGAAATGAGATGAACTCGGCCTTTTCAAATTATCCACGTATATTTAGATTTTCAAATCAATTTGTCACATGGTTGGACTATTCAACATTCACATTTCAGTTCTTTAGTTATAATTTTCATGTTAAATACATTCAACCATCATATATCAAGCAAACACAACAAAATGGGATTATTTTCACTCTATATCGCCTGTAGTATTTTATAACGATATATCGCCATTTTTATTTATTTTAAAACGTCCATATTTAATTAAACGACGTTTCAGGTCGTGCCGATGCACTGACGCTGTTTTTCACTAATTTTGTTTTACACATATCTGAAATTCTAACCGTTGGATCTTCACAAATTTTATATCATTAGGAAGGTCATTTCAAAATGAATCCAACGGTTTCAGTTTTGGGAAAATCCGACGGTCGGATCTTCCAAACTAGTCATTTGAAGTTACGATTTCAATATACGAACTGCAGCGTCGTTATTCGATTTAATTTAATTATATTTTTATATATATATATATATAAATATAATCGTTTCTGGCGCTGTCTTTCTTCAGATTTGAATTAAACATTCCAGACAATCCAACCGTCGGATCTTCACAAAGTTGGTGCCGTTGGAAAGATATTTCCAAGGCGAACCCAACGGTTGCGGTTTCTGGAAAATCCAATGGTCGGATTTCCCGCACTAGTCGTTTGAAATCACGGTTTCAAAACACGAACTGCACGGCCACGTTTCGTTTTAATTTTATTTATATTTATATAAATATAGTTCATTCAAAAATTCCTATATCGTTTTCACTTCAATTATTTCACTAACGCCTTTAAATTTTGGAAAATTTCGCCATAACCTCCTTTGTACGGGAGGGGCTGGGAAAATTCCCAAATAGCCACACGGGCGTCTCATGTCAAAAAGTAAAAGTAAAAGCCAAGGGGCTAGCCAACAGGCTCATAAAATCATCACCCAAACAAAACAGTACATGTGTACCTATTTGTCGGGCACAAAATTTTATTCCTCTTCTCTATCCCCTTTGCTATAACCTGTTCAATAAATATGCATGTACATATATACAATTTTTATCACTTATCATTTTCCATTCAACTTCATATTTGATTTACTTTGGTTTAAAAAACACCATTCATTCTAATGTTGCATGCATAGGCTAAAATCATATCATTAGCTAATTAATGTATATTTCAACTCATGCATATTTTATTTGAACAAGTGGCTATTTTTAACACTTCACATTTCAAAGGTGATAATTTCGGCGAACTAAAATAGATTTCAACACATGACTATTTTATTTAGTTCCTATGCATGTTAAAAATAATATTTCTTCACCAATATTTATTTCAACGTCCGCATATCTTTAGCATATCACATATATGATAAAAATGATATTTTTATCCTTTAAAATATTTATTCGACAAATGGATGTTTTCAACACTTCATAGTTTCAATAAAAATGTAATTTTTATTGTTCGATCTTTTTATTCAACACATGAACTTTTCCACTACAAACACTTCTCAACACATGAGCATTTCCACACATGGATATTTTATTTATGTTGTTCATATTAGAAAGATGGAATTTTTATTGTTGAAACTATTTATATATAAGGCGAATATTTTTCATACTTCATATATATTATAAAAATGTGATTTTTACTGTTTAAACACTTCATTCATTCACAAATGAATTTAATTTTCACACATCACTTTTCAACACATGAACATTTCCACACATGGATATAGTTTCAACATATGGCTATAATTTCAACGCATGAAGATAATTTCAACATATGAAAATTATTCTAACACATAAAGATTATTCAAAATTTCGGCAGCATAACGGTAGGGTAGTTAAAACCGGCACCGTCCCTAGTACGGCTCCTCGCTCTACCTTAAAACCTCACGGTTTTTGACAATGGGGATTTATGCATCTAATTCGCACGCAGGCGGCATGTTTTATTTTTATTTCCACAAATATTTCCAATTCATTTCAATCACCAATGGGTATTTTTCAACCACAACCAAACAATATCAACCACAAACAATTATTCAACCATTCGTATTTTTCATCCAATATTTCACACCAATTCACAACAATAAATATCGTCCATGGTTTGTGTACGAGGGGAGTATATATATATATATAATTGCTATATTTCACTTGCATTTCAACACATATATCAATTATTCTATGCATGTATAATTCATACTTCGCTCATATAGCTTACACCACGCATGTACATGAGGTATACAACACGTGTGTAATTTATATTTCGCTAATATAATTTATACACGTCATTTTCCATTCAAATTCTATTAATTTAGATTTCTCACTTTGGTTTGCGGGGTGCTAAAAATCGTAGGTGACTCAGAAAAATCCGCAGCTTCTTCTATGTGGTAGAGAGCTTCCTTGCGGTCCCGATGTTTCCTGTTTCATCGAATTTCGTCAACACACTAAAAAGATATGATTTTTCAAAGTGCAAACATCAAAAAGAACTCACCTTTCACAATGGTTCAAAACTAGGTTTGCGGTTTTCGCGAGAACCGAGGCACGAGGGGATGATCGGCGGGTTGGACGTGGAAGAGGGAGGAGAGGGCTATCGGTCGATGGTGGTTTGAGGGGGTACGGTGGTCGGGATCGTCGGCGGCGGCACCAGGAAGTGGCGGGCTTTCTGGCCTCGATTCAGGCGGAGGAGGCGTCGGTCGGGGTCGTGGTGGGGTCGGATTTGAAGAGGAGGCGGAGCCGAGTCGAGGGGTGGCGGCGTCTGGAAGTGTCGGAGGCGAAGGAAAAATGGGCTGGAAGGTTGGAACGACGGTGACCGTCGAGAGCAGCTGAAGGATAGGGTTTCGGAGATTTTTTTTATTTTTTATTTTTAATGAATGGAGAAATATGATTGGTTGATGGTTTTATTATATTTTTAAATAGTGTTTTCTCCAACGAACTCCTTTTCAAACACAACGACTGTCGCCCCTAGCTAAACACCCCCATTCCGGACACAATGGGATATGTTTCGTTGGCCAATTCGACTGTTATAGTCAGTTATTTTTCAAATTAAAGCATAAAACATTTAATTTTTAACTTTGAACGTACATTTCAATTTGCCAGGGACACAAACTGATTCGAAAAATTCCAGAAAAATAAATCTAGCTATGTTTTGACGCTACGGTCCCAACAAAACTAGTTTCGTCGAATTCTGAGATCGTTTGAAAAATGGCCATTTTCTGGTCGATCCAATTTAACAGAAATTGACCAAACACACTTTCTTTTGCCACGCTCACATACTAGCTTCAAAAATTATGAAATTTGAAACCTAGCAATAGTTTGTCATCCCGGACCCAACAAAAGTGGTTTCGTCGAATTCCGAGGTCGTATGCAAAATATCAATTTTCCAGGGCTATATATTCTATATAGCGACCATTCTGAAAATTCATTCGGCCATAACTTTTGATTCCCGTTATGAAACTTCGATTTTTCAGATTCGTTAGAAAGGTATTGATAAACAGATTTAAATATTTTTGGTTTTGCTAAAATCCGTTATATTCTCCACCCTGCACAGTCAGTCAAAGTTTGAATTCAAATTTTCAAACTGACTCACTATTTCTAATTCACTATTTTATTGAAATATTCTATTTCAATTGTTCAAATTCCTTTGAAATCACCAATTTAAAATTTTTAAATTGGCTCGTATTTTCCGGGTTATTACAATCTCCCCCACTTAAAACTTTTCGTCCTCGAAAAGGAAACAACAGTAAAGTAGGAAACAAAATGTAAATGCAAAGTATTGTAAAGGTACCTTGCACCGGAGTTAGTCAGAGATATCCACTCTGCATTTGGGGTATGCTTGCTTAATGCTTTCCTCAGTCTCCCAAGTACAGTCTCTAGGATCACTGCTCCACTGCACTTTAACTAAATGAACCTTTTTGCTTCTTAGTTCTCTAGTTTCTTTGCCAACAATCTTTAATGGCTCTCTTCTGAGTGCTAATTCTGGAGTTATGTCTACATCCTGTTGCGCTGCTTCTTCTACAACAAGATCAGGATCATGCACATGTCTTCTAAGTTGAGATATGTGAAATACATCATGCACTCCAGGCAACCAATCTGGTAATTGAACCCTATAAGCAAGAGTTCCAATTCGTTCGAGTATAGGAAAGGGACCAATAAATCTCGGTGCCAACTTCCCAGTTTTGCCAAATCTGATTACTCCTCTCATCGGAGAAACTTTCAAATAAACATGATCACCAACAGCAAATGTCAAATCTCTCCTTCTAGAATATGCATAACTTTTCTGTCGGCTTTGCGCGGTTCTCAAACGCTTTTTGATGAAGTCGACTTTATCAGATGTTTCTCTAATCATATCGGGTCCTAACACAAGTCTGTTGCCAGGTTCTACCCAACATGCTGGAGATCTGCAGGGTCTGCCATATAATGCTTCAAATGGCGACATTCCTAAACTTGCTTGATAGCTATTGTTATATAAGAATTCTGCCAAATGCAAGTGATCTTCCCATGACCCACCAAAATCAATTATACAAGCCTGCAATAAATCTTCTAGAATTCTATTCACCCGCTCAGTTTTGCCATCTGTTTGAGGGTGATAAGCGGTGCTCATATTCGGTTTTGTTCCCAATTCTGTCTGGAAAGCCTCCCAGAATTTGCTAGCAAATATCAGGTCTCTATCACTGACTATGCTGATGGGAATTCCATGCAGCTTAACGATTTCTTTGAAATATATCTGTGCTAGACTTTGAGCGGTCCTATTGGATCTGACAGGTATAAAATGGGCAGTCTTCGTTAAGCGATCTACGATTACCTAGATGCTGTCATTACCTTTCCTGGTTCGCGGCAAACCATCTATGAAATCCATGGAAATCTGCTCCCATTTCCAACCTGGGACTTCCAACGGTTGCAACAATCCAGCTAGCTTCTGTTTGTCGCTCTTGACCAATTGACAAGTAGGGCATCTGCTAACATACAAAGAAATATCCTTTTTCATTGCCCTCCACCAGAAAGTGCGTTTGATATCGTTGTACATTTTACTCACACCAGGATGGATGCAAAATTTGGATTTATGGCATTCGTCTAGCACTTCTCTTCGAAGGCCTGGAATATTTGGGATGCAAATCCTATTATTTAACCTGAGAACCCCCTTATTGTCAATACGAAAACTCGTGGTTTCACCTTCCTTGACCCTCTGACTGATTCTCTGAATGAATTCATCGTCTTTCTGAAGGGCTGAAATCCTATCAATCAATCCAGGTGTAATTATAAGATTGGCAATGATTGCGGTTTTTCTACTAAGCGCATCCGCTACAACGTTAGCCTTCCCCGGCATATACAGGATATCAAGATCATACGCTGCAAGAAATTCTAGCCAACGCTGCTATCTCAGATTCAGATCTTTCTGGGTGTATAAATACTTCAATGATTGATGATCTGTGTATAGTATAAATTTCTCGCCCAATAAATAATGCCTCCAGATTTTCAATGCAAAAACGATGGCTAGCAACTCAAGATCATGAGTCACATAATTCTTCTCATGCGGTTTCAGTTGGCGGCTTGCATAAGCGACTACTTGGCCTCTTTGCATTAACACTGCACCAAGACCTCTAATAGAAGCATCTGTCCAAACCGTTAAATCCTGATTGCCATCAATAATGGTTAACACTGGAGCAGTTGTCAGTTTCGATTTCAATTCCTGGAAAGCTTCTTCACGGTCGGAAGTCCACTTAAACTTCTCATGTTTCTTCGTGAGCTTCGTTAACGGACCGGATATCTTCGAAAAATCCTTAACGAACTTTCGATAATAACTAGCCAACCCCATAAAACTTCTAACTTCTGTGGGAGTACTGGGTTGTTTCCAGTCTTGAATTGCTATTATTTTGCTTGGGTCAACAGAAATTCCTTTCTCTGATACGACATGGCCAAGAAATTTGACTTCTTCTTGCCAGAAGACACATTTAGAGAATTTGGCTTTGAAGACGTTCTTCCTTAGAATCTCCAATACTTGTTCTAAGTGTTTTTCATGCTCGGGTTTTGATTTGGAGTAGATTAAAATATCATCGATGAATACGAGGACAAATTTATTCAGAACTCCCCTGAACACCCTATTCATTAGATCGACAAAGTATGCTGGAGCGTTGCATAGGCCAAACGGCATTACTAACCATTCATAAAATATGTCTGGACCTCTGAAAGCTGTCAAAGGAACACACTCTTCTGCTATTCTCAATTGATGAAAACCTGTAGCTAGGTCCATTCGGGAAAATACTTTCGCCCCATTCAATTGGTCTAGCAAATCATCAATGCGGGGTAATGGATACTTGTTTTTGAGCGTCTGTTTGTTGAGGTCTCGGTAATCAACGCATAATCGAAGAGTACCGTCTGACTTTGGGACAAACACAACAGCTGCACCCCCAATTAGAAAAACTAGGTCTGATTAGACCCTTCCACAACAGTTGACGAGTTTGATCGCCTGATTCTTCTTTTTCTTTCGGAGTCATTCTGCGAATTGGATGTACCACTGGTCTGGCATTGGGAATTAGATCGATTCGGAATTCTATTTCTCTTTGCGAGGGTAAGTTTTCAACTTCTTCAAACACATCCGCATAGTTTCTAACAATCGGAATCTTTTCTATGGAAGTGGGGATAAGTTCTAATGCCGACCAAAATTCTTCTCTATTCGGATTCGAACCATGACAGGGTACCGTAATATATACTAGCTTCGTTCGAATTTTAACGATTCTTTCTGCACAATTCACTTCGGCTTTGTATTTCGTTAACCAATCTAGCCCGAGAATGATATCGAATTCGGGAAAATCCATGATGATTAAATCAAAAGGAAACTTGTATCGAGAAAAAGAAACAGGTACTTTACAATATGAACTGAGAATGAGAGATCCTCCTATCGGATTATGTACTTCAACCGATTCTTTATGCTTTCTCTGTTTTAACTTTAATTTGTGCATTGTGTTACTAGCAATAAAACTACGTGATGCACCTGTGTCAAACAATACAGAGACAGGAATATTTTTAATGGTAAGGGTACCTCCCAAAACATCAGGTTTACCTGCTCCATCGGAAGCAGCTGGCGGGCTCGACCCGTCATATACGTGAGCTACTGTGGCTTTCTTCAGCAAAGGACAGTCTTTGACCAAATGATCGGTCTTGCGACAGTTGAAGAACGAGCGAGGGTTCTGGGAGCCTTGGCTCGAACCTTGAGAATTTGTCTTCTGCCTCTTCGGGGCTGTGCACACATTAGAGTAGTGCCCCATTTTGCCACAGTTAAAGCAGCTTCCTCTTGGAGGCTTGCCGTTCTGAGGTTTTGAAGATGCTGCTTGGCTTGACTCAGCTTGATTCACAGCAGGCTTGCGTTTGTTTCCGGCTTGGCTTCTAGCGCGATCCTGCTCCAGATGCCTATGGTCAAGGTCTTCGTAGTTACATGTCATTTCCACCAGTTCGTTGAATTCCAGCTTGACATGGGCCATGGCTCTATCATGATATTGTCGCCTTAGCCTAAGGATAAACCTCTTATTTTTGGACTTTGCAGTGGCGACGAGCTCCGGAGCATTGGGCGAAAACAGTGTAAATTTATTCAGATAATCCTGCACGGAAAGATCCCCCTGCTGGAGGTTGGCGAAGTCATCGTGCATTCGTTCTAGAGCTTGTTCTGGGACATATTTCTCCTTGAAGAGTTCTTTGAATCCATCCCATGTTCTACCAGCTTCTCTATTCCCGGCGGTGAGAGATTCCCACCATAGTTCAGCTTGTTCCTGCATAAGCCAGGCGCCCATAATAGCTTTATCTTCGTCTCCAAGCCTTAGGCCTTCAAGAATTTTCTCGCATGTTTTGAGCCATGCAAGGGCCTCTATTACGGTGCCAGTTCCCGAGAAGGACTTGCCTCCTAAGTTCTTATATCTCTTTGCTACACGGTCTAGCTCGAAGTATTGAGCTGCCGGAGGTTGTATCAAAGGTCCTTCTTGAACTGGGGCTTCTCCCCTTCCTCGGCCTCGGCCGGCACGGCCTCCTCTAACGGCGGCTGCTCTGGTAGCCATTTTTCAAATTCTGTATAAGCAAGAAAAGAGTCAGCTAACAGAAATGATAGTTTATTGCATGATTAAGCAGAAAATTTACGGAAAGATAACGATGGACTGATCAAATTGTTTTTGCTATTCTGCCCGGCTCATTCTAGGACTTTACTAGTCCTATCTCTAATGAGCGACTCGCCTTAGAATACTACTGATTCCATTTTGACGAAGTGTTTAATGTGTTAGACTCCAGATTTAAGGTTAACCAAAGCTCTGATACCAGCTGTGACGATCCCAAAACCCCGTGACACGGTGTTAAGGATAATCATTGGAATATAACACATTAATCATCATTAGCAGATCACAGATAATAGCATAAACAGAAAATAGAATAATTTACACACATATGACAGCGGAATCATATAGACATCATCACATCAGAGAAGCACAGTACAGGATACAACTTAGTGCATGATGATACATAGTCAGCCACCATCGCCTGAGGCGGAATCATACATAAAGAGTACACAAAATTAATATCAGTCTACATCGCCAATGGCGGGATCATAATATAGATACAATAATGGCGGAGAAAATCCAAGTCAGCACGGTGTAGTCAAGCCTCGCCATGAGCCAAAAGGTGCGTCAGAAACCTGTAACTAGGCTGCCCGTGTGAAAATGAGGGCACCCGAGTTTGCAAGGTGAAACAAACTACGAGTCAGTCATGGGGCTGGTATGAGAAATCTACTTAACTTATTAACAACAATAATAAGGCAAATCAAAGGACCACGCCACTTTCGCGGAACGGGTTTACTCCAATGAGTGCTAGTGCATGAAATAAAGAAAATGATTAAATCATCGCAATGCTTTTTATAAAATGAAGCCATTATAAGACTCAGGTCCCATCACACAATGCAACGCAAGCCGGAGGATAGAGTTTTTACCTTATAATGGCCAAAAATGCTTCATACGAATAAAACAAAAGTGTTTGATATTATTACTAGTGCATATATGTTTCAAAAGCGATTTCAATCATAAATATCAATCCTAGGCGGCATAGCTACCATCTACTATGTCGCCATACTAGTAATACAATCACGTCCGCATATTTCGTATTGGAAATTGGGTTCCTTCATGAGTCGAGGCAAGGGGCAAGCTCCTCTCCGTTCGAGACACTCTAGCAAATGTCCCAGGACCCCACTATGATCCTTGGAATCGGCTGGGCCGGTCCTCTCTTACTTTTGAGGATTGGCAATTCCTGAACACACGTTTCTCGGTCCTTACAGACCTATAATCGAGGCGCCTCGCATTCCAACAACCACACAGGTGAAAAGTATATATAATGTCAGGGCTGGTAGGTCACTGACACCACCATAGCTAGAAAGAAACGTCGTGCACTCCCAGCGGTCCGTCTCCCGTTTTTGACTCATACCGAGGTGTGAGGCTCGCGAATTCACGTCATACACAAAGCTATGTCACACAGACCATGCTTTGATCATCGACCACAAGACTTTGCTTTGCAACAGAAGCCTTGATCATATGCCACTTAGGCGTGCCACACAGGCAATCCACTCCATGCGACTGATTTCTATCAATACATAACCTCTGAGCTCGTACGTCTCAGAGAAGGGCGTTAAGAAAGAGAATAAATTCTCCGCCGCCAAACAGATATATATTTAACAGAGATCAATCCGCACAGAACAAAATCCAATGTCAGACACACAGTCCATTTACAAGTCCGTTCTGGGTCTGAACGAAACCGGAGGCACCAATTCCTCACATATCCGTACAATCAACAGTATGTTTGGACGGCTACTACTTCAGTTCCTTCATGGTAGCTACTCCAATCACGAGCATCAGTAGCGCCCATCCATCCAATGTGAAGATCGTCGGTCTTCAACCATCTTCGACTCTTCGACTTCTCAACGTCGATCGATTATTTAAAATGAGATGAACTCGGCCTTTTCAAATAATCCACGTATATTTAGATTTTCAAATTAATTTGTCACATGGTTGGACTATTCAACATTCACATTTTAGTTCTTTAGTTATAATTTTCATGTTAAATACATTCAACCATCACATATCAAGCAAACACAACAAAATGGGATTATTTTCACTCTATATCGCCTGTAGTATTTTATAACGATATATCGCCATTTTTATTTATTTTAAAACGGCCATATTTAATTAAACGACGTTTCAGGTCGTGCCGATGCACTGGCGCTGTTTTTCACTAATTTTGTTTTACACATATCTGAAAATCTAACCGTTGGATCTTCACAAATTTTATATCATTAGGAAGGTCATTTCAAAACGAATCCAACGGTTTCAGTTTTGGGAAAATCCGACGGTCGGATCTTCCACACTAGTCATTTGAAGTTACGATTTCAATATACGAACTGCAGCGTCGTTATTCGATTTAATTTAATTATATTTAGATATATATATAAAAATATAATCGTTTCTGGCGCTGTCATTCTTCAGATTTGAATTAAACATTCCAGACAATCCAACCGTCGGATCTTCACAAAGTTGGTGCCGTTGGAAAGATATTTCCAAGGCGAACCCAACGGTTGCGGTTTCGGGAAAATCCAATGGTCGGATTTCCCGCACTAGTCGTTTGAAATCACGGTTTCAAAACACGAACTGCACAACCACGTTTCGTTTTAATTTTATTTATATTTATATATTTATATAAATATAGTTCATTCAAAAATTCCTATATCGTTTTCACTTCAATTATTTAACTAACGCCTTTAAATTTTGGAAAATTTCGCCATAACCTCCTTTGTACGGGAGGGGCTGGGAAAATTCCCAAATAGCCACACGGGCGTCTCATGTCAAAAAGTAAAAGTAAAATCCAAGCGGCTAGCCAACAGGCTCATAAAATCATCACCCAAACAAAATAGTAAATGTGTACCTATTTGTCGGGCACAAAATTTTATTCCTCTTCTCTAGCCCTTTTGCTATAACCTGTTCAATAAATATGCATGTACATATATACAATTTTTATCACTTATCATTTTCCATTCAACTTCATATTTGATTTACTTTGGTTTAAAAAACACCATTCATTCTAATGTTGCGTGCATAGGCTAAAATCATATCATTAGCTAATTAATGTATATTTCAACTCATGCATATTTTATTTGAACAAGTGGCTATTTTTAACACTTCACATTTCAAAGGTGATAATTTCGGCGAACTAAAATAGATTTCAACACATGACTATTTTATTTAGTTCCTATGCATGTTAAAAATAATATTTCTTCACCAATATTTATTTCAACGTCCGCATATCTTTAGCATATCACATATATGATAAAAATGATATTTTTATCATTTAAAATATTTATTCGACAAATGGATGTTTTCAACACTTCATAGTTTCAATAAAAATGTAATTTTTATTGTTCGATCTTTTTATTCAACACATGAACTTTTCCACTACACACACTTCTCAACACATGAGCATTTCCACACATGGATATTTTATTTATGTTGTTCATATTAGAAAGATGGAATTTTTATTGTTGAAACTATTTATATATAAGGCGAATATTTTTCATACTTCATATATATTATAAAAATGTGATTTTTACTGTTTAAACACTTCATTCATTCACAAATGAATTTAATTTTCACACATCACTTTTCAACACATGAACATTTCCACACATGGATATAGTTTCAACATATGGCTATAATATCAACGCATGAAGATAATTTCAACATATGAAAATTATTCTAACACATAAAGATTATTCAAAATTTCGGCAGCATAACAGTAGGGTAGTTAAAACCGGCACCGTCCCTAGTACGGCTCCTCGCTCTACCTTAAAACCTCACGGTTTTTGACAATGGGGATTCATGCATCTAATTCGCACGCAGGCGGCATGTTTTATTTTTATTTCCACAAATATTTCCAATTCATTTCAATCATCAATGGGTATTTTTCAACCACAACCAAACAATATCAACCACAAACAATTATTCAACCATTCGTATTTTTCATCCAATATTTCACACCAATTCACAACAATAAATATCGTCCATGGTTTGTGTACGAGGGGAGTATATATATATAATTGCTATATTTCACTTGCATTTCAACACATATATCAATTATTCTATGCATGTATAATTCATACTTCGCTCATATAGCTTACACCACGCATGTACATGAGGTATACAACACGTGTGTAATTTATATTTCGCTAATATAATTTATACACGTTATTTTCCATTCAAATTCTATTAATTTAGATTTCTCACTTTGGTTTGCGGGGTGCTAAAAATCGTAGGTGACTCAGAAAAATCCGCAGCTTCTTCTATGTGGTAGAGAGCTTCCTTGCGGTCCCGATGTTTCCTGTTTCATTGAATTTCGTCAACACACTAAAAAGATATGATTTTTCAAAGTGCAAACATAAAAAAGAACTCACCTTTCACGATGGTTCAAAACTAGGTTTGCGGTTTTCGCGAGAACCGAGGCACGAGGGGATGATCGGCGGGTTGGACGTGGAAGAGGGAGGAGTGGGCTATCGGTCGATGGTGGTTTGAGGGGGTACGGTGGCCGGGATCGTCGGCGGCGGCGCCAGGAAGTGGCGAGCTTTATGGCCTCGATTCAGGCGGAGGAGGCGTCGGTCGGGGTCGTGGTGGGGTCGGATTTGAAGAGGAGGCGGAGCCGAGTCGAGGGGTGGCGGTGGCGGCGTCTGGAAGTGTCGGAGGCGAACGGAAAATGGGCTGGAAGGTTGGAACGATGGTGATCGTCGAGAGCAGCTGAAGGATAGGGTTTCGGAGATTTTTTTTAATGAATGGAGAAATATGATTGGTCGATGGTTTTATTATATTTTTAAATAGTGTTTTCTCCAACGAACTCCTTTTCAAACCCAACGACTGTCGCCCCTAGCTAAATACCCCCATTCCGGACACAATGGGATATGTTTCGTTGGCCAATTCGACTGTTACAGTCAGTTATTTTTCAAATTAAAGCATAAAAAATTTAATTTTTAACTTTGAACGTACATTTCAATTTGCCAGGGCCACAAACTGATTCGAAAAATTCCAGAAAAATAAATCTAGCTATGTTTTGACGCTACGGTCCCAACAAAACTAGTTTCGTCGAATTCTGAGATCGTTTGAAAAAGGGCCATTTTCCGGTCGATCCAATTTAATAGAAATTGACCAAACACACTTTCTTTTGCCACGCTCACATACTAGCTTCAAAAATTATGAAATTTGAAACCTAGCAATAGTTTGACATCCCGGACCCAACAAAAGTGGTTTCGTCGAATTCCGAGGTCGTATGCAAAATATCAATTTTCCAGGGCTATATATTCTATATAGCGACCATTCTGAAAATTCATTCGGCCATAACTTTTGATTCCCGTTATGAAACTTCGATTTTTCAGATTTGTTAGAAAGGTATTGATAAACAGATTTAAATATTTTTGGTTTTGCTAAAATCCGTTATATTCTCCAACCTGCACAGTTAGTCAAAATTTGAATTCAAATTTTCAAACTGACTCACTATTTCTAATTCACTATTTTATTGAAATATTCTATTTCAATTGTTCAAATTCCTTTGAAATCACCAATTTAAAATTTTTAAATTGGCTCGTATTTTCCGGGTTATTACATATTGAATATGTTAAGGAATCATATACATAATATATATTTTGAGAATATAAATTTGTATGAGTTCCATTTCTATGTTATAAGCCGGTATATTTAGAAATGAATTCAATTAAAATATAATTGTAACAAAACGGATTTTATAACCAATTCAAAAAATTTATTTTAGATATTTTAATGGGTTTTGAATATTTAAAATGATTTATTTTCAATAATAATGACTAAAAAATTATTTTAAACGAAGTTAGAACAAATAAATTTGTTTTAATTATAAAACGAGCCTGAAATGGCGTGGTAGTTTGAAAATTCAATTTTAAATTTAAAATGAATGTACAGGATTCAAAATAAATCAAATTTCAGTAAAACCAAAAATATTTGAATCTGTTTAATTATATTTTTCTAACGAATGTGAAAAATCCAGATTTCATGACAAGAATTAAAAGTTATGTCCGACATAAAATTCTCCTGAAATGAAAATAAATATTCATTAACAAATCGGAGAATTTATTTATCAACACCCATTTAACTGACATGGTTTAGGACGATAAATTTTACACATTTCCCAACTCCACAAATAATATTCAGTATTTGTTGGTTGAAACCCCACATGGGTATTGGGATGATATTTGATGTACACTAATCCCAATTGTTTAGTTTTATGTCAATCGATTGGTTGACAAACTGTTGTAAACGTTAATTATTTATATCTAAAGCTTATGCAGTTGTTTAATGCACTCTAGATGTTGTATGAATTTTGATGATTGGTTATCATTGTTGTTGCATACCTGTGCTGTATGAAATCCATATAACTGACATTATATGGTAATTGATTAAGTCTGATTCCAATTCAGAAATAACAAATATTTTAAAATAATATTTAATAAAGATTTTAAAATATTATTTATTAAAGATTTTAAAATACTATTTAGTAAAGATTTTAAAATATTATCTAGTAAAGATTTTAATATTATTTAGTAAGGTTTTAAAATAATATTTAACAAAGGATTAAAATGTGAATTTGATGGCCGACTTTGGATGGACACGAAAATATTAAAATGTGTAAAGCTGTATTGATTAGATATGCGCTCTTTTAACGCGAACGATATTTATATCGATTTTATTCATTTTTAAAATGAATATCGAAAAGGAAATTATTTCAAAATCAGATATTTTGAAAATATTATCATTTATATATTAATGATATGGGAAATTCAATTTTGATTTAAATTTGAAGTGAAAGTGGGAATCGTTTTAAAACGAATTTATAGCCGATTTATAAAATACGTTTTAAATGGAAATCGATGAAATATATATATAATATATATTATACATATATTAATAGCCAGAATAGAACGCGCCACGCCGCGACCGTTCACGAATTTCGACCATTGATTTCGAATTGACATTTCGGGAGCTCCGACCGTCGAATTCTCCTAAAACCAGAACCGTTGGGTTCATAGCGAAAAGAGATTTCCAATGAATATAAGAGATTTAAATTTGAATGGATGGATTTGGGGATATGTCCAAATCAAATTTAGAAAAGGTCGCACCGCAAAGGCCTTAAAAAAATTATTAAAAATATGGAAAAATTATATAAAATCATAATAAATGATTTGGAAAGAATTCAGATGAAAAATTCCAGTTTTGAAATGATAAAAACATATTTTTATCGAATGGATTAGTTAATAACTAGATAAATAATCCAATTATTTTTAGAAATAAATAAATTGGATTTGAAAAAGGGCTTTAATAAAACAAAAATTTTCCAATGTATGAATTGGAATGGATTTGAAAAGACATCATCTTCTAGAGATTTCAATATTGGATTCCGTGACTATACGGATACTATTGATGTAACACCCCGTATTTTCTGTTAACATTATAGTAACGAATTAAGCAATACTTAATTCAAAATGTGAGAATTAAGGGAAACGGGTTACGCCATCGTGTTTGTCTCGGAATTCTGGTTGAGATAGAGTCTAAGTTTGTGTAAATTGGACTTCGTATGAAGATGTTACGGCTGTCGGAAGTTTCCAGAAAATTCAGATAAATTCAAATAGCTCGAAAACAAATTCAAATCAGAAGTCAGAAGCGGGCTGGGCGGGCAAATTCTCTCCCAGGACCCAGGTCGACCAGAGGGTCGACCCTAGTGTCGACCTCCCCCCTACAGGTCGACCTCGGGGTCGACTACCCCCTGCCCTCCGGGCAGATCTGAAAGGTGACGATTTTTTGACTCAGTGCTTAGTCATTAGGGCTGAGGTGTCACCCTATCTTGACTGAATGGTTGTGGTTAACCCTAGGATCATCCGACGGCTCAAATTGAATTGAAATTCTATATAGACAACCCAATGCTCAAACCTAAAAATCACACAAAAATAATCCAAGAACTATCATGCTGTCAATGGAAAACTTGGAGTAGCCGTCACCAATTCAAAGACAATATAAGAACCTGAATCAAAAATCAAATTAAAAGTTATCAAATTCAACGATCTACATCAAAGGCGAGCTTACCAATTTCAGAATTCAGATTTCAGAACGCAAGAATTCCTTTTTAGTTTGTAAGTTGGTTATTACGCAGATTTAAACATTCTTTCAAATGAATCATGACATGTTGTAATTTGAATATAGAATGATGCTTATGTATAAGATTTGATTCTCGTTTATCTTAAAGTATCGTTGCAATTAATCATGTCTATATGCTTGTGGTGATGAACATATTATATATTAATCATGTCTATATGCTTGTGGTGATGAACATATTATATATTAATCATGTCTATATGCTTGTGGTGATGAACATATTATATATTAATCATGTCTATATGCTTGTGGTGATGAACATATTATATGTTATTGGAATCTATTATGATTGGGTTATGGATTTATTTTTCCAATTAAATGGTGAAACATGTCATGTTATAAATTGGTGGTTATTTGCAAGTTTATGATCTAAAACACATGCTTATATGTTAGATCAACACTCATGTATATTCATGTTAGGTTGAATCTATTTTTGTTGAAAAATTTGGAATTGTAGTCCTCTTATGTTTTAACATATAAGTATCATGCTAAGTTGTGATTTGAATATGTTGATAATAGTTCTCTTATGTTCAACACACATAAGTTAATATGCTAAGTTGCGATTTGAAAATGATTATAGTAGCCTTCTTATGTTTTGACATGCATAAGTTAATATGCTAAGTTGTGGGTTGAAACTGTGATTATATGTTAAACCTCCATGGTAGACCTTTGTCAAGTTTACATGGCAATTAGACCTAACTTTGTCACAAGTTCACTTTTACCCATTTAATTAAAGTTAATGATACTTCTATGTCTAGTTACACGTGACAAGTTGAAATGTATGCTATTTTATGTTTATTTCATGTCCCTTGTTTATTACCCTTTTTGTTTATGGGTTTGGGCTAATTTACTAGCCTAACATTATATGTGATTCATGCGTACGTTCCACGGGGGTAGCGATGGGAAAATATGAAAATTCATGGCATAGATTTGTTCAGAAAATGGTATATTTGATATACCATTTATGGTGAGCATAATCAAAGGATAATTATGGCATGATTAAATTAAATTAAATTTACATAAAGAAATTAGACATATATCGAAAAATGAGAATTTAGAAAAAGACGAATATGCCTAACCCGAGGTTAGACTGAGTTGTGGTGTAAATCTGCCCGGAACTGACCGGGATATCCAGTGACCACAACAAGACCTGTCTAATGTGGGTGATTAGTGCATCAAGCCCAAAAAGAACCTGAGGTTAGACTGAGTTGTGGTGTAAATCTGCCCGGAACCGACCAGCACATCCAGTGACCACAACAATACCTGTCTAATGTGAGTGGTTGGTGCGTTAATAAATTAAATCTAAGTCAGGATTGGTAGGGTTAAGTCAATTAGGGAAACACTTAACCAATTTAACATGTTAACAAAACGAATGGGTGGGGTTAGGTAAACTTGGACACTTAACCAAATAAACATGTTGATTAGAAAACCCTAGTAGCGGGGACCCATTTCAGCAGTAACCCACATAGATGTATCATGGTACCCTGAAACTAGGCAGGGTGGGGCATGATTACTGGGCTGATTATAAGTGGTCAAAACGTCGGCCGTTGGTGGGCCATTGTAGGTTCCGATGGAGTATGGGCGTGCATGTACTCCAGAGTGGAAAAAGCAGGCATTAGGCATCAGTAGTATACACTGTGCATCTTGAATCATGTCGGGTTACCACCATAGGGACTGATACACCCCATGGTGGGACCTGCACAGGTATCTACAGTCAAGCGGGGCCGAATGACACAGGATATGAATGCATACGAGTAGGAGCTGATCATAAGGGGATCGTTTGTTATGAACACGTAGGGCTGGTTGAACCAATGGTTAAGTAGGTGCAGAGACTATAGTAATGGGTGTGATCACATGTTCCTCTTATCTTAGGGTATTGTCCTATGTTCTATTATCACTGTCATGACCCCTTTCCTTGTTTAAATACTAGTAATCACCGAACTTACCATATTTATTGTCTGACCTGTTTTCTTTCATCCTCTTTTCTTCCGTTTCCCCCGTCCCCCCAGGTCCATAGGGAGGGAATACTGCAGCTTAGTCAGACTCTTTGCAAGCTTCAAGAAAGTAGATGTATGATTTGGACTCTCTCTCAAACTTGGCTATGGCTCTTGGACATTATCCTTGGGGATTTATGCAGTTTTATTTATGGTTTATGCTTCTTTATTAAATAATCAAGATAGAAATTATGTTGTAATGTTTTGGAAGTTATTTTGAGACAATTTGATGTAATGCTTTTGTATTGAACCACGTATGAAATAAATAATTGAATTTCGCTGCTTATATTTATATGTCTTGTAAAGTTTTCTATGTCTTGTATCTATAACCCTCCACCAAAGTTAAGGCATTCCCTTTGTGATTGACCTTAACGGAGGTGGGGTGTTTCAATTGAGGAATTTGAAAGATATATATATCGTTATTTCCAGTACAATATTTGTTGGTTTCAGAATTTGATATTGAATATAAGCCGATATAATTTCTATTCAGAGCCTTGTATTTAATATCAAATGGGATTTTGGATTTGTCTGAACGGTGTCTTAAATAACACTGTTCTTAAACCCAGTTGAGAAAAAATAAATCTTTTAATTAAAATTTTGTGAAGTTTTCCAATTAATTACTATTTAATTGGAACTGAATAAAAGAATTGGATTTTGGGTTTGTCGTGAATGGTATCTCCAGTAACACTGTTCTTAAACCCCGTGTGAAAAGAATAAATCTTTTAATTAAGATTATTAGAGTTTCCAATTATATTTAGTAATGGGAATAAAATGGAATGTGAATTGGGTTTATTGTGAACTGTGTTTTGACGACATTCATTCTTTGACCAGATTAACAATGAAATGGGGTTTGGAATTTATAAATCTTTTTATTAAGATTTAATGAAAATTTCCAAAGTAAAGTTTTCCAATTTAATATAATAAATTGGGATTGAATGGAATTCGATTTGGTAATAATCGAAGTGAGCTTCTGTGGAGGAAGACTGTTAATATATATATAGAATTTAAAAGGCTTTTTCGTTATTCCATTTATATTACTAGTCGGATACAGAAATTGATATCGATTATATATATATAATTTGATCCGTTTTTCGTAAAGATTCCATAATTAATGGAAGGTGATTTTGGGTTTACCGTGAACTGCGTTTTAAATGACATTGGTTCTTTAACCCAGTTAATGACAAGATTGCATGTCTAACATTGTATTTTGAACTGTATTGTTGATCTCTGTTAAATATATATCTGTTTGGTGGCAGAGAATTTATTCTCTTGCTTAACACCCTTCTTTAAGACGTACGAGCTTCGAGGTTATATATAAGTAGAAATCAATGGTACAGTGTAGATTGTCGATGTGGCATGTTTGTGTTTCCAAATTTAAATAATCATTAACTAGTGATTGTTGGAAGATTAAAACTAAGTGAAGTTTTAATGAATCTTTAATTAGACTGAAATGAGAATGTGATAATTTAAAATTATCAAATTTGAGAAATGATCGAGAATGGAGTACTACCAGTTTTACTCCAGGCGATAGTTAAATCTTTAATTAGATTTGAACGTGAAATGGTAATTAAATTTACCGATAGCACTGTGGTGTTAGATATGGAGTATCGCCAGTTTTGCTCCATGGGATGAATAGGTTGGGATTGGGAAACAAAATAAATGATTTCTTTGGTAAGGTTCGCTAATCCCGACTAGTTTGGAAAACCTTAATTTGGTTTAAATTGTGAAAGGAATATTTGAATAAAAGAATATTCTGGATTCGAATGAGGCGTATGTTATGTTTTTATAGCACTTGTTTATAAGATGCATGAGTTATTCAGAAAGACCGGGTTTATCCCATTTTGAATAATTGATACGACGATAAGTCGACGATGAAGACGGTGATTGAAGACAGGAGATCTTCACATCGTTTGGATGATTAATGATATCTTGATTGGGCTGTACACCCAAGACAAGCTAATAAGTGGTGATTGTCTAGATGTACTTGGAGATCGACCGGGTATGTGAGGACCTCTCTCTTGTATTGGACATATGGAACAAGGAATGAGGTGCCTCCGGCTTCGTTCAAACCCAGAAAGAAATAGAAAATGGATATATGTGTCTGACATTGGATTTCGTTCTGTGTTGATTGATCTCTATTAAATATATCTGTTTGGTGGCGGAGAATTTATTCTCTTGCTTAACACCCTTCTCTGAGACGTACGAGCATAGAGGTTATATATCGATGGACATCAGTCGCATGGCGTGAATTATCACTGTGGAATGCTGAGATGCAAATGATCAAGGCTTTTGTTGAAAAGCAGAGCCTTGTGGTTGATGATCAAAGCATGACTTTAAATATCACATCTTTGTGTATAGCGTTAATTCTAGAGCCTCACACCCCGGTATGAACCAAAAACGGGAGATGACTGCAGGGAGAACATGCGTTTCTTTCTAGCTAGGAGTGGTGTCATGTTATGGAGCCTAGACATTTTACTCATATGGATGTTGCTTATTATTTAATGGATAGCAAGGTACCTCAGATATATCGGTCACTACGGGGCCGATCGATATGCTGGTCGACATACTGGCCAGGTTTTTGCCCCATAGGCCAGGAAAACGTATTGTTCAGGTATTACTAATCACCGGCGAGTGACCGGCCCTGAAGATCCAAGGTGCAGTTGCGGCTGATCCTTAGACATGGTGCTAGATTGTCTCGAATTCGGTAAGGATGATCCCTTTCCTTGGTTCATAGATGGAATCCAACTTCCAATACCACATCTCAGTTTTAGATGTAAAACTAGTATGGCGACATAGTAGCATGGGATACTGTAACGCCCCGAACTTCCCCGTAAAGGAAAGCCCAGATTGCTTTGAGGACAAGACGAATCAGAACACAAACAGTGGAACATTTCATTGCTTATTACAACAATTTACATCAAAATAAAAGGATATACAGAGTATGAATAAATATTACACATTTATTAAATATCATAGACTTACAAGTTACAATGCAGCAGAAAAATAATACAAAACACAACTGAAAAGAATATACGGATACAGAGCTTTCTGAATATCATTCCAGCTGTAAACCAGGATGCTGTGAATATAAATATGCAAAACCAAAACTTCTAGCTGCCCGTGTGGAAAATAGGGGCACCCAGAGTTTAGGTTAAAACAATAAACTCCAAGTCAGTCATGTGATTGGTGTGAGAACTAAAACAGTTACTACATCCTTACTTTAAAAATAAAGTAAATCAAGGGACCATGCCGTATAACACAGAACGGGTTTCCTCCCAAGAATACCAGTGCATAAAACAAAATAGCGCAATGCTTTTTGAAAAAATGAAGCTATTATAAGACCCAGGTCCTATCACACAATGCAACACAAGCCGAAGGATAGGGTTTTCCCTTATAATAGCCAAATATGCTTGGTACGTTTAAAACATATCATTTGATACTATTATAAGTGCATAGTGTAAAAAACAACTTCAAATATAAATGTATCAATCCTAGACGGCATGGGTACCATATACCATGTCGCCAATACTAGGCTCTAAAATCAAAACCGCAATTGTCACGTAATGGAATTTGGGTTTCCATCTGTGAACCAAGGCAAGGGATCGTCCTTACCGCTTCGAGACTCTCTAGCCCGAGCCTTAGGACCCAGACTCAGGTGGGCCCTTGGATCGTCAGGGCCAGTCCACTCGATGTGGATTAAAATGTCTGAACAGTGCGTTTCACTGCCTTATGGGGCGTAAACTGGTCATATAGCAACCAAACTATCGGTCTTGGATCGACCGATATAACCGAGGCCCTCGCTATCCATCATCCACATAAGTAAAATGCCAGGGCTAGTAAAACGCTGATACCAATCCTAGATAGAAAGAAACGCATGTCCTCCCTGAAGTTCTCTCCCGTTTCTGGTTCACACCGGGGTGTGAGGATCGCGAATTTAAGCTACACAAATCTATGCCACAAAGGACGTGCTTTGATCATCAACCACAAGACTCTTCTTTTCAACAGAAGTCTTGATCATTTGCATCTCAGCATGCCACACAATCAATTCATGCTATGCAACCGATGTCTATCAATCACACAGAATGAAATCCGATGTCAGACACACATCCATTTACAAGTTCGTTATGGGTATATCCGGTCGATCTCCAAGTACGTCTGGACGATCACCACTTATTACCTTGTCTTGGGTGCACAGCCCAATCAAGACATCAGTAATCATCCAAACGATGTGAAGACTTCCGGTCTTCAACCACCGTCTTCATCCTCGACACATCGTCGAATCAGTTATTCAGAATGGGATAAACCCGGTCTTTCTGAATAACTCGCGTATATAATAAACAAGTGTTATAAAAACACAACAAACGGCTCATTCCAATCCAGAATATTCCTCTATTCAAGTATTCTTTTACTTTAGGAAAGGTTCCCATTAATTTTATCAAAGATAAATTCTTTAAATTTATTCTTTAATCTTCTTTTGAATGTCAATTCAAACCAAATTATGGTTTATCCAAACTAGTCGGGAGTAGCGAACCTTACCGAAGTAATCATTTATTTTATTTCCCAATCCCAACCTATTCATCCCATGAAGTAAAACTGGTAATACTTCATATTTAACACCACGGTATTATCGGTAAAATTAATTACCATTTTACATTCAAATCTAATTAAAGATTTAACTATCGCCTGGAGCAAAACTGGTGATACTCCATTCTCGATCATTTCAATCTAATTAAAGATTCATTAAAACTCCACTTGGTTTTAATCTTCCCAAAAATCAATATCAATGATTGTGTAACTTGGGAAATCATATCCTGTCTTTAACTGGGTTAAGGAACTAATGTCATTTAAAACACGGTTCACGATATACCCAAAATCGCATTCCGTTCCATCAGCCTTTAACCGTAAATTAGCAAGTGAACAATTCCTTAAGTATTAACCCCGAAGGCCAAAACCAACATAAGATCAATGCCCAGGAAACCATTCAACTTAACTAATCTCCAGTTAGTTTCTAATTTTCGTAACTCCATTGGGTCTAAGAACAGTATTTTTAAAGATACCATTCACGACAACCCAAAATCTTATTCCATTGTTAATCGGGTTAAAGAACAAGTGTTATTTAAAACACCGTTCACGATAAACCCAAAGACCAATTTCAATTCCATTCCAATTAAATATCAATTAATTGGTATGCGTTTCTTTCGAGCTAGGAGTGGTGTCATGTTGTGGAGCCCAGACATTTTACTCATGTGGATGTTGCTTATTATTTAATGGATAGCAAGGTACCTCAGATATATCGGTCACTACGGGGCCGATCGATATGCTGGTCGACATACTGACCAGGTTTATGCCCCATAGGATAGGAAAACGTATTGTTCAGGTATTACTAATCACCGGCGAGTGACCGGCCCTGAAGATCCAAGTTGCAGTTGCGGCTGATCCTTAGACATGGTGCTAGATTGTCTCGAATTCGGTAAGGATGATCCCTTGCCTTGGTTCATAGATGGAATCCAACTTCAAATACCACATTTCGGTTTTAGATGTAAAACTAGTATGGCGACATAGTAGCCTGGGATACTGTAACACCCCGAACTTCCTCGTAAAGGAAAGTCCAGATTGCTTTGAGGGACGAATCAGAACACAAACAGAGTAACATTTCATTGCTTATTACAACAATTTACATCAGAATACAAGGATATACAGAGTATGAATAAATATTACACATTTATTAAATATTAGAGATTTACAAGTTACAATGCAGCAGAAAAATAATACAAAACACAACTGAAAAGAATATACGGATACAGAGCTTTCCGAATATCATTCCAGCTGTAAACCAGGATGCTGTGAATATAAATATGCAAAACCAAAACTTCTAGCTGCCCGTGTGGAAAATAGGGGCACCCAGAGTTTAGGTTAAAACAATAAACTCCAAGTCAGTCATGTGATTGGTGTGAGAACTAAAACAGTTACTACATCCTTACTTTAAAAATAAAGTAAATCAAGGGACCACGCCGTATAACACGGAATGGGTTTCCTCCCAAGAATACAAGTGCATAAAACAAAACAGCGCAATGCTTTTTGAAAAAATGAAGCTATTATAAGACCCAGGTCCCATCACACAATGCAACACAAGCCGAAGGATAGGGTTTTCCCTTATAATAGCCAAATATGCTTGCTATGTTTAAAACAGATCGTTTGATACTATTATAAGTGCATAATGTAAAAAAACAACTTCAAATATAAATGTATCAATCCTAGATGGCATGGGTACCATATATCATGTCGCCAATACTAGGCTCTACAATCAAAACCACAATTGTCACATATTGGAATTTGGGTTTCCATCTATGAACCAAGGCAAGGGATCGTCCTTACCGCTTTGAGACTCTCTAGCCCGAGCCTTAGGACCCAGACTCAGGTGGGCCCTTGGATCGTCAGGGCTGGTCCACTCGATGTGGATTAAAATGCCTGAACAGTGCGTTTCCCTGCCCTATGGGGCGTAAACTGGTCATATAGCGACCAAACTATCGGTCTTGGATCGACTGATATAACCGAGGCCCTCACTATCCATCATCCACATAAGTAAAATGCCAGGGCTAGTAAAACGCTGACACCAATCCTAGCTAGAAAGAAACGCATGTCCTCCCTGAAGTTCTCTCCCGTTTCTGGTTCACACCGGGGTGTGAGGCTCGCTAATTTAAGCTACACAAAGCTATGCCACAAAGGACGTGCTTTGATCATCAACCACAAGACTCTTCTTTTCAATAGAAGTCTTGATCATTTGCATCTCAGCATGCCACATAATCAATTCATGTTATGCAACCGATGTTTATCAATCACACAGAATGAAATCCGATGTCAGACAAACATCCATTTACAAGTTCGTTCTGGGTATATCCGGTCGATCTCCAAGTACGTCTGGACGATCACCACTTATTACCTTGTCTTGGGTGTACAGCCCAATTAAGACATCAGTAATCATCCAAATGATGTGAAGACCTCCGGTCTTCAACCACCGTCTTCATCCTCGACACATCGTCGAATCAGTTATTCAGAATGGGATAAACCCGGTCTTTCTGAATAACTCGCGTATATAATAAACAAGTGTTATAAAAACACAACAAACGGCTCATTCCAATCCAGAATATTCCTCTATTCAAATATTCTTTTACTTTGGGAAAGGTTCCTATTAATTTTATCAAAGATAAATTCTTTAAATTTATTCTTTAATCTTCTTTTGAATATCAATTCAAACCAAACTATGGTTTATCCAAATTAGTCGGGATTAGCGAACCTTACCGAAGTAATCATTTATTTTATTTCCCAATCCCAACCTATTCATCCCATGAAGTAAAACCGGTAATACTTCATATTTAACACCATGGTATTATCGGTAAAATTAATTACCATTTTACATTCAAATCTAATTAAAGATTTAATTATCGCCTGGAGCAAAGTTGGTGATACTCCATTCTCGATCATTTCAATCTAATTAAAGATTCATTAAAACTCCACTTGGTTTTAATCTTCCCAAAAATCAATATCAATGATTGTGTAACTTGGGAAATCATATCCTGTCTTTAACTGGGTTAAAGAACTAATGTCATTTAAAACACGGTTCACGATATACCCAAAATCACATTCCGTTCCATCGGCCTTTAACCGTAAATTAGCAAGTGAACAATTCCCTAAGTATTAACCCCGAAGGCCAAAAGCAACATAAGATCAATACCCAGGAAACCATTCAACTTAAATAATCTCCAGTTAGTTTCTGATTTTCTTAACTCCATTGGGTCTAAGAATAGTATTATTAAAGATACCATTCACGACAACCCAAAATCTTATTCCATTGTTAATCGGGTTAAAGAACAAGTGTTATTTAAAACACCGTTCATGATAAACCCAAAGACCAATTTCAATTCCATTCCAATTAAATATCAATTAATTGGTATACTTCATTAAATCTAAATAAAAAGATTTAATCTTTTTTCAACTGGGTCCAAGAACAGTGTTAATGAAGACACCATTCACGATAAACCCAAAATCACATTTAATATTAAATATAAGGCTCTGAATAGAAAATATATCGGCTTATATTCAATATCAAATTTTGGAATCAACAAATACCATATTGGAATAACGATATATATATATCTTCCAAATTTCTCCACAATATCCGTATAATCACAGAATCCAATATCGAAATATTCCGAATATAATTTCGATTCAAATCCATTCCAATTTGAAAGGCAATTTTATTAATATTCACGCAAGTAGCTATTACAATTTCAACAAAATGACCAAAATTAAAGAATAACCATAATTGTGCAGTACTGAGAAAAAAATACTCTATACAGTATTACAAGCAGACCCATAAAAAAAACTCAATACTGCACAATACTATCTAAGTACAAAATTACAAAACAAACAAAGAAAACACTACTTGCAAAACCAATGAAAAATATTCACAACCTAATATATCATCCCATAAAACCTTCATAATGCATGTTCCTTTGCCATTTATATTTAAAAGTATCAAACGTCAACCATTCA
The DNA here is from genome assembly GCA_030737875.1 of Allium sativum. NCBI lineage: Eukaryota > Viridiplantae > Streptophyta > Magnoliopsida > Asparagales > Amaryllidaceae > Allium > Allium sativum. The sequence goes on along the minus strand of CM060922.1, from coordinate 703,979,350 downwards.
TACGAACATCCGCAGTACCCCATGCTAGGAGTCAATTTCCTTGAGTCATGACAACTCACAATCACCATGAATTTAGCATTTAAAATCACCATAAAGTTTTCAAAATCACCAAACTAGCAGTACTGCATAAAGTATTGTTTGCGAACAAATCAAACAATTGTAACAACTGCAAGATCCGTTCGGCTTGCCTAAACAACAAGGATTGTTGTAGAGGGTGTCGAACTCTGGGACCAAAAATTATTTTACTAATAAATCCAATCAAGTTATTCCAGGATTTTGGTTGATTGAAAACACAGAAAATAACAACAATTAAATAAAAACAGAGATTTATATAATAAGAGAAAGCAATTAGGGGATAATGACATAGATTGGATTCACACTCATCAATAGCCAACGAATAAATATAGATCTAATTCATGTTTCTGTCACGTACATGAATCAACGATAATTAGGTTCTTAGAAATAAATAAGTAAATAACGACAAGCATAGCCTATACAGGAGCTGAGCTCTTAAACAACCATAGACTATCAGGACAGATTCACTAATTAATTTTTAAAACCCTAAAATTAGATCTAAATCTGATAATTGTTAGATCGAACACGAATATACCCTGTGAAGGATCATAGCTCTTAAACGACACAGAATACGAAGGTTCAAATCTAACCCTTGATTCAGATCCAGATCTACATGTATAAAGTCCTCATCTATTGGTTATGTGATTCATGTTGAATCATATCTTTTAGTGTCATCACCCCCTAATCAAAGGGGATTAGCTAGACATAGCTTAAGAATAAGAGAAACAGAAACTAAATAACATGAACATAAATAAAATAAAATAACAACTGAGAGAAAGGTAGAAGAAGATTTTTATTCCAAGAAGAGAATTACAGAATAAAACTAAGTGTATTTACAAGTGAAGGAGATACAATGTATTTATAGTTGATATGACAAAGACTACTTGGCTATCTACACAATGTGCGACTAAAGATTTAACCCAAATAACACATAAGCCAGTGTGAACGCAGCTGTAGAGTGAGAGGCTTTGTAAGCGAGCCAATGTGAACGCAGTGTGAATGGATTTGCAATTGGCATAGCTTGCGGGCATCAAATGACATCTATTTCAATTGTTTTGAGCATGAATAGGAACTCCCAGCATCTGCAGCAAGTTATCTTTTTGAAAAGGCATTGGATCATTAAAATATGCGGCAGAAGGTGGTTGAACAATAACATTTCTTCAAGCTTTAATCTAACTCTCAAAATCATCACTCTTCATACACCAATTCTTCAAACTTTTCAACAATTAAGTGCATTAGTCCATTCATCATAAATAATCTGAAATCACAACTATAAATTCACAGTATCAATTATTTTAAATATAAAATAAGATAAATAAGCGGGTAAAATATACACATTTACATGTATATTAAATACCCCCACACTTATCTTTTTATTCGTCCTCGAATAAACTAAACTAAGATATGTTACACTTTCGTAGGAAACACGGTTGCATTTAGCATATGCAACAAACCGTTAAACCCCTAGGTGTCCCTAGTAGGATGAGTGTTGTCTCGTGAGGGTTTTCAGCGGATACTACCCACAAAATCCAAAGCGTCGTAGGTATGTAGATTAATCAAATGATATATTTAAGATCTTTCACATTCCAAGGACTTTACCTGACTTCAATAATAACGGTTTAGTCCCAAATTGTCCATCCCATAATTGGTGCAAAAATGAATAAAAAATTTCAAGCTGAATCGTACTTCCTTGATAACACTGTAATTGTCTTGAAGGTTAAGAGTGTGGTGTCAACCAAAGTTCTACACATCGACAATGTGCACCCAATCATTTATTATTTTCTTTTTTTGAATAATTTTGCACCAGTGTAACTGTAATGTATTGGATATGAGTTATGCATAGATGAAGGAGAAATTTGTAAGTTCTAAAAATATTCTAGATAAGAGGGCAAGTGTATTAGTTGAACTTCAAGCTACAAAAGATAAAGTAATGCTAAAGCGCATATGAACATTTTTGTTTCCTTTCATCTTCTTAACTACAATCCTTTCTTCTAAGTACGGTATGACGAATGTGGATGGGATGGAAATGAATGCAATATAGTCGAGAATGATGAATGACTATTTTATTCTTGGAGCTTTTCTCTTTATTGCTTCTTCTTTTTTCTTCTTTCTTTTTTTTTCTTTTTTTTCTTTTTGCATGATGTATGATGAGTGGAGATAGAATGGAATGATACCAAACATTATTTCATTTGATTCCTCCTCTACTAAGCGAATCATAACCAACACTTCATGAAAGGAAGGTTTTGTGCCCTAGTTACTCTACTTCTATAACCCTAATTCAACACACAAGTATGGATTAATATTATATAAAAAGCCTAAAGGAGAGATAAGCAAAGTTTCGTAAGATAGATAACCCATATAAAATAAGATGTGGTATATGGTTATCCTACCTTTAAACAAGTACAGAGTGGGTAGTGTAATATTGGTATAAAAGTGACGTTTTTAACCTTTGAAAATGAAAGGTTCTTAAGTATACCAATAAAAGAAAAACTTGTCGAAACATGGATGTAAATCGATTGAAACCTGGGTTTGAATAATGTGGGGAATCGAGGAAGAACATTATAATGAGTCATTTCTCCTGAATTGGGCCAAGTGTATTTTAGAACTTATGATTTTAAAATTTTGAGTGAGAAAAAATATTATGCATGAAAAAGAACTCAGAAAATCCAACAAATGTAGGTGCAAAATCATTGTTTATTTGATGATTTTTTTTCTTTTTGATTTTTTTTACTTGCACATTCTAACATGTATAACAAGGGTTGACACGCTTACTCCAGAACACGACTAACGTCTGCACAGTCTCAAGCTAGCATCTTAAAAAGGCACATTACGACTCAATGAATAAATAATGTTCATTCCCATCACCCAACATTTCAACCTATCAAACAAGAACCAAGGTGTTATTTATGAATTTAAGTTAATCCTTGTTCAGTGAATGACATAGTTCATAAAATTTGATTGCTGATGTAATGTAAATTCCCCCCCCCCCCACACTTGAGTGTGACTGTGTCCACACAGTCGTTAATTAGACATATCTTAGTGAAAGGGAAATAAAATAAGAGGGTCGGCACAACTTACCGGGTACACATGCAGAAAATATGCAGTCATCGAATATATGAACCGGTCCTCAATGGACCAATGGATCAGCCTCATTAAGATTATGAGACACAGCTTAAGCACAAAAAACCAAATCATAAAGAATTTTATATCACGTTTCAGGTTTGGAAAAACAAATTTTGTTTTTTAAAAAGTTTGAGTTGCTAATTTTAAAATTTTTAGCTTACAATTGATCCTAAAATCGAATTGAATTTCTGTAGCAACTAACGAGTGGTCATCGAGCTAGGGTTCAGTAAAAGTTTCAAAAACAAAATTTGATTTGTTCAGATGATGCATAAATTGAGAGACGTGTGCATCATTCTCACCCCCACACTTGTTTTGAGAAATATTGTTCAGTTTGGCTTTGATATTTGAAATGTTGTTGACTAAAGGTTCATTTCTAAACCTAAATTAAAACCGAACAAATGAGTTTTCAGTAAATTTCGAAATTATGTTTTCTCAAAAACAGTGTTATTCCAGAAAGAGTTCATATACTGCAGAAATTTATCATTAAAAAACAAGTGATCACAGTGAGGTTCAGTTGAAACGATCAAGTCGCAAAGAGTTTCAATAGTTTCAGAAAAATCGTTATTGTGCTTAAGATCACATTTAGCGGTTTCATTATTTTCAACCTCAAGAATTTCAAAATTTTCAAATGTTTCATTTTCAATTTCAGACCCAACAACCTTATCGTCAATTAATTCAAGAATTTTTTGCTCATCAAAGTCATCCTCACTCAAACAGTTGTTACCAACTTCGTCATTTCGTTAAAGTTGACAATCTAAAGTTGTTAAATTTTCAAAAAATTTAGAATCTGAGAGAGGAAGACCAAATTGAAGACTGACGTCTTTGTTTTCAATAGAATTTAAATTCAAATCAATTACAAAGATTTCAACCACTTTATTAAGATTTTCATCAATTTCAAAAGTTGTTAGTTGAAAATTTTCGATTTCAGTAAGAGTTGAATTTTCAGCAAAAGCATCAGTTTGAGTTTGAATTTCAGTTTCGTAGAAATCATAGTTTTGCACTAGAGATTTTTCAAAATTTTCATTTTCAACAACGGTCATATCGTCAGAATCATCAATAATCGTTATGTACTGTTGTGATGAAGTTAATGGCTGACTATTTGTTTCAAAAGAAACATTGGCAGAAAGTTGTTTGTCAATAGATTGGGATTTGTAGTTGTTGTACAAGTTCATAACTTCAGTTTAAAGAAGAGAAATGTGATAAACTATTCTAGTGCAACTTTGTTTGTTGTCTGTTATTCTTTGAGCAACTTCTTCGACGTAAGTCAAGCCAAGTTTCATTAAATCCTCAAATTCGTCAACATCATCAATTCCCTCAAGTAATAACATCTCTAGATGTTGCCAAAGTTCAATAGTGTATTGAGCCAGTTGTTCAATGTTATGCATGTTTTCGACATATTTATTTTCAAATTCTTGTTTTTCATCTAAAATTTGTGGCCATTCCTTGATGTCCTCGCGACAATTCCAAATGTCATGCATTAATTGATCAATTTCACTCAGGCTCTCTTCTATCAAATTGGTAAACACACCAGACTTCAAAATGTTATTTTTTAGATTCGTCATTTCTATGTCTTCCTCACCGGTTGACCTTAAAAATTCGTCCACCTCATCTCTTAAAAGTCGTCCATTATTTATTTTCCAAAACCAACATCGCCAAAAATTTATCCTGTTCGCAATACATTTTTCGTATTCGATAACCAACATTTAACATTCACTCACATTATGAAAATCATTTTGGTTTTCAAAAGTTTCGTTAAAACCCCTATTGCAATTGTTTTGATTTTCAGCGTTTGGCTTAGCCATTTGCGCTAACAGTCGTCTCGCCTCGGATAAATTCTCATTAATCATAGAATGACAGTTTTCATAATTGGGTACAACCGTTTGATGAGATTGGTGGAAATTATTCGAAAAAATTTCAGCTTGAAATTCAGTCTGATTTGAATTGAAACCAAAATCATTTAAAATTTGAAAAGAGTTGCAATTTCGGTTGTACATGGGGCAAGCGCGCATGTACAAAAAGTAGAGAGTTTTAGTCGAAAAATCAGTTGCAAAGTTGTGGCTCTAAAGAAGCCCCTAAAAAAATATGTTAAAATTAACAACTTCGGATTATATAAATACAAATCTGGGCCAGGTTCGGACAGGAATTATCAGTGTGCCACGAATCACCGTAGAAACACGACTGAAGGTTTAAGAACCTGTTTGAGTTCTAGACTCTACCGTTCCTTAGACACCTCAGAGAGTATCAATCCTAATTGTCAACTTAACAAATTTTTTGCCCTATGATCTTTAGGGAATCCTCGATTCGATTTTAAAATCAAACATTTCAATTAATCCCACATTCGTTTTAAAATTTTAAACCACACATCAACAAGCAAAATATTCAGTCATAGAACAGTCACAGAATAACAAATCGCAGAAATAATTTTTACAAGTTAGCTGCGGCACCTGCAGAAGATTTTTACAAGCAATTTCTGTATATTTTTTAAGCAGCGGTAGACCCTATAGAGCATAGAAAATTCTCACTTAGATCGGCAGTCCGTCTAGTGCAACTGAGTAGCGCTAGCGCATTCACACCCCACTTAGTGTGCAACCGCTCCAACAATTCAAATTCTACTAATTTGTTGATTGCTTGACCTCTGACTTCTCTATCAATTTCTAGAATATTTTCTTCGACTTTGATTTTTGATTTTTTTCTTTAAAAAGAAACTAAAATTCCACGAAAACAAAAATAAAAAAAACTAAGACTAATTCCAAAATTTAAACAAAAGAGATAAATATTTTTTTAGCAAAAGCAAGCAGAAGAGAATCAAATAAAACAAACTGACTAAACTAAATTAAAAAAACTAAAATAACCCAAATTAAAAGGAAAAAAACTAACTAAAATCAAGCTAAAAAAACAAAAGACCAAAAACAAAGAACTAAGCCTAATCATAAACAAGAACTAGGCTCATGTACTCAAGCTAAACCCAGCCCTCAATAGTCAAACCGCCCTTTTAAATTATAAGTCGTACAATCTATATCCTCACCAAAATCGAAAAAAATGGAAGCCAGTCATACACAAAAATCACGCCCCTTCACTTTTGTTTTTAACTTAATGGAATCAGGGAATAAATTGTTCCCCAAAACTCACGCCCTTGAAAAGAAACAAATAGCCCCCTTTATTCTTTTAAAACAAATCGTTCCCTACAGAAATTGGGGAAAAAAATCAAATTAACCATGCCTCAATTTTTGCTTAACTTTAAATCAAATCCGACAAGAAGGAAAATTCACGCCCCTTTATTCTAAAGCCACAAAAATCAAAAGATCGATCAAAAATACAACAGAAAAATTGCACGCCTCCTATTCTTTTTCGAGAATCAATTAAAAATTATGCTTTTGAAATTCTTTGAGTCTTCTAGTTTTGAATCGGTTTCCTGGTATAGGAATTGTTGTGTTTGTGGTTTCAAAAGCTGATTTGTTGAGGTGAGCGAGGCGTCGATTAGGGTTCAAGTTGTTCGAATTGGGATTTTTGCTCCCTGTTTCAGGTCGAAATGGGTACTGTGGGTTCGCTGGAGAGGGAATGTTTGATAACACGGATTGAAGAGGTCTTTCGTGATTAGTAATGTTCAGACCTGTTCGAAAATGTTGGTTTTGTGGCAGATGGGATGTATTTCAGGTGGTTGGGAGGATTTTGGCTGAAGGGTATTGAAGTTGTGGTTCAGGGTTGGGTATGGTTCTGAGAGGAGTTTGGGGGCGGAAATAATTTGTGGCCTGTGAATATGGGTGAAGTGCAGTAGCTGGTCTGAGGAGATTTTTGGAATGGTCGAAGGAGTTTGTGGAAAGTTTGATTGCGAGGAGGTGGCGTCTTCGGTGGACTGTATAGGAAGTCAGTAGTGTTTCGGAGTTTGCACCGTGGAGAGTTTGAAGTGGTTGGCTGAGTTGAATGATGTGTGATGTTGTTAGGCCAGAGCTTGCGTTGAGCGATGGTAGGAGATTTCTGGTCTGAAGCAAGGTGGTTTGCACATTTCGATGGGAGGTAATTGAGGAGGTTGGAGTGGTATTATGGGATTTTGAAGGAGATTACAGTCAACTGAATGGAGCAATTACGTGACGGGAAGGGTGGCGTGAATGGATACGTGAATGTTGTTTGGTTGGTGAACGGACAGCAGGCTTGACGAGTAGATTGGTCACTGGCGGGGGTTGATGATTTGAGTGAGACAGGATTTTGGTGGGATGGTGAAATTGTGATAGACTGAAAGATGTTGTCGTGAACTTCAGGTGGTGTATGGATAGAATTGTGATGACTTCGTGATTAGTCAAACGGTGGTGAAACAAAAGGCAGAGAAGAAGAAAAATTACAAAAGGATTTTTTTTATGAAAATGGAAAGACGGTTGTAAAAGGAAAAAATAGTTGTAAAAGGGAAAAAATAGACGAAGAAGGAGAAAGAAATTGCACAAAAATTGGCAATAATTTTTTTCTTGATTTAGAGATTAACGTATCAATGTTTGAATACCCAATCTACCAATCAAATTTTTATATATACAAAAGGAAAAAAACAAGGAAAATTAAAAAATTAAAAATAAAACTAACACGAATTGGTAAATAAAATGTTTTTGTATTGTTTTATGGAAAAATAAGAAAATAAAATAAAAATATAACCCGAAGGATTTAAAAATAAAGATTATGTTGGTCCCCGCAACGGCACCAAAATTTATTTGCGAACAAATAAAACAATTGTAAACAACTGTAAGATCCGTTTGGCTTTCCTAAACAACAAGGATTGTTATAGAGGGTGTCAAACTCTGGGACCAAAAATTATTTTACTAATCAATCCAATCAAGTTATTCCAGGATTTTGGTTGATTGAAAACACAGAAAATAACAGCAATTAAATAAAAATAGAGATTTATATAATAAGAGAAAGCAATTAGGGGATAATGACATAGATTGGATTCACGCTCATCAATAGCCAACAAATAAATATAGATCTAATTTATTTTTCTGTCACACACATGAATCAATGATAATTAGGTTCTTAGAAACAAATAAGTAAATAACGACAAGCATAGCCTATGCAGGAGCTGAGCTTTTAAACAACCATAGACTATCAGGACAGATTCACTAATTAATTTCTAAAACCCTAAAATTAGATCTAAATCTGATAATTGTTAGATCGAACACGAATATACCCTGTGAAGGAGCATAGCTCTTAAACGACACAGAATATAAAGGTTCGGATCTAACCCTTGATTCAGATCCAGATCTACATGTATAAAGTCCTCATCTATCGGCTATGTGATTCATGTTGAATTATATCTATTAGCGTCATCACCCCCTAATCAAAGGGGATTAGCTAGACATAGCTAAAGAATAAGAGAAACAGAAACTAAATAACATGAATATAAATAAAATAAAATAAAATAACAACTGAGAGAAAGGTAGAAGAAGAGTTTTATTCCAAGAAGAGAATTACAGAATAAAACTAAGTGTATTTACAAATGAAGGAGATACATTGTATTTATAGTTGATATGACAAAGACTACTTGGCTATCTACACAATGTGGGACTAAAGATTTAGCCCAAATAACACATAAGCCAGTGTGAACGCAACTGTAAAGTGAGAGGCTTTGTAAGTGAGCCAATGTGAACGCAGTGTGAATGGATTTGCAATTGGCATAGCTTGCGGGCATCAAATGACATCAATTTCAATTATTTTGAGCATGAATAGGAACTCCCAGCATCTGCAGCAAGCTATCTTTATGAAAAGGCATTGGATCATTAAAATATGTTGTAGAAGGTGGTTGAACAATAACATTTCTTCAAGCTTTAATCTAACTCTCAAAATCATCACTCTTCATACACCAATTCTTCAATTCAACAATTAAGTGCATTAGTCCATTCATCATAAATAATCTGAAAGCACAACTATAAATACACAGTATAAATTATTTTAAATATAAAATAAGATAAATAAGAGGATAAAATATACACATTTACGTGTATATTAAGTATTCACAATCCCAATTAACATCTGCAGAACAACCATACTTTTGCATGATTAGGCTGGATTCCTCCTAGTATGACGCGGTGTAAATTTCATTGAATTGGGGAGAAAATCCTCTAACGAATAATCAATTCCCCCGTCCAAACCACTCTCCTCACATTCATCTGCCTTCTTCTTCCGAGCCCGCCTCTTTGCATTCTTAATAGCAGTCTTAGTTTGTGTAGATGAGGAAGGCGTGGAAATACATGACGAAGTAGATGGAGGTGGCAATATAATGTGAGGTGGGAGGTTAAGATGTGCATATGGAGATTTGGAAGGATGAATAGTAGAAGTATTAGCATCAACCACTTCCTTACCTTGCCTGTTACCATTCCCTTCATCATCATTACCCAAAAATTTCCCAGATAATTTTGATAGTGATGATGACAAATGACCAAAATTTGAAACGTGCAAATTTGCCTGAGCTTTAGCAGAACTTGAATGCACACTAGAAGTATTTGGTGGTTCCTGTATATCATTTTGAGAGTCTACCTGTTTACCCTTATCACAATATTGCCTATCCTCAAGATCTTCATTAGATAAACCACCAAGATCAAAATCCTCAGCTTCTTTTTCGAAAAACTTCCCTTTATCACCATCAGCATATACACCATGCGAGCCATTAAAAAAGTTACTATCCTTACATAAAGTAGCATCAATATTTGCTTGATTCATAATGTTGCCTTCCTGATTGAAATTATCACTGAAAACCTGTTCATCCTTATTACTGTCTACATTATTAACCAATCCATCATTAATACTGTCAGTTGTCAGTGGGTCAAAAGAATTACTACTCGTATTTCCTGTTCCATTAACACCTTTAACATCCTTCTTATTGATATTAATATTCTTCTTCCTCCAAAACAACTTTTTCTTATTATTTACAAAAGACCATTTATTCTTATTTACATCAGTAAATGGTACCTGAGAATGATCATTCATATGAACACTCTTATCTAAATCAACCTCTACATTATCCTCATTAACCATTTCTACTTTATCATTGAACTCACAGTGACAAGTCTCATGACTTAAAATCTTGCAAATGGTGCAAATACTTGGTCTCTAGTCGTAAGATAACCTAACAGGAGGGCAATCTTTACCTAAATCATCAACTATTATTCTATCAGGTAAATTGAAGTCAGCTGAAATTTCAATTAAGGCCTTAGCATATCGAAAATGCTGTAACTTTTCCGTGCTACAGTCAAAACATATCAATCTCCCAACATGGCATGCAAGCCAGTTTATACCCAATAATGTCCAAAGTATAGTAGGGATACGATAAAAACGAACCCAAATCGGTATTTCTTGACTATAGAACGTGTATTTCCTATTGTGGGATCCCATCGAGAGATTTTGAACATACGATCTCTTATAAAAATAGGATCTGATTTTAAAATTCTCTCTCTGTCCAAATTGTTTGAAAACTTAAAATAGAAGTGAATACCATCGAATTTGATACTAACTTCAACCGATAATTTCCAAAATCGATGTAAGAAGTTTACCACCAATGAGTAAGAAGAAGTGCCATCCAGGAAGAAGCCTACCAAGAATTCACCCCAGTACTTCATGCCTTCAGATTTGACCAAATCTGGAATTTTCTTCTTGGATCCATCCCTCAGAATATCAAATTGTTGAGGTTGATAAATGCTAGCATTCCTCAGAAGAGAAGAAAAAAGAGATGCATAATCCTTTTTTAAAAAAAGGGAAAAGAAGCTTGTGATGTATTAGCTGCCAATGGAGGAATTCATGGATCAAAAGAAGAATTACCTCCAAGATTAGCATCAGAGGGTTTATCAGGGGCAGATGGAGGTGGATCAGGGGGAATTGGAGGAGAAGAGTGAGAGTGGAGGAGAGGAAAGGCAGCGTCGAAGTTGGAAGGGAAAGAGGAGAATTTCGCGGTCGCCATTTTTTCCTCACTTAATGTAACAACCCGAAAATCTGAGCCAGTTTAAAATTTTTATTTTGGCAAATTTAGCGAATTTTGATTATTTAAAATGAATTATTTTAAATAATATCGACGAGGAATTTATTTTGAATAGAATTCGACGTATATATTATATACATCGTCGTTAGAATATAAATAATTATATATAATTATAAAAGGAATTGAAAATGGCGCGGTAGTTCGATAATTCGATTTCAAACTTCAATTGAATGTACCGGGCGCAAAACAATCCGGATTTTGGCGAAACCAAAAATAATAGGATCTAATTGATGATATCTTTCCAACGAATCCGAAAAATCAAGATTTCATAGCGGGAATCAAAAGGTATGTCCAGTTGAAAATTCTGAATAGTCGTTGTGAAATTCGGGCCCTTAAAAATAGACATTTTGCAAACGACCTCGGATTTCGACGAAACCACTTTTGTTGGGTCCGTGATGTCAAATTATGGCTAGGTTTCAAATTTCATAATTTTTCGAATCAATATGTGAGCGTGGCGAAGTAAAACGTGTTTTGACCGTTTCAGTTGATTTTAATCGACTGGAAATTGGCCATTTTTCAAACGGTCTCAGAATTCGACGAAACTAGTTTTGTTAGGACCGCATCGTCAATACGAAGCTAGAAAATATTTTTCGGGAATTTTTAGAGTTCGTATTTGACCCCGGTAAATTGAAATGCGCGTTCAAATTCAATATATAGAGTTATATTTTGATTTTGACGAAAACTGTTCGAAACAACCGAATCAGCTTACGATACATATCCCATTGCGTTCGGAATATGGGTAATACGCTATGGACGACAGGCGGTGGGCCTCGTTTCGAGGTCGAAATAAAAAGTTGCTTTTTGGAATATAAAAATAATAAAATAAATTATATAAACACTTGGCCCCCTTTCTCTCTTCATATCCCGTTCATTTCAAAAGAAAAAAAAAGAAATTTCCCAAATCGATGTCGCGCCTCCTCCTCCGCCGCCATCGCCTCCTCACCTCCGCTCCGCCTGTCCTTCCTCCAACCGCGTCGCCTCTCTCTTCCCCCCCAATCCTCCTCCGATCCCCTCCTTCTTGCTCAGCCCTCGTTCCTCTCTCCTTTCCCATACGACACGCGAAGCCCCTCCTCAAACCCACCGCGAGACCCCTACCCAAACCGCACCGGAATCCGCCACCTCCCTGGCCGCCTACCACCGCAGCGAACCCCACCTATCCTGTTCGTCGAAACCAGAAAACCCCCTCCTCCTCCTTATTCCATTGTAAGTTTTTAATTTTAATTATATAGATATTTATTTTTATTTGGTTACAGTAATTAGTTTTAAAGGGAAAGAAGAAAAAATTTCAGTTTTTATATGTTTGAAAACTGGATTTTTTTTAAAATAAAAAGTTTATACTTTTATTAGGAGGAAGCTTATATTTTTGAAATATTAAAGAAGTGATTTTTATATTTTTGAAATATTAAAGAAGTGATTTTTATATAATAGAAATATTAAAGATACGATTTTTCTATAATAGAGATAATAAAAATATAATTTTTATATGATAGAAAGGTTCAAAATATAATTTTTATTCTAGTAGTAAGTTAGAAATATAGTTTTTATATATGTAGGAATATAAAAATTCGATTTTTATATATTGAATAGCATAATAAAAATTCGATTTTTATATATTGAATAGCATAATAAAAATTCGATTTTTATATATTGAATAGCATAATAAAAATTCGATTTTTATATATTGAATAGCATAATAAAAATTCGATTTTTATATATTGAATAACATAGTAAAAATTCGATTTTTATATATTGAATAGCATAGTAAAAATTCGATTTTTATATATTGAATAGCATAGTAAAAATTCGATTTTTATATATTGAATAGCATAGTAAAAATACGATTTTTACATATTGAATAGCATAGTAAAAATTCGATTTTTATATATGTAGTGGCTGCGGGCAACGAAAGTGAAGAAAGGCGAGCACGGTGAAGATGTCTACATAGGAAGTGCCGTGGAGTTAGGATAGCTATTGGTGAGAATTTCTCACTCTTCAATTTCTTTTCTAGTTATATATATATACTAGGATGCAGACGGTGCTTAGTAGCACCCGACACAATCGTCCACAGACCATGGACTTGTTTGTTTGATTGCAAAAATTAGTTAGATTATTTGATTGAAATTTGAATTGCTTGGTGAAATGAAATTGATTTGATTGATGTGTGAATGGCGTGGGCCTTCACTAGACCGGGGATAAGGCTAGGCCTTGTCCCGTTTCTAGTATCGTGTCGTTATGCCGCCGAAATTTTCTAAAAATAAGTTAGAAAAATAAAAATATCATTTTTATTTTGTAAATGAACCGAACAAAAATTCATGTGTTAAAATATAATATTTGATCGTTAAAAATACAATTTTTAACGTGAATGTGAATAAATAAATATTCATTTACAAACCGGACGGTTTGTTTATGTACACCTATTTGAAGGACATTGATTGGGACGATAAATTTTACACATCGCCCAACTGCACAAATAAAAATCTGTGTTTGATTGCTTGAAACCCCACACGGGTATTGGGATGATATTTGACGTACACTAATCCCGATTGTTTAGTTGTATGTCGATCGATTGATTGACAGGCTGTTATAAGCGTTGAATATTTATATTTGATGCTTATACAGTGTAGAATGCACTTTGGATGATGGTTGATTATTCATCGTTGTTGATATATACATGTTTTGTAGAAAACCCATATAATTAACATTATATGGTAATTGATTGGGCCTCATTCCAGTTTTAAAATAGAAATATTTGAAATAGAATATTTGAAATAGGAATATATGAAGCCGTATTAATTAGATTGACGTCATTTTGACGTGAACGATATTTATATCGATTTTATTCATTTTATAAGGAATATCGAAAGTGATTTCAAAATCTGATATTTTGAAAAGAAATTGAATATAAATGAATTCGAATTGAAATGGAGTAGAAATGAATTCGAATTGAAATGGAATAGAAATGAATTCGAATTGAAATGGAATAGAAATGAATTCGAATTGAAATGGAGTAGAAATGAATTCGAATTGAAATGGAATAGAAATGAATTCGAATTAAAATTGAATTGAAATCGAACTGAAATTGAATTAGAAATCAATTTGAATTGAAATCAATTTGAAATGAATTTAAATTGGAATATTCAATTCTGATTTGAAATTGAATATGAAGTTGAAACCGTTTTGAATTGAAATCGACGAAGTATATATTATATATATTATATATATAATATAATGGCCTGAATAGAACGCGCCGCGCTGCGGCAGTTCGCGAATTTCGACCATTGACTTGGAACGGATATTACGGGCGATCCGACCGTCGGATTCTCCTAAAACCGGAACCGTTGGGTTCGTATCGAAAAGAGCTTTCTAACGAATATTAGAAATTAGAAATCTAACGGTTGGATTTGGAATTATGTCCAAATCAAATTTGAAAAAGGTCGTTGTAAGTGCAGTTCGATGGCCGTTGATGGAAATCGACTGTACGGGCCTTGTTAAAATTATTAAAAATAATAATAATTTGTGTAAAATCATAAGAAATGATTTAGAAAGAATTGGGATGAAAAACTCCATATTTGAAAAGATAAAGATAGATTTTTATCGAATTGAACTAGTTTTGAACCAGAATTATAATTCTATTTATTTTTAAAATAAATAAATTGGATTTGAAATGGTTTTGAAAATAACCAGAATTTCCAATAATTATATTGGGAGGGATTTGAATCGAAATTATCCTTGGAATATTTCGATGTTGGATTTCGTGATAATACGGGTATTGTGATGGGAATTTGAAAGATATATTTATATCGTTATTTCCAATACGATATTTGTTTGTCGTGGAATTTGATATTGAATATAAGCCGGTATATTTTCTATTCAGAGCCTTGTATTTAATATCAAATGTGATTTGGGTTTGTCGTGAATGGTGTCTTCATTAACACTGTTCTTGAACCCAGTTGAGAAAAGATTAAATCTTTTTATTTAGATTTAATGAAGTGTACCAATTAAATAATATTTAATTGGAATTGAATTCGAATTAATTTTTGGGTTTATCGTGAGCAGTGTTTTAAATAATACTTGTTCTTTAACCCAATAATTAATAGAATGTGATCTTGGGGTTTATCGTGAACAGTGTTTTTAAATGACACTGATTCTTTAACCCCGTTAAAGATTAAAACTAAGTGGAGTTTTAATGAATCTTTAATTAGATTGAAAGGATCGAGGATGGAGTATCACCAGTTTTGCTCCAGGCGTTAGTTAAATCTTTAATTAGATTTGAACGTGAAATGGTAATTGAATTTACCGATAACACCGTGGTGTTAGATTTGAAGTATTACCAGTTTTACTTCATGGGATGATAGGTTGGGATTGGGAAATTAAAACAAATGATTACTTCGGTAAGGTTCGTTAATCCCGACTAGTCGAATCGAAATTCAAAAGGAGATTAGAGAATAAATTCAAGGAATTTATCTTGGATAAAATTAATGGGAACCTTTCCCTATTAATGTGAAATTTAGAAACTAACTGTCGGTTAGCCAAGCAGAATGGTTTTCTGGATATGGATCTGATGTTGGTTCCGGCCTTCGGGGTTAATATTTGGGGAATTATTCTCTTGATTAATTTACGATTAGTGACTGATGAATTGGAATGAGGCGTATGTTGTGTTTGTGTAACACTTATTTAAAATATACGCGAGTTATTCGGAAAGACCGGGTTTATCCCATTCTGAATAACTGATACGACGATAAGTCGAAGATGAAGACGGTGGTCGAAGACCGGAGGTCTTCACGTCGTTTGGGTAATTACTGATGATCTTGATTGGGCTGTACACCCAAGAAGATGGAAACAGTTGGTGATCGTCCAAACGTACTTGGAGATCGATGGATATGCGGGGTACTAGGTGCCTCCGGTTTCGTTCAGACCCAGAACGAACTTGTAAATGGACTGTGTGTCTGACACTGGATTTCATTCTGTGTGACTGATATCGGTTGCATAGAGTGGTTTGCATGTGTGGCATGCTAAGATGCAAATGATCAAGGCTTCTGTTGAAAAGCAAAGTCTTGTGGTTGATGATCAAAGCACCGCCTGTGTGGCACAGCTTTGTGTAGCGTGAATTCGCGAGCCTCACACCCCGGTGGTGAACCAAAAACGGGAGACGGACCTCAGGGAGGGCATGCGTTTCTTTCTAGCTAGGGTGGTGTCAGTGACCTACCAGCCCTGACATTTATATACTTTTCACTTGTGTGGTTGTTGCTGTTGCGAGGCGCCTCGGTTAGATCGGACGATTCGGGTCCGATGGAGCCATTCGTTGGCTCATTTACGCCCCAAAGGGCGGAGAGACGTAGTGTTCAGGATTTCGTCTAATCCACATCGGTGGACCGGCCCTGACGATCCAAGGGGCGATGCGTTCTGCTCCTGAGACTCGGGCTAGACAGTCTCGAATCGGTTGAGGACTATCTTTTGCCTCGGTTCATAGATGGAAATCCAATTTCCAAATACGTGACTTTGCGATTTTGATTGTATAACCTATATATGGCGACATAGTGTTATGGGGCATTCATGCCGCCTATGATTAATACTTATGATTTGAAGTTGTTTTATACACTATACACTTATAATAGTATCAAATGATTTCTTTTAAACGTATCAAGCATTCTTGGCTATTATAAGGTAAAAACCCTATCCCCCGGCTTGCGTTGCATTGTGTGATAGGACCTGGGTCTTATAATAGCTTCATTTTTCTTTATTTAGCATTGCGCTGTTGTTTTATGCACTGGTATTCTTGGGAGGAAACTCGTTCCGTGTTATACGGCGTGGCCCCTTGATTTACCGAACTTTAAAAATAAAGATCAATAACTGTTTTAGTTCTCACACCAGTCACATGACTGACCTGGAGTTTATTGTTTTAACCTAAACTCTGGGTGCCCTTATTTTGACATGGGCAGTTAGTAGTTTTGGTTTTGCAGATTTATATTTACAGGATCCTGGTTTAAAGCTGGAACGATAACCGGAAAGCTTTGTATCCGTATATCTCTTCTAGTTGTGTATTGTATTATTTTCCGCTGCTATGTATTTAAATGTAATTTAAATCTCTGATATTTTTGTGTAATATTTATGCATACTCTGTATATTCTTGTAATCTGATGCATTGTTGTAATATACAATGAAATGTTCTTCCGTCTGCGTTCTGATGTGGCTTGTTCTCGAACTATCCGCGCTTTCCTCACCGGGGAAGTTACGGGTTTTCACAGTTGGTATCAGAGCTTTGGTTTACAAAGCTCAGAGAACAAGACACATTAGAACCATGCGAAAGAATTCATCAGATATTGGTTTAGTAATATCCAATGAGAATGACTCGTTAGAGATAGGATCAGTAGTATCCTAGAACGAGTGTGAAGAGTATATTTTTGAAAGTAAAAACAAAATTTGTTTTGAAAATTTAAATCAACTATTCGTATTTGATTATTTATTCTATATTGATCGGGACAATCCGATATATAAAGATTTTGCATATATGTCTTTGCAAACGTGTATTCGAAGTTTTAATATACTGGATAGTTATAGAATCATACTCTAGTGCCCGGGGATAATTCTGGTGACGGGGCACCATCGCCAGTATTTATCTTCGAGTTACGAAAGTGAGATTTCTATATATTTCCAATTGACTGGTGTGAGAACCGAAACTGGATAGGGCTTATTGTTGTGATTTGGCATCAAAAATGTGATCTGTTGACTGTATATCAAAGTTATGAATTTCAAAAGCTAATTAACTAATTGATTGATGTTCGTGTTGTTTGATTACTGTTTTGATTAGTTGAAATTTTAACCATATAGCCAATTTGATCAAATATTGAATTATATTGAAATTGGCGTTTGCTTGCATATATATGTACTTACATTGAACAGGTCATAGCAAGGAGGCTAGAGCAGAGAATAAAATTTGTTTGCCCGACAAATAGGTACATGTTTACTACATAATTTACTGTTTTGTTTGGGTGATGATGATTTTATGAGCCTATTGGCTAGCCGCTTGGCTTTTTCTTTTTCTTTTTGAGATCAGAAGGCCTATATGGCAATTTCGGGATTTTCCCGTGGCTCCCGGTGCAGGGGAGGTTATGGCGAATTTTTTCGAAAATTTAGGGTGTTAGCCAAATTTTTGAAGAATTTGAGAATTCTCAGAAACTGAAAAGTTGGAGAATGAAAGCCAGATCGAACATAGAGTTGATTAATCAAACCACTTTCGACTTTGTTCCTTTTCGGGGACGAAAAGTTTTAAGTGGGGGAGATTGTAACAACCCGGAAATCTAAGCCAGTTTAAATTTTTTATTTTGGCAAATTTAGCGAATTTTGATTATTTAAAATGAATTATTTTAAATAATATCGACGAGGAATTTATTTTGAATAGAATTCGAGTATATATTATATATGTCGTCGTTAGAATATAAATAATCATATATAAT
Source organism: Allium sativum (assembly GCA_030737875.1). Classification (NCBI taxonomy): domain Eukaryota; kingdom Viridiplantae; phylum Streptophyta; class Magnoliopsida; order Asparagales; family Amaryllidaceae; genus Allium; species Allium sativum. The sequence continues at coordinate 703,960,690 of CM060922.1, read as the reverse complement.
TATAAAAGGAATTGAAAATGGCGCGGTAGTTCGATAATTCGATTTCAAACTTCAATTGAATGTACCGGGCGCAAAACAATCCGGATTTTGGCGAAACCAAAAATAATAGGATCTAATTGATGATATCTTTCCAACGAATCCGAAAAATCAAGATTTCATAGCGGGAATCAAAAGGTATGTCCAGTTGAAAATTCTGAATAGTCGATGTGAAATTCGGGCCCTTAAAAATAGACATTTTGCAAACGACCTCGGATTTCGACGAAACCACTTTTGTTGGGTCCGTGATGTCAAATTATTGCTAGGTTTCAAATTTCATAATTTTTCGAATCAATATGTGAGCGTGGCGAAGTAAAACGTGTTTTGACCGTTTTAGTTGATTTTAATCGACTGGAAATTGGCCATTTTTCAAACGGTCTCAGAATTCGACGAAACTAGTTTTGTTAGGACCACATCGTCAATACGAAGCTAGAAAATATTTTTCGGGAATTTTTAGAGTTCGTATGTGACCCCGGTAAATTGAAATGCGCGTTCAAATTCAATATATAGAGTTATATTTTGATTTTGACGAAAACTGTTCGAAACAACCGAATCAGCTTACGATACATATCCCATTGTGTTCGGAATATGGGTAATACGCTATGGACGACAGGCTGTGGGCCTCGTTTCGAGGTCGAAATAAAAAGTTGCTTTTTTGAATATAAAAATAATAAAATAAATTATATAAACACTTGGCCCCCTTTCTCTCTTCATATCCCGTTCATTTCAAAAGGAAAAAAAAGAAATTTCCCAAATCGATGTCGCGCCTCCTCCTCCGCCGCCATCGCCTCCTCACCTCCGCTCCGCCTGTCCTTCCTCCAACCGCGTCGCCTCTCTCTTCCACCCCCCCAATCCTCCTCCGATCCCCTCCTTCTTGCTCAGCCCTCGTTCCTCTCTTCTTTCCCATACGACACGCGAAGCCCCTCCTCAAACCCACCGCGAGACCCCTACCCAAACCGCACCGGAATCCGCCACCTCCCTGGCCGCCTACCACCGCAGCGAACCCCACCTATCCTGTTCGTCGAAACCAGGAAACCCCCTCTTCCTCCTTATTCCATTGTAAGTTTTTAATTTTAATTATATAGTTATTTATTTTTATTTGGTTACAGTAATTAGTTTTAAAGGGAAAGAAGAAAAAATTTCAGTTTTTATATGTTTGAAAACTGATTTTTTTTAAAAATAAAAAGTTTATATTTTTATTAGGAGGAAGCTTATATTTTTGAAATATTAAAGAAGTGATTTTTATATTTTTGAAATATTAAAGAAGTGATTTTTATATAATAGAAATATTAAAGATACGATTTTTCTATAATAGAGAAAATAAAAATATAATTTTCATATGATAGAAAGGTTCAAAATATAATTTTTATTCTAGTAGTAAGTTAGAAATATAGTTTTTATATTTGTAGGAATATAAAAATTCGATTTTTATATATTGAATAGCATAATAAAAATTCGATTTTTATATATTGAATAGCATAATAAAAATTCGATTTTTATATATTGAATAGCATAATAAAAATTCGATGTTTATATATTGAATAGCATAGTAAAAATTCGATTTTTATATATTGAATAGCATAGTAAAAATTCGATTTTTATATATTGAATAGCATAGTAAAAATACGATTTTTATATATTGAATAGCATAGTAAAAATTCGATTTTTACATATTGAATAGCATAGTAAAAATTCGATTTTTATATATGTAGTGGTTGCGGGCAACGAAAGTGAAGAAAGGCGAGCACGGTGAAGATGTCTACATAGGAAGTGTCGTGGAGTTAGGATAGCTATTGGTGAGAATTTCTCACTCTTCAATTTCTTTTCTAGTAATATATATATACTAGGATGCAGACGGTGCTTAGTAGCACCCGACACAATCGTCCACAGACCATGGACTTGTTTGTTTGATTGCAAAAATTAGTTAGATTATTTGATTGAAATTTGAATTGCTTGGTGAAATGAAATTGATTTGATTGATGTGTGAATGGCGTGGGCCTTCACTAGACCGGGGATAAGGCTAGGCCTTGTCCCGTTTCTAGTATCGTGCCGTTATGCCGCCGAAATTTTCTAAAAGTAAGTTAGAAAAATAAAAATATCATTTTTATTTTGTAAATGAACCGAATAAAAATTCATGTGTTAAAATATAATATTTGATCATTAAAAATATAATTTTTAACGTGAATGTGAATAAATAAATATTCATTTACAAACCAGACGGTTTGTTTATGTACACCTATTTGAAGGACATTGATTGGGGCGATAAATTTTACACATCGCCCAACTGCACAAATAAAAATCTGCGTTTGATTGCTTGAAACCCCACACGGGTATTGGGATGATATTTGACGTACACTAATCCCGATTGTTTAGTTGTATGTCGATCGATTGATTGACAGGCTGTTATAAGCGTTGAATATTTATATTTGATGCTTATACAGTGTAGAATGCACTTTGGATGATGGTTGATTATTCATCGTTGTTGATATATACATGTTTTGTAGAAAACCCATATAATTAACATTATATGGTAATTGATTGGGCCTCATTCCAGTTTTAAAATAGAAATATTTGAAATAGAATATTTGAAATAGGAATATATGAAGCCGTATTAATTAGATTGACGTCATTTTGACGTGAACGATATTTATATCGATTTTATTCATTTTATAAGGAATATCGAAAGTGATTTCAAAATCTGATATTTTGAAAAGAAATTGAATATAAATGAATTCGAATTGAAATGGAGTAGAAATGAATTCGAATTGAAATGGAATAGAAATGAATTCGAATTGAAATGGAATAGAAATGAATTCGAATTGAAATGGAGTAGAAATGAATTCGAATTGAAATGGAATAGAAATGAATTCGAATTAAAATTGAATTGAATTGAAATCGAACTGAAATTGAATTAGAAATCAATTTGAATTGAAATCAATTTGAAATGAATTTAAATTGGAATATTCAATTCTGATTTGAAATTGAATATGAAGTTGAAACCGTTTTGAATTGAAATCGACGAAGTATATATTATATATATTATATATATAATATAATGGCCTGAATAGAACGCGCCACGCTGCGGTAGTTCGCGAATTTCGACTATTGACTTCGAACGGATATTACGGGAGATCCGACCGTCGGATTCTCCTAAAACCGGAACCGTTGGGTTCGTATCGAAAAGAGCTTTCTAACGAATATTAGAAATTAGAAATCTAACGGTTGGATTTGGAATTATGTCCAAATCAAATTTGAAAAAGGTCGCTGTAAGTGCAGTTCGATGGCCGTTGATGGAAATCGACTGTACGGGCCTTGTTAAAATTATTAAAAATAATAATAATTTGTTTAAAATCATAAGAAATGATTTAGAAAGAATTGGGATGAAAAACTCCATATTTGAAAAGATAAAGATAGATTTTTATCGAATTGAACTAGTTTTGAACCAGAATTATAATTCTATTTATTTTTAAAATAAATAAATTGGATTTGAAATGGTTTTGAAAATAACCAGAATTTCCAATAATTATATTGGGATGGATTTGAATCGAAATTATCCTTGGAATATTTCGATGTTGGATTTCGTGATAATACGGGTATTGTGATGGGAATTTGAAAGATATATTTATATCGTTATTTCCAATACGATATTTGTTTGTCGTGGAATTTGATATTGAATATAAGCCGGTATATTTTCTATTCAGAGCCTTGTATTTAATATCAAATGTGATTTGGGTTTGTCGTGAATGGTGTCTTCATTAACACTGTTCTTGAACCCAGTTGAGAAAAGATTAAATCTTTTTATTTAGATTTAATGAAGTGTACCAATTAAATAATATTTAATCGGAATTGAATTCAAATTAATTTTTGGGTTTATCGTGAGCAGTGTTTTAAATAACACTTGTTCTTTAACCCAATAATTAATAGAATGTGATCTTGGGGTTTATCGTGAACAGTGTTTTTAAATGACACTGATTCTTTAACCCCGTTAAAGATTAAAACTAAGTGGAGTTTTAATGAATCTTTAATTAGATTGAAAGGATCGAGGATGGAGTATCACCAGTTTTGCTCCAGGCGTTAGTTAAATCTTTAATTAGATTTGAACGTGAAATGGTAATTGAATTTACCGATAACACCGTGGTGTTAGATTTGAAGTATTACCAGTTTTACTTCATGGGATGATAGGTTGGGATTGGGAAATTAAAACAAATGATTACTTCGGTAAGGTTCGTTAATCCCGACTAGTCGAATCGAAATTCAAAAGGAGATTAGAGAATAAATTCAAGGAATTTATCTTGGATAAAATTAATGGGAACCTTTACCTATAAATGTGAAATTTAGAAACTAACTGTCGGTTAGCCAAGCAGAATGGTTTTCTGGATATGGATCTGATGTTGGTTCCGGCCTTCGGGGTTAATATTTGGGGAATTATTCTCTTGATTAATTTACGATTAGTGACTGATGAATTGGAATGAGGCGTATGTTGTGTTTGTGTAACACTTATTTAAAATATACGCGAGTTATTCGGAAAGACCGGGTTTATCCCATTCTGAATAACTGATACGACGATAAGTCGAAGATGAAGACGGTGGTCGAAGACCGGAGGTCTTCACGTCGTTTCGGTAATTACTGATGATCTTGATTGGGCTGTACACCCAAGAAGATGGAAACAGTTGGTGATCGTCCAAACGTACTTGGAGATCGATGGATATGCGGGGTACTAGGTGCCTCCGGTTTCGTTCAGACCCAGAACGAACTTGTAAATGGACTGTGTGTCTGACATTGGATTTCATTCTGTGTGACTGATATCGGTTGCATAGAGTGGTTTGCCTGTGTGGCATGCTAAGATGCAAATGATCAAGGCTTCTGTTGAAAAGCAAAGTCTTGTGGTTGATGATCAAAGCACCGCCTGTGTGGCACAGCTTTGTGTAGCGTGAATTCGCGAGCCTCACACCCCGGTGGTGAACCAAAAACGGGAGACGGACCTCAGGGAGGGCATGCGTTTCTTTCTAGCTAGGGTGGTGTCAGTGACCTACCAGCCCTGACATTTATATACTTTTCACCTGTGTGGTTGTTGCTGTTGCGAGGCGCCTCGGTTAGATCGGACGATTCGGGTCCGATGGAGCCATTCGTTGGCTCATTTACGCCCCCAAAGGGCGGAGAGACGTAGTGTTCAGGATTTCGTCTAATCCACATCGGTGGACCGGCCCTGACGATCCAAGGGGCGATGCGTTCTGCTCCTGAGACTCGGGCTAGACAGTCTCGAATCGGTTGAGGACTATCTTTTGCCTCGGTTCATAGATGGAAATCCAATTTCCAAATACGTGACTTTGCGATTTTGATTGTATAACCTATATATGGCGACATAGTGTTATGGGGCATTCATGCCGCCTATGATTAATACTTATGATTTGAAGTTGTTTTATACACTATACACTTATAATAGTATCAAATGATTTCTTTTAAACGTATCAAGCATTCTTGGCTATTATAAGGTAAAAACCCTATCCCCCGGCTTGCGTTGCATTGTGTGATAGGACCTGGGTCTTATAATAGCTTCATTTTTCTTTATTTAGCATTGCGCTGTTGTTTTATGCACTGGTATTCTTGGGAGGAAACCCGTTCCGTGTTATACGGCGTGGCCCCTTGATTTACCGAACTTTGAAAATAAAGATCAATAATTGTTTTAGTTCTCACATCAGTCACATGACTGACCTAGAGTTTATTGTTTTAACCTAAACTCTGGGTGCCCTTATTTTGACACGGGCAGTTAGTAGTTTTGGTTTTGCAGATTTATATTTACAGGATCCTGGTTTACAGCTGGAACGATAACCGGAATGCTTTGTATCTGTATATCTCTTCTAGTTGTGTATTGTATTATTTTCCGCTGCTATGTATTTAAATGTAATTTAAATCTCTGATATTTCTGTGTAATATTTATGCATACTCTGTATATTCTTGTAAACTGATGCATTGTTGTAATATACAATGAAATGTTCTTCCGTCTGCGTTCTGATGTGGCTTGTTCTCGAACTATCCGCGCTTTCCTCACCGGGGAAGTTACGGGTTTTCACACTTAAGCTTTTAAATCCATTCCAATTCATATAGTGTAAATTCCGGTTATTTTTAAAACCATTTCAAATCCAATTTATTTATTTAAAAATATTGGATTTCATAATTCTAGTTCACAACTAGTTCATTTCGATAATTTTTTTTATCTTTTCAAATATGGAATTTTTAATCCCAATTCTTTCCAAATCATTTATTATGACTTTAAACAAATTATTGATATTTTTAATAATTTTATCAAGGCCCGTACAGTCGATTTCCATAAATGGCCATTGAACTGCACTTACTACAACCTTTTCCAAATTTGATTTGGACATAATTCCAAATCCAACCATTAGATTTCAGATCTCTAATATTCTTTAGAAATCTTTTTTGGATACGAACCCAACAGTTTCGGTTTTAGGAGAATTCGACGAACGGATCTCCCGTAATGTCCGTTCGAAGTCAATGGTCGAAATTCACGAACTGTCGCGGCGCGTTCTATTCAGGCAATTATATATATAATATATATTATATATGTTTCATCGATTTCCATCTAAAACATATTTTATAATCGTTTTAAATTCATTTTCAAAACGATTTCAACTTCGTATTCAATTTCAAATCAAAATTGAATATTCCATATCATTAATATATAAATGATAATATTTTCAAAACATTATATTTTGAAATCACTTCCTTTTCGATATTCATTATAAAAATGAATAAAATCGATATAAATATCGTTCACGTCAAAATGACGTTAACCTAATCAACACGGCTTTATATATTTAAATATTTTCGTGTCCATCCCAAACCGGACATCAAAATCACATTTTGATATATTACTGAATATTATTTTAAAATATTCATTATTTTAAAATTTTAAAATATTATTTTAAACTTGTATCTATCATAAAAAAATCACATTTCATTAAATACATTGGTCCTCTCATGTCCTCTCCTGCCGACCCTTACCCATCACCTCCCATCATCCTTTCCACATCCAACCTGCCATCCTCGAGCAACCCACCCTCCATCCCATCCGTGCCGAAACCTCAGCCTCTACCTCCAGACCCACCTCCACCAATATCCACCAGCTTAACACCTTCGTCCTCCAACCTTTCTTTACCAAGGGTTAATCAACAGTCATGGACTTCTCTGTTCTCTCGACGGCCGCTCAACGCCGGGGAGTACAAGCCTGTTGATATGGAACCCATCGTTGTATACAATGTTCTAAAAATCGCCAAAGGGGTACCGGAAGCTGGAACGCAAGTTTGGGATGACTACGTTGTGGGTTTTTTCCTCGACAAGCCATTTCCATACACAGCAGTAATAAACAAGCTCAATTCGATCTGGCAACTCAAGGGGAATGTTAAAGTTCGATCAGATGGTGTGTTGTTTATGTTTGAATTTTCTTTTCGGGACGATAAAAACAGGGTGTTGCGTGCTGACCCTATCATAAGTATAAAAAGCTCTTCATTCTGAAACCTTACGATCCCACGATTAGCAATGTATGTGGTAACATAACGTCTGTTCCAGTTTGGGTTAAATTCTACAACATCCCAATGTTTGCTTGGTCGGACACTGGCATCAATTGGCTGTGCAGTATGATAGGAAAGATGAAATGTATGGACGAGAAAACAGAAAGTAAAGAAAGACTGGAATATGCGAAATGTCTGATTGAGATCAAACCTAACAAGGAATTAGTGACTGACTTCTTGGCTGAGACTGTGGAAGGAGGAGTTCAAAAAATATACGTAGAGTACCATTGGAAGCCGGACGTATGTGTTAAATGCAAGACTTTTGGACACGCAACGGATAACTGTGACAAAGAAGTGGTGACTGCCCCTGTAACAGTTAGACAAACTACAACAACAGATCAAAATGAGCAAAATACAAAGAGGAGGAGTCCAGTTCAAGAGAGACGAAGAGTAGAGGAGGAAACACAAAGGAACAGATGGCATTTAGTTACAAATAGAAGGAGGAGGAACGTGATGCAAAGAAAAGGTACATGGAAAGAGGTGGTAAATGTAAGTAAAAACGATTGCAATATGAGCAAAGCTAACAAAGGCAAAGAGTTAAGCATAGTGAATGAGTCGGGAGAAGCAATAGAAGAAGGAGAAATTTGTCATGAAGAACCTGCGCATGAAGAGGATAAGATTGGTGATGAAGTTGATGTAACAAAGGAACATGAAACGGCTGAAGTTTCTATAGCAAAAGGCATAGAACTGGAAAATGGAAAGGATAAAATCGTAATTGAGGGGAAGCAACTGGATGAAGAGGAGGAATACATAAACTCCCTTGAATTAGATGCGACAACTGAGGAAATCATGCACTTTGATATTCATAATATGGACGGGGATAATGGGAATGCGGTATGGAATGTGGAGTTACAAGCATTTGAGAAAGATGAAAGTGTTAAGGTATGTGTTCAAGAACATGAGGCACAAGATAGTGATAACAATCTAGTTTGTGAAGCTGATAGCAATATTGAGAATGTGCAAATTGTTGATACCAGTATAGATGGTAAGACAGGTCACAAAACGAATGAGAAAAGTGAAATAGAAAAGGAGTATAAAAGAAATGAGGACAAAATGCAGTGTGATACAGACAACAGTAGTATAGTTGTGCAAAAAGATAGTGCATGCACAGATGGTGCACAAGAAGTAGAAATGGAAAATCTCTCAGAACAAGTAAATGAACAAGAAGTTGATGTAAAAAAAAATAGGTGGTAACATTGAACAAGACATATGTGCAGAGAAGAGTATCGACCAAAGCTTATCTATAGAAGTATGTGCAGACAGTTCGCAATGCAACACAGACAATGAGATGGTAAAGGATTCCATGCATGAGCAGATATCTAAATCTCAAACCATTGCATCCGGCCCCACCCAACAATTTATCAGATCCAATCAACCTAACCCAACGGTTCCTTGTCCTGCTGTTACTGCTTCTGAGATTGTGCAAGCATCTCCGAATCACACCTACCAGCACCTTCTGCCACCTTCAGCCTATAAAGCGCCACCTCCCATTCCGACATCTCTATCACTTGCCGTTGCCGGGAACATCTTATCTAGAAGGACACCGCCATCTGTGACACACCCCTACATTACTAGGAGTAAGAAAAATGATACCATTTCCCCCTTACAGTTTAACCAATGATTAAAACTGTATGTGCTTGGAACATTAGGGGTGGTCATCTCGACACCAAGCTAGATCAATGTAAAGCTATTATCTATGAAAATAATATTGGAGTTCTTGGTATTTTGGAAACCAAGCTCAATTATGAGTTAACTATGCGTGCAGCTAAATACATCAACCCTGCATGGAAGTACATTCACAATCTGTCTGATGCTCCCTTCGGCAGGATTCTGATCCTCTTTGACCCTTCTTTTATCCAGCTCACTCAACATCACTCGACCAGCCAAATGATCCATTGTCATGCCAAAACAATCAACGATCATACCTCCTTCTTCATCACCTTTGTGTATGCTGCGAACTGTAAGAGTGTTAGAAGGACTTTCTTGTCTTCTCTGCCCAACCTTTGTCAAACCTCTTTACCATGGTTCTCCATTGGAGATTTTAATTGCTGTTATAATTCCAATCAAAGAGCAGGTGGTAACCCTATATCCCTCGCTGAAACCAAACCTCTCCTGGATGCCATTGAGTTGGCTAATCTAATCCCTATCAAGAGGACTGGCCTTCCTTTCTCTTGGAACAATTCGAAGCGGTCTGGCCCTAGGACTTTCTCCACCATTGATCACGCCTTCTGTAATCCCTTAGCTTTAACCTTCTGGCCTTCCATGATCTGCCATCAACTACCTCCACTCCTTTCTGACGATACTCCCTTAATTCTTCACCTGGGTAGGATGGACATGAGAGGAAAAAAAAGTTTCAAATTTTTTAATAACTGGGTCAATGAACCTGACTTCCTTGAAGTTATCAAAGAAGTTTGGGAGAGACCAAACTATGGTAATCCTCTTTTTGTGTTACAGGTTAAGCTAAAAGAGACTAAAGAAAAACTAAAAGAGTGGGCTCATTTGAAGTTTGGGAAAGGAAGCAAGCAGTCAGAATACTGGAAATTTAAGCTTTAGGAGATTCAAACTACTATGATGAATGACACAACTAACCCGGTACACGCAAGTGTGGAGACGTACATTTCAAACCAATATCAAGAGGCTCTATGCAAAGAAGAAAGCATGATACGACAAAAAGCGAGAATGAAATGGAAGGAGGAAGGTGACAGAAATACCGCATATTACCATGCTACTCTCAAAGATAAACAATGTAGAGAGAACATTGTCTCCATTCTTGATAGTAGTGGTAACCTTGCAAACTCTATAACAGAAGTAGAAAATGCATTTACAAATTATTATGCTGATTTATTCGGTAATAAAGAAAATTTCCAGCCTGACATAGATAGTATTAATCCTCTAATAATCCCCAGAATCTCTAATGCTGAATATTTAACGTTATGTGAAGTAGTTTCTGATGATGAAGTCAAAAATGCAATGTTCTCCTTAAACAAGAACTCAGCTGGAGGGCCTGATGGTCTAAATGCCTACTTTTATTTCAAATGTTGGTCTATCATTGGAGGTGTGGTGTGTAAAGCTGTGCAACACTTTTTCAAAAGAGCAACTTTGATGGACTTCTGTAATAACACTAATTTAGCTCTCATCCCCAAGATCGTGAATGCAACCAAAGTTTCGGATTATCGGCCAATTTCTTGCTGCAACACCATCTACAAGTGCATCACCAAAATCATAGCTACCAGAATGAAGAATGTGCTCCCATCTATTATCTCTCCTAATCAGGCGGCATTCATCAAAGGAAGGAATATACTTGATAACGTGCTTCTATCGCATGAGCTGTTGAACGGTTATGCCAGCAAACTAGCAACGCCGAGGGCAATGATTAAACTTGATATTATGAAGGCTTTTGATATGATGCAGTGGGACTCTTTGGTTAGAATTATGGGGTACATGAACTTTCCTCCGCATTTTATCACTTGGATTTACAATTGTATTTCTACAGCAAAATTCTCTATTCTCCTAAATGGAACTAGTACTGGTTTTTTTGCTAGTAAACAAGGCATTCGTCAAGGTGACCCTATCTCCGCTTATCTATTTATTATAGTTATGGAGTATCTAACGCAATTGATAAACAACAAAGTTGAAGAAGGCCTCTTCAAGTTACACCCTAAATGCAAAGATCCGCAAGTTACCTCCCTCATGTTTGCCGACGATCTGGTTATTTTCTGTTCGCCTAACAGTGAAACTATCTCCACAGTTATGAAGATCCTTGAAGAATTCGGTAGTATGACTGGTTTGAGGGTAAACCTTAACAAGTCCGCAATCAAACTGGCAGGTGTGTCTGATGCTGAAGTAACAAGTATATTGGATATAACTAGGTTAAGTAGCATAAGTGATGTGACTACTTTCCTCGGACTGCCGCTAACTGCGAAGAAAATCAATGTTCATCACTGCATGCCCCTATTCAATAGAATTACAGCCAGGTTGAGGCAGTGGACAAGCAGGTTGCTGAGCCAAGAAGGTCGTTTAACACTGGTGAAAGCAATTGCATTCTCGATGCAAGTGTACTGGTCTCGTATGTTTATTCTGCCCACGAAGCTGATTAAATTGATTCGATCTGAATTGATGAAATTCCTCTGGAAAGGGAAGGCTGTTGACAGATATATATCACCTATCGCTTTCAAGAAGGTAGAAAAACCGATAAAAAAAGGCGGATTGGGTATTAAGAACCTCACGATCTGGAATGAGTCTGCATTTATTAAACATTTGGACAGTTTCCTCAACAATAGACAGAATATTTGGGTTTCATGGTCGATGAACTACGTGATAAAGGGGAGAGACTTCTGGGCTATGAAGCAGCCTCAATGTTTAAGCTGGACGTGGAGATGCATTTTCAAGCTTCGTCCCAAGGTACTTCCCATCGTCAGATACAATATCACCGCCAATAATAGTGTTAAGTTTTGGGATGAACCTTGGATCGAGTATGGTCTGATTTTGAGGAGAGAGTTATCTACACTTGAAATTGCTTGTGCTGGGATTAGTTGCAATGCTCACGTTAAAGACTTTGTATTAAATGGAGTTATACAAATGCCTTATTCTCCAGTACATCACGTTAATGCCCTACTCAACAAAGTTCAAAACGCCAGAATTGATGATGGTGAGAATGATGTCATTAAATGGGACATAAATGCGGATACCTTCAGTATTAAAGAAACATACAACAAACTTGCTAGAATTCAAGACCAACCAAACTGCAGATGGAGTGGTAAAGTGTGGATTAATGACAACAGTGAAAGAGAAATTTTTTTATTCTGGAAAGTTATTAACGGTGCTCTTCTCACCAAAGGAAAGCTTTATAACATGGGAATGAATATTGATCCGATATGTATTCTTTGTTGCCAGCAAGACGAAACTATTGACCATATTTTCCTGGACTGTATTTTTTCCAAACAGGTCTGGATAGAAATAATGAGTAAATTCGGGAGAACTGATGTAAGGAGTGATGCTACACATGAATGGAGACAAATTGAGAAGCTCACTGGTAAGAGAAACAAACGGAAAAGACTGATGACTTACATACTTAAGAAATACATCATGGTGATATGGCGAGAGAGGAACAACAATGTCTTCAACAATGCAACTGCAAGACCGGTTAAAGATATTGTGAATGATGTGAAAATGCAGATCCGTGATGGATTAAAGCTTCTCAACTTCACGTTCGATCCAGGCATTATGGCTTCATTTTGATTCTTAGTGTTTTTTGTTTTTTGTTTTGTACCCGTCTCTCGTTGTGATTGTTGTTCCATGTGGCTCGGTGCTCTTGTAAATATGTGTTTTCTTTGGAACTTCAATAAAATGGTAGGGGACCATTCAACCCCGTCGGCCTTGCCAAAAAAAATCGTTATTTTAAAATATTCATTCTTTCTAAACTGGAATCAGACACAACCAATTACCATATAATTTGATTATATGGATTTCATATAATACGTGTATAGTACAACAATGATAAGTAATCAACCATCATCTAGAGTGTATTCTACACTGCATAAGCATTAAATATAAATATTTAACGCTTACGACAACCTGTCAATCAATCGATCGACATACAACTAAACAATTGGGATTAATGTACGTCAAATTTCATCCAAACACCCATGTGGGGTTTCAATCAACAAACACTGAATATTATTTGTGCAGTTGGGCGATGTGTAAAATATATCATCCCAATCAATATCAGTCAAATTGGCGTACATAAACAAATCGTCTGATTTGTAAATGAATATTTATTTTATTCATATACCCATTAAAAATTATATTTTTAACAATAAAATATTTATTTTGTTCATTTACACAATAAAAATGATATTTTTATTGTTCTAACATATTTTAGAAAATTTTGGCAGCATAACGGCGCGATTTTGAAATCGGGTAATGTCTAGCATTACCCATCTCCTGATATCGGCTCGCGTCATACTCACATAACAATTCTAATCAATTCATTTCACCCAAACAACCAAATAATCTAATCAACCAAACCAAACAATCAAACAAGTCGTCCATGGTCTGTGGACGACGGGGAACAGTTCATATATGCAGTTATAAAATAAATAATTGTACAAAGAAAATTATAGTGAGGAGTTCTCACCTTTGGGATCCACTCCATTCTTTTATTTCTGAACGGTTCGGATTTGCCCAAAATTCCAATGCGATCTTTTCTCAATATTTTCTATCGCCCGGATTTGTTGTTCTGGTTCCAGTATTTGCAAACGAGCTCCAATCTTCACACCAATTTTTTTTTAGCTTAAACGCGCCATTTCCGACAACTTTCACCTAGTGGTCTTTCTTCCGAAAATGTGTCATTTCGCCGAAAATCGTGAAAAGACAGTATTTGGACAGCAGACTCTAATCCAAAATAGGACTATCATATACCAAATCGAATAGAAAATCGTGCTCTTGATGTACCAAATCGAATAAAAAATCATGCGCTTCGAATTTGGTACTATGGAGTTTTGGCCAGAAGCGCACCTTTTGAGAGTTATTGGCGAAATAGTGACAGGGGGTTTTATGCAAAAAGAGGAATTTGGAGAAAAATGGGAGTTTGGACTGGGCGGGGCCCACGGCCGGAGCTGGGTTGGGGGGCCGCGCAGGGGCCTGACTGGGGTGGGGGAGCCCGCGGGTGGCGGTGGTGATGCCGGTAGTGGTGGTGGTGTTTGGGGCTAGGGTTCTTGAAATTGCAAAGAGAAGGAGAGAGAGGGAAGAGGAGGAGGAGGAGAAGGAGGGAGGAGGAAGATGGGAGGCCGACGGCACAGGGGGAGATAGGAGGAGTGTAGCAGCCCCATGGTGGAGGAGCTCCCCATTTTTGAAGAAAGAAGAGGAAGAGAAGGAGGAAAAATTATGAAGAAGGAAGGAGGAAAGTTATTTAAGTAAGGGATTTCGCCGCTCTTTCTCTCCGATCGTCTGACTTCAAATGATCCCTGTTTGCCGCGGATTTCGAACATGACATAGTAGACGTGAAGACGAGTCCAACGAAACAAGCTTCGTTGAATTCCGTGTTCGTTTGACCATCCGTTAAAATTGTCAAAGATGCTCAGATATTGTTCAAAAATATGATTTTAGCGCACCTTTTCTTCTTGCACGCTCACACGCCAACTCCAAAAATCATGTCCTTTTGGATTTAACTATTATTAGACAATACGAATCCAAAAAAAACAAAATCAAATTTTGAGGTCGTATCAATAACGTTCCTTTGTAAAATGACTGCCTGTTTTACCGTGAATTGTTTTAGCTCGCACAGCCACATACTAACTCCGTTCGACGTGCATTTTGGAACTTAACAATGATTTGTCATTATGAATCCAAAAAAATTATCTTGTCGAATTCTAAGATCATATGCAAAATTTCACGTTTTAAGGGCTATGTATTGATAACCGAAAACCCCATCCAATTCTCACTATTCCGGATCTCGGAATATATCGAAGCTTATACTTTTCGGAGTCACAAATAGAATTTTGAACTCAATGGAAGTGGTTTTGAGTCCAAATTCATTCGTATGCAAAACGTGACTTTTTCGTCGAATTCTAAGCTCATATGCAAAATTTCACGTTTTAAGGGCTATGTATTGATAACCGAAAACCCCATCCAATTCTCACTATTCCGGATCTCGGAATATATCGAAGCTTATACTTTTCGGAGTCGCAAACAACATTTTGAACTCAATGGAAGTGGTTTCGAGTCCAAACTCGTTCGTATGCAAAATCTGACTTTTTGGGCTATATTTCTATAGCGACTATTCTGAATTTTCAACTGGGCATAACTTTTTATTCCCGCTATGAAATTTGAATTTTTCAGATTTGTTGGAAAGATACTTTCAAATAATTCTAAGCTCATATGCAAAATTTCACGTTTTAAGGGCTATGTATTGATAACCGAAAACCCCATCCAATTCTCACTATTTCGTATCTCGGAATATATCGAAGCTTATACTTTTCGGAGTCGCAAACAGCATTTTGAACTCAATGGAAGTGGTTTCGAGTCCAAATTCATTCGTATGCAAAATGTGACTTTTTTGGGCTATATTTCTATAGCGACTATTCTTAATTTTCAACTGGGCATAACTTTTATTTCCCGCTATGAAATTTGAATTTTTCAGATTCGTTGGAAAGATATTTTCAAATAGATTCTAATATTTTTGGTTTCACTAAAATCTGTTTTATTTTGAATCCTGTACATTCATTTGAAATTTGAAATCGAATTTTCAAACTACCGCGCCATTTCCAATTCTTTTTATAATTAAAATAAATATTTATATTCTAACTTCAATTCAAATAAGTATGTACGTTCTAATTCTATTCAAAATAAATTTCTAGTCGTTATTATTTAAAATAAATCAATTTAAATATTCAAAATTCATCAAAATTGCCAAAATAAAAATTTTAGATTGGTTTTGATTTTCCGGGTTGTTACAATCTCCCCTACTTAAAATCTTTTCGTCCTCGAAAAGGAACGGAGCTGAAATTTGTTTAACTAATCAACTCAACTTTCATTCTGGCTTCCATTCTTCAACTTTTCAGTCTCTAAGAATTTTCAAATTCCTCAAAATTTTGGCTAACACCCTAAATTTTCGAAAAATTTCGCCATAACCTCCTTTGTACGGGAGCACTGGGAAAATCCCCAAATCGCCACACAGGCCTCTCCAATCAAAAAAGAAAAAGAAACAGCCAAGAGGCTAGCCAATCGACTCATAAAATCATCAAAAACCACAAGAAATACAATAAACATGTACCTATTTGTCGGGCAAACAATTTTATTCCTCTTCTCTAGCCTCCTTGCCATGACCTGTTCAATGTATGTACATGTATACATATGCAGTTTCAAACAAATTTCAATACAGTTCAATATTTGGTACAATTTGGTTATATGTATTGTTCTTTCACATAATGGTTTTATTAGATAACAAGTAATCATACAACACAACCATTAATCAATTAATGAATTAATGTTTCAAATTCACAATTTTGACATATATACAGATAATCATGTTTTTGATGTCAATTCACAACAATAAGCCCTATCTATGTTTTGGTTCTCACACCAGTCTATTGAAAATATATAAATATCCCACATTCGAAACTCGAAAATAAATACTGGTGATGGTATACTTCATCATCAGGATCATGTCCGGGCGACTAGAGCGTGATTCTATATCTACCCAGTATATTTGAGATTTCGTAGACACGTGGATCAGACGTATATGTAAAATCTTTATATACTCGATTGTCTAAATAAATATCAAATAAAATATTCAAATATGTATAATTGGATTTAATTTTCAAAACAAAATTTGTTTTCATTAAATCATACTCTTCTAACTCATTCTAGGATACTACTGATCCTATCTCTAACGAGTCATTCTCATTGGATATTACCAATCCAATCTCTGATGAATTCTTTCATTCGGTTCTAATGTGTCTTGTTCTCGGGCCCTGTAAACCAAAGCTCTGATACCAACTGTAACTCCCCGAACTTCCCCATAAAGGAAAGCCTGGATTGCTTTAAGGACAAGACGAATTAGAACACAAACAGAAGAACATTTCATTGCTTATTACAACAATTTATATCAGAATACAAGAATATACAGAGTATGAATAAATATTACACATTTACTAAATATCAGAGATTTACAAGTTACAATGCAGTGGAAAAATAATACAAAACACAACTGAAAAGAATATACGGATACAGAGCTTTCCGAATATCATTCCAGCTGTAAACCAGGATCCTATGAATATAAATCTGCAAAACCAAAACTACTAGCTGCCCGTGTGGAAAATAGGGGCACCCTGAGTTTAGCTTAAAACAATAAACTCCAGGTCAGTCATGTGACTGGTGAGAGAACTGAAACAGTTATTACATCCTTACTTTAAAAATAAAGTAAATCAAAGGACCATGCAGTATAACACGGAACGGGTTTCCTCCCAAGAATACTAGTGCATAAAACAAAACAGCGCAATGCTTTTTGGAAAAATGAAGCTATTATAAGACCCAGGTCCCATCACACAATGCAACGCAAGCCAGAGGATAGGGTTTTCCCTTATAACAGCCAAATATGCCTGGTATGTTTAAAACAAATCATTTGATACTATTATAAGTGAATAGTATATAAAACGACTTCAAATATAAATGTATCAATCCTAGACGACATAGGTACCATATATCATGTTTCCCATACTAGGCTCTACAATCAAAACCACAATTGTCACGTACTAGAAGTTGGGTTTCCATCTGTGAACCAAGGCAAGGGATCGTCCTTAACGCTTCGAGACTCTCTAGCCCGAGCCTCAAGACCCAGACTCAGGTGGGCCCTTGGATCGTCAGGGCCGGTCCACTCGATGTGGATTAAAATGCCTGAACACTGCGTTTCCCCGCCCTATGGGGCGTAAACTGGTCATATCCCGACCAAACTATCAGTCCCGTATCGACCGATATAACCGAGGCGCCTCGCTATCCATCATCCACATAAGTAAAATGCCAGGGCTAGTAAAATGCTGACACCACTACTAGCTAAAAAGAAACGCATGTCCTCCTTGAAGTCCTCTCCCGTTTCTGGTTCAAACAGGGTGTGAGGCTCGCAAATTTACGCTACACAAAGCTATGCCACAAAGGACGTGCTTTGATCATCAACCACAAGACTCTGCTTTTCAACAGAAGCCTTGATCATTTGCATCTCAGCATGCCACATAGGCAATTCACGTTATGCAACCGATGTCTATCAATCACACATAATGAAATCCGATGTCAGACACACATCCATTTACAAGTTCGTTCTGGATCTGAATGAAACTGGAGGCACCTTATTCCTCCCTCATATATCCAATACAGGGGAGAGGTCCTCGCATGTTCGGTTGGTCTCCAAGTACGTATGGACGATCACCACTTATTACCTTGTCTTGGGTGTACAGCCTAATCAATACATCAGTAATCATCCAAACAATGTGAAGACCTCCGGTCTTCAACCACCATCTTCATCCTCGGCGCATCATCGAATCCGTTATTCAGAATGGGATAAACCTGGTCTTTCTGAATAACCCGTGTATATAATAAACAAGTGTTATAAACACACAAGATACACCTCATTCCAATCCAGAATATTCCTTTATTCATATATTATTTTACTTTGGGAAAGGTTCCCATTAATTTTATCAAAGATAAATTCTTTAAATTTATTCTTTAATCTTCCTTTGAATATCAATTCAAACCAAATTATGGTTTATCCATACTAGTCGAGATTTGCGAACCTTCCGAAGTAATCATTTATTTTATTTCCCAATCCCAACCTATTCATCCCATGAAGTAAAACTAGTAATACTTCATATTTTACACCACGGTATTATCAGTAAAATTAATTACCATTTTACGTTCAAATCTAATTAAAGATTTAACTATCGCCTGGAGCAAAACTGGTGATACTCCATTCTCGATCATTTCAATCTAATTAAAGATTCATTAAAACTCCACTTAGTTTTAATCTTCCCAAAAATCAATATCAATGATTGTTTAACTTGGGAAATCATATCCTGTCTTTAACTGGGTTAAAGAACCAATGTCATTTAAAACACGGTTCATGATAAACCCAAAATCACGTTCCATTCCATCAGCCTTTAACTATAAATTAGCAAGTGAACAATTCCCCAAGTATTAACCCCGAAGGCCGAAACCAACAATAGATCAATACCCAGGAAACCATTCAACTTAACTAATCTCCGGTTAGTTTCTGATTTTCTTAACTCTATTGGGTCTAAGAACAGTATTATTAAAGATACCATTCACGACAATCCAAAATCTTATTCCATCTTTAACTGGGTTAAAGAACCAATGTCTTTTAAAACACAGTTCACGATAAACCCAAAATTACATTCCATACCATCAGCCTTTAACCGTAAATTAGCAAGTGAACAATTCCCTATGTATTAACCTCGAAGGCCGAAACCAACGTCAGATCAATACCTAGGAAACCATTCAACTTAAATAATCTCCAGTTAGCTTCTGAATTTCTTAACTCCATTGGGTCTAAGAACAGTATTATTAAAGATACCATCCACTATAACCCAAAATCTTATTCCATTGTTAATTGGGTTAAAGAACAAGTGTTATTTAAAAAACCGTTCACGATAAACCCAAAGACTAATTTCAATTCCATTCCAGTTAAATATCAATTAATTGGTATACTTCATTAAATCTAAATAAAAAGATTTAATCTTTTTTCAACTAGGTTCAAGAACAGTGTTAATGAAGACACCATTCACGACAAACCCAAAATCATATTTAATATTAAATACAAGGCTCTGAATAGAAAATATATTGGCTTATATTCAATATCAAATTCTGGAATCAACAAATACCGTATTGGGATAACGATATATATCTTCCAAATTCCTCCACAATATCCGTATAATCACGGAATCCAATATCGAAATATTTCGAAGATAATTTCGATTCAAATCCATTCCAATTCATATATTGGAAATTCGGGTTATTTTTATAACCATTTCAAATCCAATTTATTTATTTAAAAATATTGGATTTCATAATTCTGGTTCACAACTAGTTCATTTCAATAAAAATATATTTTTTATCTTTTCAGATGTGGAATTTTTCACCCCAATTCTTTCTAAATCATTTATAATGATTTTACACAAATTATTGATATTTTTAACAATTTTATCAAGGCCCGTACAGTCGATTTCCATCAACGGCCATCGAACTGCACTTACAACGACCTTTTCCAAATTTGATTTGGACATAATTCCAAATCCAACCATTAGATTTCAAATCTCTAATAGTTAGAAAGCTCTTTTCGATACGAACCCAACGGTTCCAGTTTTAGGAGAATCTGACAGTCGGATCTCCCGTAATGTCCGTTCGAAGTCAATGGTCGAAATTCACGAACTTCCGCTGCGTGGCGCGTTCTATTCAGCCCATTATATATATATAATATATTATATATATTTCATCGATTTCCATTTAAAACGTATTTTATAAATCGTTTTAAATTCATTTTCAAAACGATTTCAACTTCATATTCAATTTCAAACCAAAATTGAATATTCCATATCATTAATATTTAAATGATAATATTTTCAAAACATTATATTTTGAAATCACTTCCTTTTTGATATTCATTATAAAAATGAATAAAATCGATATAAATATCGTTCACGTCAAAATGGCGTTGATCTAATCAACATGGCTTTATATATTTAAATATTTTCGTGTCCATCCCAAATCGGACCTCAAAATCACGTTTTGATCTATTACTGAATATTATTTTAAAATATTCAATATTTTAAAATATTATTTATTTTAAAATATTCATTCTTTCTGAACTGAAATCAGACACAGCTAATTACCATATAATTTGATTATATGGATTTCATACAACACGTGTATAGTACAACAATGATAAGCAATCAACCATCATCCAGAGTGTATTCTACACTGCATAAGCATTAAATATAAATATTTAACGCTTATGACAGCCTGACAATCAATTGATCGACATACAACTAAACAATTGGGATTAGTGTACGGTAAATTTCATCCCAACACCCGTGTGGGGTTTCAATCAACAAACACTGAATATTATTTGTGTAGTTGGGCGATGTGTGAAATATATCGTCCCAATCAATATCAGTCAAATGGGTGTACATAAACAAATCGTCTGATTTGTAAATGAATATTTATTTTATTCATACACCCGTTAAAAATTATATTTTTAATGATAAAATATTTATTATGCTCATTTACACAATAAAAATGATATTTTTATTGTTCTAACATATTTTAGAAAATTTTGGCGGAACAACGGCGCGATATTGAAATCGGGTAATGTCTAGCATTACCCCTCTCCTGATATCGGCTCGTGCCATACTCACATAACAATTCTAATCAATTCATTTCACCCAAACAACCAAATTCAACCAAATAATCTAATCAACCAAACAATCAAACAAGTCGTCCATGGTCTGTGGACGACGGGGAACAGTTCATATATGCAGTTATAAAATAAATAACTGTGCAAAGAAAATTAAAGTGGGGAGTTCTCACCTTTGGGATCCACTCCTCCATTCTTTTATTTCTGAATGGTTCTTATTTGCCCATAATTCCAATGCGATCTTTTCCCGATATTTTCTATTGCCCGGATTTACTGTTCTGGTTCCAGAATTTGCAAACGAGCTCCAATCTTCACACCATCTTTTCTTCTCGCTTAAACGTGCCATTTCGGACAACTTTTGCCTAGTGGTCTTCCTTCCGAAAATATGCCATTTCGCCGGAAATCGCGAAAAGACAGTATTTGGATAACAGACTTTGGACGCTTTTTCCCGAAAGCTCCACAATCCAAAATAGGAATATCATATACCAAATTAAAGAAAAAATCGTGCTCTTCGAATTTGGTAGTGGAGTTTTGGCCAGAAGCGCACCGTTCGAGAGTTATTGGCGAAATAGTGACAGGCGGTTTTATGCAAAAACGGGAATTTGGATAAAAAAGGGATTTTGGACTTGGAGGGGCCCACGGTCGGAGCTGGGCTGAGGGGGCGGCGCAGGGGCTTAACTGGTGTGGAGGAGCCCGCGGGTGGCGGTGATGGGGCCGGTAGTGGTGGTGGTGGTGTTTGGGGCTAGGGTTCTTGAAATTGCAAAGAGTAGGAGAGAGAGAGAGGGAAGAGGAGGAGGAGGAGAAGGAGGGAGGATGAGAGGCCGACGACACGGGGAGGAGGGAGGAGGAGTGCGGCAGCCCCATGGTGGAAGAGCTCCCCTTTTTTGAAGAAAGAAGAGGAAGAGAAAGAGGAAAAATTATGAAGGAAGGAGGAAAGTTGTTTAAGTAAGGTATTTTGCCGCTCTTTCTCAACGATCGTCCGACTGCAAACGATCCCCGTTTGCCGAGGATTTCGGATGACATAGTAGACGTGAAGACGAGTCCAACGAAACAAGTTTCGTCGAATTCCGAGTTCGTTTGACCATCCGTTAAAATTGTCAAAGATGCTTAGATATTGTTCAAAAATGTGATTTTAGCGCACCTTTTCTTCTTGCATGCTCACACGCTAACTCCAAAATCATGTCCTTTTGGTTTTAACTATTATTAGACGATACGAATCTAAAAAAAACGGAATCGAATTCTGAGGTCGTATCAGTAACGTTCCTTTGTAAATTGATTGCTTATTTTACCCTGAACTATTTTAGCTCGCACAGCCACATACTAACTCCATTCGATGTGCATTTTGGAAATCAACAATGATTTATCATTATGAATCCAGAAAAATTTATCTCGTCAAATTCTGAGCTCATGTGCAAAATTTCACTTTTTAAGGGCTATGTATTGATAACCGAAAACCCCATGCAATTCTCACTATTCCGGATCTTGGAATATATCGAAGCTTATACTTTTCGGAGTCACAAACAGAATTTTGAACTCAATGGAAGTGGTTTCGAGTCCAAATTCATTCGTATGCAAAATGTGACTTTTTTGGGCTATATTTCTATAGGGACTATTCTGAATTTTCAACTCGGCATAACTTTTTATTCCCGCTATGAAATTTGGATTTTTCAGATTCGTTGGAAAGATATTTTCAAATAGAATCTAATATTTTGGGTTTCACTAAAATCCGGTTTATTTTGAATCCTATACATTCATTTGAAATTTGAAATCGAATTTTCAAACTATCGCGGCATTTCCAGTTCTTTTTATAATTAAAATAAATATTTATATTCTAACTTCGATTCAAATAAATATATACATTCTAATTCTATTCGAAATAAATTTCTAGTCATTATTATTTAAAATAAATCATTTTAAATATTCAAAATTCATCAAAATTGCCAAAATAAATTTTTTAAATTGATTCTGATTTTCCGGGTTGTTACAGATACTATGCCATATATGATTGATACATTTATATTTGAAGTTGATTTCTTCACTTATAGTAATAATAAAAGATGAAATTTAGCATATCAAGCATTCTTTGGCTATTATAAGACAAAACTCTATCCTCCCACTTGCGTTGCATTGTGTGATAGGACTTAAGCCTTATAATAGCTTCATTTTTCTATTTTAGCATTGCGCTGTTTGTTTTATGCACTGGTATTTTTGGGAGAAACCCGTTCCATGTTATACGGCGTGGTCACTTGATTTACTCTATTTTAAAATAAAGTTTTAAATAACTGTTTTAGTTCTCACACCAGTCACATGACTGACCTGGAGTTTATTGTTTTAACCTAAACTCTGTGTGCCCCCTACTTTCCACAAGGGCAGCTAGTAGTTTTGGTTTCGGCAGATATTATTTTCATAGGATCATAGATTTACGCTGGAACTTTATTTAGAAAGCTCTATATCCGTGTATTTCTTTCAGTAGTGTTATGTATTATTTTTCCGCTGCTATGTGTTTAAATGTAATTTAAATCTCTGACTTTTCTGCTATATATTATTTATTCATACTCTGTTATATTGTTGTTCTCTTATGTAAATTGTTGTAATAGCACTGAAACATTCTTCTGTTTGTGTTCTGATTGTCGTGTTCTCAACTCAATCTGCCTTCATCCATCTCTTCGAAGATAGAGGGAGTTCGTATAACGACCCGAATTTTCCCGTGAAGGAAAGCCCGGATTGTAATGAGAACAACACACATCGAAACACAAACAGAAGAACATTCCATTGCTTATTACAATCAGAATACAAGAATATACTGAGTATGAATAAATATTATACATCAGACAAATATCAGAGATTTACAAATTACAATGTAGCGGAAAATAATACAAAACACAACTGAAAGAGATAAACGGATACAGAGCTTTCCGAATATCATTTCAGCGGTAAACCAGGATCCTGTGAATATAAATCTGCAAAACCAAAACTACAAGCTGCCCGTGTGGAAAATAGGGGCACCCAGAGTTTAGGTTAAAACAATAAACTCCAGGTCAGTCATGTGACTGGTGTGAGAACTAAAACAGTTATTTAAAACTTTACTTTAAAATCAGATATATCAAGGGACCACGACGTATAACACAGAACGGGTTTCCTCCCAAGAATACTGGTGCATATGACAAAAGAGCGCAATGCTTTTTGAAAAAATGAAGCTATTATAAGACCCAGATCCCATCGCACAATGCAACGCAAGCCGGAGGATAGGGTTTTCCCTTATAATAGCCAAACATGCTTGGTACGATAAAACAAATCATTTGATACTATTATACGTGCATAGTTTATAAAACAACTTCAAATATAAATGTATCAATCCTAGACGGCATGGGTACCATATATCATGTCGCCAATACTTGGCTCTACAATCAAAACCGCAAATGTCACGTATTGGAAGTTGGAATTCCGTCTGTGAACCAAGGCAAGGGATCGTCCTTACTACTTCGAGACAATCTAGACCATGTCTCAGAACCCAGACTCAGGTGGACCCTTGGATCGTCAGGGACGGTCCACTCGATGTGGATTAAAATGCCTGAACACTACGTTTCCCTGCCCTATGGGGCGTAAATCTGGTCTGTATAAAGACCATATCATCCATTGGCCCCGCAGTGCCGATCTATCCGAGGCGCCTTGCTATCCATCATCCACATAAGTAAAACACCTAGGCGTGCAAAACCCAGACACCACTCCTAGCTAGAAGGAAACACATGTCCTCCCTGATGTCCTCTCCCATTTTTGTTTCACACCGAGGTGCGAGGCTCGCGAATCAACGCTATACACAAAGCTGTGCTATATTAAAGCCTTGCCTTGATCATCAACCACAAGACTCTGCTTTTCAACAGAAGCCTTGATCATTTGCATCTTAGCATGCCACACAAGCAATTCATGCTATGCAACCGATGTTTATCAATCACACAGAATGAAATTCGATGTCAGACACATATCCATATACAAGTTCGTTCTGGGTCTGAACGAAACCGAAGGCACCTTATTCCTCGTCCCTTATGTCCAATATAGGAAAGAGGTCCTCGCATATCCGGTCGATCTCCAAGTACGTCTGGAACGATCACCACTTATTACCATGTCTTGGGTGTACAGCCCAATCAAGACATCAGTAATCATCCAAACTATGTGAAGACCTCAACCACCGTCTTCATCCTCGACATATCGTCGATTCAGTTATTCAGAATGGGATAAACCCAGTCTTTCTGAATAACTCGTGTATAAAATAAACAGGTGCTATAAAAACACAAACATGCGCGTCATTCCAATCCTGAATATTCTTTTATTTAAATATTCATATCATTTGGGAAAGGGTCCCATTAATTTTATCAAAGGTAAATTCTTTACATTTATTCTTTGATCTTATTTTGGATATCAATTCAAACCAAATTATGGTTTATCCAAACTAGTCGGGATTAGAGAACCTTACCGAAGTAATCATTTGTTTAATTTCCCAACCCCAACCTATTCATCCCATGAAGTAAAACTTGTAATACTTCATATCTAACACTATAATATTATCGGTAAAATTAATTACCATTTAACGTTCAAATCTAATTAAAGATTTAATATTGTTTGGAGCAAAACTGATGATACTCCATTCTCGATCATTTCTTGAATTTGATAATTTTAGTTATCAAATTCACCATTCAATCTATTTAAAGATTCATTAAAACTCTAATTCAGATTTAATTTACAAAAATCAATATTAATGATTATTCAAAGCTAGGAAATTAATCTTATCTTTAACTGGGTTAAAGAATCAATGTCATTTAAAACACGGTTCACGATAAACCCAAAATCACATTCAATCTGTCCCTAACCGTAAATTAGGAAGAGAACAATTCCGCAAATATTAATCTCGAAGGCCAAAACCAACATCAGATCAATACCCAGGAAAAAATTCAACTTAGCTAACCTCCAGTTAGTTTCTAATTTTCTTAACTCCATTGGGTTCAAGAACAACATTTTTAAACATACCATTCACGACAAACCCAAAATCACATTCCATTTTATTCCAATTAAATATTAATTAATTGGTAAACTTCATTAAATCTTAATAAAAAGATTTAATCTTTTCTCAACTGGGTTTAAGAACAATGTTAGTGAAGACACAATTCATGACAAACTAAAAATCCCATTTGATATTAGGCTCTGAATAGAAAATATATTGGCTTATATTCAATATCAAATTCTGAAATCAACAAATGTCGTATTGGAATAACAATATATATATATATATCTTCCAAATTCCTCCACAATGTCCTTATAATTACGGAATCCAATATCGAAATATTCCGAAGATAATTTTGATTCAAATCCATTCCAATTCATATATTGGAAATTCTGGTTATTTTTCAAACCATTCCAAATCCAATTTATGTATTTAAAAATATTGGATTATAATTCTGGTTCATAACTAGTTCATTTCGATAAAAATATATTTTTATCTTTTCAAATATGGAATTTTTCATCCCAATTCTTCCTAAATCATTTACTATGATTTTACACAAATTATTAATATTTTTAATAATTTTATCAAGGCCCGTATCGATTTCCATAAACGGTCATCGAACTGCACTTGCAACGACCTTTTCCAAATTTGATTTGGACATAATTCCAAATTCTACCGTTAGATTTCAAATCACTTATATTCTCGGAAAGCTCTTTTCGATACGAACCCAACGGTTTCGGTTTTAGGAGAATCCGACAGTCGGATCTCCCGTAACGTCCGTTCGAAGTCAATGGTCAAAATTTGCAAACTACCGCGGCGCGGCGCGTTCTTTTCAGGCCATTATATATATAATGTATATATTATATATATTTCATCGATTTCCATTTAAAACGTATTTTATAAATCTTTTTAAATTCGTTTTCAAAACGATTTCAACTTCATATTTAATTTCGAATCAAAATTGAATATTCCATATCATTGATATATAATTGATAATATTTTCAAAACATTAAATTTTGAAATCACTTCTTTTCGATATTCATTATAAAAATGAATAAAATCGATATAAATATCGTTCACGTCAAAAGGCCGTTAATCTAATCAACACGGCTTTATGTATTTATATATTCGTGTCCATCCCAAATCGGACATCAAAATCAGATTTTGATCTTTTACCGAATATTATTTTAAAATACTCGTTATTTTAAAATATTCATTATTTCAAAATATTCATTCTTTCTGAACTTGAATCGGACACAGTTGTGAAGACCCGCAACTTCCCCGTAAAGGAAAGCGTCGGATAGTTCGAGAACAAGCCACAACAGAATGCATATAAAAGAACATTTCATTGTATATTACAACGATGCATCAGATTACAAGAATATGCAGAGTATAAAAGAATATTACACAGAAATATCAGAGATTTAAATTACATTTAAATACATCGCAGCGGAAAATAATACAATACACAACTAGAAGAAGATATACGGATACAAAGCTTTCCGGATATCGTTCCAGCTGTAAACCAGGATCCTGTGAATATAAATCTGCAAAACCAAAACTACTAGCTGCCCGTGTCAAAATAAGGGCACCCAGAGTTTAGGTTAAAACAATAAACTCCAGGTCAGTCATGTGACTGGTGTGAGAACTAAAATAGTTATTATTCTTTATTTTAAAAGTTAGGTAAATCAAGGGACCACGCCGTATAACACGGAACGGGTTTCCTCCCAAGAATACCAGTGCATAAAACAGCAGCGCAATGCTAAATAAAGAAAGATGAAGCTGTTATAAGACCCAGTTCCTATCACACAATGCAACGCAAACCGGGGGATAGGGTTTTCCCTTATAACAGCCAAAGAATGCTTGATACGTTTAAAACAAATCATTTGATACTATAATAAGTGCATAGTGTATAAAACAACTTCAAATCATAAGTATCAATCATAGGCAGCATAAGCGCCCCATCCCACTATGTCGCCATATATAGGATATACAATCAAAACCGCAGAGTCTCGTATTTGGAAATTGGATTTCCATCTATGAACCGAGGCAAAAGATAGTCCTCAATCGATTCGAGACTGCCTAGCCCCAGCCTCAGGATCAGAGCTCGAGTGACCCTAGGAGCGACAGGGCCGGTCCACCGCTGTGGATTAAAATGCCTGAACACTACGTTTCCCCGCCCTTTGGGGCGTAAATGAGCCACTAAATGACTCCATCGGTTCGAGAACGACCGATCAATCCGAGGCGCCTCGCAACAGCAACAACCACATAAGTCAAACTCGTCAGGGCGTGTAAAACCACTGACGCCACTTCTAACTAGGAAGAAACGCAGGCCCTCCCTGAGGTCCTTTCTCCCGTTTTTGGTTCATACCGGGTGTGAAACTCGCGAAGTAAACGTTACACAAAGCTACGCCACAAAGGCCGTGCTTTGATCATCACCACAAGACTTTGCTTTTCAACAGAAGCCTTGATCATTTGCATCTTAGCATGCCACACAGGCAAACCACTCTATGCAACCGATATCAGTCACACAGAATGAAATCCAATGTCAGACACACAGTCCATTTACAAGTCCGTTCTGGGCCTGAACGAAACCGGAGGCACCTAGTACCCCGCATATCCATCGATCTCCAAGTACGTCTGGACGATCACTAACTGTTTCCATCTTCTTGGGTGTACAGCCCAATCAAGATCATCAGTTATCACCCAAACGACGTGAAGACCTCCGGTCTTCGACCATCGTCTTCATCTTCGACTTATCGTCGTATCAGTTATTCAGAATGGGATAAACCCGGTCTTTCCGAATAACTCGCGTATATTTTAAATAAGTGTTACACAAACACAACATACGCCTCATTCCAATTCATTAGTCACTAACCGTAAATTAATCAAGAGAATAATTCCCCAAATATTAACCCCGAAGGCCGAAACCAACATCAGATCAATATCCAGAAAACCATTCTGCTTGGCTAACCGACAGTTAGTTTCTAAATTTCACGTTCAAATCCAATTAAAGATTTAACTATCGCCTGGAGCAAAAACTGGTGATACTCCATTCTCGATCTTTTCAATCTAATTAAAGATTCATTAAAACTCCACTTAGTTTTAATCTTTTGACTGGGTTAAAGAATCAGTGTCATTTAAAAACACGGTTCACGATAAACCCAAAATCACATTCATTAATCGTCGGGTTAAAGAACGAGTGTTATTTAAAACACTGTCCACGATAAACCCAAAAATCAATATCGATTCAATTCCAATTAAATGTTATTTAATTGGTACACTTCATTAAATCTGAATAAAAAGATTTAATCTTTTCTCACTTGGGTTCAAGAAGAGTGTTAGTGAAGACACCATTCACGACAAACCCAAATCACGTTCATTAATTATCGGGTTAAAGAACAAGTGTTATTTAAAACACTGTTCACGATAAACCCAAAAATCAATATCAATTCAATTCCAATTAAATGTTATTTAATTGGTACACTTCATTAAATCTAAATAAAAAGATTTAATCATTTCTCAACTGGGTTCAAGAACAGTGTTAATGAAGACACCATTCACGACAAACCCAAATCACATTCGATATTCAATACAAGGCTCTGAATAGAAAATATATCGGCTTATATTCAATATCGAATTCTACGACTAACAAATGTCGTATTGGAAATAACGATATACATATATATCTTTCAAATTTCCATAACAACACCTGTATAATCACGAATTCCAACATCGAAATATTCCGAAGACAATTTCGATTCAAATCCACTCCAATGCAATCATTGGAATTTTGGTTACTTTTAAAACCCTTTTCGAATTCAATTTATTTATTTAAAAATAAATAGAATTATAATTCTAGTTCAAAACTAGTTCATTTCGATAAAAACCTATTTTTATCTTTTCAAATATGGAGTTTTTCATCCCAATTCTTTCTAAATCATTTCTTATGATTTTACACAAATTATTACTATTTTTAATAATTTTATCAAGGCCCGTACAGTCGATTTCCATCAATGGCCATCGAACTGCACTTACAGCGACCTTTTTCGAATTTGATTTGGACATAATTCCAAATCCAACCGTTAGATTTCAAATTTCTAACATTCATTAGAAAGCTCTTTTCGATACGAACCCAACGGTTCCGGTTTTAGGAGAATCCGACGGTCGGATCTCCCGCAATGTCCGTTTGAAATAAATGGTCGAAATTCACGAACTGCCGCGGCGCGGCGCGTTCTATTTAGGCCATTATATTATATATATAATATATAATATATACTTCGTCGATTCTTATTTAAAACGAATTATATAAATAGTTTTAAAATCGTTTCAAAACCTATTTCAACTTCCATTTCAATTCAAAGCAAAATTGAATCCTTCCTTATAAATCCGTTTTAAAATTCATTTCAATTCAATTCAAATTTCAATTCAATTCAAATTTCAATTCAATTTGAATTCATTTTCAATTCAATTCATTTCGAAATCGTTTTCAATTCAATTCATTTCGAATTCGTTTTCAATTCAATTCATTTCGAATTCGTTTTCAATTCAATTCATTTCGAATTCGTTTTCAATTCAATTCATTTCGAATTCGTTTTCAATTCAATTCATTTCGAAATCGTTTTCAATTCAATTCATTTCGAAATCGTTTTCAATTCAATTCATTTCGAAATCGTTTTCAATTCAATTCATTTCGAAATATTTGATTTCAAAATTACTTTTCAATATCCATTTCAAAAGGAATAAAATCGATAAAAATATCGTTCACGTCAAAATGGCGCATCTAATCAACACGGCTTCATATATTGAAATTTTCAAATATTCCATTTCGAATATTTCTATTTCAAATATTTCTTATTATAAAAATATTCTTTATTTTCACGATTGGAATGAGGCCCAATCAATTACCATATAAAGTTAATTATATGGATTTTCATACAACACATGTATATAATAACATTGAAAATAATCAACCATCAACCAAAGTGCACTACACTGTAAAGGCATCAAATATAGATATTCAACGCCTATAACAGCCTGTCAATCAATCGATCGACATATTCAATCAATCAGGATGAGTGAACTTCAAATTTCATCCCAACACCCGTGTGGGGTTTCAAACAATCAAACACAGATTTTATTTGTGCAGTTGGGCGATGTGTAAAATTTATCGACCCAATCAATATCAGTCAAATCAGTGTATATGCAAACAAATCGGCCGATTTGTTTATAACTATTCATTTATTCACATTCACGTTAAAATTTATATTTTTAACGATAAAACATTTTATTTCAACCTATGAATTTCTATTCAATTCATTTACACAATAAAATGATATTTTTATTTTCTAACATATTTTAGAAAATTTCGGCGGCATAACGGCACGATACTCGAAACGGGACAAGGCCTAGCCTTATCCCCGGTCTAGTGAAGGCCCACGCCATTCACACATCAATCAAATCAATTTCATCTCACCAAAACAATCGAATCCAAATCAAATAATCTAACCAACTACACAACCAATCAAACAAGTCCATGGTTTGTGGACGGGTGTCGGGTGCTTCTAATAAGCACCGTCTGCATCCTAGTATATATATATAACTAGAAAAATTAAATTGAAAGGTGAGAAATTCTCACCTATAGCTATCCTAGCTCCACGGCTCTACATTTGCAGAAGTCTTCGTCTTTTCGCCTTTTTGTCACCTTCGTTGCTGCTTTCACTACAAATGTAAAAATCGAATTTTTACTATGTTATTCAATATATAAAAATCGAATTTTTATTTCAAAGTTCTTTATATAAAAATCGAATTTTTATTTCAAAGTTCTTTATATAAAAATCGAATTTTTATTTCAAAGTTCTTTATATAAAAATCGAATTTTTATTTCAAAGTTCTTTATATAAAAATCGAATTTTTATTTACGCTACTATATAAAAAGATTTCGCCTTTATAAAAACGTGGACTTTGCTTTTTCAAATTTAAAGATTTCATCTTTATAAAAATCTCATTTTTATTTTTCTACATATATAAAGGTGACATTTTTAATATCCCGATCATGTAAAAATTATATTTTTAACTCTCTACACCCATAAAAATCACATTTTTACCCTTCTACTATATGAAAGATTATATTTTTAATACTTTAAAAATATAAAAATCATATTTTTATTACTTTAAAAATATAAAAATCATGTCTTGCTCCTTTTACATAATAAATATCCCGTCTTTTCTCCTTTTAAAAGTATGATTTTTATTTTCATTTTAAATCAGTTTTTAAAAATCATTTTAAATTAGTTTTTAAAATCATTTATAAATTTCAGTTTTAAAATCTAAAATAATAAAAAAAATCAGTTTTTACAATGCTTTAAAATCAGTTTTTAAAAATGGTTTAAAATCAGTTTTTAAAAATGGTTTAAAATCAGTTTTTAAAAATATTTTATAATCAGTTTTTAAAAATATTTAAAATCAGGTTTTAAAAATATTTAAAATCAGGTTTTATAAAATAAATAAATAAAAAAAATAAATAAATACTTACTGCGTGAGAGAGAGAAGGGGGGGGGACGTTGCCGGAGGTGGCGGTTGGTGCCGGGGCGCAGCGTGGTGGGGTGGCGGGCCATCGCGAGGAGGTGGGGGGGCTGGCGGCCTTCAATTCGTCGGCGGTCGTCACGGTGGGGGGAGGCTCTGGCGTTTGCGTCTTCGATTCGAAGGGAGGAAGGAGATGAGCGCGAGGGGAGAGGAAGGCGCGAGGTCAGGAGGTCGGAGGGGGTGCGCCTGCCCTAGGCGGCGGCGAGGTCCTCCAGGTGGGGCGACTGGTCATCGAGGGTTCACTCCTTTTTTTTTTTTCCTTTTTTTTTTCGATTCGATTTAAATGAAAATTAGGGGGGGGGGCCAGAGATAAAGGAAAGGGGATTTCCCTTTTTTTTTATTTTATTTTATTATTATTTAATTCAACCTAAAGTTGACTTTTTCATAAGACCTCGAAACGAGGCCCACCGCCTGTCGCCCATAGCGTTTCACCCCCATTCCGAACACAATGGGATATGTACCGCAAGCTGAATCGACCGTTTCGATCAGTTTCCTTTTAATTTACATTTAAATCACTATATTGAATTTTAAACGTACATTTCAAATTACCGGGGTCACATACTAACTAGAAAAATTCCAGAAAAATATTTTCTAGCTTCGTATTGACGATACGGTCCTAACAAAACTAGTTTCGTCGAATTCTGAGACCGTTAGAAAAATGGCCAATTTCCAGTCGATTAAAATCAACTGAAATGGTCAAAACACGTTTTCCTATGCCACGCTCACATATTGATTCGAAAAATTATGAAATTTGGAATCTAGCAATAACTTAACATCACGGACCCAACGAAAGTGGTTTCGTCGAAATCCGAGCTCGTTTGCAAAATGTCCATTTTTAAGGGTCTGAATTCCATAGCGACTATTCAGAAATTTCAACTGGACATA
Source organism: Allium sativum (assembly GCA_030737875.1). Lineage (NCBI taxonomy): Eukaryota > Viridiplantae > Streptophyta > Magnoliopsida > Asparagales > Amaryllidaceae > Allium > Allium sativum. The sequence goes on along the minus strand of CM060922.1, from coordinate 703,926,678 downwards.
TCTTTTGATTCCTGATATGAAATCTTGATTTTTCGGATTCGTTAGAAAGATATTCACTATTAGATTCCATTATTTTTGGTTTCACTAAAATCCGGATTGTTTTGCACCCGGTACATTCAATTGAAGTTTGAAATCGAATTATCGAACTACCGCGCCATTTTCAATTCTATTTATAATTATATATAATTATTTATATTCTAACGACGGCGTATATAATATATACGTCGAATTCCATTTGAATTAAATTTTCTCGTCGTTATTATTTAAAATAATTCATTTTAAATAATCAAAACTCGCTAAAATGGCCAAATAAAAATTTCAAACTGGCTCACATTTTACGGGTTGTTACAATCTCCCCCACTTAAAACTTTTCGTCCCCGAAAAGGAACAAAGTCGAAAGTGGTTTGATTATTCAGCTCTACGATCGATCAGGCTTCCATTCTCCAACTCTTTAGTTTCTGAGAATTTTCAAAATTTCAAAAATTTGGCTAACTCCCTAAATTTTTGAAAAATTTCGCCATAACCTCCCCTGCAATGGGAGCATCGGGAAATTGCAAATAGCGTTCCCGGTCCTTCAGATCTCAAAAAGAAAAAGAAAAAGCCAAGCGGCTAGCCAATAGGCTCACAAAATCATCATCACCCAAACAAAACAGGAAATTATGTAGTAAACATGTACCTATTTGTCGGGCAAACAAATTTTATTCTCTGCTCTAGCCTCCTTGCTATGACCTGTTCAATATAAGTATATGTATATGCAAGCAAACGCGACCAATTTTCAATACAATCAATATTTGGTTAAATTAGGCATAAATGGTTAAAAATTAGCAAACAACTAAACAAACAACACAAACATCAATCAATTAGTGAATTTAACGTTTCAAATTCATAATTTGATATATATACAAAAATCATGTTTTTGATGCCAAATCACAACGATGTATTCTAGCTATATATAAGTTTTGGGTTCTCACACCAGCCTAATGGAAATATATAGAGAATCACACCTTCGAGACACGAACATAAATACTGATGATGTCATGACAATCATCAGTACCATCTTCGGGCGACTAGAGTGTGATGCTATATCTATCCAATATATTAAAATTTCGAATACACGCGGATCAGACGTATACGCAAAATCTATATATACTGGATTGTCCACATCAATATAAATGGATAATCAAATACGAATAATTGATTTAAATTTTCAAAACAAAAGTTTGTTTTCATTAGAAAAATATACTCTTCACACCCGTTCTAGGATACTACTGATCCTATCTCTAACGAGTCATTCTCATTGGATATTGCTAATCCAATATCTGATGAACTCTTTCGTATGTTTCTAATGTGCCTTGTTCTCTGCTTTGTAAACCAAAGCTCTGATACCAAATGTGAAGACCCGCAACTTCCCCGTAAAGGAAAGCGTCGGATAGTTCGAGAACAAGCCACAACAGAATGCATATAAAAGAACATTTCATTGTATATTACAACGATGCATCAGATTACAAGAATATGCAGAGTATAAAAGAATATTACACAGAAATATCAGAGATTTAAATTACATTTAAATACATCGCAGCGGAAAATAATACAATACACAACTAGAAGAAGATATACGGATACAAAGCTTTCCGGATATCGTTCCAGCTGTAAACCAGGATCCTGTGAATATAAATCTGCAAAACCAAAACTACTAGCTGCCCGTGTCAAAATAAGGGCACCCAGAGTTTAGGTTAAAACAATAAACTCCAGGTCAGTCATGTGACTGGTGTGAGAACTAAAATAGTTATTATTCTTTATTTTAAAAGTTAGGTAAATCAAGGGACCACGCCGTATAACACGGAACGGGTTTCCTCCCAAGAATACCAGTGCATAAAACAGCAGCGCAATGCTAAATAAAGAAAGATGAAGCTGTTATAAGACCCAGTTCCTATCACACAATGCAACGCAAACCGGGGGATAGGGTTTTCCCTTATAACAGCCAAAGAATGCTTGATACGTTTAAAACAAATCATTTGATACTATAATAAGTGCATAGTGTATAAAACAACTTCAAATCATAAGTATCAATCATAGGCAGCATAAGCGCCCCATCCCACTATGTCGCCATATATAGGATATACAATCAAAACCGCAGAGTCTCGTATTTGGAAATTGGATTTCCATCTATGAACCGAGGCAAAAGATAGTCCTCAATCGATTCGAGACTGCCTAGCCCCAGCCTCAGGATCAGAGCTCGAGTGACCCTAGGAGCGACAGGGCCGGTCCACCGCTGTGGATTAAAATGCCTGAACACTACGTTTCCCCGCCCTTTGGGGCGTAAATGAGCCACTAAATGACTCCATCGGTTCGAGAACGACCGATCAATCCGAGGCGCCTCGCAACAGCAACAACCACATAAGTCAAACTCGTCAGGGCGTGTAAAACCACTGACGCCACTTCTAACTAGGAAGAAACGCAGGCCCTCCCTGAGGTCCTTTCTCCCGTTTTTGGTTCATACCGGGTGTGAAACTCGCGAAGTAAACGTTACACAAAGCTACGCCACAAAGGCCGTGCTTTGATCATCACCACAAGACTTTGCTTTTCAACAGAAGCCTTGATCATTTGCATCTTAGCATGCCACACAGGCAAACCACTCTATGCAACCGATATCAGTCACACAGAATGAAATCCAATGTCAGACACACAGTCCATTTACAAGTCCGTTCTGGGCCTGAACGAAACCGGAGGCACCTAGTACCCCGCATATCCATCGATCTCCAAGTACGTCTGGACGATCACTAACTGTTTCCATCTTCTTGGGTGTACAGCCCAATCAAGATCATCAGTTATCACCCAAACGACGTGAAGACCTCCGGTCTTCGACCATCGTCTTCATCTTCGACTTATCGTCGTATCAGTTATTCAGAATGGGATAAACCCGGTCTTTCCGAATAACTCGCGTATATTTTAAATAAGTGTTACACAAACACAACATACGCCTCATTCCAATTCATTAGTCACTAACCGTAAATTAATCAAGAGAATAATTCCCCAAATATTAACCCCGAAGGCCGAAACCAACATCAGATCAATATCCAGAAAACCATTCTGCTTGGCTAACCGACAGTTAGTTTCTAAATTTCACGTTCAAATCCAATTAAAGATTTAACTATCGCCTGGAGCAAAAACTGGTGATACTCCATTCTCGATCTTTTCAATCTAATTAAAGATTCATTAAAACTCCACTTAGTTTTAATCTTTTGACTGGGTTAAAGAATCAGTGTCATTTAAAAACACGGTTCACGATAAACCCAAAATCACATTCATTAATCGTCGGGTTAAAGAACGAGTGTTATTTAAAACACTGTCCACGATAAACCCAAAAATCAATATCGATTCAATTCCAATTAAATGTTATTTAATTGGTACACTTCATTAAATCTGAATAAAAAGATTTAATCTTTTCTCACTTGGGTTCAAGAAGAGTGTTAGTGAAGACACCATTCACGACAAACCCAAATCACGTTCATTAATTATCGGGTTAAAGAACAAGTGTTATTTAAAACACTGTTCACGATAAACCCAAAAATCAATATCAATTCAATTCCAATTAAATGTTATTTAATTGGTACACTTCATTAAATCTAAATAAAAAGATTTAATCATTTCTCAACTGGGTTCAAGAACAGTGTTAATGAAGACACCATTCACGACAAACCCAAATCACATTCGATATTCAATACAAGGCTCTGAATAGAAAATATATCGGCTTATATTCAATATCGAATTCTACGACTAACAAATGTCGTATTGGAAATAACGATATACATATATATCTTTCAAATTTCCATAACAACACCTGTATAATCACGAATTCCAACATCGAAATATTCCGAAGACAATTTCGATTCAAATCCACTCCAATGCAATCATTGGAATTTTGGTTACTTTTAAAACCCTTTTCGAATTCAATTTATTTATTTAAAAATAAATAGAATTATAATTCTAGTTCAAAACTAGTTCATTTCGATAAAAACCTATTTTTATCTTTTCAAATATGGAGTTTTTCATCCCAATTCTTTCTAAATCATTTCTTATGATTTTACACAAATTATTACTATTTTTAATAATTTTATCAAGGCCCGTACAGTCGATTTCCATCAATGGCCATCGAACTGCACTTACAGCGACCTTTTTCGAATTTGATTTGGACATAATTCCAAATCCAACCGTTAGATTTCAAATTTCTAACATTCATTAGAAAGCTCTTTTCGATACGAACCCAACGGTTCCGGTTTTAGGAGAATCCGACGGTCGGATCTCCCGCAATGTCCGTTTGAAATAAATGGTCGAAATTCACGAACTGCCGCGGCGCGGCGCGTTCTATTTAGGCCATTATATTATATATATAATATATAATATATACTTCGTCGATTCTTATTTAAAACGAATTATATAAATAGTTTTAAAATCGTTTCAAAACCTATTTCAACTTCCATTTCAATTCAAAGCAAAATTGAATCCTTCCTTATAAATCCGTTTTAAAATTCATTTCAATTCAATTCAAATTTCAATTCAATTCAAATTTCAATTCAATTTGAATTCATTTTCAATTCAATTCATTTCGAAATCGTTTTCAATTCAATTCATTTCGAATTCGTTTTCAATTCAATTCATTTCGAATTCGTTTTCAATTCAATTCATTTCGAATTCGTTTTCAATTCAATTCATTTCGAATTCGTTTTCAATTCAATTCATTTCGAAATCGTTTTCAATTCAATTCATTTCGAAATCGTTTTCAATTCAATTCATTTCGAAATCGTTTTCAATTCAATTCATTTCGAAATATTTGATTTCAAAATTACTTTTCAATATCCATTTCAAAAGGAATAAAATCGATAAAAATATCGTTCACGTCAAAATGGCGCATCTAATCAACACGGCTTCATATATTGAAATTTTCAAATATTCCATTTCGAATATTTCTATTTCAAATATTTCTTATTATAAAAATATTCTTTATTTTCACGATTGGAATGAGGCCCAATCAATTACCATATAAAGTTAATTATATGGATTTTCATACAACACATGTATATAATAACATTGAAAATAATCAACCATCAACCAAAGTGCACTACACTGTAAAGGCATCAAATATAGATATTCAACGCCTATAACAGCCTGTCAATCAATCGATCGACATATTCAATCAATCAGGATGAGTGAACTTCAAATTTCATCCCAACACCCGTGTGGGGTTTCAAACAATCAAACACAGATTTTATTTGTGCAGTTGGGCGATGTGTAAAATTTATCGACCCAATCAATATCAGTCAAATCAGTGTATATGCAAACAAATCGGCCGATTTGTTTATAACTATTCATTTATTCACATTCACGTTAAAATTTATATTTTTAACGATAAAACATTTTATTTCAACCTATGAATTTCTATTCAATTCATTTACACAATAAAATGATATTTTTATTTTCTAACATATTTTAGAAAATTTCGGCGGCATAACGGCACGATACTCGAAACGGGACAAGGCCTAGCCTTATCCCCGGTCTAGTGAAGGCCCACGCCATTCACACATCAATCAAATCAATTTCATCTCACCAAAACAATCGAATCCAAATCAAATAATCTAACCAACTACACAACCAATCAAACAAGTCCATGGTTTGTGGACGGGTGTCGGGTGCTTCTAATAAGCACCGTCTGCATCCTAGTATATATATATAACTAGAAAAATTAAATTGAAAGGTGAGAAATTCTCACCTATAGCTATCCTAGCTCCACGGCTCTACATTTGCAGAAGTCTTCGTCTTTTCGCCTTTTTGTCACCTTCGTTGCTGCTTTCACTACAAATGTAAAAATCGAATTTTTACTATGTTATTCAATATATAAAAATCGAATTTTTATTTCAAAGTTCTTTATATAAAAATCGAATTTTTATTTCAAAGTTCTTTATATAAAAATCGAATTTTTATTTCAAAGTTCTTTATATAAAAATCGAATTTTTATTTCAAAGTTCTTTATATAAAAATCGAATTTTTATTTACGCTACTATATAAAAAGATTTCGCCTTTATAAAAACGTGGACTTTGCTTTTTCAAATTTAAAGATTTCATCTTTATAAAAATCTCATTTTTATTTTTCTACATATATAAAGGTGACATTTTTAATATCCCGATCATGTAAAAATTATATTTTTAACTCTCTACACCCATAAAAATCACATTTTTACCCTTCTACTATATGAAAGATTATATTTTTAATACTTTAAAAATATAAAAATCATATTTTTATTACTTTAAAAATATAAAAATCATGTCTTGCTCCTTTTACATAATAAATATCCCGTCTTTTCTCCTTTTAAAAGTATGATTTTTATTTTCATTTTAAATCAGTTTTTAAAAATCATTTTAAATTAGTTTTTAAAATCATTTATAAATTTCAGTTTTAAAATCTAAAATAATAAAAAAAATCAGTTTTTACAATGCTTTAAAATCAGTTTTTAAAAATGGTTTAAAATCAGTTTTTAAAAATGGTTTAAAATCAGTTTTTAAAAATATTTTATAATCAGTTTTTAAAAATATTTAAAATCAGGTTTTAAAAATATTTAAAATCAGGTTTTATAAAATAAATAAATAAAAAAAATAAATAAATACTTACTGCGTGAGAGAGAGAAGGGGGGGGGACGTTGCCGGAGGTGGCGGTTGGTGCCGGGGCGCAGCGTGGTGGGGTGGCGGGCCATCGCGAGGAGGTGGGGGGGCTGGCGGCCTTCAATTCGTCGGCGGTCGTCACGGTGGGGGGAGGCTCTGGCGTTTGCGTCTTCGATTCGAAGGGAGGAAGGAGATGAGCGCGAGGGGAGAGGAAGGCGCGAGGTCAGGAGGTCGGAGGGGGTGCGCCTGCCCTAGGCGGCGGCGAGGTCCTCCAGGTGGGGCGACTGGTCATCGAGGGTTCACTCCTTTTTTTTTTTCCTTTTTTTTTTCGATTCGATTTAAATGAAAATTAGGGGGGGGGCCAGAGATAAAGGAAAGGGGATTTCCCTTTTTTTTTATTTTATTTTATTATTATTTAATTCAACCTAAAGTTGACTTTTTCATAAGACCTCGAAACGAGGCCCACCGCCTGTCGCCCATAGCGTTTCACCCCCATTCCGAACACAATGGGATATGTACCGCAAGCTGAATCGACCGTTTCGATCAGTTTCCTTTTAATTTACATTTAAATCACTATATTGAATTTTAAACGTACATTTCAAATTACCGGGGTCACATACTAACTAGAAAAATTCCAGAAAAATATTTTCTAGCTTCGTATTGACGATACGGTCCTAACAAAACTAGTTTCGTCGAATTCTGAGACCGTTAGAAAAATGGCCAATTTCCAGTCGATTAAAATCAACTGAAATGGTCAAAACACGTTTTCCTATGCCACGCTCACATATTGATTCGAAAAATTATGAAATTTGGAATCTAGCAATAACTTAACATCACGGACCCAACGAAAGTGGTTTCGTCGAAATCCGAGCTCGTTTGCAAAATGTCCATTTTTAAGGGTCTGAATTCCATAGCGACTATTCAGAAATTTCAACTGGACATATCTTTTGATTCCTGATATGAAATCTTGATTTTTCGGATTCGTTAGAAAGATATTCACTATTAGATTCCATTATTTTTGGTTTCACTAAAATCCGGATTGTTTTGCACCCGGTACATTCAATTGAAGTTTGAAATCGAATTATCGAACTACCGCGCCATTTTCAATTCTATTTATAATTATATATAATTATTTATATTCTAACGACGGCGTATATAATATATACGTCGAATTCCATTTGAATTAAATTTTCTCGTCGTTATTATTTAAAATAATTCATTTTAAATAATCAAAACTCGCTAAAATGGCCAAATAAAAATTTCAAACTGGCTCACATTTTACGGGTTGTTACAACAGTCAATTACCATATAATGTTATTTATATGGATTTCATACAACACATGTATCGAACAACAATGATAAACAATCAACTATCATCCAGAGTGCATTCTATACTGCATAAGCGTTAAATATAAATAATTAACGCTTACAACAGTTCGTCAACCAATCGATTGACATACAACTAAATATTGGGATTAGTGTATGTCCAATATCATCCCAATCCCGTGTGGGGTTTTCAAACAACAAACTCAGATTTATTTGTGCAGTTGGGCGATGTGTAAAATTTATCGTCCCAATCAATATCAGTCAAATGGGTGTACATAAACAAATCGTCTGACTTGTAAATGAATATTCATTTTCATTTCAGGATAATTCTATCCCATTCTTTTACATGTTAAAAATTATATTTTTAACATTAAAATATTTATTTCAATACCATTTTTAACAGTTCATTCATTCAATAAAAATGTTATTTTTAACTAACACCTTTTATTTTAGAAAATTTCGGTACTATTACGGCGCGATATCGAAATTGGGTAATGTCTAACATTACCCCTCTCCTAATATTGGCTCGCGCCATACACACATAACAACTCAATCTATTCAATTCAATTCTCATCCCAAACCAATTCAAACAAATAAATCAACCAAACCAAACAATCAAACAAGTCGCCCATGGCCTGTGGACTATGGGGAGCAGTTCATATATAAAGTTAAAATAAATAACTCTACAAAGAAAATTATAGTGAGGAGTTCTCACATTTGGGATCCACTCCTCCAGTTTTATTTCAGAATTTCAAAATAGTCGGGATTTGCCTAACATTCCAACGAAGTCTTCTCTACGTTGTTCATATTAAAAATCACATTTTTAATATGATGTTTATATATTTAAAAATCGTTATTTTTATTCTATGTCTTTTATTTAAAAATTACATTTCCAAAACGAAGCTACATATATAAAAATTATATTTTTAAACCGAAGTTATCTAAATAAAAATCATATTTTTAAGTTATTACATATATAAAAAATTACTTTTAATTCGCCACAAATATGAAAATCATATTTGTAATTCGTTAAAAATATAAAAATCATAACTTTTCTCTTTTAAAAATCTAATCTTTTCTACTTCAAAGATCTAATCTTTTCTACTTAAAAGCTTTAATCTTTTCTACATCAAAGATTTAATCTTTATCTACATTAAAAATCTAATCAATTCATTTCACATCGCTGTTATATGAATAAAAATCTCATCTTTACATCGCTATTATATGAATAAAAATCTCATCTTTATTTTTTGTTCATATAGATAAAAATCAAATCTTTGTACGTATAAAAATTTAAATCTTTATATGTATAAAAATCAAATCTTGATTACATTTAAAACTGAGAATTACTTCAACGCTTCATATATATATAAATCAGAAATTTAAACAATTTTAAATTAAATAAACAAAAAGAAAACTCACATTTTGTTGTAGAAGTCGAATCACAGTTGCTAGAGGGGTCGAGGTCGGGGGAAGGCGGCTCAAGCGCGTTGGCGTCGCTGGTGGGGAGGGGAGGCGCAGGGGCTTGGGCAGGCTGCGGGGTCCCTCTGGTGGCCGTCGGTTGTTGTTTCCATTCGGATCTGTGGGGGCGGGTTTGCTGGTTCTTCGATGGAGTGAGGGGAGGGAAGGGGAACGACGCAGGGATGGAGGCGCTAGGCGAGGGGGGGCCATCGCCGGAGGCGGCGGCACACGAGGGGGATAGGGCACGAACGCCCCTTCGTTTTCTTTTCGATTTTGTAAAAATGACCGGGGGGGCTGAGTAAAGAGAAAAGGGGGGGAGGGGTTATTTAAAAATATATATTATTTTAATTTATTTTCAAAAAGGGTTGACTTTTTGTTCGGACTCAATCGAGAACCAATGATTATCGTTCATACCTAATTACCCTCATTCTGAACGTAATGGGATATGTCCCGTAAGCCAATTCGACCGTTTCGATCTGTTTCTATCAAAATTAAAATATAAATAAATAAAACGGTCAATATTGATTTTAACGTACATTTTAATTTATCGAGACCACATACTGACTCAAAAAAAATCCCAAAAAATACATCTAGCTATGTTTTGACGATACGGTCCTAACAAAACTAATTTCGTCGAATTTGGAGACCGTTTGAAAAATGGTCATTTTCTGGTCGATCCAAATTAACTAAAATGGCCAAACACGTTTAAATTCACCACGCTCACATATTGATTCCAAAATTTATGAAAATTGGAATCAAGCAATAATTTGACATTCCGGATCCAACAAAAGTGGTCTCGTCGAAAATGGAGGTCGTTTGCAAAATCGCTATTTTTAAGGGCTATATTTCCATGACTACTATTCTGAATTTTCAACTGCACATAACTTTTTATTCCCGCTATGAAATTTGGATTTTTCAGATTCGTTGGAAAGATATTTTCAAATAGATTCTAATATTTCTAGTTTCGCTAAAATCCGGTTTATTTTGAATCTTGCACATTCATTTGGAATTTTAAATCGAATTTTCAAACTACCGCGCCATTTCCAATTCCTTTTATATTTAAAATAAATATTTATATTCTAACTTTGATTTATATAATTATATATGTTCTGATTCTATTCAAAATAAATTTCTAGTCGTTATTATTAAAATAATTCATTTTAAATATTCAAAATTCATTAAAATTGCCAAAATAAAAATTTTAAATTGGTTCTGATTTTCCGGGTTGTTACAGTTCGAGTCGTTTCATTTTGGTATCGGAGCTTTGGTTTACAAAGCTCGAGAACAAGACACACTAGAACTAAACAAAAGAATTCATTAGAGATTGGATTTGTAATATCCAATTAGAATGACTCGTTAGAGATAGGATCAGCAGTATCCTAGAATGAGTGTGAAGAGTGTTATTTTTAAAATAAAAATGAAAACAAACTTTGTTTTGAAAATTTAAACCATATTATACGTATTTGAGTATTTTATTTTGTGTTGAATTTGGACTATCGAGTATATGAAGATTTTGCATATTCACCTTGCAAACGTGTATACAAAGTCTCGAATATATTGGATAGATATAGAATCACACTGTAGACGCCCGCGGATAATTCGGGTGATGTCCGGACATCATCAGTATTTATGTTCGAGTTTCGAAAGTGTGATATTTGTATATTTCCAATTGGCTGGTGTGAGAACCAAAACTAGATAGGGTTATTTATTCGTGATTTGGCATTGAAATATGTTTTTTGAATACGTATAAAGTATATGTTTGAAAAACTAATCAACTAATTGATTGATGTTTATGTTGTATGATAATTAGTGCGACTAAATAAAAATATTGGACTAACAAAACCAATAAGAAAATGTAAGGCAAATTTAGCCAAATAGAATCAAATATTGAACTGATTTGAAAATTGATTGGAATTGCATGCATCTACATGTACATACATTGAACAGGTCATAGCATGGAAGCTAAGAAGAGGAATAAAATTGTATGCCCGACAAATAGGTACATGTTTACTATTTTATTGGGTTTTCATGATTTTATGAGCCGATTGGCTAGCCGCTTAGCTGTTTCTTTTTCTTTTAGATTGATGAGGGCCCTGTGAGGCTAGTTACGGCTTTAAATATCAACCCGTACAAAGGAGATTATGGTGAAATTTTTCAAAAATTTAGGGTGTTAGCCAAAATTTTTGAAAAATTAGAAAATTCTAAGAAACTGAAAAGTTGGAGAATGAACACCAGAATGAAGTTGAGTTGGTTGGTTAAACAACTTTCAGCTCCATTCCTTTTCGAGGATGAAAAGATTTTAAGTGGAGAAGATTCTAAAAACCCGGATTTTCAGAACCAATTTTTTTTTTTTTTTAGCTATTTTAATGGGTTTTGAATATTTTAAATAGTAAAGACTAAAAATTTATTTTAAACACAGCTAGAATGAATAAATTTATTTTAATTATAAAACGAGCCTGAAATGGCGTTGTAGTTTGAAATTTCGATTTCAAATTTAAAATCAATGTACAGGATTCAAAATAAATCGGATTTCAGTAAAACCAGAAATATTTGAATCTATTTAATTATACCTTTCAAACGAATGTGAAAAATCCAGATTTCATAACGAGAATTAAAAGTTATGTCTAGTTTAAAATTTAAAATAGTCGTTATGGAATTTATATATATTATATAATATATAGCCCTTAAAAATAGTCATTTTGCAAATGACCTACATTTTCGACGAAACCACTTTTGTTGGATTCGGAATGTCAAATTATTTCTAGATTCCAATTTTCATAATTTTTGAACTTAATATGTGAGCGTGGTAAATTTAAACGTGTATGGCACTTTCAGTTTGAATTTAATCAACTGGAAAATGACCATTTTTCAGATGGTCTCCAAATTCAATGAAATTAGTTTTGTTATGACCATATCGTCAAAACATAGCTAGATTTATTTTTCTGTAATTTTAGGAGTCGGTATGTGGCCTCGAAAAATTTAATTGTACATTTGAATTCAATATATATTGATTTATATTTTAATTTTGATAAAAACTATCAGAAACGATCGAAATGGCTTACGAAACATATCACATTATGTCCGGAATGGGGGTACTTAGCTAGGAGCGCCAGTCGCTGGGTTCGATTTGGAGTTCGTATCCATAAACAAGTATTTTTTGAATTAAATATTATTAAAATAATATATATATATATATCTTCTTTCCATTTTAAAACCCTAACCCAATCAGATTTTTTTTCCGCCGCCACTTAACCGCGAAGGATTAAAATCGCTCGAAACTTCACCTCAAATTATCACCAAATCCACGCAATAAAATCAAGGACTCATTGAGGGGAGATTGTAGAGCTCATTGAGAGCTCCACATCCAACGGTCAAGATCGCGTATGGATCATCGGAGCCGCCGGAATTGGAGCTCAAAAGCTCGCCATTCGAGCTCGATCTAACGCGCCAGAGGACCACTGAGTGGGCCAAGGCTGGGTGGCGCGGGGACGTCACGTGTAGGCGGAGTAGGGGGTGGCCGGTGATCACCTTCCAAGCGAAGGTGGCAGCAGCAAAGTGGAAACCTAGTTTGGAACGTGGGTTTAGATCGCTGACAATAGTGTTGAAAGGAACGAGGAGGTTAGTTAATTAAATTAATTATTATTTAATTATGTAAATTGTAATTAAATGTTTGTAATGCCATATCTTCTTCATACGAGGTCCAAACGAAACGATTTCAGTTGCGTTGCGATCGTGAAGCCGAGAGCCTCGCAACAAAACTGACCAAGTCCAATTTGAAGCACGTTAGAATTTCGGGCAAATTCAAATACAAACTGTTCAGAAATTCATAAATAAAACTAACGAAGTGAAAACCGACTGTGAGAAATCCTTCTCACTCTGATTAATTTACAGTTAAATATATGCTAGGATGTAGACGGGGCTTAGAATCCCCCGACACTATTTATTGTACAAACCATGTTGTTTGTTTGGATAGTATTGTGGAAATTTGAATTGACTGTGAATAAAATATTTGAACAATAGAAATATCATTTTTATTGAATGTATGAACTGTATAAAATATGCATGTGCTGAAATAAACATTTATCTTAAAAATATTTTTTTTTAACGTATATATGAATGACATAAAACTCTCCTGAAATGAAAATAAATATTCATTAACAGATTGGAGGATTTGTTTATGAACACCCATTTAACTGACATGGATTGTGTGATAACCCCAAACTTCCATAGAACGAAAGCAAGGATAATCATTGGAATATAACATAATTGCAAGAATAGCAGATCTCAGATAACATCATAACACATAAATCATTGCAGCGGAAATGGAAATGTCACCCACATCACAACATCAAAATATCAGAGTGGCACAATTATAGGATACAACTTAGCGAATAGAAAGTCTTAGCAAATAGAAATAAGTCTAAACTCCATCAAGTACAACATAGATCAATGATGTCTAAATGTCTCAAAGCATAAATAAAATGATAAAAATGTCCTTTATCTTCTTTCCTTAAGCATGCTCCAATCCAGAATGTATCCATGATAACCTGAACCTATCACTTGGATGCCTGTGTGAAAAAGAGGGCAACAGAGTTTGCAAAGTGAAACAGACAACGAGTCAGTCGTGGGACTGGTATGAGAAATCTTTCCTAACTTATCTAACAATATGGCTATCACAGGACCGCGCCGCTAACGCGGAGCAGGTTTACTCCATTGGATTGCTAGTGCATAAGTTTAAATAATTTTTTATTCAAAAACAATGCAATGCTTTTAAAAAAAATGAAATCATTACAAGACTCAAGTCCCATCACACAATGCAACACAAACCGGAGGATAGAGTTTTACCTTATATTGATCAATCAAGATTGATATGTGGAAAATAATATTTTAATATTATTATTAGTGTCTAATCAGTTTTAAAATACTTCAAAGTAAATGAATCAATCCTAGACGGCATAGCTACCATATACTATGCGGCCATATATAGGTTTACAATCAAAACTGAAATGTTGTATTGGAAATTAGGTTTCCGTCATGAATCAAGGCAAGGACGATCCCCTTACCGATTCGAGACACTCTAGCAATGTCCCAGGATTCGGACACTGGCGAACCCTTGGATCCTGCAGGGCCATCCACAAATACTTTAGTGGATTAGTTATGCCTGAACACACACTTTCCGGTCCTATTGAACCTATAATTTGGTCACTATCGACCAATAAATCCGAGGTACCTCATAATCCATCAACCACATAAGTAAAATGTCAGGGCTTGCAAAACCCTGATACCACTTCTAGCTAGAAAGAAACGTGTGCACTCCCTACGTTCCCTTGTCCCGTTTCTGACTCTTACCGGGGTGTGAGGCTCGCGAGGTAATGCTATACACAAAGCTATGCCGAAATAGGCTATGCTTTGATCATCAACCACAAGACTCTGCTTTCCAATAAAGCCTTGATCATCTGCATCTTGGCATGCCACATCGACAATCCATGCCATGCAATTGATAACTACCAATATATAACCTCTGAGCTCGTGCGTCTCAGAGAAGGGTGTTAAGAAAGAGAATAATTTCTCCGCCACTAATCTGATATATATTGAATAGAAATCAATTTACATGGAATGAAATCCAATGTCAGACACACATCAATTTACAAGTCCATTCTGCGTCTGAACAAAACCGGAGTCACCTTATTCCTCGTCCCGTGTGTCCAATACGGAAGAGAGGTGCTCGCTTATCCGGACAATCAGCAAGTACATCCGGACAACTACCACTTTAACCCTTTACTGGGAGCTAACCAATGTCGGGCATAAGTAGTTATCCATTCGATGTGAAGATAACCGGTCTTCAATCACCGTCTTCAATATCTTCGATTTATATCATCGTATAATTATTTGAAATGAGATTGAACTCGGTATTTTCAAATAATTCTCACATATATATAATTTAAAACCATTTCATATCGTTAATATTATTTAATAACGATTTATCGCTATTTTTATTTATATAAAAATAGCTCAATTTAATTTAACGACGCTTCGGGTCAATAGGCGGCCCTGGCGCTGTTTTTATCAAAACTTGATTTATACTTTTCTCAAAATCTAACCATTGGATTTTAACAAAATTTATATCGTTGGAAATATCTTCATAAAGCGGTCCTAACTGTTCCATTTTTGGGAAAATCCGACGGTCGGATCTTTCGGTATAATCGTTTAAAGTTACGATTCCGAAATGTGAATTACCGCGTGCGATTCGTTTAATTTTAATTTATATTTATATATAAATATAAACCATTTTACGATTCCACTAACGTATTTAACACGCCAAACAAAAGAATGTTTTATTGGCTTATCAGATCTACATATTCATAATGTTAAATAAAATATATTTTATTTACATGACAATTGAGCCAATGACAAATAAAAAAGCTAATTTTTATTTGTATTTCTATTTTTAACTTTAACAAATAAAAAGGAATATTTTATTTGTATAAAGTTTCGATGAATGTTTTGACAATAAAAATAATTCATACAAATTCTAATGTATGTATTGTCAATAAAAATGATATTTCAACTTTGCATATAAATTATAATATATGCATTATCAATAAAATGATATTTTAACTTTGCATATAAATTCTAATATATGCATTGTCAATAAAATGATATTTTAACTTTGCATATATATTCTAATATATGCATTGTTAATAAAAATGATATTTTAACTTTGTATATAAATTCTAATATAAGCATTAAAATGGTATTTTAACTTTGCATATAAATTCTAATATATGCATTAAAATGGTATTGTAACTTTGCATATAAATTATAATATATGCATTGTCAATAAAATGATATTTTAACTTTGCATATAAATTCCAATATATGCATTGTCAATAAAATGATAAAGTGATATGTTAACTTTGCATATAAATTCTAATATATGCATTGTCAGTAAAATGATATGTTAACTTTGCATATAAATTCTAATATATGCATTGTCAATAAAATGATATTTTAACTTTACATACAAATTCAAATATATGCCTTGTCAGTAAAATGATATTTTAACTTTGCATATAACTTCTAATATATGCCTTGTCAATAAAATGATATTTTAACTTTTGTTGAAAATTCCTTATTTCCTAGTTTCTTACATTACAATAAAAATGTGAATTTTTAATGTAGACATGCTTTTATTTTAAAACATGAACATTTCTCTATTTCCTTACATTACATTAAAAATGTGAATTTTTAATGTAGACATGTTTTTATTTTAAAACATGAACATTTCTCTATTTCCTTACATTACATTAAAAATGTGAATTTTTAATGTAGGCATGTTTTTATTTTAAAACATGAACATTTCTCTATTTTCTTACATTACATTAAAAATGTGAATTTTTTATGTAGACATGTTTTTATTTTAAAACATGAACATTTTTGTAGTTTCTATTTCAATTCAACAAAATGATAAAAATGGTTCTTTTCATTTTTGTTAAAAATTCTAATTCAACAAAATGATAAAAATTGTTCTTTTCATTTTTGTTGAAAATTCTAATTCAACAAAATGACAAAAATGGTTCTTGTCATTTTTGTTGAAAATTCTAATTCAACAAAATGACAAAAATGGTTCTTTTCATTTTTATTGAAAATTCTAGTTCAACAAAATGATAATAATGGTTCTTTTCATTTTTGTTGAAAATTCTAATTCAACAAAAAGACAAAAATGGTTCTTTTCATTCTTTGTTGATATTTTATTTTTGTTGAAAATTCTAACAACAAAATGACAAAATTTGATATTTCATTTTTGTTGAAAATTCTAATTGTTGAAAACTCTAATTCAACCAAATGACAAAAATTGATATTTCATTTTTGTTGAAAATGCTAATTCAACCAACTGACAAAAATATTGATATTTCATTTTTGTTAAAAAATCTAACTCAACAAAATGAAAAAAAAATTGATATTTCATTTTTGTTGAAAATTCTAATTCAACAAAATGAAAAAGAATGATATTTTATTTTTGTTGAAAATTCTAATTCAACAAAATGATGAAAATTGATTTTTCATTTTTGTTGAAAATTCTAATTCAACAATATGATAAAAATTGATATTTCGTTTTTGTTGAAAATTCTAATTGAACAAAATGACAAAAAATTGATATTTCATTTTTGTTGAAAACTCTAACTCAACCAAATGACAAAAATTGATATTTCATTTTTGTTGAAAATTCTAATTCAACAAAATGACAAAATTTGATATTTCATTTCAACAAAAATGTTCATTTTTATTTTGATAATTTTATTTAAACAAAAATTATATATTTTTGTTTCACTCATTTTATTACAACAAAATGATCTATATTTTTTTAACAATTTTATTATAACACAATATCACCAAATGAACAGATCTACATATCACGTCAACCACAGATCAAGTCACGTATCATAACAAATAGAAATTAACAACGGATTGGTGATAATACCATCATGGTTAATTTTAATTATTTAAGAAGAAGAAGAAATAAAATAGAATTCTCACAGTCGTTTTAATTCTGAATAATTCAAAATTGAAATTTTTGTCCAAAATTTGATCTGCTTCGAATCAGTTCTAATCAGTCCAGAAGTGTAGATCTTGGACTCACGATCGTAACGGATCTGAAATCGTCAATTTCGAGTTTGTATGCATTAGTTATGAATTAACTAAGGTTGATAATATTTTAAAATAAATTAATTCAATAAAAAAAAGAATATACCCTATCTTCCTCCTTCAACAGATTAAGGCCGCGGGTTTTCAGATTAGTTCAGATTTAGGGTTGATCTTTTCTTCCAATCGTTGAAGGGTGATGACAATCGGAATATTCCACGGCGTAGAGGGAGGGATGGCGCGCTTGGGGGGTTCACAACCGTGAGGTGCGATCGTGGCAGGGGGCTTGGGCGGTGCTCGAAGCGGAGTGGGTTCGGGGAGCTGGTTCTCTTCGGATACTCAATGGAAAAATGCAAAGTTGGTATGGATTCGTAGAGGAAGAACTTCCCTACAAAAACCTTAACTAGACGGGATGATTTTGTTGTGTAGATGGAGAGTTATAGTGAAAGAACGATGGGAGCTTTTTTGGCCATTGAGAATGGAGGCGGCGGCCATTTAGTGATTAGGGTTTTGATTAAAGATTTATGTATATTTATAATATTTATTTACTAGTTTTTGCAAATAAACCTGTTAAGTCTCAGTAGCTCCAATTCCATCCCAACAAAAGTTGTTCCAACCCAATTGCCCCCGTTCCTGACATAATAGGCTAGGTCCTGTTAGCCCAAACGATCGTTTTCAACCTGTTTTCTTTAATTTAAAATTTAAATCATTTATTTAATTAATTCGATCGTACATTTAAATTCACCGGGGCCACATACGGACTCCGAAAATTCCCAAAAAATAAATATAGCTATGTTTTGACGATACCATCTTAACAAAATTAATTTCGTTGAATTTGGAGACCATTTGAAAAATGGCCTTTTTAACGGTTGATTAAATTCAATAGAAATTACCGAACACAGTTTAATTTACTTCGCTCACATATTAATTCCAAAAATTCTGAAAAATTAATTAGTAATAATTTGACATTCCGGATCCAAAAAAATGGTTTCGTCGAAAACGGAGGTCATTTGTATAATGGCCATTTATACGGGCTATATATTATATTATATTCCATAGCGACTATTCTGAATATTCAACTGGCCATAACTTTTTATTCCCGCTATGAAATTTTGATTTTTCGGATTTGTTGGAAAGATATCTTTAAACAGATTTAGATATTTTTAGTTTCACTAAAATCCGATTTATTTTGAATCTTGTACATTCAGTCAAAGTTCAGAATCAAAATTTTAAACTACCATGCTATTTCTAACTCCTTTTAAAATTAAAATAAATATATTCGTTCTAACTTCAATTTAAATAAATTTTAAATCATAATTATTTAAATAAATTATTTTAACTATTCGAAATTCATTGAAATAGCCAAAATAAATTTTTTAAATCGGTTCTGATTTTCCGGGTTGTTACAATCTCCCCCACTTAAAAGCTTTTCGTCCTCGGAAAGGAAACAATAGTAAAGTAGGAAACAAAACGGAAAATGCAACATATTGTAAATGTACCTTAACACAAGAGTTACTCGAAGATGCCCACTCTGCCCTTGGGATAAGCCTGTTTGATGCTATCCCCAGTCTCCCATGTATAGTCTCTAGGATCCCCGCTCCACTGCACTTTGACTAAGTGGATCCTCTTGTTCCCCAGGTGTAACACCCCGTAATTCTGTAACACTAGGATTCACAAATCAAGGCAAAATTAAATTGTAAAATCAAAATCAAGGGAAACGGGCTGCGCCATTGCGTTTGTCTCGGAATTCTACATGAAAACGAGTTCGAGTTTGCGAGAATCGGAGTCCGTATGAAGGAGATATGACCCTCCGAAGTTTCAGGAATTTTCAGAATTGAAAACAGCTCGAAATTCGAATTCAAAATTCGAATTCAAACCCAGAAGCGGGCTGGGCGGGAAATTTCCCGCCCAGGACCCAGGTCGACTGGGGAGTCGACTGGGTAGTCGACCCCCCCAGGTCGACTGGGGGGTCGACCACCCCCCAGACCAGGTCGACTGGGTAGTCGACCTGGGGGTCGACCTGCTCCCAAAATCCAGTTTTCTGAACCTGGTTCGTTCTGATGTATTTGGTCACGTTTTCTGCCTAGGTTCGTCCGCCTAATCCTATATAAACAGCCTTAGTCTCCTTCTCTATTCACAATTCTTTTCTATCCTTATGTTGCCTCTGAGAAAATGTATAAATAAATAAAATAATATATAAAATAAATCAAGATGAGGAAATGCTGCTCAAGACTTTCAAGAAGAGGTTCAAGTCAAGCTAGGATTTCAAGTGAAGACTCAAACGACTGCAACGACTGTTTTTCTACGAACCTAATCTAATCTCTGTAAGTCGGTTACTTTTTAGATTTGAACGTTTTCTCTATTCGTGACATGAAATTAAAGGAATAAAAGAGTATGCCAAATCTTTCTATTCGAATCAGTGCTTATATCTTTGGACCTAATTAAGAACTGTTATGATTCGAGGACCAATAAGACTGTGACTATGAAACTATGGACCTTAAAACCATATGCCTCTTTGACTATGAACATTGCCTATGACTATGAACACTACCTGTGACTGTGACTCATGGCTATGAGAATTATTTTCTTGACTATGAACACAAGCCTATGCCTTTGATTAGGAAACATAAACTATTGCCTATGACATAACAAGGACAATTGTGATTAAACACCTATGATTCATGACTAGGAAAGTGTTGCTTAAGTTTTGTGACTATGAAATTGGGTCTAAACCTGATTATCTATTCTGTCTATTCTTGGTTTTCTTTGGTTTTAGACCTTGGGAATTTACCTATTAAGTTAGGTCTACCCATGTTCTTGAACCTACGTCGTTATTCAACCCTTTTTATGTCATAAGATTCTCAGACCTATAGGCTTCCGATGTTTTAGATCAATTTCAGTGTAATTCGTTAGGTCTGTAATTAGTAAATTATCATTTTATGCCAGTTATTATGTCTATCCTTTTCATAGCATCTTTGGTTCATTCCCTATTCTCTACGAATCTAGATTTATCTATAATCTAGATTGAATCACGATTATACGAACGATGGGAATACGATTTGGGCAAAATATGAAATTTACTAAAAACGTAGTTATAAACTTGGAAATTGGCATAAATTGGGAACATGTATTATGGTATGTTCATAAAGATGCAAATTGGATAAATTTGGCATGAATTATAGGATGTGTAATTTGAATCTAGTATTGACTTGTAAATCTAGCATTTACATGAACTGTGAACTAGAATAATAAGTCTGGTTTGACATGAACTGTAATTAGAATGTTAAATCAGAATTGGATTAGCTAATTTGGCATAATAAGTATATTGGCATAAATTTGAAATTGGCCATAATTGCGAGTAATTGTCATGTTTGGCAAAAATCATGGTTAGTGACACTTAATTTGGTATAGTTTACATACCAAAAAGCATAAATATGATATAGAGGGGAAAATGGGCCATAAGAATAAATGTTGACAATTTACATTAAAAGAGTAATTAGGAAATAAGTAAATTAGGAATGATTTACTTATAGAATTTGTCCTAAATGAGAAAATGTAAATTTAGACAAATTAAAGGTTTATTAACGACATCTCTTTTAATAATACACCAGAAAGTTCTAGGGTGACAGAGAGGATAGTGTCTAGGCTTGGGTTTGGGAAATACAAGTTTCCTGCTCTCCCTGGCTATCCCTAACTGAACGGACGGACGGGATGGTTACTTTCAAAACCTGATTTGAAAATTAATCAAACCCTTTGAACTTAGAAAACCCGAATATGCCTAACCCGAGGTTAGACTGAGTTGCGATGTAAACCTGCCCGGAACCAACCGGCACATCCAGTATTCGCAACAATATCTGTCTAATGTGAGTGGTCGCGACTTTAATTTATTTAGTTAAAGCTAGAATAAGAATGGTAGGATTAAGTTAACTAAGACACTTAACCAATTCAACATGATAACCAAACCAATGGGTGGGGTTAGGTTCATACAGACACTTAACACAGTTAAGCTAGAATGGTAGGGTTAAGTCCATAGGAGCACTTAACCAACTTAACACGGTTAAGCTAGAATGGGAGGGCTAAGTCCATAGGGACACTTAACCAACTTAACACGGTTAAGCTAGAATGGGAGGGTTAAGTCCATAGAAACACTTAACCAACTTAACACAGTTAAGCTAGAATGGGAGGGCTAAGTCCATAGGGACACTTAACCAACTTAACATGGTAACAAGACAAGATTTGTAGGGGTTAAGTAACTAAGAAAACACTTAGCCAAATTAACATGTTAACTAGACTAGAAGGTGGGGTTAAGTAAAGTTAATACACTTAGCCAAATTAACATGTTAACTAGACTAGAGGTTGGGGTTAAGTAAAATTTAATACACTTAGCCAATTTGATATGTTAGCTGGACAAGACCGTAGGGTTAAGTAAACTTGAGCACTTAACCATCTGATTGTGATAAGGAATAGGGTTAAGTTTAAAATATGAAGGGATAATACTTAACCATTAATAACATGTTAGTTAAAACAGACGGGCAAGGTTAAGTTAAAAAGGAACACTTAACCAATACAGGATGAATGGGTAGGGTTAAGTAATAAGAAATACTTAACCAATATAACTTGGTTTGTGGTAGGGTTAAGTCAACATGAATTACTGATAACACTTAACCAGTTTAACAGGATAAATGAAGAGGGTTAAGTTAGCTTGAATTGACTAATGACACTTAACCAATCCAAATTGTCGGGAAAGAGAACTAAGTAGTAAACCTTAGTTAAAAAGAGCTAAGTAGTAAACCTTAGTTAAGAAAACAACGATTCTGGTAACTAAGTGGTAAACCTTAGTTAGTAAAACTAAGTAGTAATTCTTAGTATAACACGGGAAGGAGCGAATGTCCGTCTGAGTAAAAAGAAGGCTCCAACGAATTGGGTTACGAAGCCCGAGGCTTCGAGGGGACGTGAGGGTACTCTTGGTATCCCTCTGTGAGGCTGCAGATGATCCTCCTGGGCTCACAGAGGTTAAGGTCTGCGTTAGAAGAACCAGGGGTATGCCTTGGTTGCAATATATGGCAACCTAAAGACTAGGATGGACCAGCGTGATTCGGCAAGAAAACGGTAGCCCTGTGATAGCAACTCGTCGTCTACCATTCATCTTGAGTCAATCGAGATACGAGAAGCGGAAAGGCGGAGAACTCCAAAAGACCATATACTTGCTATCTAGTTATGGGTGAGGATGGCCATAGGTTAGTGGGGGCATAGGGGGCCTGCGTATAGTTCTCATTTTTCAAGGTGTGCCTTTCATTAGTTGAGGGAGGGGTCGAGTGGGACCATAGCCACTGGAATAAAAACTGACCTTAGCATCTGCATCGGCAGATATCTGAAAGCTCCCGACCGAGTTCTGTGTTTCTTGATTTGCCCTGCCACAGGACTCGGGCCGCACATTACAGGACATGTGCATCTAGACAAGCGATAACGATTCGCGATACATGCGTGGGGAAGTATAGGAACATATACCACTCTAGGTAGTGTGTCCTAGACTTGGGGGCATCGTTCGACAGGTAGCATAATCCCTAGTTGGACTAGGTGGCATAAACCCTGAATCCGAGAAGCATTCAGCAGATAGCGTAAACTCTAGTTGAATCTAGAAAGCACTTGATAGAAAACCCTAGATTAGATCTAGGTAATAAATAATAAATGTATGCCTGAAGGCAATGGAAACTACAGGGATTGGGATCGCGTTATCGTTATTAGTTGGGACACTAGTTAGGTGGTGCAGAGATGTAGAAATCAGTATAACAAGGAAATAGCGAAGCAGCGAAAGTATTAGAGAATATCCAGTTAATCTTATCTTAGCATATCTTGTGTTAATCTTGTCTAATCTTGCTGATCCTATCATCTTGGTGTTATCTTGTATTCAGTTAATTCATGTCGTTTTGTTTTCCATGTTCACATGCTAGAAGTTACTGAACTTACTCAGGCTTTATGTCTGACTCTGTTTTTCTTTCGTCTTCTTTTCTTCCGTTCCCCCCCAAGGTAGTAAAGAAGGGAATAGTATAGCTCAGGTTAAGTTGGATTGTCACTTTTTCCCAGCTTGAAGATTTGTCGAAGTTTTTCTTGGATTCTCTTTTCAGATGCTATGGCTGGCTCTTGCTACATTGGGGAATATAAATGTTGTTTTATGCTTCTTTATTTTGTAAGATAGATGATACTCTAATATTATAAAGAAGTCGTTGTACAAACTATTTTATCAATAAAGCAAAGTTTTATTTTCCGCTGTTGTAATTTTTGTCTGTCTTGTAATTTATCTGCATCTTTTACCCTAAATGCTCCACAGAACTTAGTGCATTCCCTTTGTGAGTGACACTAATGGATGTGGGGTGTTACACGTGGTATCAGAGCTGAAGGTTACCAGATCAGATAAAGGATTTGGAAAATTATTTTCAAAACGGTTTTAAAAGAAGCATTTTCAAGAGAAAAGATTTGTTTTAAAGGCATATTCCCCAAAGCCATACGCACTATCTTCTCTTTCTCTGTTTGAATTCTTGACTCCTTCTTTCTTGAGTCTCTGGGGCTCCTGGTTTTCTGGGAGGTAACCTCATCGAAGGGCGAAGTAGTGCCCGGCTTCCATCCATAGCCGTAGTTGTTTCACCTACAGCCAGTTTTCTTTCAAGCTTATAGGGTTTTCTGTACGATGGAAGCAGCTTTCGAGAGGTTTGTCAACATGATTACACACGGAGGAGGATGAGGAGTTTGGCTAAGGAGCACAACCCAAGGATAAGGAATTCATGGATAGGGACTTGGCTCACCAAGGAGGAAGGAATTATAAAACCTAAGACAAGAGGAAGTAGCTTTTCTATGATATAATAGGGCATATAATTGAGGACAAGAGAAAGGACAAAGGACAAGATTTTCAGAAGGGCAAGTACATGCTTTCACCACCAAGCGTACCTAGGAGAAAGGTAGTAAAGTTCTGTTGGAAGAGTTTAGTTTTGCTGTTCGTACTCTTTTCTTTGGTTTTAGCGCTTCGCATTTGTTCATATCCACTTCCATAGTTGAGTCTCTGCACCATAGTACTTGTATAGTAGAAAGATCCCACTAGAGTCTTAAATCCAATTGGTAGTCCGACCAGTTTATTTTTGGTTAGTAGGGATTTGAGAATAGCTATCGAGTTTGCTTATATCATCTCACGTAGATCGTCTAAATTCGGAGGAGATATTCCTTGGGTGCTTGTCTGATATTGGTTTAGGCCTTTGGGGCTTGTACTTGAGGAATGTCGAGTTCGACTAGGATGGTTTGCGTGAGAGATGAATAGTTGTGACAGGCACTTTAAAAAAGCACGTAGTAACCTTTCGACCCTTATAGTTATGGCATGGCGGATAAGAGGGAGACCTCTAATCATCTTAGTACATATACTTGGTACCGTGATTGACATCTGTTTATTTTGGAAATGGAGATCAGGAACTTCACAATTGTGAAGTTAAATTAGTTAAGACACAGTGGAGTAAAGCTTAAGAAGGCTAGATACTAACATCATACCCTTTTCCTTAAGGGTGCATCCTTGATTTCTTTTTTTGTAGGAGCTTTACGCATAATTGTTTCTCTCTTTCCAAAGTATATCCTCTAGGTCGTATCTTCGATCCTTAGGTAGAAGCCAATGGATGTAAACATGTATTTGAAACATGTTATGGTTGATGGTTGCAAGTGGTTGCTCGTGAATGCATATACATACGTATTAGGCACTAGATCAGTTCGGACGCTTTCATATTGCATTTACAGATATGTATTTGTTTGTAAGTTGAAATTGATATGTTATCATATGGATGTTGCAAATGGATGAATGGCTATGCACACATGTAGTATTTACATAACTAGGGATGCTTGCATACATGATTGGACGCATGGCACTGACATGATTCGCATTAAGGAGGTCAACTGAATCAGTAGACCGCCTGATTTTGCATTAGATAAAGACATATACACACACACTATGCATACAAACATGAAAGCATTAGAAATCTTTTAAGGACAGTGAATGCCTGTGATTGAATGGTTGAGTAGATGGGTGATTGGATGGTAGGACACATTCTTCCTAACTTGAAGATTTCGGGGATGAAATCCTTTTAAGTGGGGGAGAATGTAACACCCCGTAATTCTATAACACTAGGATTCACAAATCAAGGCAGAATTAAATTGTAAAATCAAAATCAAGGGAAACAGGCTGCGTCATTGCGTTCGTCTCGGAATTCTGCATGAAAACGAGTTCGAGTTTGCGAGAATCGGAGTCTGTATGAAGGAGATATGACCCTCCGAAGTTTGAGGAATTTTCAGAATCGAAAACAGCTCGAAATTCGAATTCAAACCCA
This sequence comes from Allium sativum, assembly GCA_030737875.1. Classification (NCBI taxonomy): domain Eukaryota; kingdom Viridiplantae; phylum Streptophyta; class Magnoliopsida; order Asparagales; family Amaryllidaceae; genus Allium; species Allium sativum. The sequence continues at coordinate 703,900,237 of CM060922.1, read as the reverse complement.
GAAGCGGGCTGGGCGGGAAATTTCCTACCTAGGACCCAGGTCGACTGGGGAGTCGACTGGGTAGTCGACCCCTCCCCCCAGGTCGACTAGGGAGTCGACTGGGTAGTCGACCCCCCCTGACCAGGTCGACTGGGTAGGCGACCTGGGGGTCGACCTGCTCCCGAAATCTAGTTTTCTGAACCTGGTTCGTTCTGATGTATTTGGTCACGTTTTCTGCCTAGGTTCGTCCGCCTAATCCTATATAAACAGCCTTAGTCTCCTTCTCTATTCACAATTCTTTTCTATCCTTAAGCTGCCTCTGAGAAAATGTATAAATAAATAAAATAATATATAAAATAAATCAAGACGAGGAAATGCTGCTCAAGACTTTCAAGAAGAGGTTCAAGTCAAGCTAGGATTTCAAGTGAAGACTCAAACGACTGCAACGACTGTTTTTCTACGAACCTAATCTAATCTCTGTAAGTCGGTTACTTTTTAGATTTGAACGTTTTCTCTATTCGTGACATGAAATTAAAGGAATAAAAGAGTATGCCAAATCTTTCTATTCGAATCAGTGCTTATATCTTTGGACCTAATTAAGAACTGTTATGATTCGAGGACCAATAAGACTGTGACTATGAAACTATGGACCTTAAAACCATATGCCTCTTTGACTATGAACATTGCCTATGACTATGAACACTGCCTGTGACTGTGACTCATGGCTATGAGAATTATTTCCTTGACTATGAACACAAGCCTATGCCTTTGATTAGGAAACATAAACTATTGCCTATGACATAACAAGGACAACTGTGATTAAACACCTATGATTCATGACTAGGAAAGTGTTGCTTAAGTTTTGTGACTATGAAATTGGGTCTAAACCTGATTATCTATTCTGTCTATTCTTGGTTTTCTTTGGTTTTAGACCTTGGGAATTTACCTATTAAGTTAGGTCTACCCATGTTCTTGAACCTACGTCGTTATTCAACCCTTTTTATGTCATAAGATTCTCAGACCTATAGGCTTCCGATGTTTTAGATCAATTTCAGTGTAATTCGTTAGGTCTGTAATTAGTAAATTATAATTTTATGCCAGTTATTATGTCTATCCTTTTCATAGCATCTTTGGTTCATTCCTTATTCTCTACGAATCTAGATTTATCTATAATCTAGATTGAATCACGATTATACGAACGATGGGAATACGATTTGGGCAAAATATGAAATTTACTAAAAACGTAGTTATAAACTTGGAAATTGGCATAAATTGGGAACATGTATTATGGTATGTTCATAAAGATGCAAATTGGATAAATTTGACATGAATTATAGGATGTGTAATTTGAATCTAGTACTGACTTGTAAATCTAGCATTTACATGAACTGTGAACTAGAATAATAAGTCTAGTTTGACATGAACTGTAATCAGAATGTTAAATCAGAATTGGATTAGCTAATTTGGCATAATAAGTATATTGGCATAAATTTGAAATTGACCATAATTGCGAGTAATTGTCATGTTTGGCAAAAATCATGGTTAGTGACACTTAATTTGGTATAGTTTACATACCAAAAAGCATAAATATGATATAGAGGGGAAAATGGGCCATAAGAATAAATGTTGACAATTTACATTAAAAGAGTAATTAGGAAATAAGTAAATTAGGAATGATTTACTTATAGAATTTGTCCTAAATGAGAAAATGTAAATTTAGACAAATTAAAGGTTTATTAACGACATCTCTTTTAATAATACACCAGAAAGTTCTAGGGTGACAGAGAGGATAGTGTCTAGGCTTGGGTTTGGAAAATACAAGTTTCCTGCTCTCCATGGCTATCCCTAACTGATCCGACGGACGGGATGGTTACTTTCAAAACCTGATTTGAAAATTAATCAAACCCTTTGAACTTAGAAAACCCGAATATGCCTAACCCGAGGTTAGACTGAGTTGCGATGTAAACCTGCCCGGAACCAACCGGCACATCCAGTATTCGCAACAATATCTGTCTAATGTGAGTGGTCGCGGCTTTAATTTATTTAGTTAAAGCTAGAACAAGAATGGTAGGGTTAAGTTAACTAAGACACTTAACCAATTCAACATGATAACCAAACCAATGGGTGGGGTTAGGTTCATACAGACACTTAACACAGTTAAGCTAGAATGGGAGGGTTAAGTCCATAGGAGCACTTAACCAACTTAACACGGTTAAGCTAGAATGGGAGGGCTAAGTCCATAGGGACACTTAACCAACTTAACACGGTTAAGCTAGAATGGGAGGGTTAAGTCCATAGAAACACTTAACCAACTTAACAAAGTTAAGCTAGAATGGGAGGGCTAAGTCCATAGGGACACTTAACCAACTTAACATGGTAACAAGACAAGATTTGTAGGGGTTAAGTAACTAAGAAAACACTTAGCCAAATTAACATGTTAACTAGACTAGAAGGTGGGGTTAAGTAAAGTTAATACACTTAGCCAAATTAACATGTTAACCAGACTAGAGGTTGTGGTTAAGTAAAATTTAATACACTTAGCTAATTTGATATGTTAGCTGGACAAGACCGTAGGGCTAAGTAAACTTGAGCACTTAACCATCAGATTGTGATAAGGAATAAGGTTAAGTTTAAAACATGAAGGGATAATACTTAACCATTAATAACATGTTAGTTAAAACAGACGGGCAAGGTTAAGTTAAAAAGGAACACTTAACCAATACAGGATGAATGGGTAGGGTTAAGTAATAAGAAATACTTAACCAATATAACTTGGTTTGTGGTAGGGTTAAGTCAACATGAATTACTGATAACACTTAACCAGTTTAACAGGATAAATGAAGAGGGTTAAGTTAGCTTGAATTGACTAATGACACTTAACCAATCCAAATTGACGGGAAAGAGAACTAAGTAGTAAACCTTAGTTAAAAGGAGCTAAGTAGCAAACCTTAGTTAAGAAAACAACGATTCTGGAAACTAAGTGGTAAACCTTAGTTAGTAAAACTAAGTAGTAATTCTTAGTATAACACGGGAAGGAGCGAATGTCCGTCTGAGTAAAAAGAAGGCTCCAACGAATTGGGTTATGAAGCCCGAGGCTTCGGGGGGACGTGAGGGTACTCTTGGTATCCCTCTGTGAGGCTGTAGATGATCCTCCTGGGCTCATAGAGGTTAAGGTCTGCGTTAGAAGAACCAAGGGTATGCCTTGGTTGCAATATATGGCAACCTAAAGACTAGGATGGACCAGCGTGATTCAGCGAGAAAACGGTAGCCCTGTGATAGCAACTCGTCGTCTACCATCCATCTTGAGTCAATCGAGATACGAGAAGCGGAAAGGCGGAGAAATCCAAAAGACCATATACTTGCTATCTAGTTATGGGTGAGGATGGCCATAGGTTAGTGGGGCATAAGGGGCCTGCGTATAGTTCTCATTTTTCAAGGTGTGTCTTTCATTAGCTGAGGGAGGGGTCGAGTGGGACCATAGCCACTGGAATAAAAACAGACCTTAGCATCTACATCGGCAGATATCTGAAAGCTCCCGACCGAGTTCTATGTTTCTTGATTTGCCCTGCCACAGGACTTGGGCCGCACATTACAGGACATGTGCATCTAGACAAGCGATAACGATTCGTGATACATGCGTGGGGAAGTATAGGAACATATACCACTCTAGGTAGTGTGTCCTAGACTTGGGGGCATCGTTCGACAGGTAGCATAATCCCTAGTTGGACTAGGTGGCATAAACCCTGAATCCGAGAAGCATTCAGCAGATAGCGTAAACTCTAGTTGAATCTAGAAAGCACTTGATAAAAAACCATAGATTAGATCTAGGTAATAAATAATAAATGTATGCCTGAAGGCAATGGAAACTACAGGGATTGGGATCACGTTATCGTTACTAGTTGGGACACTAGTTAGGTGGTGTAGAGATGTAGAAATTAGTATAACAAGGAAATAGCGAAGCAGCGAAAGTATTAGAGCATATCCAGTTAATCTTATCTTAGCATATCTTGTGTTAATCTTGTCTAATCTTGCTGATCCTATCATCCTGGTGTTATCTTGTATTCAGTTGATTCATGTCGTTTTGTTTTCCTTGTTCACATGCTAGAAGTTACTGAACTTACTCAGGATTTATGTCTGACTCTGTTTTTCTTTCGTCTTCTTTTCTTCCGTTCCCCCCCCCAGGTAGTAAAGAAGGGAATAGTATAGCTCAGGTTAAGTTGGATTGTCACTTTTTCCCAGCTTGAAGATTTGTCGAAGTTTTGCTTGGATTCTCTTTTCAGATGCTATGGCTGGCTCTTGCTACATTGGGGAATATAAATATTGTTTTATGCTTCTTTATTTTGTAAGACAGATGATACTCTGATATTATAAAGAAGTCGTTGTACAAACTATTTTATCAATAAAGCAAAGTTTTATTTTCCGCTGTTGTAATTTTTGTCTGTCTTGTAATTTATCTGCATCTTTTACCCTAAATGCTCCACAGAACTTAGTGCATTCCCTTTGTGAGTGACACTAACGGATGTGGGGTGTTACATCAGGACTCGGGTCTCTTTACCAACAATTTTCATTGGCTCCCTCCTTACTACTGAGCTCGGGGTAATCTCCAAATCTTGTTGTGATACTTCCTCCACAATCAAGTCTGGATCATGTACATGCTTCCGGAGTTGGGACACATGGAATACATCATGCACCCCTGGCAACCAGTTAGGCAACTGCACCCTATAAGCAAGAGTTCCAATCCTTTCGAGAATAGGAAATGGACCAATGAATCTCGGCTCCATCTTCCCAGTCTTCCCAAAAAGAATTACACCTCTCAGTGGGGAAACCCTCAAGTACACATAATCGCCAACAGAGAATTCTAAATCCCTTCTTTGCAAATCTGCATAGCTCTTCTGTCGGCTCTGAGCAGCCAGTGGGCGCTTCTTAATAAAATCAACTTTATCTGATGCTTCATGAATCATGTCGGGACCCAATACTAACTGATTGCCTGGTTCCACCCAACATGCGGGAGATCTGCATGGCCTGCCATATAATGCTTCAAATGGAGACATCTGCAAGCTTTCTTGGTAACTGTTATTATAAGAGAACTCAACCAAGTGCAAGTGATCTTCCCATGACCCTTCAAAATCAAGAATGCATGCTCACAACATATCTTCTAATATGCGGTTCACCCTCTCAGTATGGCCATCTGTCTGAGGATGATAAGCGGTGCTTAGATTCAACTTTGTCCCTTGCTCTTCTTGGAATGCTTCCCAGAATTTACTGGAAAATATCGGATCATGGTCTCTAACAATGCTACTGGGAACACCATGTATTCTAACAATCTCTCTGAAATAAAGTTGCGCCAGACTTCGAGCTGTTCTATTAGATCTGACAAGGATAAAATGGGCAGTCTTCGTGAAACGATCTATAATCACCCATATAATGTCATTGCCTTTTCGGGTTCGGGGCAAGCCATCAATGAAACCCATAGAAATTGGTGCCACTTCCAACTTGGAACCTCTAGCAGTTGTACCAATCCTGCAAGCTTCTGTTGATCGCTTTTGACTTGCTGGTAGGTAGGACATCTAGCAACATATATAGAAATGTCTCTCTTCATAGATCTCCACCAAAATGTGCGTTTGAGGTCATGATACATCTTGCTCATCCCTGGATGAATACTAAGCTTAGATTTGTGACATTCATCCATTACTTCCTTTCTGAGCTCAGGAAGGTTCGGAACACAAATTCGGCCTAACAGCCTCAGAACCCTTTTGTCGTCAATCTGGAAACTCGTGTGGTCGCCTTCCCTAACTCTTTTGCTAATTCTCTGAATAAATTCATCATTCTTCTGAAGAGCAGAGATCTTATCAATCAAGGAAGGTGTACTAATGAGATTGACGATGATAAGATTGGTGCTGGTCGCATTCTTCCTGCTGAGCGTATCAGCTACAACATTGGCTTTCCCTGGAGTATATAGGATGTCCAGATCATAGGCCACAAGAAATTATAACCAATGTTGCTGCCTCAAGTTCAAGTCTCTTTGGGTGAGCAGATACTTTAAGGATTTGTGATCAGTATACAATTCAAACTTCTCACCCAAAAGATAGTGCCGCCATATCTTTAAAGCAAATATTATGGCCACCAACTCAAGATCATGAGTGGGATATCTCTTCTCATGTGGTTTGAAATGACGACTAGCATATGCAACAACTTTGCCTCTTTGCATTAACACCGCACCTATACCTTCAATAGAAGCATCTGTATAGACTGTCAAATCTTGGTTGCCATCAATAATGGTCAACACGGGAGCAGTGGTCAACCTCAGTTTCAGCTCTTGGAAAGCTGCCTCACATTCAGGTGTCCAAATAAACTTCGTATGCTTCTTAGTCAGCTTCATCAATGGATAAGATAGCTTCGAAAAATCTTTAACGAATTTCCGATAATAGCCAACCAATCCTAAGAAACTTCTGACATCTGTAGGAGTGCTAGGCTGCTTCTAATCTTCGATGGTTGAGATCTTTCCTGGGTCTACTGAAATGCCTTTCTTTGATACAACATGGCCGAGGAATTTTACTTCTTCTTTCCAGAATATACATTTTGAGAATTTGGCTTTCAACACATTCTTTCGCAGGATTTCCAAAACTTCTTTCAGATGCTTTTCATGCTCAGCAGTGGATTTAGAAAAGATTAAGATATCATCAATGAAAACCAACACGAATTTATTCAAGACATCCCGAAACACTCTGTTCATCAGATCGACAAAGTAAGCTGGAGCGTTACATAAGCCGAACGACATTACTAGCGATTCATAGAATAAGTCTGGCCCTCTGGAAGCTGTCAAAGGAACGCATTCTTCGGCAATGCGCAATTGATGGAAACCTGTAGCTAGGTCCATTCTAGAGAATACTTGCGCTCCATTCAAGCGGTCCAATAGATCATCAATACGTGACAATGGATATTTATTTTTCAGCCTTTGCTTATTGAGGTCAAGGTAGTCTACACATACTCTGAGAGTACCGTCTGACTTTGGCACAAACACTACTGCTGCACCCCAATTTGAGAAGCTAGTCCTGATCATACCCTTCCACAGAAGCTTTTTAGTTTGATTGCTCATCTCCTCTTTTTCTTTCAGTGTCATTCTTCGAATAGGATGCACAACGGGCCTTGCATTCGGAACCAAGTCAATCTGAAGTCGATTTCTCTGCGCGGAGGTAAGCTATCAACTTCTTCAAACACGTCCGCATAATCTCTGACGACAGGAATATCCTCAATAGAAGCAGGAGTAACTTCTAGAGAAGACCAGAATTCTTTCCTAACTGTGGTTCAACCGTGGCATGGTATACCAATAATATCTCCGAATTTGGTTTTAATTTTGACTATTCTTTCTGCACATAGTACCTCAGCCTCATACTTTGTTATCCAATCCATTACAAGTATGATATCGTACCCGGATAAATTCATGGTGATCAAATTAAAAGGGAACTGAAAATAGGAATAAAAAAACAGACACTCTACAATACTGATCGAGAATAAGTGAACCTCCTACCGGACTATGGGCTCTGATCAATTCTTTAAGTTTTCTTGGGTTCAGTTTTAACTTTTTAATCGTATCATTAGAAATGAAACTTCGCGATGTAGTAGTGTCAAACAATACTATAATAGGAATGTTCTTAATAGTAAGAGTACCTCCTAGAACATCGGGTTTACCTGCTCCCTCGGAAGAAGCTGGTGCGGCCGCTCCATCGTATACATGAGCCACCTCGGATTTCTTCAACAGTGGACAATTCTTGATAAAATGTCCTGTCTTGTGGCAATTAAAGCATTCCCTGTTGTCGCGAGAATTCTGGCCGTGAGTCTGACTAGGTCCAGACTCATTCCTCCTTGGTTTCTTTGGAGCTCGGCATTCGTAGTCAAAGTGCCCTATCTTCTGGCAATTAAAGCATCTCACCTTGGCCTTCTTATTTCCTTGGGGGCTTGGTCGCTGAAGAGTTGCTCGCCTCTGGTTTCTTGTCAGCTTGCTTCCTTTTGTTATTATTCTGATTCTTCTCCCGCTCTTGCTGCGAATTTCTGTCATTGTCCTCATATCGAGAAGCCATCTTGATCACCTCGTTAAATGAGAGCTTAATGTGTGCTATGACTCTGTTCAGATATTTCCTGGGGAGGCCATTAATGAATCTTTTGTTCTTCTGGATGGGGTCCCGAATTAATTCAGGAACATAGCGTGAGAGCTCTTCAAACTTCCGCACATATTCTGAAATAGTCCTATCTCCTTGTTGCAAGTTGGAAAATTGATCGTGGAGACGCTCTACTTCCTGCAGAGGAATAAACTTCTCGTTAAAAGGTTCCTTGAATTTGGCCCAAGACATGTCGGCCTCATTATTGCCAATTATGACAGTATCCCACCAATTTTCAGCCTCATCTTTCAATAGCCACGATGCCAAAAAACGCTTGCGGTGGTCTTCTAATTTCAGGCCTTCAAATATCTTCTCGCAATTTTTGAGCCAAGCCTGAGCTTCTATTACTGTCTCTCGCCCTGTGAATGACACGCCCCCTAAATTCCTGAACTTCTTGGCTACCTTGTCCAAGTCAAAAGGCTGTGTGGTTGGAGGTGTTGGTGTTACATCCTCAGGAGTGGACTGCCTCTGAGCAGTGGGGGTCTCATCTCTTTCTGGTCCTCTGGCTCCACCTCCGCCTCGGGCTCTTGCTCTCGCTCTGGTGCTCATTTTCAGTTAGTTCTGTACCATCAAGGAAAGAGTCAGACAAACAGAAATGATAATTTTAAAGGGAAGGTAAAAGCAGAGACATAAGGTAAGATGATAATGATGTAATGACTGATTAATATGTGTTATTCTGCTATGCTCATTCTAGGACATTACTAATCCTATCTCTAATGAGCTACTCGCCTTAGAATACTTCTGATTCTATCTAGACAAATTATTTTAAATATGTTATACTCCGAAGTTAAGGTTAAGCTTTAGCTCTGATACCAACTGTGATAACCCCAAACTTCCGTAGAATGAAAGCAAGGATAATCATTGGAATATAACATAATTACAACAATAGCAGATCTCAGATAACATCATTACACATAAATCATTGCAGCGGAAATATAAATGTCACCACATCACATCATCAAAATATCAGAGTGGCACGGTTACAGGATACAACTTAGCGAATAGGAAGTCTCAGCAAATAGAAATAAGTCTAAACTCCATCAAGTGCAACATAGATCAATGATGTCTAAATGTCTCAAAGCATAAATAAAAAGATAAAAATGTCCTTCATCTTCTTTCCCTAAACATGCTCCAATCCAGAATGTATCCATAACAACCTGAACCTGTCACTTGGCTGCCCATGTGAAAAAGAGGGCACCCGAGTTTGGAAAGTGAAACAAACTATGAGTCAGTCATGGGACTGGTATGAGAAATCTTTCCTAACTTATCTAACAATATGGCTAATCACAGGACCACGCCGCTAGCGCGGAACAGGTTTACTCCATTGGATTGCCAGTGCATAAGTTTAAATAAATTTTTATTCAAAAACAACGCAATGCTTATTAGAAAAATGAAATCATTATAAGACTCAAGTCCCATCACACAATGCAACGCAAACCGGAGGATAGAGTTTTACCTTATAATGATCAAACATGCTTGATACGTGGAAAATAATATTTTAATATTATTATTAGTGTCTAATCAGTTTTAAAATACTTCAAAGTAAATGAATCAATCATAGACGACATAGCTACCATATACTATGTCACTATATATAGGTTTACAATCAAAACCGAAATGTCATATTGGAAATTGGGTTTCCGTCATGAGTCAAGGCTATAGACGATCTCCTTACCGATTCCAGGCATTCAAGTAATGTCTCAGGATTCAGACGCTGGCGAACCCTTGGATCTTTCAAGGCCGGTCCACAAATACTTTAGTGGATTAGTTATGCCTGAACACACGCTTCCCAGTCCTATTGAACCTATAATTTGGTCACTATCGACCAATAAATCCGAGGTACCTCATAATCCATCAACCACATAAGTAAAATGTCAGGGCTTGCAAAACCCTGATACCACTTCTAGTTAGAAAGACACATGTGCATTCCCTACGTTCCCTTGTCCCGTTTCTGACTCTTACCTGGGTGTGAGGCTCGCGAGGTAACGCTATACACAAAGCAATGCCGAAATAGGCTATGCTTTTATCATCAACCACAAGGCTATGCTTTTCAACAAAATCCTTGATCATCTGCATCTTGGCATGCCACATCGACAATCCATGCCATGCGATCGATAACTACCAATATATAACCTTTGAGCTCGTGCGTCTCAGAGAAGGGTGTTAAGTAAGAGAATAAATTCTCCGCCATCAATCTGATATATATTGAATAGAAATCAATTTACATGGAATGAAATCCAATGTCAAACACACATCCATTTACAAGTCCTTTCTGGGTCTGAACGAAACCGGAGTCACCTTATTCCTCGTCCTGTATGTCCAATACGGAAGAGAGGTGCTCGCTTATCCGGACAATCAACAAGTACGTCCGGACAACTACCACTTTAACCCTTTACCGGGAGCTAACCAGTGTCGGGCATTAGTAGTTATCCATTCGATGTGAAGATCACCGGTCTTCAATCACCGTCTTGATTATCTTGATTTAAATCGTCGTATAATTATTTTATTTATGCTTTTCTCGAAACCTAACCGTTAGATTTTTAACAAAATTTATATCGTTGGAAAGATCTTCCCAAAGCGGTCCTAACGGTTCCATTTTTGGGAAAATCCGACGGTCGGATTTTTCGGTATAATCGTTTAAAGTTACGATTCTGAAACGGGAACTACCGCGTGCGATTCATTTAATTTTAATTTATATTCAAATATAAAATTATATATAAATATAAACCATTTGACGATTCCACTAACATATTTAACACGCCAAATAAAAGAATGTTTTATTGGCATATCATATCTACATATTCATAATGTCAAATAAAATATATTTTATTTACATGGCAACTGAGCCAATGACAAATAAAAAAGCTAAATTTTATTTTTATTTATGTTTTTAACTTTAACAAATAAAAAGGAATATTTCATTTGAATAAAGTTTCAATTCATGTTTTCACAATAAAAATAATTCATACAAATTCTAATGTATGTATTGTCAATAAAAATGATATTACAACTTTGCATGTAACTTCTAATATATGCATTGTCAATAAAATAATATTTTAACTTTGCATATAAATTCTAATATATGCGTTGTCAATAAAGTGATATATTAACTTTGCATATAATTCTAATATATGCATTAAAATGGTATTTTAACTTTGCATACAAATTCTAATATATGCATTAAAATGGTATTTCAGCTTTGCATATGAATTCTAATATATGCATTGTCAATAAAATGATATTTAACTTTGCATATAAATTCTAATATATGCATTAAAATGGAATTTTAACTTTTCTTATAAATTCTAATATATGCATTGTCAATAAAATGATATTTAAACTTTGCATATAAATTCTAATAAATTCTAATATCTGCATTGTCAATAAAATGATATTTTAACATTGCATATAAATTCTAATATATGCATTGTCAATAAAATGATATGTAAACTTTACATATAAATTCTAATATATGCATTGTCAATAAAATGATATTTTAACTTTGCATATAAATTCCTATATATGCATTGTCAATAAAATGATATGTTAACTTTGCATATAAATTCTAATATACGCATTGTCAATAAAATGATATGTTAATTTTGCATATAAATTTAATATATGCATTGTCAATAAAATGATATTTTAACTTTGCATACAAATTCTAATAAATGTCTTGTTAATGAAATGATATTTTAACTTTGCATATAAATTCTAATAAATACCTTGTCAATAAAATGATATTTTAACTTTTGTTGAAAATTCCTTGTTTTCTAGTTTCTTACATTACATTAAAAATGTGAATTTTTAATGTAGACATGTTTTTATTTTAAAACATGAACATTTCTCTATTTCCTTATATAACATTAAAAATGTGAATTTTTAATGTAGACATGTTTTTATTTTAAAACATGAACATTTCTCTATTTCCTTACATTACATTAAAAATGTGAATTTTTAATGCAGACATATTTTTATTTTAAAACATGAACATTTCCCTATTTTCTTACATTACATTAAAAATGTGAATGTTTAATGTAGACATGTTTTTATTTTAAAACTTGAACATTTTTGTAGTTTCTATTTCAATTCAACAAAATTATAAAAATGGTTCTTTTCATTTTTGTTGAAAATTCTAATTCAACAAAATGATAAAAATGGTTCTTTTCATTTTTGTTGAAAATTCTAATTCAACAAAATGACAAAAATGGTTCTTTTCATTTTTACTGAAAATTCTAATTCAACAAAATGACAAAAATGATTTTTTTCATTTTTGTTGAAAATTCTAATTCAACAAAATGACAAAAATGGTTCTTTTCATTTTTGTTGAAAATTCTAATTCAACAAAATGACAAAAATGGTTCTTTTCATTCTTTGTTGATATTTCATTTTTGTTGAAAATTCTAATTCAACAAAATGATAAAATTTGATATTTCATTTTGGTGAAAATCCTAATTCAACCAAATGACAAAAATTGATATTTCATATTTGTTGAAAATGCTAATTCAACCAAATTACAAAAAAATTGATATTTCATTTTTGTTAAAAATTAATTACAAAAAATTGATATTTCATTTTTGTTGAAAATTCTAATTCAACAAAATGAAAAAAAATTGATATTTCATTTTTGTTGAAAATTCTAATTCAACAAAATGATAAAAATTGATATTTCATTTTTGTTGAAAAATCTAATTCAACAAAATGATAAAAATTGATATTTCAATTTTGTTGAAAATTCTAATTCAACAAAATGACAAAAAAGTTGATATTTCATTTTTGTTGAAAATTATAATTCAACCAAATGACAAAAATTAATATTTCATTTTTGTTGAAAATTCTAATTCAACCAAATGACAAAATTTGATATTTCATTTCAACAAAAATGTTCATTTTTATTTTGATAATTTTATTTAAACAAAAATTATATATTTTTGTTTCACTCATTTTATTACAACAAAATGATCTATATTTTTTAATAATTTTATTATAACACAATATCACCAAATGAACAGATCTACATAAAATATCAACAACAGATCAAGTCACGTATCATAACAAATAGAAATTAACAGTGGTTTGGTGATATTACCATCATGATTAATTTTAATTATTTAAGAAGAAAAAGAAATAAAATAGAATTCTCATAGTCGTTTTAATTCTAAATAATTCAGAACTGAAATTTTTGTTCAAAATTTGATCTGCTCTGAATCAGTTCTAATCAGTTCAGACACGTAGATCTCGGACTCACGATCGTAAAGAATCTGAAATCGTTCAATTCGGAGTTCGTATGCATTAGTTATGAATTAACTAAGGTTGATAATATTCTAAAATAATTTAATTAAATTAAAAAAAGAATATACTCTATCTTCCTCCTTCAACAGATTAAGGCCGCGGGTATTCAGTTTAGTTCAGATTTAGGGTTGATCTTTTCTTCCAATCGGTGAAGGGTGATGACAATCGGAATACATCACGGCGTAGAGGGAGGGATGGCGCGCCTGGGGGGTCCACCACTATAAGGTGCGATCGTGGCAGGGGGCTTGGGCGGCGCTCGAAGCAGGTTCGAGGAGTTGGTTCTCTTCGGATACTCAATGGAAAAATGCAAACTTGGTATGGATTCGTAGAGGAAGAACTTCTCTACAAAAACCTTCACTGGATGGGATGATTTTATTGTGTAGATGGAGAGTTATAGTGGAAGAATGATGGGAGCTTTTCTAGCCATTGAGAATGGAGGCGGCGGCATTTTAGTGATTAGGGTTTTGATTAAAGATTTATGTATATTTATATTATTTAATTACTAGTTTTTGCAAATAAACCCATTAAGTCTCAGTAGCTCCAATTCCAGCCCAACAAATGTTGTTCCCACCCAATTTCCCCCGTTCCGGACATAATGGGCTAGGTCCCGTCAGCCCAAACGATCTTTTTCAACCTGTTTTCTTTAATTTAGAATTTAAATCATTTATTTAATTAATTCGATCGTACATTTAAATTCATCGGGGCCACATACTGACTCCGAAAACTCCTGAAAACTAAGTATATCTATGTTTTGATGATACAGTCGTAACAAAATTAATTTCATCAAATTTGGAGACCTTTTAAAAATTGGCATTTTTAACGGTTGATTAAATTCAACAGAAATTACCGAACACAGTTTAATTTACTACGCTCACATATTAATTCCAAAAATTCTGGAAAATTAAACTTAGCAATAATTTGACATTCTGGATCCGAAAAAAATGGTTCCGACGAAAATGGATGTCGTTTGTATAATGGTCCTTTATACGGGCTATATATCATATTATATTCCATAGCTACTATTCTGAATATTCAATTGGACATAACTTTTTATTCCCGTTATGAAATTTCTATTTTTCGGATTCGCTGGAAGGATATTTTTGAACAGATTTAGATTTTTTTGGTTTCACTAAAATCCAATTCATTTTGAATCATGTTCATTCAGTCAAAGTTCAAATTCAAAATTCCAAACTACCATGTTATTTCTAACTCCTTTTAAAATTAAAATAAATATATTTGTTCTAACTTCGATTTAAATAAATTATAAATCGTTATTATTTAGAATAAATTATTTTAACTATTCAAAATTCATTGAATCCAAAAAAAAAAAAAAAAATTGGTTCTAATTTTCCGGGTTGTTACAGATTGGGACGATAATTTGACACATCGCCCAACTGCACAAATAATATTCAGTATTTGTTGGTTGAAACCCCACACAGGTATTGGGATGATATTTGACGTACACTAATCCCAATTGTTTAGTTGTATGTCAATCGATTGGTTGACAGACTGTTCTAAACGTTAATTACTTATATTTAATGCTTATGCAATTGTTTAATGCACTCTGGATGTTGTATGAATTTTTAATGATTGGTTATCGTTGTTGTTGCATACATGTGTTGTATGAAATCCATATAACTGACATTATATGGTAATTGATTGAGTCTGATTCCAATTCAGAAATAACAAATATTTTAAAATATTATTTAGTAAGATTTAAAATATTATATAGTAAAAAATTTAAAATATTATTTAGTAAATATTTTAAAATATTATTTAGTAAAGATTTTAAAATGTTATTTAGTAAAGATTTTAAAATATTATTTAGTAAAGATTTTAAAATCTTATTTAGTAAAGATTTTAAAATGTTATTTAGTAAAATTTTAAAATGTTATTTAGTAAAGATTTTAAAATATTATTTAGTAAAGATTTTAAAATATTATTTTGTAAGGTTTAAAATAATATTTAGCAAAGGATTAAAATGTGAATTTGATGTCCGATTTTGGATGGACACGAAAATATTGAAATGTGTAAAGCCGTATTGATTGGATATGCACTATTTTAACCGGAACGTTATTTATATCAATTCTATTCATTTTTAAAATGAATATCGAAAAGAAAACTATTTCATAATCAGATATTTTGAAAATATTATCATTTATATATTAATGATACGGAAAATTCAATTTTGATTTAAATTTGAAGTGAAAGTGGGAATCGTTTTAAAAAGAATTTATAAACGATTTATAAAACACATTTTAAATGGAAATCGATGAAATATAACATATATATATATATATATTAATGGCCTGAATAGAACGCGCCGCACCGCGACCGTTCGCGAATTTCGACCATTAACTTCGAATTGACATTTCAGGAGATCCAACCATCGGATTCTCCTCAAACTGGAACTGTTGGGTTCATAGCGAAAAGAGTTTACCAATGAATATGAGAGATTTAAATTTGATCGGTTGGATTTGGAGATATGTCCATATAAAATTTGGAAAAGGTCGTTATGAATGCAGTTCGGTGGTCTTTATTGGAAACCGACTATAAAGGCCTTAACAAAATTATTAAAAATAGGGAAAATTATGTAAAATCATAATAAATGACTTGGAAAGACTTTGGATGAAAAATTCCAGTTTTGAACAGATAAAAAC
Source organism: Allium sativum (assembly GCA_030737875.1). Taxonomy (NCBI): domain Eukaryota; kingdom Viridiplantae; phylum Streptophyta; class Magnoliopsida; order Asparagales; family Amaryllidaceae; genus Allium; species Allium sativum. The sequence goes on along the minus strand of CM060922.1, from coordinate 703,884,150 downwards.
ATATTTTTATCGAAATGAACTAATTAATAACTAGATAAATAATCCAATTATTTTTAGAAATAAATAAATTGGATTTGAAAAAGGGTTTTAATAAAGCCAGAAATTTCCAATATATGAATTGGAATGGATTTGAATAGAAATCATCCCCGGGAGATTTCAATATTGGATTCCGTGACTATACGGGTATTGTTGAGGAATTTGGAAGATATATATATATATATATATCATTATTCCCAATACGATATTTGTTGGTTTCAGAATTTGATATTGAATATAAGCCGATATAATTTCTATTCAGAGCCTTGTATTTAATATCAAATCGGATTTTGGGTTGTCGTGAACGGTGTCTTAAATAACACTGTTCTTAAACCCAGTTGAAAAAAATCTTTTAATTAAGATTTAGTAAATTTTCCCAATTAATTAATATTTAATTGGAATTGAATAAAATAATTGGATTTTGGGTTTGTCATGAATGGTGTCTTCAGTAACACTGTTCTTAAACCCCGTGTGAAAAGAATAATTTTTTTAATTAAGATTATTAAAGTTTCCAGTCATATTTAGTAATTGGAATAAAATGGAATGCGAATTGGGTTTATTGTGAACTGTGTTTTAACGTCCTTTGTTCTTTAACCCGATTAAGAGTGAAATGGGATTTGGAATTTATAAATCTTTTTATTAAGATTTAATGGAAAATTTCCAAAGTAAAATTTTCCAATTTAATATAATAAATTGGGATTGAATGGAATTCGATTTGGTAATAATCGAAGTGAGCTTCTGTGGAGGAAGACTATTAATATATATATGGAATTTAAATGGCTTTACCATTATTCCATTTATATTATTAGTCGGATACAGAAATTGATATTGATTATATATATATATATTGATCCATTTTCCATAAAGATTCCATAATTAATGGAAGATGATTTTGGATTTATCGTGAACTGTGTTTTAAATGACATTGGTTCTTTAACTAGGTTAAAGAGAGGATTACATGTCTAACATTTTATTTTGAACTGTATTGTTGATCTCTGCTAAATATATATCTATTTGGTGGCAGAGAATTTATTCTCTTTCTTAACACCCTTCTCTAAGATGTATGAGCTTTGAGGTTATATATAGGAAGAAATCAATGGTACGGTGTAGATTGTTGATATGGCATGTCTGTGTTTCCAAATTTAAATAATCATTAACTAATGATTATTGGAAGACTAAAACTAAGTGAAGTTTTAATGAATCTTTAATTAGATTGAAATGAGAATGTGATAATTTAAAATTATCAAATTTGGGAAATGATCGAGAATGGAGTACCACCAGTTTTACTCCAGCCGATAGTTAAATCTTTAATTAGATTTGAACATGAAATGGTAATTAAATTTACCGATAATACCATGGTGTTAGATATGGAGTATTAACTGTTTTGCTCCATGGGATGAATAGGCTTGGATTGGAAAATAAAATAAATGATTTCTTCGGTAAGGTTCGCTAATCCCGACTAGTTTGGAAAACCTTAATTTGGTTTAAATTGATAAAAGAATATTTAAATAAAAGAATATTCTGGATTGGAATGAGGCGTATGTTGTGTTTTTATAGCACTTGTTCATAAGATATGCGTGTTATTCAGAAAGACCGGGTTTATCCCATTTTGAATAATTGATACGACGATAAGTCGACGATGAAGACGGTGATTGAAGATCGAAGGTATTCACATCGTTTGGATGATTATTGATGTCTTGATTAGGCTGTATACACAAGACAATGTAATAAGTGGTGGTCGTCTAGTCGTACTTGGAGATCGACCGGATATACGAGAACCTCTTCCTGTATTGGATATATGGGACGAGGAATAAGGTGCCTCTGGTTTTGTTCAGACCCAGAACGAACTAGAAAATTGATGTGTGTCTGACATTGGATTTCGTTCTGTGTTGATTGATCTCTATTAAATATATATATGTTTGGTGTGTAAGGACCCGTAACTTCCCCGTGAAGGAAAGCACGAATGCTTTGAGAACAACACACAATAGGACGCATACGGAAGAACATTTCATTGTTATTACAACAATTCCATCAGATACAAGAATATACAGAGTATAAATGAATAAATTACATTCGATAAATATCAGAGATTACAATAAATTACATAGCAGCGGAAAATATACAAAAGCACAACTAGAAGTGATACACGGATACAGAGCTTTCCGAGCATCGTTCCAGCTGTGAATCAGGACCCTGTGAATATAAATCTGCAAAACCAAAACTACTAGCTGCCCGTGCGGAAAATAGGGGCACCCAGAGTTTAGGTTAAAACAATAAACTCCAGGTCAGTCATGTGACTGGTGTGAGAACTAAAACAGTTATTTAAAACCTTACTTTAAAGATAGTAATTCAAGGGACCACGCCGTATAACACGGAACGGATTTCCTCCCAAGAATACTAGTGCATATAACAAAACAGCGCAATGCTTTTTGGAAAAATGAAGCTATTATAAGACCCAGGTCCCATCACACAATGCAACGCAAGCCGGAGGATAGGGTTTTCCCTTATAATAGCCAAACATGCTTGGTACGTTTAAAACAAATCATTTGATACTATAATAAGTGTATAGTGTCAAAACCGTTTCAATCATAAATATCAATCATAGACGGCATGGGTACCATATATCATGTCGCCATACTAGTTCTACAATTAAAACCGCAATACACGTATTGGAAATTGGATTTCCGTCATGAGCCGAGGCAAGGGGCAAGCTCCTCTCCGCGTTCGAGACACTCTAGCAAATGTCCCAGGACCCCACTTTGATCCTTGGAATCGGCTGGGCCGGTCCTCTCTTACTTTTGAGGATTAGTTATTCCTGAACACACGTTTCCCGGTCCTTATAAACCTATATCCGAGGCGCCTCGCATTCCAACAACCACACAGGTGAAAAGTATATAAATGTCAGGGCTGGTAGGTCACTGACACCACCCTAGCTAGAAAGAAACGTCGTGCTCTCCCAGCGGTCCGTCTCCCGTTTTTGACTCATACCGAGGTGTGAGGCTCGCGAATCCACGTTATACACAAAGCTATGCCACACAGGCCGTGCTTTGATCATCAACCACAAGACTTTGCTTTTCAACAAAAGCCCTGATCAATTGCCACTTACGCATGCCACATTGGCAATTCACTCCATGCGACTGATGTCCATCGATATACAACCTCTGAGCTCGTACGTCTCAGAGAAGGGCGTTAAGCAAGAGAATAAATTCTCCGCCGCCAAACAGATGTATATTTAATAGAGATCAAACAACACAGAATAAAATCCAATGTCAGACACACAATCCATTTACAAGTTCGTTCTGGGTCTGAACGAAACCGGAGGCACTTTCCTCGCATATCCATCCATCTCCAAGTACGTCTGGACGATCACCAACTGTTTCCCTCATCCTGGGTGTACAGCCCAATCAAGATCATCAGTAATCACCCAAACGATGTGAAGACTTCCGGTCTTCAACCACCGTCTTCATCTTCGACATCTCGTCGAATCGGTTATTCAGAATGGGTATAAACCCGGCCTTTCTGAATAACCCACGTATATAATTAAACGAATGTTACACAAACACAACAAACGCCTCATTCCAATTCAGAATATTCTTTTATTCACCGAATCACATTCTTAGGGAAAGGTTCCCATTAATTTTATCCAAGATAAATTCTTCTAAATTTATTCTTTAATCCTCCTTTGGATATCATTTCAACTAGTCGGGATTAACGAACCACACCGAAGTAATTATTTATTTTATTTCCCAATCCCAACCTATATATCCCGTGGAGAAAACTGGTAATACTCCACATCTAACACCACGGTGTTATCGGTAAAATTAATTACCATTTCACGTTCAAATCTAATTAAAGATTTAACTATCGCTTTGGAGCAAAACTGGTGATACTCCACTCTCGATCACTTTTCAGATTTGATAATTTAAATTATCAATTCACTTTTCAATCTAATTAAAGATTCATTAAAACTCCACTTAGTTTTAATCTTTTCAAAAATCAATATCCTGCCTTTAACTGGGTTAAAGAACCAATGTCATCAAAAACACGATTCACGACAAACCAAATCACATTTGATATTAAATACAAGGCTCTGAATAGAAAATATATCGGCTTATATTCAATATCAAATTCTGAAACCAACAAATATCGTATTGGAAATAACGATATAAAATATCTTTCAAATCCCCATAACAATATTTGTATAGTCACGAAATCCAACATCGAAATATCCCGAAGATAATTTCGATTCAGCTCCAGTCCAATCCACGTGTTGGAAATTATCGATTATTTTCAAAATCACTTTCAAATTCAATTTATTTATTTTAAAAATAAATTGATTTCAATTCTAGTTCAAAACTAGTTCATTTCGATAAAAATCTATTTTTATCTTTTCAAATGTGGAATTTTTCACCCCAGTTCTTTCCAATTCACATATTATAATTTTACACAAATTATAGATATTTTTAATAATTTTATCAAGGCCCGTACAGTCGATTTCCAACAACGGCCATCGAACTGCACTTATAGCGACCTTTTTCGAATTTGATTTGGACATAATTCCAAATCCAACCGTTAGATTTCAAATTTCTAATATTCATTGGAAAGCTCTTTTCGATACGAACCCAACGGTTCCGGTTTTAGGAGAATCCGACGGTCGGATCTCCCGCAATGTCCGTTTGAAATAAATGGTCGAAATTCACGAACTGCCGCGGCGCGGCGCGTTCTATTCAGGCCATTATATTATATATATAATATATATAATATATATTTCGTCGATTTCCTTTTAAAACGAATTTTAAAAATAGTTTTGAATTCGTTTCAAAAGCAATTTCAACTTCCATTTCAATTCAAATCAAAATTGAATTCTTCTCTATAAATTCGTTTTAAAATTCATTTCTATTCAATTCAAATTTCAATTCAATTTGAATTCATTTCAATTCGCTTTCAAATCAATTTGAATTCGTTTTCACTTCAATTCATTTCGAAATCCTTTTCAATTCAATTCATTTCGAAATCGTTTTCAATTCAATTTATTTCGAAATCGTTTTCAATTCAATTCATTCCTATTTTATTCAAATTCAAATTCACTTCCTATTCAATTCGAATTTTAATCTAATTCAATTGAATTTCATTTCAAAATATTTAGTTTTGAAATCACTTTTCAATATTCGTTGTAAAACGAATAAAATCGATATAAATATCGTTCACGTCAAAATAGCGCATCTCTAATCCACACGGCTTTATATATTTCAAAAACTTCTATTCAATTCAACACATGAACCTATATTTCTTTCAACACACGACTAATCTCAACACATGAGTACTGTCAACACCTCACTATTTTTGTTATGTAAAATATTTTATAAAACTATGGTATCTATCGTTTGATTTTAATTAGACTCCACCGTAAAGTAGATTCCAATCGTAAATATGATAAAGATGTAATTTATTTTATTTAAAATATTCTACTCAACACATGAATAGTTTCAACACATGATCACCGTCAACACATGACCATTTTTATATTCAACACATGAATTTTCTTTTATGATATTCATTGTTTTCCCGATTGGAATGAGGCCCAATCAATCACCATATAGTGTTAATTATATGGATTCCATACAACACATGTATATAATAGCATTGAAAAATAATCAACCATCAACCAAAGTGCACTACACTGTATAAGCATCAAATATAGGTATCCGACGCTTATAACAGCCTGTCAATCCACCGATCGACATATTTAATCAATCAGGATGAGTGAACTTCAAATTTCATCCCAACACCCGTGTGGGGTTTCAAACAATCAAACACAGATTTTATTTGTGCAGTTGGGCGATGTGTAAAATTTATCAACCCAATCAATATCAGTCAAATCAGTGTATATAAACAAATCGGCCGATTTGTTTATAAATATTTTATTTATTCACTTTCACGTTAAAAATTATATTTTTAACGATAAAATATTCTATTTCAACACTTGAATTTCTATTCATTTCATTTACACAATAAAAATGATATTTTTATTTTTCTAACATATTTTAGAAAATTTCGGCGGCATAACGGCACGATACTAGAAACGGGACAAGGCCTAGCCTTATCCCCGGTCTAGTGAAGGCCCACGCCATTCACACATCAATCAAATCACTCTCGTTATGCAAACCACAAAATTTGGAGTAAGAGTCTAACCTAGTCTTACTCCTTCACCTTATAACGGCGCACGTCTAATCCTAACCAATTTATCGATTCGATTTTTCACACCACAAACCACATTCAAACCAATATCTCAATCAATCACCAAACATCCAAACAAACAAGTCCATGGTATGTGGACGGGTGTCGGGTGCTTCTAATAAGCACCGTCTGCATCCTAGTATATATATATATATCTAGAAAAATAGAATTTAGAGTGAGAAGTTCTCACCTATAGCTATCCAGCTTCACGACACTTCTTTTATAGAAATCTTCTTCATCCTCGCCTTTTTATCGTCTTCTTGCGCCCGTAGTCACTATATACATAAAAATCACATTTTTATATTTTGATGTCTTTAAAATAAAAATCACATTTTTATTTGTTCGTTTTCAATTTAAAAATCATATTTTTATAATCACTTCATATATTTAAAAATCGAATTTTTACTAGGCTATTCAATATATAAAAATCGAATTTTTACTTTCACGCTATATGGATAAAAATGCTATTTTTACACCGCTACTATATAGATAAAAATTCTATTTTTACATCGTTATTCTATATATAAAGATCTCGCCCTTTTAACTATAAAGATTTCATCTTTATAAAAATCTGCATTTTATTTCGACGTATAGAAAATAAAAATCAGATTTTTATTTTGCTACATACACAAAGATGATATTTTTATATTCTCTATCCTATAAAGATTATATTTTTAATACTTTAAAAATATAAAAATCATATTTTTAATATTTCTATATAGTAAAGATTATATTTTTAATACTTTAAAAATATAAAAATCATATTTTTATCACTTCTACTCAATAAAAATCCCGTCTTTCCTATTTTAAAGATATGATCTTTATTTTAGCAAGTTCAAACCTTTTTCTTTTAAAAGATTAAAACCTTTTCCTATTTTCTTTAAAAATCAGTTTTTAAAATTCTTTTCAAAAATTCTGTTTTTACATTCTAAAAAGAAAACAGTTTTTAAATCTTAAACAAATCAGTTTTATAAATCTAAAAAAAAAATCAGTTTTATATACTTTAAAAAAAAACAGTTTTATATACTTTAAAAAAAACAGTTTTATATACTTTAAAAAAAAACAGTTTTATATACTTTAAAAAAAACAGTTTTATATACTTTAAAAAAAACAGTTTTATATACTTTAAAAAAAACAGTTTTATATACTTTAAAAAATAAAAATAAAATAAAGTAAAGAAAGAAAAAAAAAAAACTTACTTCATCGAAGAAAAAAAAAGGGGGGGGCATCGATGTCTGCGGAGGGGATGAACTTCAGCACCGGAGTCAGACGAGGCCAGGGGGGGCAGCGTCGGCGGCTGGACCTCGGGCTGGAGGCGTCCTAGGGTTTCAGGGAGGCGCGATTGCGGTTCTTCGATGGGAGAAGGCTTCGCGCGAGTGAAGCAGCAGAGGGGGCGGAGGTTGAACGGAGGAGGCGGCGCGCGAGGGGGGGGGGGCGGCGCTGGCCTCGAACGGCCCCTTCGATCGCCTTCTTTTTTTCTTTTTTTCTTTCTTTTGAAATGAAATTGGACGGGGGGGGCCTGGTTAAGGAGGAAAAAGGGGTTTTTTTATTTATTTATTTAATTATTTTATTATCTAAAAAGTTGACTTTTACACACGTCCTCTAAACGAGGCCCACCGACTGTCGCCCGTAGCGTTTCACCCTCATTCCGAACACAATGGGATATGTATCGTAAGCTGATTCGACTGTTTGAATCAGTTCCTGTTAAATTTACACTTAAATCGCTATATTGAATTTTAAACGTGAATTTCAAATTACCGGGGTCACATACTAACTAGAAAAATTCTATAAAAATATTTTCTAGCTTCGTATTGACGATACGGTCCTAACAAAACTAGTTTCGTCGAATTCCGAGACCGTCGGAAAAATGGCCAATTTCCAGTCGATTAAAATCAACTGAAACTGGTCAAACGCGTTTTCCTTTACCACGCTCACATATTGATTCGAAAAATTATGAAATTTGGAATCTAGAAATAATTTGACACCACGGATCCAACAAAAGTGGTTTCGTCGAAATCCGAGGTCGTTTGCAAAATGTCCATTTTTAAGGGCCTGAATTCCATAGCGACTATTCAGAATTTTCAACTGGACATATCTTATCATTTATAAAGTGAAATCTCAGTTTGTTAACTTCGTTGGAAAGATATCGTCAATTAGATCCTAATGTTTTTGGTTTCACTAAAATCCGGATTGTTTTGCTCCCGGTACATTCAATTGAAGTTTGAAATCGAATTATCGAACTACCGCGCCATTTTCAATTCTATTTATAATTATATATAATTATTTATATTCTAACGACGACGTATATAATATATACGTCGAATTCTATTCAAAATAAACTTTCTCGTCGATATTATTTAAAATAATCTATTTTAAATGTTCAAAATTCGCTAAAATTGCCAAAATAAAAATTTTAAACTGGCCCAGATTTTGCGGGTTATTACAATCTCCCCCACTTAAAACTTTTCGTCCCCGAAAAGGAACAAAGTCGAAAGTGGTTTGATTATTAAGCTCTACATTCGATCTGGCTTCCATTCTCCAACTTTTCAGTTTCTGAGAATTTTCAAAATTTCAAAAATTTGGCTAACACCCTAAATTTTCGAAAAATTTCGCCATAACCTCCCCTGCACCGGGAGCATCGGGGAATTTCAAATAGCTTCCCCGGTCCTTCTAATCTCAAAAAGAAAAAGAAAAAGCCAAACGGCTAGCCAATAGGCTCATAAAATCATCATCACCCAAACAAAACAGTAAATTATGTAGTAAACATGTACCTATTTGTCGGGCAAACAAATTTTATTCTTCGGCTCTAGCCTTCTTGCTATGACCTGTTCAATGTAAGAATATGTATATGCAAGCAAATGCGACCAATTTCCAATACAATTCGATATTAGGCATAATGGTTAAAATTATCAAATAAATAAACCAACAACACAAACAGCAATCAATTAGTGAATTAGAGTTTCAAATTCATAATTTTGATACATATATACAAAAATCATGTTTTGATGCCAATTCACAACAATGTGTTCTAACTATATAAGTTTTGGGTTCTCACACCAGTCTAATGGAAATATATAGATATCACACCTTCGAAACACGAATATAAATACTGATGATGTGGCCACATCATCAGAATTATCCCCGGGTGTCTAGAATGTGATTCTATATCTATCTAGTATATTAAAACTTCGACTATACGTTCATGACGCGTATACGCGAAATCTATATATACTCGATTGTCCATATTCAAAATAAACAAATATTCAAATACGTGTAAGACGATTTAAATTTTCAAAACAAAATTGTTTTCATTTGAAAAATATACTCTTCACACTCGTTCTAGGATACTACTGATCCTATCTCTAACGAGTCATTCTAATTGGATATTACTAATCCAATATCTGATGAATTCTTTCGTATGGTTCTAATGTGTCTTGTTCTCGAGCTCTGTAAACCAAAGCTCTGATACCACTGTAAGGACCCGTAACTTCCCCGTGAAGGAAAGCACGAATGCTTTGAGAACAACACACAATAGGACGCATACGGAAGAACATTTCATTGTTATTACAACAATTCCATCAGATACAAGAATATACAGAGTATAAATGAATAAATTACATTCGATAAATATCAGAGATTACAATAAATTACATAGCAGCGGAAAATATACAAAAGCACAACTAGAAGTGATACACGGATACAGAGCTTTCCGAGCATCGTTCCAGCTGTGAATCAGGACCCTGTGAATATAAATCTGCAAAACCAAAACTACTAGCTGCCCGTGCGGAAAATAGGGGCACCCAGAGTTTAGGTTAAAACAATAAACTCCAGGTCAGTCATGTGACTGGTGTGAGAACTAAAACAGTTATTTAAAACCTTACTTTAAAGATAGTAATTCAAGGGACCACGCCGTATAACACGGAACGGATTTCCTCCCAAGAATACTAGTGCATATAACAAAACAGCGCAATGCTTTTTGGAAAAATGAAGCTATTATAAGACCCAGGTCCCATCACACAATGCAACGCAAGCCGGAGGATAGGGTTTTCCCTTATAATAGCCAAACATGCTTGGTACGTTTAAAACAAATCATTTGATACTATAATAAGTGTATAGTGTCAAAACCGTTTCAATCATAAATATCAATCATAGACGGCATGGGTACCATATATCATGTCGCCATACTAGTTCTACAATTAAAACCGCAATACACGTATTGGAAATTGGATTTCCGTCATGAGCCGAGGCAAGGGGCAAGCTCCTCTCCGCGTTCGAGACACTCTAGCAAATGTCCCAGGACCCCACTTTGATCCTTGGAATCGGCTGGGCCGGTCCTCTCTTACTTTTGAGGATTAGTTATTCCTGAACACACGTTTCCCGGTCCTTATAGACCTATATCCGAGGCGCCTCGCATTCCAACAACCACACAGGTGAAAAGTATATAAATGTCAGGGCTGGTAGGTCACTGACACCACCCTAGCTAGAAAGAAACGTCGTGCTCTCCCAGCGGTCCGTCTCCCGTTTTTGACTCATACCGAGGTGTGAGGCTCGCGAATCCACGTTATACACAAAGCTATGCCACACAGGCCGTGCTTTGATCATCAACCACAAGACTTTGCTTTTCAACAAAAGCCCTGATCAATTGCCACTTACGCATGCCACATTGGCAATTCACTCCATGCGACTGATGTCCATCGATATACAACCTCTGAGCTCGTACGTCTCAGAGAAGGGCGTTAAGCAAGAGAATAAATTCTCCGCCGCCAAACAGATGTATATTTAATAGAGATCAATCAACACAGAATAAAATCCAATGTCAGACACACAATCCATTTACAAGTTCGTTCTGGGTCTGAACGAAACCGGAGGCACTTTCCTCGCATATCCATCCATCTCCAAGTACGTCTGGACGATCACCAACTGTTTCCCTCATCCTGGGTGTACAGCCCAATCAAGATCATCAGTAATCACCCAAACGATGTGAAGACTTCCGGTCTTCAACCACCGTCTTCATCTTCGACATCTCGTCGAATCGGTTATTCAGAATGGGTATAAACCCGGCCTTTCTGAATAACCCACGTATATAATTAAACGAATGTTACACAAACACAACAAACGCCTCATTCCAATTCAGAATATTCTTTTATTCACCGAATCACATTCTTAGGGAAAGGTTCCCATTAATTTTATCCAAGATAAATTCTTCTAAATTTATTCTTTAATCCTCCTTTGGATATCATTTCAACTAGTCGGGATTAACGAACCACACCGAAGTAATTATTTATTTTATTTCCCAATCCCAACCTATATATCCCGTGGAGAAAACTGGTAATACTCCACATCTAACACCACGGTGTTATCGGTAAAATTAATTACCATTTCACGTTCAAATCTAATTAAAGATTTAACTATCGCTTTGGAGCAAAACTGGTGATACTCCACTCTCGATCACTTTTCAGATTTGATAATTTAAATTATCAATTCACTTTTCAATCTAATTAAAGATTCATTAAAACTCCACTTAGTTTTAATCTTTTCAAAAATCAATATCCTGCCTTTAACTGGGTTAAAGAACCAATGTCATCAAAAACACGATTCACGACAAACCAAATCACATTTGATATTAAATACAAGGCTCTGAATAGAAAATATATCGGCTTATATTCAATATCAAATTCTGAAACCAACAAATATCGTATTGGAAATAACGATATAAAATATCTTTCAAATCCCCATAACAATATTTGTATAGTCACGAAATCCAACATCGAAATATCCCGAAGATAATTTCGATTCAGCTCCAGTCCAATCCACGTGTTGGAAATTATCGATTATTTTCAAAATCACTTTCAAATTCAATTTATTTATTTTAAAAATAAATTGATTTCAATTCTAGTTCAAAACTAGTTCATTTCGATAAAAATCTATTTTTATCTTTTCAAATGTGGAATTTTTCACCCCAGTTCTTTCCAATTCACATATTATAATTTTACACAAATTATAGATATTTTTAATAATTTTATCAAGGCCCGTACAGTCGATTTCCAACAACGGCCATCGAACTGCACTTATAGCGACCTTTTTCGAATTTGATTTGGACATAATTCCAAATCCAACCGTTAGATTTCAAATTTCTAATATTCATTGGAAAGCTCTTTTCGATACGAACCCAACGGTTCCGGTTTTAGGAGAATCCGACGGTCGGATCTCCCGCAATGTCCGTTTGAAATAAATGGTCGAAATTCACGAACTGCCGCGGCGCGGCGCGTTCTATTCAGGCCATTATATTATATATATAATATATATAATATATATTTCGTCGATTTCCTTTTAAAACGAATTTTAAAAATAGTTTTGAATTCGTTTCAAAAGCAATTTCAACTTCCATTTCAATTCAAATCAAAATTGAATTCTTCTCTATAAATTCGTTTTAAAATTCATTTCTATTCAATTCAAATTTCAATTCAATTTGAATTCATTTCAATTCGCTTTCAAATCAATTTGAATTCGTTTTCACTTCAATTCATTTCGAAATCCTTTTCAATTCAATTCATTTCGAAATCGTTTTCAATTCAATTTATTTCGAAATCGTTTTTAATTCAATTCATTCCTATTTTATTCAAATTCAAATTCACTTCCTATTCAATTCGAATTTTAATCTAATTCAATTGAATTTCATTTCAAAATATTTAGTTTTGAAATCACTTTTCAATATTCGTTGTAAAACGAATAAAATCGATATAAATATCGTTCACGTCAAAATAGCGCATCTCTAATCCACACGGCTTTATATATTTCAAAAACTTCTATTCAATTCAACACATGAACTTATATTTCTTTCAACACACGACTAATCTCAACACATGAGTACTGTCAACACCTCACTATTTTTGTTATGTAAAATATTTTATAAAACTATGGTATCTATCGTTTGATTTTAATTAGACTCCACCGTAAAGTAGATTCCAATCGTAAATATGATAAAGATGTAATTTATTTTATTTAAAATATTCTACTCAACACATGAATAGTTTCAACACATGATCACCGTCAACACATGACCATTTTTATATTCAACACATGAATTTTCTTTTATGATATTCATTGTTTTCCCGATTGGAATGAGGCCCAATCAATCACCATATAGTGTTAATTATATGGATTCCATACAACACATGTATATAATAGCATTGAAAAATAATCAACCATCAACCAAAGTGCACTACACTGTATAAGCATCAAATATAGGTATCCGACGCTTATAACAGCCTGTCAATCCACCGATCGACATATTTAATCAATCAGGATGAGTGAACTTCAAATTTCATCCCAACACCCGTGTGGGGTTTCAAACAATCAAACACAGATTTTATTTGTGCAGTTGGGCGATGTGTAAAATTTATCAACCCAATCAATATCAGTCAAATCAGTGTATATAAACAAATCGGCCGATTTGTTTATAAATATTTTATTTATTCACTTTCACGTTAAAAATTATATTTTTAACGATAAAATATTCTATTTCAACACTTGAATTTCTATTCATTTCATTTACACAATAAAAATGATATTTTTATTTTTCTAACATATTTTAGAAAATTTCGGCGGCATAACGGCACGATACTAGAAACGGGACAAGGCCTAGCCTTATCCCCGGTCTAGTGAAGGCCCACGCCATTCACACATCAATCAAATCACTCTCGTTATGCAAACCACAAAATTTGGAGTAAGAGTCTAACCTAGTCTTACTCCTTCGCCTTATAACGGCGCACGTCTAATCCTAACCAATTTATCGATTCGATTTTTCACACCACAAACCACATTCAAACCAATATCTCAATCAATCACCAAACATCCAAACAAACAAGTCCATGGTATGTGGACGGGTGTCGGGTGCTTCTAATAAGCACCGTCTGCATCCTAGTATATATATATATATCTAGAAAAATAGAATTTAGAGTGAGAAGTTCTCACCTATAGCTATCCAACTTCACGACACTTCTTTTATAGAAATCTTCTTCATCCTCGCCTTTTTATCGTCTTCTTGCGCCCGTAGTCACTATATACATAAAAATCACATTTTTATATTTTGATGTCTTTAAAATAAAAATCACATTTTTATTTGTTCGTTTTCAATTTAAAAATCATATTTTTATAATCACTTCATATATTTAAAAATCGAATTTTTACTAGGCTATTCAATATATAAAAATCGAATTTTTACTTTCACGCTATATGGATAAAAATGCTATTTTTACACCGCTACTATATAGATAAAAATTCTATTTTTACATCGTTATTCTATATATAAAGATCTCGCCCTTTTAACTATAAAGATTTCATCTTTATAAAAATCAGCATTTTATTTCGACGTATAGAAAATAAAAATCAGATTTTTATTTTGCTACATACACAAAGATGATATTTTTATATTCTCTATCCTATAAAGATTATATTTTTAATACTTTAAAAATATAAAAATCATATTTTTAATATTTCTATATAGTAAAGATTATATTTTTAATACTTTAAAAATATAAAAATCATATTTTTATCACTTCTACTCAATAAAAATCCCGTCTTTCCTATTTTAAAGATATGATCTTTATTTTAGCAAGTTCAAACCTTTTTCTTTTAAAAGATTAAAACCTTTTTCTATTTTCTTTAAAAATCAGTTTTTAAAATTCTTTTCAAAAATTCTGTTTTTACATTCTAAAAAGAAAACAGTTTTTAAATCTTAAACAAATCAGTTTTATAAATCTAAAAAAAAATCAGTTTTATATACTTAAAAAAAAAACAGTTTTATATACTTTAAAAAAAACAGTTTTATATACTTTAAAAAAAAACAGTTTTATATACTTTAAAAAAAACAGTTTTATATACTTTAAAAAAAACAGTTTTATATACTTAAAAAAAAACAGTTTTATATACTTTAAAAAATAAAAATAAAATAAAGTAAAGAAAGAAAAAAAAAAAAACTTACTTCATCGAAGAAAAAAAAAGGGGGGGGCATCGATGTCTGCGGAGGGGATGAACTTCAGCACCGGAGTCAGACGAGGCCAGGGGGGGCAGCGTCGGCGGCTGGACCTCGGGCTGGAGGCGTCCTAGGGTTTCAGGGAGGCGCGATTGCGGTTCTTCGATGGGAGAAGGCTTCGCGCGAGTGAAGCAGCAGAGGGGGCGGAGGTTGAACGGAGGAGGCGGCGCGCGAGGGGGGGGGGGGGCGGCGCTGGCCTCGAACGGCCCCTTCGATCGCCTTCTTTTTTTCTTTTTTCTTTTTTTCTTTCTTTTGAAATGAAATTGGACGGGGGGGGGGGGCCTGGTTAAGGAGGAAAAAGGGGTTTTTTTTTTATTTATTTAATTATTTTATTATCTAAAAAGTTGACTTTTACACACGTCCTCTAAACGAGGCCCACCGACTGTCGCCCGTAGCATTTCACCCTCATTCCGAACACAATGGGATATGTATCGTAAGCTGATTCGACTGTTTGAATCAGTTCCTGTTAAATTTACACTTAAATCGCTATATTGAATTTTAAACGTGAATTTCAAATTACCGGGGTCACATACTAACTAGAAAAATTCTATAAAAATATTTTCTAGCTTCGTATTGACGATACGGTCCTAACAAAACTAGTTTCGTCGAATTCCGAGACCGTCGGAAAAATGGCCAATTTCCAGTCGATTAAAATCAACTGAAACTGGTCAAACGCGTTTTCCTTTACCACGCTCACATATTGATTCGAAAAATTATGAAATTTGGAATCTAGCAATAATTTGACACCACGGATCCAACAAAAGTGGTTTCGTCGAAATCCGAGGTCGTTTGCAAAATGTCCATTTTTAAGGGCCTGAATTCCATAGCGACTATTCAGAATTTTCAACTGGACATATCTTATCATTTATAAAGTGAAATCTCAGTTTGTTAACTTCGTTGGAAAGATATCGTCAATTAGATCCTAATGTTTTTGGTTTCACTAAAATCCGGATTGTTTTGCTCCCGGTACATTCAATTGAAGTTTGAAATCGAATTATCGAACTACCGCGCCATTTTCAATTCTATTTATAATTATATATAATTATTTATATTCTAACGACGACGTATATAATATATACGTCGAATTCTATTCAAAATAAACTTTCTCGTCGATATTATTTAAAATAATCTATTTTAAATGTTCAAAATTCGCTAAAATTGCCAAAATAAAAATTTTAAACTGGCCCAGATTTTGCGGGTTATTACATTGGTGGCAGAGAATTTATTCTCTTGCTTAATACCCTTCTCTGAGACGTACGAGCTTAGATGTTATATATCGATAGACATTAGTCGCATGGCGTGAATTGTCAGTGTGGCATGCTGAGATGCAAATGATCAAGGCTTTTGTTGAAAAGCAGAGCCTTGTGGCTGATGATCAAAGCACGACTTTAAATAGCATAGCTTTGTGTACAATGTTAATTCGCGAGCCTCCCACCCCGGTATGAACCAGAAATGGGAGAGGACTACAGGGAGAAATGCGTTTCTTTCTAGCTAGGAGTGGTGTCACGGTATGGATCCAGACATTTTACTCATGTGGATGTTGCTTATTACTTGATAGATAGCAACGTGATATATCGGTCACTACGGGGCCAATGGATATGACGGTCGACATACTGACCAGGTTTATGCCCCATAGGGCAGGGAAACGTATTGTTCAGGTATTAGTAATCACCGATGGGTGACCGACCCTGAAGATCCAAGGTGCAGTTGTGGCTGATCCTGAGATATGGTGCTAGATTGTCTTGAATTCGGTAAGGACAATCCCTTACCGTGGTTCATAGATGGAATCCAACTTCCAATACGACATTTCGGTTTTAGTTATAAAACTAGTATGGCAACATAGTAGCATGGGATACTATGCCATATATGATTGATGCATTTATATTTGAAGTTGATTTCTTCACTTATAGTAATAAGAAAAGATGAAATTTAGCATATCAAGCATTCTTTGGCTATTATAAGATAAAACTATATCCTCCGGCTTGCGTTGCATTGTGTGATGGGACCTAAGCCTTATAATAGCTTCATTTTTCTATTTTAGCATTGTGTTGTTTGTTTTATGCACTGGTATTCTTGGGGGAAACCCGTTCCGTTTTTATACAACGTGGTCCCTTGATTTACTCTATTTGAAAGTAAAGTTTTAAATAACTGTTTTGGTTCTCACACCAGTCACATGACTGACCTGGAGTTTACTGTTTTAACCTAAACTCTGGGTGCCCCTACTTTCCACACGGGCAACTAGTAGTTTTGGTTTTCGCAGATATTATTTTTATAGGATCCTGGATTTACAACTGGAACTATATTTGGAAAGCTCTGTATCCGATTATTTCTTTCAGTTATGTTATGTATTATTTTTCCGCTGCTATGTTTTTAAATGTAATTTAAATCTCTGATATTTTCTGCTATATATTATTTATTCATACTCTGTTATATTCTTGTGCTCTGATGTAAATTGTTGTAATAGCAATGAAATGTTCTTCTATTTTTGTTCTGATTGTCATGTTCTCAACTCAATTCGCCTTCATCCGTCTCTTCGAAGATAAAGGGAGTTCCAGTCGTTTCATCAAATAAACAAGTGAGGGAGATATAAATTCTCCTTATTTGAAATCTTATAATAGAAATGTTTGAAATAAAATGTTTTCATATATATATATATACACATTTTGGAAATGAGCATATATCTTTGTTCTAAAAATAATAAGACTCAAGTATTTATTTAATGTCAAGATTGGACTATCAGGCATGTAAGATTTTGGATATACGTCTGGCTGACGTATATACGAAATCCTATATGTATTAGAAATATATAGAATCACGCTCTGTTCGCTTGAAAATAATTCTAGGGATGATCGCGACATCACCAATATTCATTTTTAGGTTTTAAAGTGAGATAAATATATAATTCAAGTTAAGGCTTTGAGTTGATATCTTAAAACTATTTTGTAAATATTTGAAATGTAAAATGAAATACACACACATATATATACATGAAATACTAATTTTGTTAAATAAACGCGGACTTAAAAGAAGTAAACAAGTTATAAATAAAGTTATATCTTCATTTAATTGAAAAGTATATAAGATAAAATGGTAGGGAATGTTTTTAAAATGTAAATGACAATTGAAATCATTAATAACTTGAATGACGTTATAATAAAAGAAACAAACCTTTTAAAATTAATATCAACATGAGAATGGCAAAGCAAAGTGTGTCACTAACTAATTTTATATTAAATAGAAATATGAATTGTGAACCAAATTAAATTGTATAAATCAAATTGAATCAATTTAAGGTGAATAAAATGAACTTCATGAATATTGATTATTCAATATAAGAATATTTGAACTTGGTAAGTATAAATGCATTAAGTGATTAAGAAAATGAACTACAATTTGTAAAATAAATTATGCATTCAGGGTTTCTCGAGAGAAATTAAAACGGAATGAATAAGTTGAAATGAGTTAATAAAAATTTATGAATTGAGTAAATTAAAAATGGAAATCGAATTGAAACGAGTAAGATGAAAATTACTTAATTCAAAAGGAAAGAGCGTCAAAGACGATGAATTTTGATTATTGAATGAATAGAATGGGTAAAAATGAAATGAGCTAATAAAAATTTATGAATTGAATAAATTCAAATAGAAGATGGATTGAAACGAACGAAAGTGAAGAAAATGAAACGAAACAAAATAAATATAAAGGAACTGGTCAATGAAAAAAATTGTGAATTGGATAAACTAATAGTAGGATGTAAATTGAATTAAATAAAAGAAGAATGAATTCAAGTAATTATAAATAAGTTAACATGAATTAAAATGGGTGTTGAATGAAATTTAACAAAATTTGATGAATTAAATATAAATCAACATAAGTTAAGAAAATGTGAATGAATGAAATATGTATTTGTAAATGAGTTTTGGTTTTGTGAACTAATTTGATTTCATGTGTGCTTTTGTTCTTACCATGACATTTTAGCTTATGGTATTTGACGTTTATAATATGTATGTTAAGTTTAATTCATGTATGCTTGATTCTAATTTGTTTGTTCAGTACTTTAGTACGTTGCAATGGCATGCGCTTCAATATGGAATTCTCTTTTGCGCTATTTTGCTAAAAATAAGCAAGCATACTTAAAAACGCCTAATAAGGTACATATCTCAGATTACATATCGCATTTGGTTTTATATATTGTTATCTTTCCATTGTTTTGGATGCCTCATCGTGTGGATGGGATGTGTATTATTATATATTGTATTGTAAAAAAAAATTCGATCGACCCGTACAAAGGAGACGCTGCCAAATTTTTTTGCAATTACGGGTGCTAGTAAAATTTGAGTTTCTAAAATTTCTATAACTTATATATTTCTTATGATTTAAAAACTATGTATATGCTTTACGAATTGAAGTATTTCATATAAAATATACTTATGTACGATTCATTATGCCATTCCTTTTCGAGGACGAAATTTTTTGAGCGGAGGAGAGTGTAACAACTTGCAAATTCGAACGTTTTAAATTAACATAGTTAAATGAAATATAATTTACAACCGTGAATTGTAGATTTAATATTAATTGTAGCCCTGTTTAGTCAATCGGTATTAATTATTATTCTATTTAGTAACTTGTAAACAATATTTAATAGTTTAGAAGTGAATCAGCAATTGAATCGTAATATAAAATAGCGTTCTAATATTGAAAGTGGTTAGTTTACAAACAATCTCGGAATTTATCGAAATCAACTTCATTGGACCCGAAAATGTAAATTATTGTACTCGTACGAGCCTGGAACACATACAAAAAATCAAATTAGCATATGAAGTTATAAGTTGAAAAGAAAAAAGAAAAAAGAAAAAAGAAAAAAGAAAAAACAACACATGTTCAAAGTCATGAACACGCATAAAACTCCCACTCTCCTCTTTCCCTTTTGTAATTCCGTTCGTTCTTCATGTTCAACAGGAAAAAGGTCCTTCCTAAATCATTTAATCCCTTTTCTCCTTTTTCTTTCAGAATCCACGATTCCCATTCGAAAAGAAAAAAAATCCCTTAACACAAAATCAATGAAATCGAAAAATCAAAATGGCCAACTGCTGTATTGCTGCCCCATCCATCACGTTTTGCTCCTTCGCAATGTGGATCATGCCTCCGTCATTCCTCCGAAGGAGCTGCGCATGAAGCCATAGTTGCTTCCACCGAATTCCTCTCCAAGACCATGCAGACTTCCTCTCGTGCTAAATTTCCATCTACCTCTTGTTGTGCCCTCTCCAATCCTAGAACCCATCGCATCACTTTCCCCTAGCCTCCTCCTCCGCAAACTAAAAACGATGGTGATAGGCAGTTGTAAATGTTGCTAATGATGAGAGATTTTGGTGGCTTGGCTGTGAAATGTGGTAGTGTTATTGTAAGGATGATGTCTAATTCCAACGCTTGGAAATGTGCTTATTGTACCATGCTTGGTGACTGGGAGCAGAGGTTTGTTTTAGAAGAGAGGATTTTCAAGGTAATCAATTCAATAAATTAAGCTGTATATTTTTAGCCAATCTGATCCTTTCTTATAAATGCAAAAATACCTCATTTTAGACCCAAATCGAACATTGTCAAGTCCCTAGAATTTGTATTGGCATAAGCAACATTCTGGAGTTGAATCGGTGAAATCCTAAGTCTATTGGAATTTAGACTAAAATTAAATGTTTTTTGGTTTTAGTTTAAATCCAATATCTTCGACAACGTATAAAATCATGGTGAGTTTACTTACTCACGGTTAGCATTTTTGTTAAGTGAACTAAATATTTTAAAATGATATATGAAATGTCAAGATGCATTAGAAAAATCAGGATTTTTGCTATATGACTTGTGCACATGTGACACGCACACAAATGACATAAATGATAGCATATAAATGCTATGTGATTGGTTATTATTTTTGATTATTGTGTAATATGTGTGATGTTATTTTTTCCCACACTGCAAGTTCCCTTTAGTTTAGGAAAAATAACTTGGGTTGAAATGATACATATCCGAATGACCGTATAGGTTCAAGAAATAAATTTGAATCGATTTGGGATGAGAGTTGAAATGATATAAACTCGGGATTCGAATTTTGTAAAACAGATTGAAACAATGCATATCTGTATCGCTTGACCATAGGATAAAAAAATTATACACGGACATCGTGGTCAATACAAATTAATTTCTGTATTTTATAAGTATGTATATATCTTGAAATTTTATTTATAGATCAAGTTTAAATATATATTTGAAATAATTTTAATTTGAATGTATGAATTAAAGTAAATTCGATTCCATAAAAAAAACTGAATATGAAATTTTAAATTGAATTTGTGTTTGAAGATAATATTATTTCGGAAATGTTATAGTATATTGACCTATAAAATTTATTTTTGCTACTTAATTCATCTCTTAAGTTTAAATTTGAATTTATATGATAAGAATTAACAAATCTAAGGAAGGAGTTTTAAATAAAACTTTAAATTAGATTTATCGCTCGAAGTTAAGATATAAATTTGATTTAAGCATTCCAATTTGTTTAAGATTTAAATTTATTTAAGTCAACTGGATAGGAGGATAAACTTGAGAATCTCACTTAACATAAAATAGTTAGATGGATTTTAAAGATAAGTCTTTAAAGAACAGATTTAAGTAACAAAACTTTATACTTGAAATTTTGAATGTTAGTTTAAGACCAACGAGGTGGAATGAATTTAGAATTCAAGTTTCCAAAAAAATTAAAGCGAAAAATTTAAAAGTGGAACTCAAGTTTTAAAATAACTTGACAACTTGGTTTTAAATTTGAAATTTATACCGCTTGACTCTTAAGTAAATGGAATTGAACTTCAGAATTTGATTAAAGATTAAGTCGAATTTTGAAATTGCGGATAATTGATTTGGATTGGATTATTTCTTGGAGTTAATATTATCTTACCTTACAAGTAACATATAATTTACAACACTTCACCAAAAATATATATAATTTGCAACTATTTTATTTAAACTATTTATATTGAAATTATTGATTTTAATTGAACTATATGGTATATAAAACTTAACTATCTTATTTGACTATTTTATACCAAACCTATTTACTTTATTTAAAATCATTTATATCAAAGCTATCTATTTTATTTAAACAATTTTACACTGAACCTCTCTGTTTACTTAAACTATCTTGTATCAAACTTAATATTTTATATAAATTGTTTGTATTAGCTTAACTAATAAAATAATAGTATATATCTTCAGTCCGACCAATTAAAATCCAAAATGACTGAATATAAAGATTCAATTGAATAACGATATATTTGTGATATGTGATTTAAAATGAATGTGGAGTTCTGGAAATGAACTTATTTGTAAATATAAATCTAAAATTTAAGTGATATCAAATGAAATTTTGATGATGAATCGGTTTGTAACTATCAATTTCGACTTTGAAGCAATAAGGAAACATTGAGTCGATTTGAGAAATTGATAGTAAAATCATTACTTGATGTTAACTGATTTTCAATATTATGATTTCAAATGTAATTGTCACAGTGTGAAAATTGTAAACGTTTGGTTGTTTAAGAGACCAAAGTCGGTATTGTCATACTCTCCGCTAATACCAATACCACTTTAATAAATGTGCATGTGGTGGAGAAACCAGAATGAAGTAGGATGTTTTAGCAAACACTACTAGAATTAAGTAAGAGAACGATGATGGATGACTTTGACCTTTATGTCATAATTAAAATGACTAAAATATGTGTCATACCTAGGCCAAATGAGGTCGCACCTTCATCGCGAACGCTTCTTTGATACTGTATCTCTTTGTGATTGATTGGTGGCCACTCGTGATTTATATGGGTTTTTTTCGAGGTGGGCGGTAGTTGGAACTATGCATTACCACCAGTCTGGGTCCACAATTTGGTAGAATCCTACTGTTGGGTATCACCTCGGTGCATTGTCATATTATCCTGATCAAGCCATCTACGATTTTGATTTGATGTTGTCGTAACACGGCGCATCCCTATCTACCGACGTACTAGCATTTTACATGCAATGTGTATGACAATATTTGTAAATGGCGCAAGGGTAAAAATGTAATCCCGCTTATGCTATTTTAATATATTTACTTTATCTAATAGACATTATTATAATAGCATACTATATTAGATATATCTAGTTCCATGGATCCTTAAAGGATGAAAATCCCAAACACCCTCTAGGTTATTGATGCATTCATTGGGCATTTCACTTGAGATGATTCACTCCTATGAGAATGTTAGTCCTAACTCGAGTACTTTATATTTTTTCATAATATTCGAGTCAGACTGAGTATTACAGTTTTGAGATCTCATCTTTCGAAGTTGGAGATTTCATGAAGATTCACCTATTTAATATCTACTTATGTTAATCCCAAATGTATTATAAAACTAAATGTATTAAATTTCTATTGTATTTATTCATGTAAACTCTGATATATTGTAAAAATTTATTCCAATATGATTTGTTGTATTTATTCTTATTAATCCTATAGCAATAACAATCTGCGGTTTCGAACAATTTGAGTTGGTTTAATTATCGACTTTAATGGTGGGAAATAGCAAGTCGTTACAACAAGATTATTTTATTCAGAAGTATTGGAACATGTCATTCTATGCATCATTCCATTGTTTTCAAAAAATTTCTGTAGTGGTTTGAATTTTGCACTACCATTTATTAAAACTACAGTTATCTTATTTCTCAACAAACATAATCAATTGCATTGTTATATTATATGCTTCTGCTTTTGGTTTGAAGAAGTATATTCAAATGTATCTAGTATAAGCATCCATAAAAGAAAGATAATACATGTGCCCTTGATCAAATTCCACGGGAGTGGATCTCCATAAATCTGCTACTGCTAATTCAAGTGGACTAATTTATACAGTATTAAAATCATAAAAAAGCAATTTGTGACTTTTGCCAAGTTGATGGTGTGTGCATATATACGGCTCAAGTAATTTTCAATTGCAAATTTATTTTCTCTCAATATTTATTTTACGATCTTTGTTCCAAGGTGTCCAAGTTTACAATGTCATGCATCAAATACATTTCTTCTACTCACTACATTATTCTCTATGTTGTTAAACCATTTTCCGATTCCGGTTGCATTCTTGACTTCACGTGCTGAATTTGTACTAATCCTTTATCCAAATTACCATGTAACATTATATCTTGGTTTAGTAATTCCTTAACTAAACCAAATTTACGGTGAAACTCAAAGTATACAATGTTTTCATTAGAAAATCATGAAGCATTAATATATTTTTCTTAATTCTAGACACCTGGATAAGTTAGTAAAATAGAGTTTTCTTTTACCTCTAATGTAGCAGTTACTAACATGTGATATATTTATAGCTTCATCATTACCTATATTTTTAGGTTGCGTACCTGAGTAGTTTTTATTATCAAGATTGAGATTCTAACGCTAATGGTATCACCAAAGTTAGTGTATCATCCATCAATATTGATGTCTTCTGCAATGATTGAATCATTTGAGTTACATGCATTCTTGAATTCTCTATGTTGTTTGTTGACTGAATCGTTAGAGCCATTTTGACAATTGGTGCCTTTTTTCCATTTTGTCTTTGTTGAATGACATTAAAGTCTAAATTAGAGCGGAAAAAAAAATAGCTATTAGATATATGTCCAAACTTCTCACATATTTGACATTTTACTATGCCATTGTTGTTCTATTTATTTCCCTTTCCTCTGCCTCTGTATGGCTGACTGCCTCTTTGATTTTGAACTTCTTGCATGTTGGTTTATTTAAATGAATTCTTTTATTGAATCTCGTTCCTTGAAGTAGAAGCATAATTCACCGAGTATTCGGTTTGCATCGGTTTTCTTTGCTCCTCTCTTCTTTTATGTGCAACGAGGGCTAATACTTTAGGTTTGTCCATGTCTTGTGTGATGCAGTGAAGGTCCCCATTGATTCATATTCATCATTTAATCCATTTATGATAGTCAAGTCTTGTTCACTTTAAGAAATTATATGGCCTATTGTGCCAAGACGATCATAGAGTGTTTCAATCTTCGTATGATAATAACTCATTGACATATTGTCATTTCTTAAGTTTTGAAGTTGTCTTTTATAATGCAAGTTTTGGAAACTGACTATGAATTGAGTATTTGCTTTATTGTTGTCTGGATTTCATACGATAAATTACTTTCAATAATTTATGATAGCAAATTTGCACTTATCGATGATAACAACCATGATGCAAGTAGGCTATCTTGCTTCTTGCATGTTGATGTATTCTTAATTGTTGATAATCTTTTCATCCTTGTCTTCCGCCATTATAGATAGGATAGGTATGGTTCCTTTAAAGAAATCTTGAAGTCCACACCATTTTAAGGAAGTTTTAGCTTGATGTTTCCAAAGAAGATAGTTTTCTTCGTCGAGAGAATGGTTGTGATATGACTTTTGAGTTTAACCGGTATGAATGTTGATGAAGCAGTCTCATTAGCATCTGTTCTGGATGTTTCTTAAAACACTCCTCATCCCTTAGAATTCCTAAAATAGGAACAAAAAAGAATACGCAACACTTGTAGGTATAACTAAATAATATCACGGAGACTAAAGTACACAAGAGATGTAAAATAAGTACAATGGAAACATAGAGTAAACATAGCTTATTATTTATTGCAAAAAACACTAAAAGAAATTGCTATATTAATAGAAAGCGTCGATTGCAAGAGGGCTTGACTTAGGAAACTTAAGTAGTGAGTGGTTATTTAGGGTAGACGGTGACTTATGTAAATGCCATTGTTATTAATATTAACGCCATCAGTGCTCACATGAATTATTTTTGGCATTTCCCATTATCTTTTTTGATTGTCGCTGAAACCTATTATTCCCTTTTCTCATTCACCTCCATTTTACTCATGTTCCAATCCCTTTTTAATCTAAATCTGTACCGCAACCCTCTGCTCGATTTCCAAGATAGTCGGCGATTCCAAATGCTTCTCCCCGCAGCAATGATTTTAGCGACACATCAAGTTTTGATTCCAAGTGCTTTTCTTCTTTATGATTTGTATGTTCAATTAGTTTACAACTTATAATGTTTGATACTATTCGAGGAGTAAGATGATTCCTTGGAAAATCTGATATGTTTTCTTACTATGAGGGTTTGGCACTTCATCACCTTTATATATATTAAGTTTGTGCTTTATTTATCTTATGTTTTTTACGGTTTATTCTATACAGGTAGTTCAGTCTGTTAGGTTTGCATACGTTCATGAATTGCTAATATGGAAATTATGTTTTATTATGCTTGTCGATAATATTTCTTTCCATTGAATGTTTGGTGGTTATATCTTTCTGTATATAACTTTTAGGAAGGAAGAAATATATTATAATTATAGTTAAGTAGTGCACCATACTGTTAGGTTGTTAATGCAAGTAGAAAAAGTATATCTTAATCTAAAAACAAATGAAATCAGCAATGGCAAACTGAGCCTGCACAACACTTGGGATGAGTTAGCTTTGCGTAACCATGCACTTCTTCATTACAAGCAGAAGTCTTGAACATGCGTGTTAAATCTAAAAAAACACAGCGTCTTGAAATCTCTATAGTTGCATATTTGTTATTCACTTCGTTGAGCACCTCTTGTCATCTAATATTGTCTTCTTTCTCCTCCGCATCTTCTGCCTTGATGATAGATTTCTTGGTAAGGTTTCATACATTGCGATCTATGTTGGATAGTAACGAACATTCTAGGTATAACATTCATTCAATAACTTATAACATTTATTCATTATTTAAATTAATTGCATGGCATCCAATTACAATTATATGCCATAAAAATTAATAAAACATTCATGTAAATTTCCTTCATTTAGAAAAAAAAGTATGTAATTATGCATATTGTATTGTAAGTATGCTAGTACAAAATAACGAAGCCCTTGTCTCCAAATGCAGGGGTTTATATTCATCAAAAATAAAATAAGGTAATCACATAGAACAGTAATTTGTTGAAGCTTAAAGCATTCCCGGTGATAAGGATTGTTATATTTAGAGCCATCCCAATCTGTTACTTATATTGGGAAGGAAAAGCCAAGTTTTGCAACTTATAACAATTTTACAAGTAGCCTAAATTTTCTATTTCCACATTTCACGAAATTATTTCTTCTCCATTTCACGATGCCACATAAGTTTACTATCTTCTTCCTTCTATGGTAATCATGGCCTCGATGGTTAAAAAATGATCTATCCTGTTGGAGAACGGAGTTTTGATGACAATAACCTTATTTCAATTGTCACTGATTACAAATATATACTAACATTTATGTCAAGAATATAAATACATGTATGCAAGATTTGTACAAGAATTAATACTGAAGACTGTACAGTTTTAAAGTTTCAAGAGATTCAGGATTCAGAGAAGATTCGAGACTCATAAGTATTCAAAATTTCAGGAGTTCAAGACAAATATAGTAATAGAGTCTAGTTTATATGGATGACTCTGAATAGTACTCCAGGTTCAAATTCTGTTTTCCAGACTCTATTTTCCAAATTTCATTTTTCAAATTTTGTTTTTCAAATTCTGATTTTCAGAATTCAAATTCTAATTTCAAATTGTTTTTCTATCTTACTTTCAATTTCAAACATAAGTTTTAAAGTTTATATATATTTATATAGTTATACACTTTTATAGTTTTATATTTATATAGTTTTAAACCTTATAATTTATAAATATGTTTATATAATATATATATATATTTATGTTTTCTTATGATTTTATACTTTAGAATACTCATTTATATCACTAAGTTTCAATTCAAGAATTTCCAGAATAATATATATAATAAAACACTTGAAAAATAGTTTAAAAAATATTTTATACATAGGTATGTCGACATACATATATGTCTATGTCAACATATAACTGTCAGAAATTCAATTTTCAAAGGAAGTGTCTTTTCACTATTTGTAACGTTCTAGAAACGTTGCAACCTTTCAAATCTTATAAATAGGGGTTGAATTCGAATTTTTTTAACCATTCTTCTTCATCTTTCCCTCTTCATTTCTCTATTAATATTTTTTATTTTATTGATTTCTAAACTTCTACTTTACCGATTTCTATTCTAATTACATAAAATTTCTTCTTTTCTCACTCTTTACTCCTTGCTTTTTGAATTGAAGTGCTATTGAAGAGTTATAGGGTTGTTGTAATCATTTGGGAAGTGTTTGGGAAAGGGTGTGTTCCTTATAGCTCTGAAATACAGGAAAGGGAGCAGTGGTAATCTTATAGCCATGAAATCAAGAGTGGTTGTAGCGGTGTTAACCTTATAGACGGGAAATCAAGGGATTGTACTTGAATATCGATATAGTAATAAAACTCTGCGCAATCCAGTGTTACATGGGACTGGACGTAGAAGTAATCCAAACCAATATAAAATCTGGTGTGTTCTGTAACAATTCGGATTTCGCCCAGACCTAATCGATCGCAAGATCGACTAAGACAATTCAAAACCCAGATATGTTAACTTTGGGAATACAACACATTAGAACAGATAACAGAAGACTTTTATTACATCATAATAATGCAACATCAGAGTACAGAATTTCAGAGTACATCGATAAATAATAATACAGCAGAAGATAAATTTACAATAGATTAAATACAATGCAGCGGAAACAATTAAATATGATATACTAAATGAAGTCTGAACAGCAAAATAGAAATGATAGGATCCATCTTCAGCTCCATAGCTATCTTGAACGAGTCTGCTAAAACCTGAATACATGGCTGCCCGTATGGAAAAGAGGGCACCCGAGTTTGCAAAGTGAAACAAACTACAGGTCAGTCATGGGACTGGTATGAGAAATCTTACCAACATATCTAATAATAATAAGGCTAATCACAGGACCACGCCGCTAACGCAGAATTGGTTTACTCCATTGGATTGCCAGTGCAAGAAATAAAGTAAATCGTTAAACAACGCAATGCTTTTTAGAAAAATGAAAACATTATAAGACTCAAGTCCCATCACACAATGCAACGCAAACCGGAGGATAGAGTTTTACCTTATAATGGTCAAAAATGCTTGATACGATAAAATGGAGTTAGTATTATTATAGTGTATATATGTTTCAAAAACATTTCAATCATAATATATCAATCATAGGCGGCATAGCTACCATATACTATGTCGCCATACTAGTTATACAATCAAAACTGTATGGTGTCGTATTGGAAGTTGGATTTCCATTATGAACCAAGGTAAGAGATCGACCTTACCGAATTTGAGACTCTCTAGCCTGAGCCTCAGGACTCAGTCTCAACTGCACCCGGAGCACCAGGGCTGGTCCACAAATATGTTAGTGGATTAGTTATGCCTGAACAACACGTTTCCCCGCCCTATGGGGCGTATATATAGAGTCACTAGGGACTCAAAACCGAGGCGCCTCATTCCATCATCCACATAAATAAAAATGCCAAGGCTTGTAAACGCTGACACAACTCCTAGCTAGAAAGAAACGTATGTCATCCTACAGCCCTCTCGCGTTTCTGGTTCATACCGGGGTGTGAGGCTCGCGAAGTATCGCTACACAAAGCTATGCTAAATAAAGCTATTCTTTGATCATCAACCACAGGGCTCTGCTTTTCAACAAAAGCCTTGATCATTTACAACTTAGCATGCCACATTGTCAATCCATACCATACAATTGATTTCTGCCAATAGATAACCTCTAAGCTCGTATGTCTCAAAGAAGGGTGTTATGCAAGAGAATAAATTCTCCACCACCAAACAAATATATATTTAGCAAAGATCAACGAATACAGCATAAAGGAATACAACGTCAGACATACCATCCATTAATAAGTCCGTTCTGGGTCTGAACGAAACTAGAGACACCTTATTCCTCGTCCCATACGTCCAACATAGGAGAGAGGTTCTAGCATACCCATCGATCTCCAAGTACGTCTGGACAATCACCACTTATTACCTTGTCTTGGGATGCTTCCCAATCAAGACATCAGTAATCATCCAAACGATGTTAAGATCTCTGGTCTTCAACCACCGTCTTCATCTTTGACTTCTAATCGTCGTAATAATTATTCAGAACGGATTGAACCCCGTCTTTCCGAATAACTCGCGTATTTTATAATTAATAATAAAATACTATAAAAGCACATCATACGCCTCATTCCAATTCAGAATATTCTTTTAAATAAATATTCACATTATTGGGATTTTATCAAAGATAAATTCTTAAAATTTATTATTTAATATTCTTTTATAGATTCATTAAAACCCAATTTGGTTTTAATATCAAAAATCATTATCTAATGATTATTCAACTTTAAGAAATTAATCTTGTCTTTAACTGGGTTAAAGAACCAATGCCATTTAAAACACAGTTAGTGATAAACCCAAAATTATCTTCCATTAAATATGGAATTTCCACAAAATCAAATCAATATATAATCGATATAAGTTTCCGTATCAGACCAATAATATAAATGGAATAACGGCAAAGCCTTTTAAATTCCATATATAGTAACGGTCTTCTTCAACAGAATCTCATCTCGATTATTATTAAATCGAATACTATTCAATTACAATTTAATATATAAAATTGGAAAATTTTACTTTGGAAAAATTTCCATTAAATTTTAATAAAAAGATTTATAAATTCCAAATTTTATTTTCACGGTTAATTGAGTTAAAGAACGAATGTCGTTAAGAACAAAGTTCACAATAAATCTAAAATCATCTTCCATTAAATATGGAATTTTCACATTCAATTTATTCCAATTACTAAATATAATTTGAAACTCTAATAATCTTATTTAAAAGATTTATTCTTTTCGTACGGGGTTTAAGAACAGTGTTATTTAAGACACCATTCACGACAAACCCAAAAATCCAATTTATTTTATTTAATTCCAATTTAATATTAATTGGAAAACTTCATTAAATCTTAATTTAAAGATTTATTCTAGTTAATAACTGGTTCATTTCGATAAAACTATATATTTTTATCTTTTCAACAATGCAATTTTCATCCAGAATCTTTCTAAATCATTTATTATGAATTTATATAATTTTTCCATATTTATAATAATTTTATTAAGGCCTTTACAGTCAAACTGCACTTAAAGCGACCTTTTCTAAAATTGGTTTGGACATAACTATAAATCTAACCATCATATTTCAAAGCTCTTATATTCGTT
The DNA here is from genome assembly GCA_030737875.1 of Allium sativum. Classification (NCBI taxonomy): domain Eukaryota; kingdom Viridiplantae; phylum Streptophyta; class Magnoliopsida; order Asparagales; family Amaryllidaceae; genus Allium; species Allium sativum. The sequence goes on along the minus strand of CM060922.1, from coordinate 703,852,613 downwards.
GGGAAGCTCTTTTTGATACGAACCCAACGATTCCAGTTTTAGAGAATCCGACCGTCGGAGCTCCCGTTACAACAATTTGAAGTTAATGGTCGAAATTCGCGAACGGTCGCTGCGCGGCGCGTTCTATTCAGGCCATTATATATATAAATATAAATATATATATATATCATCGATTTCTATATAAAACGTATTTTATAAAATATTTATAAGTTCATCTTAAAATGATTTTAACTTCATTTTCAATTTTAAAGCAAAATTGAATATTCTATATTTTTATCATATTAAAATATTTATATTTTCAAAATATTAAATTTTTGAAATCACTTCTTTTCGATATTCATTATAAAATGAATAAAATCGATCGATAAACCTGTTTGGGTTAAAATAACGTTCGCTACTTAATTCGGCTTCACATTTCAATATTTTTGCGTCCATCCAAAATCGGACATCAAAATCATAATTTTATTCTTTACTAAATTTATTTTAAAATGTTCGTTATTTTAAAATATTCTTTATTTTAAAATATTCTTTATTTAAAATATTTTTTATATTAAAATATTCTCTTAAAAATGTTCTTTATTTTGAATCGGAATGCGACTCAATCAATTACCATATAATTTCAGATATATGGATTTCATACATTGCATATATTCAACGGTAATGATAAAAAATCATTAAACAATCCATTCACATCCAAAGTGAAGTTTATAACTATGTGAGCATTAAAATAAATAAATGATGCTCATTACAGACTGTCAATCCATCGGTTGACATACAAACAAATATTGGGACTAGTGTATATCAAATATCATCTCAATACCCGTGTGGGGGTTTCAAACAACAACAAAATAAATCATTGGTTAATAAATTTAACCAATTCTAATTCAGTTTGAATTATTCCTTATATCACTAACATAATGATGATATGTTTTAATCTAGCAAATTTTCTAATGTTGCTAACATACTAATGTTAATATTAAACAAATGTACATCTTCCTACTTCTATAACATGTAAATGTTAATTTTAAACAAATGTACATTTTCTATTTCTATGACATGTAAATGTAAATTTTAAACAAATGTACATTTCTACTGTTAAAACATTTTTATTATACCAAAACATTTTATCAAACTTAAATCTTTTAATGAATCATTTATACATTACGAATGTGATTTTTGATGTAAAAAATATTCTAACCAAAGTTTAATCTTTTTAAAGAATTCATCTTTACATTAAAAATGTGATTTTTTTATGTTAACATGTTTCAAACTAGAATCTTTTTAAATGCAACATTCTATATTAAAAATGTAGATTTTAATGTTGACACCATATATCCAAACAATGGATCTTTTTAAATGATTCATTCTACATTAACAATGTAAAATTTAGTGTAAACATATTCTAATCAAAGTTTAATCTTTTTAAAGAATCATTTCATATATTAAAATGAAATTTTTAATGTAAACATATTTTAATGTAAACATATTTCCGATGTAATCATATTTCTAATGTAATCAGATTTCTAATGCAATCATATTTCTAATGTAATCATATTTCTAATGTAATCATTTTTCCACCATTCCTATACTCATATATGACAAATAAAAAAAAGAATTTTTATTTTCAATAATTTCAATGTTCATGTATGACAAATAAAAACATGGTTTTTATTTTCAATAATTTCACTGTTTATATATGACAAATAAAAGAGTAATTTATTTGCATAAAGTTTTATGTATATTCTAATGACAAGTAAAAGAATAATTTATTTGCCTAAATTTTTCTATATATTCTAATGACAAATAAAAGAATAATTTATTTGCCTAAATTTAATGTTTCACCATAACAAAAAAAATGTTACTTTTATGTGTTGACAATTCTAGTTCAACATAAAAATTAAAAATGATAATTTTATGTTGACAATTCTAATTCAACATAAAAATAATAATTTTGTGTGATTACAGTTTCTAAATCAATAAACAAAAATTATGATTTTATCTGTTTACAATTTCTGCTTAAAAAAAATGATATTATTGTTCTAACACAAATCTTATTTAACAAAAATATTATTTTTTGTTTTATCACCAACCTATTTAACAAAAATGTTATTTTTATTTTGGCATAACATTATCTAATCAAAATATTATTTTTATTTTGAATGAATATAATTCACCAAATCATCCCAACTGCAATCAATCAATCAATCTCAAATTTATACAATGCATATATGAAATTCACATCACAATCAATAATAAATATTATTTAAAATAGAGATCTCACCTTGATGGTTTAAGGAGTTTTTAAATAATGATTATTATTATTTTAATTGAACTAAACTCTGCGTTTAATCTAATCAAAAATTCTGACTTCTTCTGAATTTGTCCAAACCTCCTGCATCGCGAAGATCTCGCTTTTACGGTTGTAAGAAACCCAGCTTCATCAATTTCTGACATTATTTGAACAAGTTATCCATTTTTGAAGTTTTTATAATTTAATAAACAAGAACTATTAATTAGTTTTTAGCCTTAATCGTTAATCATCGTTCAATTGAATCTGGGTCGGCCTTTATCTTCTTCGTGGACGTCTGGACAAGAAAACCCATCACTAATGCCTAGGGTTTCAAAACCGTGACCATTCCAAGCACTCAGACCAAGATCGGGGTTCACCACCGGGAAGCTCGTCGCGCCGCCTTGTTGCTCCTGGAATTGGGTGCAGCTCACACCCTTCAATGCATGGATAACAGCACTCTAAAGTCAGCGCTTCATACATAGAAATTGCGAAATCCACCACCCTAAACGACTAGGGTTTTGACTGAGCCCAATTTTGAGCTGCTGATGTGTCTTTAGAGCTGAGTTGGCAAATTAAACGGTTCAGTTTAGTTCTGAGTTGATCTGACGGTCTAAATAAATCCTAAACTCTATAAATACCTAGGTAGTCTCTCACTCTAACTCACATGAAAAATAGAATAGCTACCGTCATAACGCCGCCATGGAACTCAGTCTAGCCGCCGCCAACTAAGAAGGAAGAAAAGCTTATCAAAACCCTAATTCTACTCAACTCTAAAGCAAATCAAGACTCTCTTTCTTCTCTAAATTGTGAGTATGATGATCTTAACAAGATTATTGTTAAACTAATTAGATTAAGTTATGAATGGATTATAAGTGAATGATGTGGATTATCATATATGTTATTGTAAACCTTACGCTATCATGTATGTTATAAATCAAATGCTATGTGATGATGATATCCTATATGTTGTAAATCATGCTATGATGATATTGTATAGGTTGTAGTTTTCTATGCTAAATTGTGATGAATCATACATGTTATAAAGTCATGATGTTATTGACTATGCTAGTTAGTTCATGTTAATCAAATCATAATGTTTGGGCTATGTTGATCTATATGACAAACCATGTATGCAAGTTAGATTGATTAGTAAAGATTATGAACATATGCCATGACATCTATTTAGAGCTAGAATTATGACATCTAGAATTATGCTATGACATATGTGAATTCTATGTATTAGATGTTAGTTCACACCATCATTATGTTGCATAAAACCCCATATGCAAGTTTATACACAAATTTGGGTTATGATCATATCATGTAAATTGTGACATTTAACAAGTTGATACCTTTAGATCTTTAACATGTGTAGTTTATGCAAGTTTCACCCCTATTATGATTAGATTCATTTTGATTGTCTATATGTTGTGATAATTTATTTTTGTGCTATGAGTTAGACTATTCGAGTCTAACGTATATTCTGCGTTGAATAAGCGAACGTATAAACGTGGGGTAGGGGTAATATTATGGATTTAATATTAAGAAGTTGGAGTGCAATTGATATGATTTTGCATGCCATAAGTGGATGGCCATAATTGAGTCAATTATGGACATCATTAAAACTGGAGTTTATTAATAATTTGAATAGGGAATTATTAAAACTGGGGCAAAAGATTATAAGTGATAATCAATGCTTAGGACACGAGGTTGGACTCGTTTGTGACGTAAACTTGCCCGAACCCGCCCGGCAAATCCAGTGGTCACAAATGTCAGCCCAATGTGAGAGGTCCTAGGCTCAAACTAAAGCATAACAGTTGTAAAGACACGAGGTTAGACTCTTTTATGGTGTAAGACTGCCCGGACCCGCCCAGCAAATCCAGCTGCCATAAATGCCAGTCTAATGTGAGAGGTTTTTATGAGGTTATGACCTGAATAAATTAAGAAATACTTAACCAGATAAACATGCAAGGTGGGACATGGGGCTTAATTAGGTGCCTGGGTGGCATGAGGAATATAGTGGGTGCCCTTAGCGGCATGTGAAATACGATTAGTAAGACTTAACCAAACACACATGTAAATGAACATGACTAAGAGGGTTAAGTGGGATGTACTAGTGGACAAGCTTAGGTGGGTAGCTTGTGGGGGCCCATTTCAACCAGTAACCCTAACGTATCTTTGTGGGCTCGACCCAAGTCGAGGACGGGACACGCATACTGGGATTGACTATAAGAGGCCAAAACGGGGTAGCGGTGGCAACGCAAGTCCAACGGGTTTCATATGAGTGTGTGGACCCGGGCTGGTAGGTAAGACGTTGTTGCATCGTGTAGGTATAAGCCGTGCATTCTCAAGTTGTATCGGGTTGCCACTTTAGGGGAGTGATACACCCCACTGTGGGGCCAGCACGGGTAATCTACGAGTAGAGAGCCGATCGAAAGTGGGTAGTGGGGTACACCTAGTGGAGATAGGGGCAGACGGCACCTATGTAGTCAGCTAGGGGTACGCAAGGCTATTTATATGGTTTCTGTGTGAAGCAAGCGGGATCAACCTTTAGGGTGACTAGTGCGGTGCAGTGTAGTAATTATTCGTTAGTAATTAGGTATGCCTTTAACGTTATCTTTATCTGCTCTTCCATACCTAATAGTTCATAGACATTTGCTTGTCTTCCATCTTATGCCTTAGTCTAGTTATTTTGGTAATAGTATTGTTAGAATTATCATACTCGCCAGACTTTATGTCTGACCCCCTCCATTTCTATCCTTTTTCCCCCTCCAGGTCCTCAGGTTGGGCCCAGCTCTAGTGGAGTTTAATTGGATTGCTTTATATCTCTTGGAAAGCTTTGACCGTTGAAGTAAAGTCCAGCTTGTTATCTTCTTTAATGGCTATTTGTGTAATGGGATTATGTATTTTGTCTTATGAAGATGGATATTGTACTTGACTCTGCTTTATGGTTTTATGATGTAACAAACATGTTTAATTTCCGCTGCAATAAAATGAAGTTTTAGATTTCCAAGTACTTCTTATTATCTGTCTTGTTGTAATTTTTCTGTTCTATATTCACTTAAAACCTCCATGGAAGTTAATGCATTCCCTTTGTGAGTGACATTAATGGACGTGGGGTGTTACACGTGGTATCAGAGCTTAAGGTTACCAGAACAGATAATTTTTTTAGAAAAACTATTTTTCTAAAGTATTTTTGGAAGAAGTGCTTTCAAAAACATGTCTTAATGAGTAATTTAAAGAGGAAAGTTTTTAAGAAAAATATAATCCCCAATAGCCATATCTTTATCTTTCGAATTCTCCATTTTGAATCTTTCTTTTTTCATTTCAGCATGGCTGAAGATCTTAACCTACCTGACGGTGTAACGATACCAGGATGGTATAGGAGGTTATTAAAGGCTAGGGCCGCTGCAGGTCCAGCTAATGTTCCTCCACCACCAGTTGCACCCGTTCCTCCTCCTCGCGCAGGTACTTTTGCAAAGACGTGCAAGGAATTTAAGGCTATGGGTGGAAAACCTTTTCAAGGGTCAGAAACATTTGTGGAAGCTAGAGATTGGCTTAAGGAGGTGGAAGAATTGCTAGAAATCTTTGAAGTGGAAGAAGGGAGGAAAGTTAAATTAGCAGCTTGGTTAATGAAGGGAGAGGCCTCGTTTTGGTTGGAGGTCACTAATGGGGAGCGTCCCGTTGATTCTTGGACAGATTTTAGGCGTAGGTTTGTGGCAAAATTTCTCTCAAGGGCGGAAGAGAATCTATATATGGAAAGGTTCTTGACATTGAAGCAAGGAAGCTCATCAGTGAAAGAATATGTCAACAAATTTAATCAGTTAGCAAGGTTTGGCTTGGACTTAGTGAACACGCCGGAGAAGAAGGCGCTGAGGTTCGTTAATGGATTGAATGAACCATTGCAAGGGTTGGCTATGACCCACATCCCTATGGGGGCCACCTTTGAGAAGCTAGTAGACATGGCACTCATGCACGAGGAGAAAGGCACTAAAGCTGATAAGGCACCCGAGAAGAAAGGGGATCAGAAGAAACCACAACAGCAAAACAAGAAGGGTGGTAAAGACAATAATGGCAAGGGAAAGAAGAAATGCTTTAACTGTGGGACACCAGGTCATCTCAGCAAGGATTGCCGAAAGAAAAAGAAGACTGGCTGTTTTCACTGTGGCGATGCGGGACATCTAGTAAAGGACTGCCCAAAGAAGGGGTAGAGGGCAGGGTCTACCTCGGGAGGACAGGTGCAGGCTCTTATGGCACCAGGACAGGCAAGGGGACAAGTTCAGGCTCTCGCGGTCCCACCGTTGCAAGAACGAGGTAGAACCATTTCTGTTGAAAGCTTAGTTTTTCTGTTTGATCATCATGTCCGTACCTTATTCGATTCGGGCGCATCGCATTTGTTTATCTCTACATCATTAGTTGAATCACTGCACTTAAACACCAGTTTAGTTGAGGATCCCTTAGTTGTTTCAAATCCAATTGGGGGCTCAGCTTATTTGTCCATGATGTGTTTGGATTTGAAAATTTCTATACTTAGCGTTGAGTTTCGATGTGATGCTTATGTTTTGGGCTTCACGGGCTATGGGCTAATTTTAGGAATGGATTGGTTATCCAGAAATGGGGTCGTTCTTGATTATGAAAGGAGAGCAGTTAGGCTCATGACTCGCCTTGGTAACGCTCTCGGAATCTTTTGTAGTCCCATAAATTCCGTTATGCTAAGTTATTTAGAATCGCTTGACGCGTCGGTGGAAAATCTACGATCTGTTAGAGTGGTCTGAGAATATTCGGATGTGTTTGAGGAGGTGAAGGGCTTGCCTCCCGAAGCGGGAGATAGATTTTCGAATATATCTTGTGGATAATGGGAAACCAGTATCTTTGCCGGTACGCCACATGGCTCCACGTGAAAGGAGGGAACTCGATAAGCAAGTGAAGGAGTTGCTTGAGAAGGGGTTCATAAGACGTAGTATATCGGAGTGGGGTGCTCCAGTAGTATTTGCCACGAAGGCGGATGGGTCCCTTAGACTTTGTGTGGACTATAGAGAACTTAATAAGCTTACTAAGAAGAACAGACACCCACTGCCGAGGATTGACGATCTCTTCGATCAGTTAGTTGGTGCTTCAGTGTTTTCGTAGTTGGACTTAGCCACTGGTTTTCATCAATTGAGAGTGGCTGAGGATAGCATAGACAAGACTGCCTTTAGGACTCCGGACGGTTTCTATGAATGGCTAGTGATGCCCTTCGGTTCGACAAACGCCCCAGCATACTTTGTTGATTTGATGAGTAGGGTGTTTAGGGAGTACCTTAACAAATTCGTGGTGGTCTTTGTAGACGACATCTTGGTCTTTTCTAAGGATGAAGAAGAGCATGCCCTACATCTTAGGGAAGTGTTGGAGACCCTACGAGCGCATAGCCTTAAAGCTAAATTTTCTAATTGTCACTTCTGGAGGAAGGAAGTACGATTCTTAGGGCACGTGGTTTCCAAGGAAGGGATAGCTGTGGATCCCGCGAAGGTGGTGGCCATCCAAGATTGGAAGGTCCCTAAAAATGCTACCGAAGTGAGAAGTTTCTTGGGGTTGGCTGGCTACTATAGGAAGTTTATCAAAGACTTCGCAAAGATATCAGCTCCATTAACACGCTTGACGAAGAAGAACCTAGTCTTCACATGGGACGTAGATTGTGATGATGCGTTCCAACGTTTGAAGAGAGCTTTGACCTCAGCTCCAGTCTTAGTATTGCCAGATGGGAGTAAGCCATTTACTGTTTATACTGACGCTTGTGGGACAGGACTAGGCGCAGTCTTAATGCAAGAGGGAAGGGTAATAGCCTATGGTGGAAGGAAGTTGAGAGCGCATGAGAAAAATTACCTTACACATGACCTAGAGTTGGCCGCTATTGTTTTCGCGCTTAAGTCTTGGCGTCATTATCTTCTTGCGAGAAATTCGAATTATTCACTGACCACAAATCTTTAAAATACTTGTTCTCTCAGAAGGACTTGAACTTAAGGCAGCAAAGGTGGATGGAATTCTTAGCATCCTACGACTTCGAGATAGCATATACCCCTGGCAAAGGTAACGTAGTGGCAGATGCCTTAAGTAGAAAAAGATTATCCTTAAGTCCGTTGTTTGTTGAGCGGCGAAGCTTAGAATTCATCTCTATGTTTGACTTTAGACCTTCCGTTGACTTTGTACCCGGTTTGCTAGCATCCTTGGAGGTCAGACCTACGCTTTTGGGACGGATTGGCAAGGTACAGCGAGACGACCCACAGTTGGTTGAGTTCGTAGAAAAGCTCAAAAGAGGGGAGTCATCAAGCCATCTCCGTAGGTATACCCTAGATGATAAAGGTTGATTACGTAGGGACGGTAGACTTTGTGTACCAAAAGACGATGACCTAAGGAAGACTATTCTTGATGATGCACATCGTTCGAAGATGACCATTCATCCCGGCGGGGACAAGATGTACAAAGACATGAAGCGAATTTTCTTTTGGGCCGGTATGAAGAGGGATGTGGCCGAGTATGTCGCTAGATGCTTGGTGTGCCAACAAGTAAAAGCGGAGCAAAAGAAACCCGGTGGGTTGCTTCACCCATTGGAGGTTCCACTATGGAAGTGGGAAAGTGTCTCGATGGACTTTGTGGATGGATTACCGCGATCAAGGAAGGGTAATACAGGGATTTGGGTTATAGTAGATAGACTTACTAAGAGCGCCCATTTCATTCCCGTAAAGAGTAAGAGGACTGCTCCATGGTTAGCTTCTGTATATGTCTGAGAGATAGTTCGTTTGCACGGTGTTCCTTCTAGCATAGTGAGCGACCGCGATCCTATTTTCACTAGCGAATTTTGGAGAAGCTTACAAGAGGCGGTAGGGACTCAGTTATGTTTGAGCACCGCATATCATCCTCAGACGGACGGCCAAACCGAGAGGGTGAATCGTATTCTAGAGGACCTTTTGAGGCTATGTATCCTAGACTTTGGGGGTACATGGGAAGAGTATCTTCCGTTGGTAGAGTTCGCATATAATAATAGCTTTCAGTCCAGCATTGTCATGGCACCTTTCGAAGCTCTTTATGGACGACCTTGTCGTTCACCTACATGTTGGTGGGAATCTACGGATAAGATCTTACTTGGGTCCGATATGATAAGGGAGACTTCAGAGAAGATCGACTTGATTCGAAGGAGGATGAAAGCAACACAAGATAGGCAGAAATCTTATGCGGACAAGAGGAGAACAGATCTTGAGTTTGAAGTTGGGGACATGGTCTTTATCAAAGTGTCTCCATTACGGAACGTTGTTCGCTTTGGGTCCGTTGGGAAGTTAGCACCAAGGTTCGTAGGGCTGTTTCCTATTAAGGAGAAGATTGGACAGATGGCGTAAAGAGTGGAGTTGCCTGAGAGACTTAGTGGTGTACACGACGTATTCCATGTATCACATTTGAGGAAGTGTTTGCACGAGACCGCGGAAGTGGTAGAGCCGAGCTTGCTTAGAGAGGTGGAGATGGAGCGTGATGCGACGATTCGACGAGCTCCTACGCGCATTCTTGGGTCAGAGATTAAGAAGCTGAGAAATCGAGAGGTCAGACTAGTCAAAGTGCAATGGGGAGATAATGAGAGCAACGCAACTTGGGAGACAGAAGAGAAGATGCGTTCACGATACCCTTTTCTTTTTTAGGGTATGTCCTTTAATTTCTCCTTTATCGCTTATCTTGTACTTATCTTACCTTTAGAGTATCCTCTCGCTAGTATCCTTGACCTTTAGTTAGGATAATCCTATGGTTGAAACATGTGTTTGAGACATGTTATGTGTGATGGATGCAAAGTGGATGCAAGTGTTTGCTAGTGGTTGCTCGTGGACGCATATACACACACTATTAGGCACTAGATCGGCTCAGTCACTTCATATTGCATATTGCATATATATGGATGTATTTAGTAAAATGGATGTATGATGATTGTATTACCATATGGATGCTGCATTCGGATGATGATTGTGCATGCATATAGAGATAATATGTAGCATTAAGGAACTTTTGCATACATAATGGACGCATTGCACTATCATGATTTGCATTAAGGAGGTCAACTGAATCAGTGGACCGCCTGATTTTGCATTAGATATGGACATATACACACACTGTGCATTTAAACATGAAAGCATTAGAAGTCTATAAGGACAATGGATGCCTGTGATTTATGGTTGAGTAGATGGTTGTTTGGATGTTAGGATATACATTCTTCTTAACTTGAAGTTCGGGGATGAAATCCTTTAAGGACGGGAGAACGTAACACCCCATAATTCTGTTAATATTAATATTCACAAATTAAAGAATAACTAATCTCAGACGTGAGAATTGTGGGAAACGGGTTGCGCCATTGTGTTCGTCTCGGAATTCTGGTCGAAATAGAGTCCGAGTTTGCATGAATTAGACTTCGTATGAAGAAGTTATGGCCATCGGAAGTTTCAGAAAATTCAAAACAGATTTCAGAAAAATTCAAAATTCAAAATTCGGAGTCAAACTGGCTAGGCGGGGAAATTCCCGCCCAGCACCCCAGGTCGACTGGTTAGTCGACCCCCCCCCAAGGTCGACTGGGGAGTCGACCTGGCAGTCGACCTGTCCAGGCGGCTAGGGTTTTGATTGAGCCCAATTTTGAGCTGCTAATGTGTCTTTAGGGCTGAGTTGGCAAATTAAACAGTTCAGTTTAGTTCTGAGTTGATCTGACGGTCTAAATAAATCCTAAACTCTATAAATACCTAGGTAGTCTCTCACTCTAACTCACATGAAAAATAGAATAGCTACCGTCATAACGCCGCCATGGTACTCAGTCTAGCCGCCGCCAACTAAGAAGGAAGAAAAGCTTATCAAAACCCTAATTCTACTCAACTCTAAAGCAAATCAAGACTCTCTTTCTTCTCTAAATTGTGAGTATGATGATCTTAACAAGATTATTGTTAAACTAATTAGATTAAGTTATGAATGGATTATAAGTGAATGATGTGGATTATCATATATGTTATTGTAAACCTTACGCTATCATGTATGTTATAAATCATATGCTATGTGATGATGATATCCTATATGTTGTAAATCATGCTATGATGATATTGTATAGGTTGTAGTTTTCTATGCTAAATTGTGATGAATCATACATGTTATAAAGTCATGATGTTATTGACTATGCTAGTTAGTTCATGTTAATCAAATCATAATGTTTGGGCTATGTTGATCTATATGACAAACCATGTATGCAAGTTAGATTGATTAGTAAAGATTATGAACATATGCCATGACATCTATTTAGAGCTAGAATTATGACATCTAGAATTATGCTATGACATATGTGAATTCTATGTATTAGATGTTAGTTCACACCATCATTATGTTGCATAAAACCCCATATGCAAGTTTATACACAAATTTGGGTTATGATCATATCATGTAAATTGTGACATTTAACAAGTTGACACCTTTAGATCCTTAACATGTGTAGTTTATGCAAGTTTCACCCCTATTATGATTAGATTCATTTTGATTGTCTATATGTTGTGATAATTTATTTTTGTGCTATGAGTTAGACTATTCGAGTCTAACGTATATTCTGCGTTGAATAAGCGAACATATAAACGTGGGGTAGGGGTAATATTAAGGATTTAATATTAAGAAGTTGGAGTGCAATTGATATGATTTTGCATGCCATAAGTGGATGGCCATAATTGAGTCAATTATGGACATCATTAAAACTGGAGTTAATTAATAATTTGAATAGGGAATTATTAAAACTGGGATAAAAGATTATAAGTGATAATCAATGCTTAGGACACGAGGTTGGACTCGTTTGCGACGTAAACCTGCCCGGACCCGCCCGGCAAATCCAGTGGTCACAAATGTCAGCCTAATGTGAGAGGTCCTAGGCTCAAACTAAAGCATAACAGTTGTAAAGACACGAGGTTAGACTCTTTTATGGTGTAAGACTGCCTGGATCCGCCCGGCAAATCCAGCTGCCATAAATGCCAGTCTAATGTGAGAGGTCTTTATGAGGTTATGGCCTGAATGAATTAAGAAATACTTAACCAGATAAACATGCAAGGTGGGACATGGGGGTTAAGTAGGTGCCTGGGTGGCATGAGGAATATAGTGGGTGCCCTTAGCGACATGTGAAATACGATTAGTAAGACTTAACCAAACACACATGTAAATGAACATGACTAAGAGGGTTAAGTGGGATGTACTAGTGGACAAGCTTAGGTGGGTAGCTTGTGGGGGCCCATTTCAACCAGTAACCCAAACGTATCTTTGTGGGCTCGACCCAAGTCGAGGACGGGACATGCATACTGGGATTGACTATAAGAGGCCAAAACGGGGTAGCGGTGGCAACGCAAGTCCAACGGGTTTCATATGCGTGTGTGGACCCGGGCTGGTAGGTAAGACGTTGTTGCATCGTGTAGGTATAAGCCGTGCATTCTCAAGTTGTATCGGGTTGCCACTTTAGGGGAGTGATACACCCCACTGTGGGGCCAGCACAGGTAATCTACGAGTAGGGAGCCGATCGAAAGTGGGTAGTGGGGTACACCTAGTGGAGATAGGGGCAGACGACACCTATGTAGTGAGCTAGGGGTACGCAAGGCTATTTATATGGTTTCAGTGTGAAGCAAGCGGGATCAACCTTTAGGGTGACTGGTGCGGTGCAGTGTAGTAATTATTCGTTAGTAATTAGGTGTGCTTTTAATGTTATCTTTAACGTTATCTTTATCTGCTCTTCCATACCTAATAGTTCATAGACATTTGCTTGTCTTCCAACTTATGCCTTAGTCTAGTTATTTTGGTAATAGTATTGTTAGAATTATCATACTCGCCAGACTTTATGTCTGACCCCCTCCATTTCTATCCTTTTTCCCCCTCCAGGTCCTCAGGTTGGGCCCAGCTCTAGTGGAGTTTGATTGGATTGCTTTATCTCTCTTGGAAAGCTTGGACCGTTGAAGTAAAGTCCTACTTGTTATCTTCTTTAATGGCTATTTGTGTAATGGGATTATGTATTTTGTTTTATGAAGATGGATATTGTACTTGATTCTGATTTATGGTTTTATGATGTAACAAACATGTTTAATTTCCGCTGCAATAAAATGAAGTTGTAGATTTCCAAGTACTTCTTATTATCTGTCTTGTTGTAATTTTTCTGTTCTATATTCACTTAAAACCTCCAAGGAAGTTAATGCATTCCCTTTGTGAGTGACATTAATGGACGTGGGGTGTTACAGTTTTGAAAATTATTTAGTGGATTGGAAGAAAAATCGAGAAGAAGAGGGGAATGTATCAGCATTGAAAAGGAGAAGGCGGCGGCCTCTTTTGGGTTAGGGTTTTTGGAGAGAGAGAGAGAGAGAGGAGTATTTATAGTGATTATTTTATATTATTTAATTTATTTAATTCCCATAATTTTTGTTTACTGATACGAACTCCAATCCGAACCCAACGACTGTCGCCCCTAGCTAAATACCCATATTCCGAACACAATGGAATATGTTTCGTAACCCAATTCGGCTGTTACGATATGTTTTTCTTTAAATTAAAATATAAAACATTTAATTATTAAATTTGATCGTACATTTTAATTTACCGAGGCCACATACGGACTCAGAAAAAAAATTCTCGCTTTGTTTTGATGATACGATATTAACAAAATTAATTTCGTCGAATTTGGAGGCCGTTTGAAAAATGGCCATTTTCTAGTCGATCCAATTTGACTGAAATTGACAAAATACGTTTATATTTACTACGCTCACATATTAATTCTAAAAATTATGAAAATTGGAATCTTGTAATAATTTGACATTCCGGATCGAACCAAAGTGGTTTCGTCGAAAACGGAGGTCGTTTGTGAAATGGGTATTTATTATATTAAAATATATATATTCCATAGCGACTATTCTGAATTTTAAATTGGACATAACTTTCAATTCCTGTTATGAAATCTAGATTTTACACATTTTCTAGAAAGATATTTTAAACAGATTTAAATATTTTTGGTTTCACCAAAATCCGATTTATTTTGAATCTTGTACATTCAGTCAAAGTTCAAATTCAAATTTTCAAACTAGCGCGCTATTTCTAACTCCTTTTATAATTAAAATAAATATATTCTTCCAAAATTCAATTCAAATAAATTTTTAATCGTTATTATTTAAAGTAAATTATTTTAAATATTCAAAATCCACTAAAATTTCTAAAATAAAAATTTTAAATTGGTTACAAAATTCCGGGTTTCTACATGTTCTTTCCTTTTGTGCATTTTATTTTTGTTTATTTTTGTGTTTGTGTTTGATTCTGTGTCTATTATCATTTCTAGTGTACGTAATTCAAATAGTAGATCATATAAGTTTTATATTTTCATAAATTCCTTAAAAACACTATTCTCTCCTCCTTTAGTGTTAGTCTTGCCTTAAGATCTGCATTCCGCATTCCCTAACAATTGGTATCAAAGCGATGTTTTTCAAAAAGTTCATAATCTGATTTTTTTTAAAATATTAAATGGCAAAATTTTGAAATGATTGTAACACTTGTGTCAATCCATGCACTATTTAAATGTTGAAAGAGTCTGCATATAATTATGTTGAAAATTCAAGTGATCTACTAAAATGTTGTCCAATACAGGAAAAGATGTGTTATATTGTTTTTGGAAATTGAAAATTTGAAGAGATGTGTCAAGCGACTATTGAAAATTCAAATACCGAAATAATTTGTTACATGGCTGTTGAGATTCTGTTGAACAAATGGTGGAAATCAAAAAGTAAAAATGGATATTGGACTGTTGACACACTTTTTGGTAAAAGCTGTCACACTGAATATCTGGATAGCATCGCGCTCGGATATGGAGAACAACATCAGAAGACAGGCAGCGATTTGGTCAAAGTCGCATCACGAACAAAGAAAGGCCCGAAACTCCTATTAGACGATCTTTTTTGGGCCCGAAAACAGTAATTACGGAGCTCATCTTCGTAATTCTCGTAGATCTCTGAATTAGCTTCAGTTTGAGCTTTGGTTTGGCTCAATCGGACTTACGGTTTGAAAGTTATACCCGTTTCCGTGAATGGTGTAATCTGGCAAATTCCTGCATGAAGTGAAGCACCATCGACTCGCCCCCCTTCGGATCGTGGAGCACATGTAGACCACGACCCGACCACTCCAGCTCATCGCCACCTCACATCTCACCGTCACGCAACTGTTCGGCTCGCCCTCATGGACCACGATCCCATGATCACGATCCGACCCCCGAACCTGCTCCTGGACATCCTATTTTGACCTGTTCTCAAGGCTATTTGCTCTCCTATTTTCCTGGATCAGGTGCCACGTATCCCATCACGAACCGGTCTTCCCAGAAGCTCTCCTATAGCTATAAATACACCATTTAAAGTCATTTTCAAGGATCTTTTGGCCATTCTTCTTCACTACTTCCACCATTACTGAAGCGCAAGGACTTTGCACTTTACAATAGCCAAATTCTTCTCTTTTCTCCATAATTAACACGTGAATTACATATATAATCACTTGCAACCTCAATTAATGCATGGATTGGGTGCTTGCATGTAACTGATTCTTGTAATCTGTCAGTATAACAATAAGATTATAAAGTGGACGTAGGTTACATCTACAGCCGAACCACTATAAAAACTTTGTGTGTCTCCTCTTTATTTACTATTTTCTGCATTCTGTGTTCTGTGATCTGCATTTGGGTATTAGTGCCAATTTTTGGTCTAACATTTTAGCGCGCCAGGAAGGGGCACACGACAACTTCAAATTCTGCTTGGATTTTTTGGCTGTTGGATTAATGGCAATCAAAAGGAAGAAAACTGGAACTTCCGCTCATGCTGAGGACGCTGACGCTGAAGACACAAGGAACGAGGCGAGCCAGGAGGCTTCGTCTCATGAAGATCCTTCTAAATACCTGACCAGAGACGAGATGGATGGCGTTCTCACTGAATTGAGGGATCAAATGGCAAGGCAAGACGATCTCCTCCAAAAACAACAGAAATTGATGGACCAATTCTTCGCTCGGATGGATGGAAGGCCGAGCAACGAACAAGTCACTGGAAATGAAGCCACAGAAGTGGCTCGTAAATCACATGGACTCGGGGGCAACCCCCTTGCTCTTGGTAACGCTCAGGAACAACCGAATTCAGCTTCGGATCGGATGGACAACAGAGCACAAGCTCCCACTCAGCAACATGAAGCAGCTCGTGAAGGGGCTCCAGGATCCAGTCGGGTCCCCCCTGCTTCACGACCCCAGCTCACGGGCCAACCTCCATGGTTCACAACCGGGTCTGGTCTCCCCCCATGAGCCACAATCCGCGATCCGCGATTTGCTCCCGGCAGCTCACCAATAGCTTCCGTTTTCTCCTATACTCAACGCTGGGGGCACCAGCTCTGATCTTGGCAACTTACAACAGCTTTTTGAAGGTAATCAACTCGCTGATCTGATTTAACGCCTCACGAGAGGCCGCACTTATCAGAATGACGTAGATGACGTCAATCACAACTATTCACTCAGGAAATCGGAAATTCCCGCAATCCACTAGATTTCAAACTCCCACAACTGGAACCCTACAACGGCAGGACAGATCCTACTGTGCATCTCATGCGCTACAAACGGCATATGGAAGTTCAATCGGCATCAGAAAACGTCATGGCAAAGTGTTTTCCCCTCTTTCTGACTGATATAGCAGCCATGTGGATTCGGTAGCTAGAGACGGAATCGATCAACAGCTGGAATACGTTGGTCGCTCACTTCCTTGAACAGTTTCGGGTCCACATCGCTCGACCCAAGAACGTCATGTCACTCACTACAATCAAGCAGAGGCCCAAAGAAACTCTGCGTTCATTCCTGGAAAGATTCAATGTTGCAGCAGCATCAGTGGATCGCCCTGAACAATTGATGGTACTGATGGCAGCAGTATCTGGCGTTCTAGATAACTCGGAGTTCAGAAGGTCTTTGTACAGAGATCCACCGCAAAACCTCAGCGAATTCTACCTTGAAGTATATAAATTCCTGTGGGAAGAAGATGCAACTTCTGAGAAACGCACTCTCGATGTCAACATGCTTGGAGATGGAGAACCGCCCAATCCTGGAAAAGGCAATGACAAGGGTAAAGGAAAGACCCCTGCTACAAATGATCGTAGTGCTCCACCCCGGAGAGGGTCCAGGTACGACAAATACACTGAACTGAATGACACTCTGAGCAACATATACGTGGATACTGGGGGTGCCGCCTCATATCCAAGGCCTTCCAAGAGGGAACCAACACTAGCACAATACAATTTCGGCAAACATTGCATATTTCATGACATGGACGGTCACAACACTGATGACTGCAGACATTTGCGTGACCTTATCGAGGCTCGGATCAGGCGAGGAGAACTACTCGAGTTCGTCACTCAACCAACAGCGCCCACACCTGCGCTGCCACCACCGAATCCCCGGAGAGGGAACGATCCCAGATCGAGCAATCGCGGGCTTATCATTAACTGATCCCACTCAGCAGATCTCTTCAGTTTGCTGGACTCCGGTCCATAGTTCATGTTTTTAGGTTTTTAGGCGACTTCTCGCTCTCCTTTGTTTTCCTGCATGTAATAAAAGCAGTCACATCAGCCCACACGCACGGAACCGGCTTGTGGTCTCCAGTCGTGTTCGGCAAGCGACCGCTGCATTTCAATGAATTAGTAATAAGCATTGAGCTCCGGCTCCTAACTGGATCCGTCCAGTATAAACATTGAGCTCCGGCTCCTAACTGGATCCGTTCAGTACAAACATGAGCTCCGGCTCCCAACTGGATTCGTCCAGTATAAACAAATTCTCATGTGCTTTTCCTTGGTCATCTTACTCCGGCAAGGCCGTCTTGGAACCTTCATGTGCTTTTCCTTGGTCGTCTTACTCTGGTAAGGCCGTCTTGGAACCTTCGTTGCTTTTCCTTGGTCGTCTTACTCCGGTAAGGCCGTCTTGGAACCTCATGTGCTTTTCCTTGGTCGTCTTACTCCGGTAAGGCCGTCTTGGAACCTTCATTGCTTTTCCTTGGTCGTCTTACTCCGGCAAGGCCGTCTTGGAACCCCTCTAACATCTCCTCAGATGGTTTACTCCGGTAAGGCCATCTAAGAAATATTCTTGCATTATTTGTTTTATCTTCTTGCAGGTACAAACTCCTGGTCTTCTTGGATTTCTTTGGCCTTAATACGATCCCATGTGATCGTCAATTTTTTGGCCTTAATACGATCTGGAGTGATCATCGCATTCTAGGTTTGGATTTCTCAAATTATCCAGAACACATCTTCCTTCAACCTGAAAGATATGTTCTGGGGGGCAAACTTGTTGACACACTTTTTGGTAAAAGCTGTCACACTGAGTATCTGGATAGCATCGCGCTCGGATATGGAGAACAACATCAGAAGACATGCAGCGATTTGGTCAAAGTCACATCACAAACAAAGAAAGGCCCGAAACTCCTATCAAACGACCTTTTTTGGGCCCGAAAACAACAATTAAGAAGCTAAGCTCCGTAAATCTCGTAGATCTCTGAATTAGCTTCAGTTTGAGCTTTGGTTTGGCTCAATCGGACTTACGGTTTGAAAGTTATGCCCGTTTCTGTGAACTAGTGTAATCTGGCAAATTCCTGCATGAAGTGAAGCACCATCGACTCGCCCCTCATCGGATTGGCCCCCTTCGGATCGTGGAGCACATGTAGACCACGACCCGACCACTCCAGCTCGTCGCCACCTCACATCTCACCGTCACGCAACTGTTCGACTCACCCTCATGGACCACGATCCCATGATCACGATCCGACCCCCGAACATGCCCCTGGACAGCCTGTTTTGACCTGTTCTCAAGGCTATTTGCTCTCCTATTTTCCTGGATCGGGTGCCACGTACCCCATCACGAACCGGTCTTCCCAGAAGCTCTCCTACAGCTATAAATACACCATTTGAAGGCATTTTCAAGGATCTTTTGGCCATTCTTCTTCACTGCTTCCACCATTACTGAAGTGCAAGGACTTTGCACTTTACAACAGCCAAATTCTTCTCTTTTCTCCACAATTAACATGTGAATTACGTGTATAATCACTTGCAACCTCAATTAACACACGGATTGGGTGCTTGCATGTAACTGATTCTTGTAATCTGTCAATATAACAATAAGATTATAAAGTGGACGTAGGCTACATCTACAGCTGAACCACTATAAAAACTTTGTGTGTCTCCTCTTTATTTACTTTTTTCTGCATTCTGTGATCTGTGATCTGCATTTGGGTGTTAGTGCCAATTTTTGGTCTAACATGGATAGTGGTTGTTCAAGATATATGATGGGAAATCCAGTTTCACTGAATAATCTAGTATATGAGGATGGTAGAATGGTGAACTTCAAAGATAACTCTAAAGGATATATTGCTGGCATCCGAAATGTCGGTAATTCTGAAACTCCTACTATTTCTGATGTTTTATTAGTTAGGAATCTAAAACACAACCTACTAAGTATAAGTCAACTTTACGATAAAGGCTATAAAATAAACTTTGAAAAGGTTAAATGTTTTATAGAAGATAGGAATTCAAAAATAATATTAGGAGATAGAAAAAAATATATTCGTATATTGAGTATGAAAATATCCAACGATAATTAATGTCTTATACCCAATACAACTGACCCTTGGATCTGGCATAAGAGATTCGGTCATATAAATTTCAAACACATTTCTAGGATTTCTAAATTAGATTCAGTTAGGGGATTACCCAAAATTAAATTTAAATTTAATAATTTATGTGACACTTGTTAGTTCAAAAAATTAAAAAGAAGTTCATTTAAATAAAAAGAGGAAATTACAACCTCAAAACAGTTAGAGTTAATTCATATGGATTTATTTGGTCCATCCCAAACCCAGTCAATAAATAACAATAGATATGTTTACGTAATAGTCGACGATTTTTCTAGATTTACCTGGACTTTCTTTCTTAAAAATAAAAGTGATGCTTTTGATCAATTTAAAATCTTTGCTAAAAGAATTCTAAATTTATTATCCTTAAAAATTAAAACAATACATAATGACCATGGTAGAGAATTCGAAAATGAAAATTTTGAAAAATTTTATAATAAAAAAGGGATAACCCATAATTTTTGTTTCCCTAGAACCCCTCAACAAAATGGAGTAATTGAATGTAAAAATAGATCGATACAAGAGTGTGCGAAAACTATGTTATCTGATAGTAATCTACCAACTTTTTTTGGGCTAAGGCAGTTGCAACAGCTTGTTATATTTTAAATAGAATTTCAATCAGACTCTTAACTCATAAAACACCGCATAAACTTTTGTACATTAAAAAACCAATAGTATCACGCTTTAAAATATTTGGAAGTAAATGTCTATTCTGAAAATCTAGACAAATTTGATTCGGAATCCGATAAAGGAATATTTATTGGACTTTCAGATAGAAGTAAAACATATAGAGTTTTTAATTCTAGAACCAATACTATAAAAGAAACCTTATGTAATGGCCCGAATTTCAGTACCCTTTTGGGTCGACTAATAACAACACACGTCCAACCCAAATGACATAGAAATACGAATCATTATTAGAAAGAAGTTAGAGGATGAGAAATAGAAAGGAAGAAATATTAGAATAGAAGAAAACGAAGAATACAAAACTCACATCGGAATGAATAAAATATATTATATAACATAAACTTTGAAATACAAATCAGTAACTTTATATACATACCATTATCAGAGCACAATGGTTATCCCTGGAACAGTTATAGACACCTGTTTCCAGATACAACATAGTACACAGCGGAAAATATGATAATCTATAGCTAACTGGTGAAGCCTCCTGCTTCAAGCTCCTCCAAGTGAATCCGAAAAATCCCAACTACTTGACTGCCTGTACAAATTTGGGCACCCAAGAGTTTAGGAAAAACAAACAAAATAAACTCTGGGTCATTCATGGGATAGGTGTGAGTAAACACTAACCATTTGTTTAACTTTCAAAATTCTTTCGAAAGAAATGATAATCGTAAGACCGATCCACACATAAACACGGATGGTTTTTACCTTACGATAACCAAAAATATTTTTGATATCAAATCCAGTGATATTATAATAATGTCTACACCAAATAAATAGAATCTAGCGGAACGCTTACATCTCACTTTCCATATATAGTATAAAATCAAAACCCGCAGGGCGCTTATTGGAGATTGGATTTCCAACATGACAAGGTATGGGACCACCTACCGATAGTGTATCTCTAGAGGCGAATACACTGGGTTCAACAAGAACGTCTTGCAACCCGGCCCTCACATGACCGACCACTTATTTCACTTGAGTGTATCGTATGTATATCACCAACGGTTGGGATCAGCAACCGTTTCCCGAAAGGGACAACATCGATAGATTAAAGAAGCAATTGGAATTTCTCTAGATAGGTGATTATACATTCTAATGGGAACGACCCACATAGCCATGCTGCCTGCCCGATTTTTGTCAATTCCCGGTTGTGAGGCTTGAGGTTTGAATTATCTTCCATAACAACTGGCCATCATTCACTTTGAATGTCACATCGTCAGATCCATTGGAAATCACTAGTTGATTCCCACAAAAATACTCAGATTGTTAGGCTAAAGAAGTTTCCCTTCTTTTCCAACAACTTCGTACGTTTGAAGGAATCATCGTACGTAATCCCTTCGGAAATACTCTGTCAGCCACTCATTCATACAAGTTGTCTTGGGTCTGAACAAATCGAAGGCACCGTTCTATTAATCCATCTTGGGCAATTTCTACCTAGGATTAACAGAACAACCCTTGCATTTTACTCCGTCTTCAATTATCTTCAGCATAAGTTGGTTCATAACGCTTATACCAATACGGAGTGGTTTTCATATATTAAATCTGATCCCGGTCTCTCCATATTGACAACGGAGGTATAAAATAAATCAAAACTTTGATAGTCGGTGATTTAACTATCAAAGAAACATCCATACAATCAACGGTCCTATTTCCAATTGGAAATTATACCGATCAAGCATCAACCAACACTGGCCCCTTTTTAATTTAATTTCTTATTAAATTATTATTTCCAAATTCTCATTTCTTAATTCCTCGTTGACCAATTCATTTCATTTTCTATGCATAGAAAATATCTCTTATTTTATTTGGGGAAAATATTCTAAATTACACGATGTTATAAAACATCGTTATTATAACTCAAACCATTAATCATTTATTAACTAACCATATTACTAACCATGTTCACTATCGAACCTTAACCATTCCTCCATCGATCATGAAGTCAATCAAGTTGGGGTATAATTACCTCTCAGACCTTAATTGAACCACATTCTCAACTTTGAAATAGTCAAAACTCACAACTTCAAACAAACCCCTCTTACATGATTCTCAGAATCAATCTAAGATTGCATTTCCTTTACGGAAAACATTGATTATAACAGTAGCGTTATAATCGTTGTTTATAAATATTTGGTTTATAAAACATTACTTTTAACAATAGCATTACAATCGCGGTCTAGAATTATAGCACATTTATTATAACAATAGCATTAAGATCGTTGTCTAGATTTACAAACATTTATTACAGCAGTAGCATTATAATCGTTGTTTTCCAACTATTTGATTTACAAAACATTAATTATAATAGCAGCGTTAAAATCGCTGTTTTCCAAATATTTGATTTACAAGACATTAATTATAATAGCAGCGTTAAAATCGTTGTTTTCCAAATATTTGATTTACAAAACATTACTTTTAACAACAACGTTACAATCGTTGTCTAGAATGATAGAACATTTATTTTAGCAATAGCGTTAAGATCGCTGTTTAGATTTACAAAACAGCAGCGTTAAAATCGCTATTTATAATTTACAAACCATTTTTTATAACAACAGCGTTAAAATCGCTGTTTTCAAATATTTGGTCTAAAAAAAATATATAACTTGTATTTATTCATAAGTATCATTACTGCTCTATTTCTCGCTATCGAGTATCTTTTTAAAACCACATCACATTATGTTTCATTTGAAAACCATGTTTATAGAACTGGTACTCATCCGTCTATTTTAAACCATTCAAGTTTTCTTTTGAATTTGTTTATAAACCATACATTCTGTAACTTCGAAATTAACTTAATTTGATTTATATAAATCTCTTTTTATGTATTATTGCAAAACATAGAATTAACCTCTTAATGTATCTGAATTAAATTATAGTTCATGGTAAATAAAATTTACATATCTTTTCAGAAATAAATCATTTGTATAAGATTCGACATAGCCGAATTTCTATTTAGAAATCCACTGGATTTATCTCAATTTATTTTATATTTCCAACTTGGAATAAAACCCATCGTTTCCCTTTGAAAACGATTTATTATTTCTCTTCTTATTCAAAATTTCCATTTGAATTCTCTTTTTCTTAACTCGAATTTCTTTTACAACTACTGCGTTAAAATCCCACTTCAAATATCGGTGTCAACACCGATTTTCACTTTGCATATATAAATTCAACTTGAATTTATATTTTCACATTATCCAATGATAGATATTTCACTTTATTTATATCATCATTTAAAAATCTTATTACTTTATATATTTATTAAACAAGTTTCTATTTTATATCCATTTGAAATCAATTTTCTATTTTTGAAATAAATTCCCTTTTAAAATCTCAAATTTCTTTTCTACATTCTACAATATTTTACGGTATTTAAATACCAAAATTTTGGGGCCAATGTAATTCAACCACAACAAAATCAACCACTGGTCATATACCATATTATATATCACGATAAGTAAATAGAACAGTAAATAAAATGTTGAGGAATCCAGTTGGATCCCTCTAACATGTTTCCCTGCATTCATAGATGTTAGTCAACATTTATTTCACATAAATATGAAATATCACAGTAAACAGAACTAATAATTGATCAACGATATAACTATATCAATCATTTCAATCAATTTTATCAACCACTTCAACCAAACAACCATCACACAGTATAAAATTACTGTAAATAAATTTAAAGCTCGTTTATATAAAAATATAAACGAGTCAGAGTTAGTGAGTTTACTCACCTCATTTTGCAGTCGATGGTTCTGCTTTCGTTTCGTTTTAAAATCAAATAGGCGTTCGTTTTTTTTTTTGAAATTTGGGTAGGTCTGTCCTCCGCCATACTAATGCCATAATATAGATCTCGTTATTTCGGTCCCAACGTGACCTGTTTGGTTCAATTCCGTTCATATATGAATAAGTTACGCATATTAAAGCCTTAACTTGAATTAAATAAACTATTTGTTAATAATCTCCATTATTAATCTTAAATTAATTACCGTTTAGGCTAAACCCCTCCTGCTCATAGGTTATCTTTCGCAACTTCTTTTTCTCTCCCACTACAGTACTTCCATGTCCAAAACCGTGATTTTCATTGCTCCGCTTTCTCCAATTTTTTCAGAACTTGCTTACTTGCTTCACCGTCTTCTCCAGCTCTGCAAACTCCTCACCTCCACACTATCGAGAACACCGCGCGCCCCTCCATGCCGAACGCGTCCTACAATCCCCTTGCCACAGTGTCCATGTGACACTTTTTAGTTCAAAAATCCTCCCAAAAATCATGGTTGATCCTCCTCCACTCCATGATCTCCACTGCACCACCCAATCTCCACTGCGACGACCAGCTTACCTCAAAATTAACACCTTAAGGCTGCTGCGGAAAAAGAAAGCAGAACCCAGAAATGGTTCCAATTGCATGATCGTTCTTAGTTTCGAAGACATGGTTACCTAGGGTCAGTTTGGTATTGGAGAACTATTGATATATTTTACAAATCATTCCGCGAACTGATCCTCGTTGGATCGAGATATTTGAAGCCTTCTCACTGTTCTCAACCGCGAGCTCTAGAAATTGAAGTCGCACCAAATGAAACTCATACAGAGCCGAAGAGCAGCATTCCAGGATTCGAAAAATATAGGATTTGTGATTTGTAGTATTTTATGTAAATTGATTTATTTATTTTTGAAAGATTGTTTCTCCAGTTTTTCTTTCGAATGAAATGTCCAGTATATAAATAGGAAGAAGCTTGGTGCACACGGGATGTAATAGCTTGATATGCATGGAAAGTAGTGGTTTGGGGAACACGGAAGTGAAGAACGTGGACAACACGCTGTTTGGATCTTACACGGTAAAGTAGTGCGTTTATATACTTATTATTTTACTGTTGATAAAAGCAAAGATAGGAAGACCTTACGTTACTATTTAAAGATGATAATGGTATTAGGAGCCATGTTCATATATATATATATATATATTATGCTTCCCTTTCTCTTTCAAAGTGTTTATAAAGAATTTTTTTTATTACTTATTGTTTCGCCAATTGTTATTATAACCTTCTGTTGGGTTACGTTCTATACAAACTTGTGTATAAACCAATAATAGTAATTTATTTGGATGACAACTGCTAATGCGAAATATTTCAAAATATAATTTGAAGTATTCTTCATAAATAGTGGTCCACATAAATAGTGGTCCAAAACGTGATTAAAAACATATTTGTGATGATACAGGATTGAATCAACTGATATATGTACAAAACAATCAACGGATATATGTATAAAACAATCAGCTAAAATATATAATTAGGGTGAAAGTTTTCGAATTAGCTATGTGCAAAAAGGCAGCAAGTAGCTGTTGGCATTTGAAAGATGTTGTACACTACTATTTTATTACCGGCTCACCATGACATGAATTTTAATCAATATGTTCTAATTTATAAAGTGTAGTGTACCCGATTATATAAAATTTTATTCACTATCGAGATGCTATGGACAGAAATAAAAGTGCGATCATATCGGGTGATGTATCACGATTCCAAAAATATAATAATATCGGTAGTTTAACTTATATTGTGAAACCCCAAAATGCTGATATAGGGTGTAAAACACTCCAAATAAAAAGTAGCTTATTTAATTAATTGAAAATTGCAGAAAAATTCTAAAAATTAAATTATAACTATGTCTCAAAAGAATCTTGTCCAAATTCGTAACCAATCTCTAGTTATATAAACTAAACCATTATGGTCCACAAACGATTCTACAACGACTATTTAAATATTTGATTTGGACATAACTCCCAATATATAAGACGAAATCTCGAATTTTCTCTTCCGTTAGAAAAATATAGTTAAACAGAACCGAAATTTTTTTGTTTCAAAGAAATCCGACTTATTTTGAATCCTGTATATTCAATTGAAGTTTAAATCGTAGATTACGAATTACCACGACTATTTCGAGCTCGTTTTAATTATATTATAAATTATACATTTAAATATCGTTTTATTAAATAAATTCTTTATAAATTCCTATATCTAATTCAAATAAAATATTTAAAACAAATTTAAATATTCAGGATTCAACGGCTGAAAATCCAGGTCGTTGCACCTTAATTGTATCCTTTGGCGAAAACTGTAAAAATATAATACAACACAACGAAGATGAATGTGAAAATGAGATTAATGAAATAAATAATGAAAATAGTCAACCAAATAAAAGAATTAGATAACTAAGAGACCACCCTGCAGAAAATATTTTAGGAGATATTGAATCCATTGTTAGAACTCGAAATCAATTAAATGATATGAGTAATTCAACATTTATTTAAACTATGGAACCTAAGAATCCCAAAGAAGCATCATCTGACGATTCATGGATCCTTACTATGCAAGAGGAATTGAATCAGTTTACTTGGAATGATGTGTGGGAACTTGTTCCTAGACCAGAGAATAAAACTGCAATAGGAACTAAATGGGTATATAAAAATAAAATGAATGAACACGGTGTGGTCGTAAGAAATAAGGCACGATTAGTAGCACAAAGTTATATTCAAGAAGAAGGAATAGATTATGATGAAAAGTTTGCCAGCATAGCTAGATTAGAAGCAATTAGGATATTGCTAGCCTTTGCAAACCATGATAATTTCAAATTATATGAAATGGATGTTAAAAGTGATTTTCTAAACGGATTTGCGCAAACACCTCTTTTTTAAGATGAAAATTATAAAATCATGTATATAAACTAAAGAAAGCGTTATACGGATTAAAACAGTAGAGCTTGGTATGATTGATTAAGAACGTATTTATTACAATCTAACTTTGAAATAGGTAAAATAGATAATACACTTTTATTAAAAGAAATAATAAAAATATACAATTAGTACAAATATATGTTGACGATGTAATCTTCCGAATGATGAATAATAAAATGAATAAAGAATTTTCAGATATTATGACCCAACAATTTGAAATGAGTCATATGGTAGAACTAACATTCTTCTTAAGCTTACAAATTCGTCAATTAAAGAATGGAATATTTATCAATCAAGAAAAATACGCAAAATATTTAATTAATAAATATAATTTAACAACTAATGGAAAACCAGCACCAATGGCAACTAATATAGGCTTAAGTAAAGATGATACATCAAAAGATGTTGATCAAAAAGTATATAGAGGAATGATAGGATCATTATTATATATAATCTCTGTTAGACTAGATATAATGCATAGTATATGTCTTTGTGCAAGATATCAATCACAACTTAAGGAAACTCATTTAAAAGCCGTAAAACGTATTATAAGATATGTAAAACATACATCAGATTTTGGAGTATTTTATCCTAAGGATGATTTGCTTGATTTAATTTTTTATTGTGACGCAGATTATGCAGAATGTAAATCCAATCGTAAAAGCACAAGTGGAACATGTCATTTCTTAGGACATTCACTAGTTTCTTGGTTTAATAAAAAGAAAAATATTGTATCTTTGTCAATAACTAAAGTAGAATATATTTCTGCTGCTTTGGCTTGTTCACAAGTAATATATATGCAACAAACTCTAAATGATTTTGGGTTAAATATAAATAAATCACCGATATACTACGATAATATGAGCGCTATGAATATATCTAAAAATCCAACTTATCACTCAAGAACTAAACATATTGATATACGACATCATTTTCTAAAAGATAACATAAGTAGAGAGAAAATTTCACTTGAATTTATAGAAATAGATAAACAAATAGCAGATATATTAACAAAACCACTAAACGAAGCAACATTTACTAAATTTAGAAGGGAATTAGGTATTTTTTCATTAAGTGAATTAAAGTAATTAAATATACAAATATATAAGAATAACAATAAAAATTGGAAAAATAAAATCAAAAGTGCAAGTATGTCGACATACATATATCACTATGTCGACATATAATTGCCAGATTTCATAAATTAATTCCCACCAAAAGTTAGTTACAATAACCATTTAAAATTTCCACTTCGTATTTTCTTCTTCATTCTCCTATTTCACTTTTGTAAAAACTCAGAACCAAAATAAGTCATGGCATCCACTAATTATAATAACCATATTAATCCAAAATCGTCTGCTGGACCATCCGAAGGTCTATTTCAACGTTCTGCTCTCTCTCTCATGTAATCAAATTGGAAGTGAAAATGGAGTATGCTCTCCAAATGCTTGCTGAGATTCAGGTACTTAGAATATGGATGAACCATGAATAAATTAAACAAGAAAATATGATGTGGAATCTCCATAAGTCTGTAATGGATAATCCAGTGAATCCAATCATCATCAAGGATGATAACTGTAACAACTCGGAATTTTAGATCTAATTTAAAAAAAAATCGATTTAATCTATTGTAAGGAATATTGAATGTAAATTGGTTATTTTTGCTAAATAAAATTTGGGAATAATTTTAAAATTAGCTTTTAAATTTTATTTGACTTAAAACAAACTCAGTAAAATTATTAAATTGATTTATAAGCCTTGGATTAGAAAATTTTAAAGATTCAATTTTTAAAATCATCGCATAGCCCTTAAAAAGTGAAATTTTGCTAGCGAGCTCAAAATTAGATGAGTCCAATTTTGTTGGATTTAGAATAATAAGTCTTGGTTAGATTTCAAATTTCACGCGAATAGAGTTAGTATGTGGCCGTGAGAGGCAAACCCGTTTAGGGTAAAACTGATAGTCAGTTTACAAAGGACCGTTATTCAGATGATCTCAGAATTCGATTTCACTTTTTTATGGATTCGTATCGTGAAATAATGGTAGAATCCAAATTTTCATAATTTTTGGAGTTAACATGTGGGTGTACAAGAAAAAAATATACGTTAAAATCGCAATTTAAAGCTAGTTAAAACTTAATCAAAAAAATGATAAACCCTTCCATTATATAGTATCTTTTCCTCCCCAAAACTTTACTTTTCTTTCCTCTTCCCCCTCATTTCGCAGAAGCCCTTATTCTTCCTCTCTTTTAAAACATTTTGCAGAAAAGTCCTTCAACACTAAATAATTTATATCTCTCAAACTATAACGAGTTAGGCTATGAAATTCAAGGGTTTTGTAGATCTTGAAGAGAGCTACCTACGCTTAAAATTTGGTGGTGATTGGGTTTGTGGTTTGGCCGGAATTGAGCCTAAAGTGCAGCAGCTCATTTTCGGTATTTTGGTTGATGCGAGCCTCACGTAGAGAATTAGGTTGAGCAGTTTGGAGGGATGGTAGAGTGGGAGCATACAAAGGTTTAAGCGGTGGTGGCACGGTCTCAGCTAGCCGGAGTTGGCCAGAATGTCAAGTTCATCGGAGAGGATCCGGAAAACATGGCAGTCACGAAAATGGTTAATTTCCCGCCAATCCGTACATTTTTAGGCGAAGTTATTCAAAGAAAAGTCGTCCGGGAGGTTGAGGCCTAGCTACTGGTATATTTTGTGGCATTTGGAGTACCTGGTGATCGCAATGCATAGATGACCAGAAAATGCAGTTTTTTGATCAACTGCTGACTATGGGGACCACATAGCGAACTGGAGGGGAGACCACCAGCATGGAAAAAGGAGGAGATGCCGAAGAAAGTGGTGCTGGTTTTGTGCAATTCCAAGTTACGGTTTGACTGTGGCGAGCGTTTCAAGTTGAGGGTGTTGTTTGGAGAAGAAGGTAAATAGGGGTTTATTATTCAAATGATTGTTCCAAGTTCGTATGTTAATATATTTTTGCTACGAACTCAGAATCATGCGAAACTGTATCCATTGCGATCATGGGGTTGAGAGCTTCACAACAAAACTGATTTGGACAGAAACAGAGCAAGTTAGAATTTGAGGCAATTTAAACCCAAACAGTACTAAAATTGTCAATTAAAGACCGACGGAGTGGAAACCAATGGAGAGGACTCTTTCACTCAAACAATGTTTATAGTTATTATAGTTGTATATATATTGATTGCCTGTGATTGCAATATTTGTTTAGTGATTGATGGATGTTTACTGTTTTAATGTTATCGTTATTAAACTGTGATTATAAGTATTGATAAATAAGACATTTATATTATGAATTATTTTAGGATGACAATTTACGCACCCGTCTCCCAAATAGTAGATAAGTTCACATGGATTGTGACGTTAACCCCACAAGGGTATTTGGACGATAATTTCACACATCGCCCAAGTGTACAAATAATAATTGGTTATTTGCTGGTTGAAAACCCCACACGGGTATTGCGATGATATTTGATTTACACTGATCCCAAGAGTTTAGAGAAGATGTTAATCAACTGATTGACATACTGTTACAAGCATTTTTTAATTATTTAATACTTATATGGTTGTAAGTGCACTCTGGATGTGAATTGCAGGTTTAATAGTTGTTTGTAACTATTGTTGAATACATGCGATGTATAAAATTATATGGTAATTAATTGAGTCACATTCGAATTCAGAAATGACGAATATTTTAATATAATATTTAGTGAAGAATCAAAATATGATTTGGATGTCCGATTTTGGATGGACATAAAAATATTAAAGTTTGGTTTTGATGTCCGATTTTGGATGGACAAGAAAAGGGCCTATTCTTAAAATTATTAAAAATAGAGAAAAATTATGTTAAATCATAATAAATGATTTGGAAAAAAATTTGGATGAAATATTCCACTTTCGTAATGATAAAAGATATTTTTATCTGAATAAGCTGTTTATCAACTTGAGTAGAGAACAGAAAGAAATTATATGGTTTTAATATAACCAGAATTTTCTAACGTATGAATTGGAAAGGATTTGAATGGAAATAATCTTCGGAATATTTCGATACTGGATTCCGTGATTATATGGGTATCGTTGAGGAATTTGGAAGATATACATATCATCATTCCCAATACGTTGTCTGTTGGTTTCAGAATTTGATTTTGAATATAAGCCGATATGATTTCTATTTAGAGCCTTGTATTTAATATTAAATTGGATTTTGGGGTTTGTTGTGAATAGTGTCTTCAATAACACTATTCTTAAAACTCGCATAAGGAAAGAATGAATCTTTTAATTAAGATTAATGAAGTTTTCAAATTATATTTATTAATTGGAATTAAATGAAAGTTGATTTTGGGTTCATTGTGAATGATGTTTTAAATGACATTATTTTTTAAACACAATTAACAGTGAAGATATGATTTGGAATTTATAAATCTTTTAATTAAGATTTAGGGAAAATTTCCGAAGTAAAGTTATCCAATTTAATACATTAATTGGAACTGAGTGGAATTCGATTTAGTGATAATCGAGCTGAGCTTCCATGAAGGAAGATTGTTACTATTTATGGAATTTAAAAGGCTTTGCCGTTATTCCACTTATTGTATTAGTCTGATACAAAATTTATATCGATTATGACTGATCGGGTTTCCATGAAGGTTCTGTATTAAATGGAAGATGATTTTGGGTTTATCGTAAACTGTGTTTTAACTGACATTGGTTCTTTAACTCAGTTAAAGACGGTATTAATTCCCTAAAAGATTGAATAATCATTAAGTAATGATTTTTGAGATTAAAACCAATTGGAGTTTTAATGAATCTTTAATTAGATTGAAATGTGAATGAGGTAATTAAATTTACCGAATTTAAGAAATAATCGAGAACGGAGTACCATTAGTTTTACTCCATGCGTTAGCTAAATCTTTAATTAGATTTGAAACAAGAAATGGTAATTAATTTTACCGATAACACAATGGGTGTTGGATACGGAGTACTACCAGTTTTGCTCCATGGGATGAATAGGTTGGGATTGGGATAATAAAATGAATGATTACTTCGGTAATGCTCGTTAATCCCGACTAGCCGATGAACCTTAATTTGGTTTAAGTTGTGAAAAGATATTATAAAACTTTTTGAAATGATTTCCAAGAATATTTTAATAAAATAATTTTTTGGATTGGAATGAGGTGTGTGATGTGTTTTTATAGCACTTGATTATAAGACACGTGGGTTATTCGAAGAGACCGCCTGAGATTCCATCTATGAAATGATTTTTAACTTTGCGTTATCGTAAGGTAAAAACCGTCTGTGTTTATGTGTGGCTGGTTTTACGATTATTCTTTCTTTTGAAATGATTTTTAAGTTTAAAATCAAGATGGATGATACCGATAATTTACTGGGTTTTTCTCACGCTGGTTCACCAGACTGACCTTGGCGTTTGTAATGCTCGGGTCAGGCCCAATTGGGTCGAACCGAGTTGTACAGGTGCAGGATAAGATAATACGGATATCAGGAGACAAGCTGGAGGAAGTCAGACGTATTATATATTTAGATATTATTCCGCTGTGTGTTGAAAATGAGGACAGACTGTTATAACTGTCCAGATGAATTGAATGGTCATTGTACTCTAATGAATTATAAGTATTATTTCAAGTTTTTCAATAAAGATTTATTTCTGTATTGTAATTTATTCCGCTGCGATGTGAGACTCTATGTATGGTGTTTGGTTCTTCTTCTTCTTTTTCTTCCATTCAAACTTTTCTTTCTTTTCTCACCCTCTAACTTCTTTCTTTAACATTCTGGATTTTCGGTACTCGAGTTTGGACACGGGATATATTTGTGTCAAAAATTCGAGCATCGAATTTTCTGGTTCGTTACAATTAATTAACTGATCGACCAGTTCAGAATTGAATTTACGTACCATTATGGTGAACTATTACCAGTTGCATGTTAATTTAGTTCAATAACTAAATTTACGTTTATTTAATTATAAACGATTTTTATAAGTAAAACAAATTTTTAGTTACTAAATAAATCAATTCAATTTAAATTCGAATTCGTTATAAACTCGACAAGTTACGTCGAGTCGCTTACACAAACACACACTATCGATCAACTCGATTACACACACCCGAGACAAAATCTATTTGAACATATGTTCTTGATTTAAACTTGTATATACACATCAATATATATTTATCTAAATGCTATTAAAAATTTGAATTTAAATTTAAAACTCCTTTTTTCTCTTCAATTAGGTTGAGCCTGAACCCAACCGCAACTACTCTAGGCTAACACCAACTCACTCTATATATGCTTACTAATATGTATATACATTATATTTAAATTCTTCTTTTTCTTTCTTCCCTACTGCCCACGGCATCGCCCCACCTCCCCCTTCCTTCTCTTTTTTTCTATTTCTTTCTTATTTCCTTATCCCAGCCCACAGCCCAAACTCTACAAACCGAAAACCTTTTTCCCTTCCTTCATTTAATTTGCTTCCTTCCCCTTTCTTCTCTATATTCTTGCTGTTCTAAACTTCCAAATACACACAAGTGTATTCGTACACATGCACAAACCCTCAGGCCAACTGCCCTCTATCACGACCATCCATGCATATGTGTCACCTCCTCCTGAGCCCAACCCCCAACTCAGATCTTCCTCCGTCCATCTTGACCATAAATTCAACGTTCAACCTGGAATAAAAAAGCAACAGCCCACCTTTACTCCTACTGCTACCACCCCATTGCACCGATCGTTGCTAGACTTTACCAACACGACCCTGACCCCCGACCTGAATTCCTCCCTAAGTACGAGCCCACTCGATGCACCCACGGTGGTGCATTCCACCGTCAAACCAAGTCGTTCAAACAGCATACATTAAACATTATTCATTCTCTATCTCACCATTCACTCATTCGAAAAATCTTCTGACATTTTTCCTAGGTAGCCTAGACCTCTACGCCTCTCCAGACCCAACCCCGTACCCTACGACCACCGCGACCGTCTGAGATTGCCTTTTTTCCATTTTTCGATCAACCCCAAAAATCTCTTCAACCAAGGCATTAAAAATCATGAAACTACACCCTAAATTCATGGTTTGCAAATACGAAATCTCTCGAATGCCTGAAACTTGAATGGGATTTTAATTCTCTTTACTGTATAATATATAAACATGTTCACATGAGACTTATTTTATATGGGAATTATTTTTAAAATATACTATAGATCCATACAAACAACTTTCATTTAGCAATCAAGTTTCATAACTCCCTAGAATTAAAACTATGGATTTTTAAAACTTGACAATGTGAAATGTTTTCACAGGTTTAAAGCACACAAACAATAAGCAAAGGGGTTTACAGTGTTTCAACCTAGCATATACCTAAGTGTTTGATTCAAAAGTGTTTTCAACACATTCATAAGCATGCATAGATACATATCTATGTTGCATCATCCAGTATAATAATCAATGAATATTTTAAATGGGAAAACAATGGAATTTACTCACATTCTAGCTATTTCTGGTTCTAGGCTTTACCATTTTAGTTCCAAATTTTTGTCTTGAGTCTTCTTTAAATTTATAAATGATTTAGTGAGGGTCTCTAGGTGTATTTATATATGAAACAAATATAAAATATTGCTTAGCTTAGGCTTAGGTAGTGTACTTAATGGATTAATGTCTTATGCTAGCACTACTTTGAAGGATTGTGCTTAGGCTATCACTCATTTGAGCTTCCCACGCCTTCACATGCACGACCAGCATATAATAGTATACATATGTGTACAAGTCATGTGCCTACGGGTTTTAAAATTTAGACTTTGGTAGAGAATGTTTAAGTTGTCTTATAATTTGATTGAAAAGGATGTTGTGTTAAGGCTATTCACACATTAAATCTCTCCAGCATGTGCATGGCCAACACATGTTTGCAGCATACATTTAGGTACAATGTCATATACTAAATGGTTTTAAATAGCTAGGCTTGGCTTCCAAGCAATCCAAGTTATTAATTTCCTATGTACTAAATATTATCCGCAGCATTAGCCCACCGGT
This sequence comes from Allium sativum, assembly GCA_030737875.1. Lineage (NCBI taxonomy): Eukaryota > Viridiplantae > Streptophyta > Magnoliopsida > Asparagales > Amaryllidaceae > Allium > Allium sativum. The sequence continues at coordinate 703,817,160 of CM060922.1, read as the reverse complement.
TAAGGACTTGTGTCGAGGTAACAACGATGCGAGTTCGAAACCTGGATTGACATGCTAAAAGTGTTTACCATGTGCATATGCTACGAATTATCCACGGACAGGGCTAGGTGCACTAGGGAGGTTTTACTGCCCTTTGAACAAATTCAAAAATGTCTGAATATTTCTAAACTTAGTTTCTAAGCAATTTAATCCCTTAAATGCCTAAGTACTAAATAAATTAAAAATATTAAATTTTTGTACAAACATGTACTTAATATCCTGCTTAGTTTCCAAGCAAATTCAAGACATTAAAGGCTATGTACTAAAATGTTTTAAAACAAAAACAAACTTTATTCCTAAGCAAATCAAGCCATTTCTAATTGTGCACAAATTGTTTTAAATATTTCTAACTTAGCAACAAAGAAAACAACCCCTTTTAATGGATTTGATCTTGCCATTCAAATCACATAAATGCCAAATCTTGGCATTTAAAGCCATATCTTCCTATATGCTTATATATGAAGTAATTGAGATTTTATTTTAAATATTGTCATTTGTTCCCTAGGTAATTTTATATTTACACAAACTTTAATCAAGATTTTAGATGTAAACAAATATGTTAAACAACATTCACTTGTTTATAATATATATATATAACAAGTTAAAATATACATATAGGATTTTTAAACAGTTATTAATCTAATTTTCTATAATATTCAAATCCAATATTATTTATTTTTACCAGAACTAAAAAAAAATACAAAACAAAATGATAAAACATTACTTATCTGTTTTATATACATATATACATTGGTTAAAGAAATTTAAACCATTAAAATATACTTGGAATCTCCCAATACTTGTTATTCTAAATTTATTTAATTTAATCAATTACTGAAATAACCCATAATAAACTATATTACAGAATCAGTCAAAAATCGGGTCGTTACAAAAGTAATCCAATTAAAGAAAGATATACGTAGTGTTATTTATAGAAAGTATAATTTATCTATTCACCAGACCTTTGTTCTCACTCCCTCCTCGTAACAAACCCTCAGAGTAGACAGGTGGCAGAGATTTTACAGTTTAGAGACGCTTGCTAGTCAGTGTCATTATTATGGTAAGTATTTATCTGTTATCATATTTTGTTTAGTTCCGTTGTGAGATTTTTATCGCGATCTTTAATATATTTATCTTTGTCATTATGTAGGGCATCAAACAAACCAACTTGGTTTTCAATAGACTTGAATTTTGGCATTTTTGAAAAAAATTCGAACCCATTAAAATTTGAGTTGTTATATTAATAGTGTAGCCCAGGGATCTTTGACCATTGGATTTCTAAATTTAATCCATACCAGCCAGATCACGATAGAATTAGGACCATCGGATCTCAAATCTAACGCGCCAGAATTGACCATGCAGATCAAAAATTAAAAAACCCCTGCTTCGCTTCGTACCTGAGTGAAAAATCGTCCAAGCTCTTTTGCGAGTCGACCTGACCCTATGCGGATCGACCTATGGGTCGACCTGAGGGTCGAACCGACCATATATGATTATTATTTAAAAAAAAGTTTATTTGATATCTTTTCTATTTGAACTTTGATTCTATAAAACCATATATGCAAATGGACCATAAATCTCCAGGAATAAGATGGTGCGATATCATAGCTAAATTCCGAAAATTTCATAAACTTATTTTATTATTTAATTAATTACTATAACTTAAAATTTAGGTTGTTACATTGATGAACTTATTTCATCATCTTTCTTACTTCTTGTCATTTTGAACTTAGACAATATAACCTCCAATACAAGCTGGAGTCAGCTAAAAAATGTTAATCTGGCGTGGCAAACTTCTTGTATGCAACCAAAATTCAGATTTCTTCAATCTGAATATGGTGCCAGGTATGTAAAGGCAGATTTTTCTACTACAAAATAATCTTTACACGATGGATGAAATCTGTTGTAATAGGGGTTTCCCAACGAGCTTGAAACCACTAAGTTAGCCTCTGTTGTAAAAAAGAAGATATTACAACGTTCTAAAGCAACAGCTCTAATCCGTTGTAATAAAATATTTTGCAACAGTTAATACTGGTTGTAAAATATATACCATTTATACAAAAACACCATAATGCAACTGATCTGACCCATTGCAAAAGAACATTTTACAAGGTCTGTAGCCCATTGTCCTTTTATCTTTTATAACTATTTTGACTTGTTGCAAAATAAATAATAAATAAGAATAATAATTAGTTGCTTTTCCATACAATATCTAATAAATAATAGATATTATCATAAAACAACCAAAGTCACACATAAAAAGAACAATAAAGCAACGTTCACAAAGTTTCAACACATTTCAATTTTTTTAAAGGCAAATTCTATTTGGACACCATAAATTGCTTTACTTACACTGAGAGATTTTAAATATAATTTCAGACCAAAATGACCTTATTAAAAAAGAATCAATATTAAAGAATGAAAACATATACAATTCACCCTTGTTTGCATTATGCATACTCAACCTTATTTCTCTTGTAAAGTTAGTAAATTAATTCATATCATTGATTAAATCGAATTTATGTTTCTTTTGAGGATTAAATTATATTCATATTGTTACAAGCAACATTTATATACATTCAATTTTAACAGTTTTCATTTTAATTAAATATAAAATGTAAAATGTAAAAATAACTACTAAAATTAATGTTATCCAAAGTACTAAATTCTTCAATCTTTCGTTCAAATCTAGTGCAAGTGTGTTCAATCATGATTTAAAAATAAATCAATCAAATAATTTAAAATACTAGAGTTAAAAATTAAAGTTTTTTTTTTAATTTTAGGTAAATATATTTCAATTGAATACCCAGCTTTATGTAATTTAATTTTAAGATTAAAAAGGAAAGGTGATGAAAATATAAAGTGTAATTTTGTAAAAGACATGGTGTATGCAATAAAAATTTGATGTATGCTATTTTATTTTATTTTACAGTGTGTGGTAAGGAATTACAGGTGTAGAAATAGAATTAGCCTTTTTTAAGTTCACAAAGATCTAACAAATAATAATTAGTCATAAATTACATAATTAGTTACAGAATACATATCAAGTTCTAAGTAGCAATACACAACCCATAAAACCAAAATGCACATACATACTAAGCCAATGTGATGAAATCTTTCTGTCAATTGAAATTATTTAAGGCTTTCCTTTGATCGATTGCACATCGTCTTTGTCCCCTTAGTTCCCTTCGTCAATAACAAATCCTCATAAAAGCACCATTTCATTAGGTCAAATCAGATGCAATCGCCAAAATTTGATGCTAATATCAAATAATTTACCGTTCAAAACTTCAACCTTTTCTGTGGCACCTCCGTCTTCTTCTGATTTTAAAACAGACAGGGATGATGAATAACTGAAAATAACGAAGAAAAAACAAAGTAATAAACCCAGTTTTTAATAGTAGGTTGGTTAGTCAAAACAAAATAAAACATCATTCAGGTATTCTTCTGGAAAAAGTAGTTACCAGAAACTTAGAAAAAATGAGCAATGATGGGAATCTTCATTTAAGATATTGGAGAAAACTAAACCCATTTAACATATTTGTAGAATTTAGAATCCTCCAATTCTTAGATTCAGATTCCCATATGAATAGGTTTATTGTTGCAGAAAATCTTACAAATAAGCTATTATTTATAAAAGAAGTTAAGAGTAAATTTTCAGATACACACAATTGTTGTGATATTTTTGTTATGGAAACGAAAAATTAACCAAATCAAAAAACTTCACAAACAAGCAAGCACGCCTGATGTATACAACACACACACACACACCCTAAAACAAACACAAACTTAACAAAACTTCAACAAGAAGCTGGAGATACACTAATTCACCAGCTCAAAATCCTAACTAGACACCTAAACTAAAAAAATACCAAAGCATGAGCTGCAAATAGCTTAATAAAAGTACAGCACACTCCAGCTAATATGTCAAGCACTGGCGATGCTGGTGCTAGCATAATATTTGAGCTAAGGCAACATTTCAAGAAGGGTTCCACGCAATGTGAATGAGTTTCATTCGTAATTTACTTTCAGACAGGGCTAAAACAAAATTTCACATGGGTGCAGATAATGAAATACATTTTTTTATGGTTAGCTTGAAAGTATTTAGGTAGGGCAGTGGCCTAACTAGCCTATTACTAGCTCTGGCACTGATTCCCAGAATCAACTCTATGAGCATTCTCAAGCTTCACTAAAACAGGAACTCATGGATCCGCAGAAAATACAAGCCGATACTTCAAAAACCTAGCATGGATTGGTTCAGAACTTGTGCATGCAACATGCGTGCACGGCCTAAGATTCAAGACCATGCACACTTCAAAAAAAGCAGGACAAAGCACATCAACGCCATTATGGAACTGAAGAGCATAGCAACCATCATAGCGTCATCTTTCGAGCAAAGAAAAATACTCAAAACGCATTATTAAATATAGTTATTCACACCACCTTCACATAAGACTTAAACTGAAAAAAAGCCGGCTATACCACGAGAACCTTCCAGTCTTATACATACTATGAGATAGATTTAAACCTTATACATACAATGGGATAGATTTCGAGTTCTTGGATGATATTTCCGAGCAGCCTTAAATAATTCATACCAATGTGTACACTCAAGGTTTAGGCAACAAAGAGAAGCAGTTTTTACCCATGGTTTGACCCAACCACTGATTTTCACAACCATACCATACATTGGAACCCAACACAGATTGTGTAAGTCGCGAAATAAATATATACACATCTGGAGATCAAGATTATATATGTGTGAACTATGGATTATTACTGCAGGTGGTATGTGGATAACCTACCAATTAGAATTTTCGAAAACAATGAAGCAGTAGGCATATCATATCCAAATAAGCATTAAGTAGGCCAGTTTCAGTTTTGCACTTACAAAAACCAGTAAGAAAAAGTATTTAACAAAGTTAGGATGCTCAACATACTCAGCTGATTATGTTCTTTAGTTTTTGTACCTTTACTCTTAACCTGAATTGATGGCCCCAAACATTGCCATGTTGCAGCAGCATTTCTTCATTAAAAATCTGACATCAGCAAGAATGTAAATCATATATCTTTTTGTTATTTGCTTGTGTACATATCACAGGCAATCATTCAGAACAAAAGGTTAAACATGAAACGTACGGAATACATGAGATATTCATCCATATTAAGAAAGTATTTTACCAGCACCCCCTCCCCAAAATATCAAGTTAACAGTTTTGGAGTTTTCATAGTTGCCAAGGCCATTATCTCCCTTCACTTACCAAGTAAGTTTCAATTTTTTTTTAATAAGAAAAACAGTTTTTGAGCATTAATAATAGTAAATTGAGTCATAAAGTCGAATAAAGGTACATAAATATCAATAAATAAGATATAGAAGCATTAAATCTCAAGTAGTAGGATATACTAGTACATTTTTGAAACAAAAAGGATATTATGACATTAGCAGCAATAGACTCAATCTAATGCCTTTTCTTACCTCCAGGGACCGGGGGGGCAAGTGGGGGCGGTGCCCCCCTTGATTTTAAAAGTATTGTATAAAAAAATACCCCCTTAATACAAAATGACCATTTTTAAGGCACTTTTATTAGTATTTATGCAATATTTTTGTTTAAAAATCGATAATATGAGACATTATAGGTTGAAATTGTGATAAATTCAGAGTACACCGGTGCAAAAAAAAAAGGCCCCCTCTTCGAATCCGCCCCCCGCTGAGCATTTTCCTGGCTCCGTCCCTGCTCACCTCCCTTCTTAGCTTCCATTTTCATACCCAGTCCTTTGGAAGCAAGCAAGCTAGAAGCACTCTTTCCCTCAGACTTCTTTGCAAACTTCATAACACTAGCCATTCCTTTAATAGCCAATGCCTTGCGTTCTGATCTTTTAATCAGAAGATTCCTATCCAAGTAAGTTTTATAAAATATCAAAGACACTGCATTTTGTTTAATTACCGAACTAGGAGTGCCAATGCAAATATTATCCACTTTCATTTAAACTGAGTAAAATTTCACTGAAAATTAAAATTCCGTGACCCACCTATATCTTAACCTTTTAATATCGGTAACAAACATTCAATCCTTTTGTTAGAAATAATGACTAGTTCTTTGTTTGTCCTGGTCATTAGCAATAATGCAGGAGAGTGTTAGAAATAATGACTAGTTCTTTGTTTGTCCTGGTCATTAGCAATAATGTAGGAGAGATCTTAATTCTTAGATAGTGCTTAGTACTTTATAAATAGCTTTGTATAATTTCAGTTTATTATTATCGAAGTGAATAACAATGTCGCCTTTCAATTGTTTTACGTTTAATCTTTCTCTTCTCTCTAGAACTAATTCTAACATGGAATCAGAGCTAGGTCAAAGAAAAAAGAGAGAGAAAACAGAGGGTTCGCAACGAGTTTATACCTTTTGTTTCTCTTCATAAAATAAAGACAAATCAAACAATTATTGAAATCTGATTTCCACTCTCAAATTCGCATCTCCCTCTATCGTAATCCAGGCAGTAGCTAACCAAAACTTCTACTTTAATGAAAGTGGACAGCGTGGGAAAGCACGGAATTCATCTAGAAGCAATTCAAGTGCTAGCAAACCTCAATCTCAACATCAGGAAAGCGAACATCTCATCCGACGGTCATTGGCGCATGGACGTGTTTCACGTCACGGATCTGAACGGAAATAAGGTAGTTGAGGATAACGTCATTAACTATCTGGAAGACTCTTTCAATGTTGAGTGTTCGTTTGATAGGAACAAGGTCCAGCATCTGATTCCTCAACCTGTTTAGAACTCATCGGTATGGATCGATTAGGGCTTTTGTTGGAGATATCGACGGTTATTTCTGATTTGCACGACAATATTGTGAATTCGGCCGTTTGGACCCACATTAGCAGAATGGTCGCTTTGTTTTTCATCAAAAACGCTGATTTCAGGAGGATTAATTTGTTCACCGCTCGATTGAAGAATGTACCAAATGGAGACCACAACGAGAAAGGGGAAAAGGTCCATGTGGCGGAAAAAGGAGTTGTGAATGCGGACAGGAGGCTGCATCAGATGATGTGGTATGTTGAATAATTGTTTTGATAGTTGAAGTTAAATGGGGTAAAGGAGCAGGTTAGCGAGGGTCAGTTATTGAAGTTTGCGATACTATATGTTGGATTGAAGAGGATGAAGATAGCTTCGCATCGGAGGTGACCGTTCGCTAATCGGAGTTCGAACGCGGAAGTTACGAGCTGAATGGTGCAAGTTGTTCAGTGTGCAGTGCGACAGACGTCTGCGACTATAGGGTGGTTTTTCCCGAGAGTTCCCACAGTCGTCTGTCATCCCTACGACAGACGTCTGAGAGTGAGACAGACGTCTGTCATATTGGAGGCAGACGTCTGTCATATTGGGGACAGACGTCTGAGTTGAGTGTTGAAAACCAAATTAATCCCTGGGTGGGACAGACGTCTGTCACCTCCCACAACATATGTATGACGAGTGTTTTGGGCTATTTCGGGCTGAAAACTTGACATATTGATTTGTGAAGACACGGAGACAAATTGGGTAATTGGCATATCTCTATATAAGCTATTTTCAGGTGTGTTAATGGGAGGAGCTTGGATACTTGATTTGGGATCAAGGGTTTATTCTCAAGGGTGAATTAAGGTTTATAACATAATTCCAATTCTTCAATTCTATTCTCCTCAAACTCTTTTTCTATATTGAAATATAGTGATCATTGGATCACTCTCTTATATTCCTTTCATCGTGGTAATAAAATACTCTCTCCAAAGTGGATGTACACTAACAAGATGCTAGTGGAACCACTATAAATTCTTGTGTGATTTATTTTTGCTACTTATTGTCATTAGTTTCTTGCTTGTGATTGAGATTTGGATTGTTCGTGATTAGTTGATCTTGGTTTGTGACTAGAGTTATTGTTTTGGTTGTTTTTGCAAGTCTAACAACGGTCTAGTCTTCCGCTAGCGCTTGTGGTTTAGATATCGGATTCGAGTGGTCTTGACTCGGATTAATCACAACGGTTACAACAGTTGGTATCAGTGATGTTTGGTGTTTGTGAAAATGCCGGAGACAGATAGTAGCTCGGTAAGTCCTTCAACCGGAAGTCCGAATAGTAAGGCGCCTTATGTACGGGGTTCGTATGCGGCGTTGGGTTCTCAATTGGTTATTGACAAGTGGAATGGTGATAATGACTTTGAGAAGTGGCAATGGAAAATGAAAGCGGTTCTTAGGCGGAATCGGGTGCACCGAGTAGTATTTGATACTCACTAATTGCCAAGTGATATCTCGGATGTTGAGAGAGAGGATATGGAGGAATGGGCTTACACTACTCTTCAACTTGCTATGGGGGAGAATGTGATCTCCGAAATTAGTGGTGAGACGACTACTAAAGGCATTTGGGACAAGTTGGAAGAACTTTATATGAAGAAGTCGCTCACTAACCGTTTGATCTTGTTGCGAACGTTTTCACCTTCAAGATGAAGGAGGGTAATTCGCTTAAGGAACATTTGAATGTCTTTGATGACTTGCTCATGAAGATGAAAGCCGTGGATTTGAAGATTGAGGAAGAGCAAAAGGCAATGATATTATTGTGTTCGTTGCCGGACTACTATATGGGTTTCTCAAATAGTTAGATCTATGGTCGGGATACCTTGACTCTTGATGATGTCAAGACGGGTCTTCTTAGTGAGGAGTTGAGAGATCAAATGAAGGAGATGAGTGAGAGTAGTAGTGGAGCTAGTAGTGGTCACGGGTTGTTTGTGGAGAAAGAAAAGAATGTGAAGAAAGGAAACCGGGGGCGTTCTAAATCAAGAAAACCCGGTGGAAGAGGTAAATCGAAAGAGAGAAATGGCAAGTGCTTTATTTGCAAGAAACCAGGACATTGGAAGAATGAATGTCCGGACAAATATAAGAAGGAAGTAGCGTCTTCATCCGTAGCGGTGGAGAGTGGGTATGGTGAGATAGATGAAAATGTGTTGACGGCAGTGGCATCGGGTGTTTCGAGTAACGAATGAGTTCTCGATTCGGGTGCGTCATATCATATGACGCCAAATAGAAATTGTTTTTCATCCTTTGAGGTCAAAGAGGGAAATGCAATTGCTATGAGGAAATGGTGCTATTTGCAAGTCGATGGGTAGTGGCTCCGTGCAAATAAGGATGTTTGATGGAGTTGTTTGCACGCTCACCAATATTAACTATGTTCTGGGACTAAGGAAGTCGCTTATATTTTTTAGGCAATTAGATTCTCTAGGATACAAATCACTATCGAGAAGGATTGCTTGAGGGTTTCGAAGGGGGCGCTTGTGGTTATGAAGGGTGCTAGGACTCATGGTATATATTTGTTTCAAGGTATGACCGTAGGAGGTGAGACTTGTGTGGGTGTTGATAGTTCTCGTGACTTGGTGCGACACGGTTGTGGCATTTGAGATTGAGTCATGTATCGGAGAAGAGTTTGGACATTCTTCGGAAGCGGGAAATGATCGAGGGTGAGAGTTTCAACAAACTAGAGTTTTGCGAGGAATGTGTCATGGGAAAGCAAACAAGGGTATCATTCGTTGAAGGCAAGCATGACTCAAAGGAGGTTCTTGAGTATGTTCATTCGGATGTTTGGGGACCGACACTGGTTGCTTCTTTGGGAGGAGCAAACTGTGTTGTTAAAGCGCTCGCTATAGTGCGCTATAGCGACAAATAGCGCATAGCACAGTGCTTGCGCTATTGTACTTATAGTAGCGCAAGGGTTCCCTATAGCGCAAAAATAGCGCGCTATTTTGTCATAGCGCATAACTCTAAATAGCACACTATTTTGTTTTTGTCTCTTTTTTAAATGTTTGGACAGTGAATTAAGCCCAAAATAGCATGCTATTGTATTTATAATGACTCAGAGGAAAAATGTCATAGAGTGTGACTCGAACGAAGAAGAAATTGATGATCGTTTAAATAATAATTAACGGTTATAATTTAGATAAAACTAATGACTATGTTTTAAAAATTTAGGCTCATAATATAATTATACACTTGAATCATGTTTAGCTTTTGTTTATTCGAATCTTATTATAGTAGATTTCATATATTATTTTCATTTGGTCTTATTTATAAAAAAAATTAGTACTTGTTAGTATTTTTTTTCTAAACATTGTACAAATGTGTATTTTCATGCAGTTTTCTTAGAGTTTTATATCACCATAACTGATAAACAGAAATAAATTTCATTATAACTCACAGTTATAAGAATAAATTTCAAATTTGTAATTATATCCATCAATTACTTTGAATGTACAATGTGAACTTATCAAATTTTCTATAATACAATTACATTTTATATAAAAAATATTTAATACATGCATAAAGTATGGTAATGCTTGTATTTGAAGTCTTGAACGGTTTGGATATGATGCAAAATATGCTAAACAAGAACAAAAAAAGAACCGGTTAGGCAAAATATACTTGAAATCATTTTTTTCTAAATGAACGCGATAGCGCGCTCTATAGCGCATAGCGCAAAATAGCGCATAGCGCAAGCCTTGCGCTATTTTGCGCTATGCGCTATAGACTACACTGGGAGCAAGGTATTACATTTCTTTCATTGATGATTTGTCTCAAAAGGTTTGGGTGTATGTAATGAAGGCCAAGTCGGAGGCATTTGCTAAGTTCAAAGTGTGTAAGGCTCTTGTTGAGAATGAGAGTGGTAAGACTTCGAAGGTTTTAAGAACCGACAATGGCGGCGAATATGTTTCCCGGGAATTCTTGGAGTATTGTAAGCATCACGAAATCCGAAGACATTTTACTACACCGGGAGATCCGCAATCTAATGGAGTAGCGGAGAGAATGAACCGAACTTTACTTGAGAAAACTCGATGCTTGAGATTGACATTGGGTTTGTCTAAGGGATTTTGGGCCGAAGCTTTGTCAACCGCGGTGCATATTGTGAATCGAATTCCGTGCTCGGCCATTAATAACAAAATTCTGGAAGAAGTGTGGAAAGGGAAGAGTGTTGACTTGAGATATCTTCGTGTTTGGTAGCCCGGTTTATGTGCATGATCCGGGGAATGATAAGCTTGGAGCTAGAGCATTCAAGGGGGTCTTGCTTGGTTTCACGGACGGCGTGAAAGGCTATCGGATTTGGAATCCGGAAACAAAGAAGGTTGTTAATTCTCTTCATGTCACTTTTGATGAGTCGGCTTTATTCAAGGAGAATGAGAGCTCATCGGATGTTCCGGATTTGGTTCATGGTGAATCAAAGGAGAAGGAAGTCATTCCCACATTCCGTCCAAGTTGTAGTAGAGTTGAAGAAGCTCGTGGGGTAGAAGCGGTTGATGAAACATCACATAGTCCACATGGTTCCTCTAGTGATGTTGGTGATGTACATGATACTAGAGAAGTTTCGACTCAAGGTGGAGCCGAAATGGGTTTGGGTGATAGTATTGCTACTCGGGTTGGTCGACGTTCAATAAGGCCTCCCGAAAGATATGGTGATTGGAACTATCTTAGCTTTTGTGATCATTTGGACTATGCTCTCAATGTAGTCCAAGATGAGCCGATGGACCTTGATGACGTCATGGAGTCGAGAGAGAGCTCGAAGTGGATTTGCGCCATGGAGGAAGAGATGCAATCGTTTATGAAGAACCGAACTTGGGAGTTGGTTCCACTTCCTTAAGGAAACTGTGCTATAGGGTGCAAATGGATTTACAAGGTGAAGGATGATGGAAGGTACAAAGCAAGGTTAGTGGCAAAGGGGTTTGCACAAAGGAAAGGAAAGAAGTATGATGAAATTTTTGCACCGGTGGTTCTTCATACATCTATCCGGGTTTTACTAGCCATAGCTGTTATCCGTGACTTGGAGTTGGAGCAACTTGATGTGAAAACCGCCTTCTTGCATGGAGACTTGGATGAAGACATCTACATGGAGCAACCAGAAGGGTTTGTTGTAGATGGTAAGTCTAAAATGGTTTGTAAGTTGAAGAAATCACTATATGGGTTAAAGTAATCGCCTAGACAATGGTACAAGAGATTCGATCATTTCATGCTTGAGAGTGGCTTCCATCGAAGCATCAAGAATGCTTGCGTATATTTCAAGAGGTTGGGAAATGATTGTTGGGTGTATTTACTCTTGTATGTGGATGATATGCTCATTGCTTCCAAGGATCAAAATGAAATCAACAAGTTGAAGATGCTTTTGAAATTGGAATTCGAAATGAAAGATCTTGGAGAAGCAACAAAAATCTTGGGCATGGAAATTGGAAGGGACCGAAAGCGTTTTGAGTTGAGATTAACTCAAAAGAAATACATAAAGAAAGTGCTTTGCCGGTTTAGCATGGAGGATGCAAAGGCGTTAAATACACCTTTACCTTTGCATATGAAGCTTTCGGATAAGGGATCACCTATCGGGGGTAAAGACAAGGCTTATATGGCAAAGGTGCCATATACAAGTGCGGTTGGTAGTTTGATGTACGCAATGGTGTGTACAAGACCCGATATTGCAAATGCCGTCAGGGTGGTTAGTCGGTATATGGCTAATCCGGGGAAATCGCATTGGGAAGCCGTGAAGGCTATATTGAGATACCTAAAAGGCACATCATCTCATGGACTTGTCTTTCGCGGTAGTGATGAGAGGAGTTGCAAGTTGGTTGGTTATTGTGACTCGGACTACGCCGGTGATAGGGATCGGAGGAAATCAACTTCCGGGTATGTCTTCACACTTGGTGGGACAACCATTAATTGGAGATCGAGATTGCAAACTGTAGTTGCTTTATCCACTACGGAGGCGGAGTTGATTGCGGCTGTGGAAGCAGCCAAGGAGGCACTCTACTTGAAACGATTGTTGTGTGACTTGGGTTTCGAACATGAAAGTGTTGATGTTCGATGTGAAAGCCAAAGTGCTATCCATTTGGCGGAGAATTTGGCGTTTAGCTCACGGACCAATCATATTGAGGTGAGGGAGTCATTTCTTGTAGCCATGGATGAGGGTAAGCTAGTATACCTCCAGAAAGTGCACACAAAGGATAATGCGGTGGACATGTTTACTAAAGCATTGTCGTATGGAAAGTTCGATCATTGCTCGAACTTAATTCGCTTGTTGAGTTGCTAGGTGCTATGGGGTGGCACGGGGTGGAGAGAGTGATTTTGTTTGTTGATGATGGAAAGGAATAGCGGTAAGAGATTGGAAATCTATCTTCATGGTAAGTACTCGTTACACTCCCGAGTACATTGTCTTTTGGTGAGACAGTTTTTGTTTTGAATGTTTTCAACACTACATTGGCGGGTGGGGGCATTTCCTTAACTCGTTGGTGTAGTGCAATGGGCGGTGGCTATGCCGAAGATCATTGGGAAAACATTCAAGTTTGCTTGATCGAAGATAGAAGGAAATGCTTGGATGCATTGGAGTTTGGAGTTGAGATGGTTATAGTATCGAGGTGGAGTGTTGAAGTTTGCGATACTATATGTTGGATTGAAGAGGATGAAGATAGCTTCGCATCGGAGGTGACCGTTCGCAAATCGGAGTTCGCACGCGGAAGTTATAAGCTGAATGGTGCAGGTTGTTCAGTGTGCAGTGCGACAGACGTCTGTCATGGGATACGAGACTACATGGTGGTTTTCCCGAGAGTTCCCACAGACGTCTGTCATCCCCACGACAGACGTCTGAGAGTGGGACAAACGTCTGTTATATTGGGGACAGACGTCTGAGCTGAGTGCTGGAGTCCAAATTAATCCCTGGGTGGGACAGATGTATGTCACCTCCCACGACATACGTCTGACGAGTGTTTTGAGCTATTTCGGGCTGGAAACTTGACAAATTGATTTGTGAAGACACGGGGGCAGTTTGGGTAATTGGCCTATCTTTATATAAGCTATTTTCAGGTGTGTTAGTGGGAGGAGCTTGGATACTTGATTTGAGATCAAGGGTTTATTCTCAATGGCGAATTAGGGTTTATAGCCGAATTCCAATCATAGTAGTTAAGGCACGCGCCTTGGCGCGCCTAAGGCGCAGGCGCAAGGCCTGCGCCTTCCAACTGGTCGAGGCGCCTCCTCTAATGGAGGCGCACGAAAGACGCGCTTTTGGAGCCTTTTTGCGAGGCTCCAGGCGCAGAAAAGCGCGTCTAGGTTTTCAACCCATTTGAGCGAAGTCGACATCGAACAAAAAAAAGAATCCTAAAACCCTCAGCCTCTACCGAAATCGAAGCTCGATTTTAGGTTTTTTTATGTGATTCGATCTCGGGATTTGATTTTCTTCGTGATTTTAGGGTTTTTTCAACTTCGATTTCAAATTTTCACCTTTCGATATGTTGCAGGTTTTTTAAATATATATGGTGTGCCTTTTTTTTAAAAGTCGCACAAAAAAGTCCCGGGCTCAAGCCGTGTGCCTTTGTGCGCCTTAGCGCCTTAACTACTATGATTCCAATTCTTCAATTTTATTCTCCTCATACTCTTTTTCTATATTGAAATGTAGTGATCATTGGATCAATCTCTTGTATTCCTTTCATCGTGGTAATAAAATACTCTTTTCAAAGTAAATGTACACTAACAAGATGTTAGTGGAACCACTACAAATCCTTGTGTGATTTATTTTTGCTACTTATTTTCATTAGTTTCTTGCTTGTAATTGAGATTCGGATTGTTCGTGATTGGTTGATCTTGGTTTGTGACTAGAGTTATTGTTTTGGTTGTTTTTGCAAGTCTAACAACGGTCTAGTCTTCCGCTAGCGCTTGTGGTTTAGATATCGGATTAAAGTGGTATTGAGTCGGATTAATCACAACGGTTACAACAGTTGGTATCAGAGCTGTTTGGTGTTTGTTAGGTGTTTATGAAAATGCCGGAGGCGGATAGTAGCTCGGTAAGTCCTTCAACCGGAAGTCTGAATAGTAAGGCGCCTTATGTACGGGGTTCGTATGCGGCGTCGGGTTCTCAATTGGTAATTGACAAGTGGAATGGTGATAATGACTTTGAGAAGTGGCAATGGAAAATGAAAGCGGTTCTTAGGCGGAATCGGGTGCACCGAGTAGTATTTGATACTCACTTATTGCCAAGTGATATCTCGGATGTTGAGAGAGAGGAGATGGAGGAATGGGCTTACACTACTCTTCAACTTGCTATGGGGGAGAATGTGATCTCCGAAATTAGTGGTGAGACAACCGCTAAAGGTATTTGGGACAAGTTGGAAGAACTTTATATGAAGAAGTCTCTCACTAACCGTTTGATCTTGTTGCGAACGTTTTTCACCTTCAAGATGAAGGAGGGTAGTTCGCTTAAGGCACATTTGTATACCTTTGATGACTTGGTCATGAAGATGAAGGCCGTGGATTTGAAGATTGAGGAAGAGAAAAAGGCGATGATATTATCGTGTTCATTGCCGGACCGCTATACGGGTTTCTCAAATAGTTTGATCTATGGCCGGGATACCTTGACTCTTGATATGTCAAGATAGGTCTTCTTAGTGAGGAGTTGAGAGATCAAATGAAGGAGATGAGTGAGGGTAGTAGTGGAGCTAGTAGTGGACACGGGTTGTTTGTGGAGAAAGAAAAGAATGTGAAGAAAGGAAACCAGGGGCGTTCTAAATCAAGAAAACCTGGTGGACGAGGTAAATCAAAAGAGGGAAATGGCAAGTGCTTTATTTGCAAGAAACCGGGACATTGGAAGAATGAATGTCCGGACAAAAATAAGAAGGAAGTAGCGTCTTCATCCGTAGCGGTGGAGAGTGGGGATGGTGAGATTGATGAGAATGTGTTGACGGCAGTGGCATCGGGTGTTTCGGGTAACGAATGGGTTCTCGATTCGGGTGCGTCGTATCATATGACGCCAAATAGAAATTGTTTTTCATCCTTTGAGGCCAAAGAGGAAAATGCAATTGCTATGGAAAAAGGTGTTATTTGCAAGTCGATGGGTAGTGGCTCTGTGCAAATAAGGATGTTTGATGGAGTTGTTCGCACTCTCACCAATGTTAGCTATGTTCCGGGACTAAGGAAGTCGCTTATATCTTTGGGGCAATTGGATTCTCTAGGATGCAAGATCACTATCGAGAAGGATTGCTTGAGGGTTTCGAAGGGGGCGCCTGCGGTTATGAAGGGTGCAAGGACTCATGGTATATATTTGCTTCAAGGTATGACCGTATGAGGTGAAACTTGTGTGGGTGTTGATAGTTCTCGTGACTTGGATGCGACACGGTTGTGGCATTTGCGATTCGGTTATGTCTCGGAGAAGAGTTTGGATATTCTTCGGAAGCAGGAGATGATCGAGGGTGAGATTTTCAACAAACTAGAGTTTTGCGAGGAATGTGTCATGGGGAAGCAAACAAGGTTATCATTCGATGAAGGCAAGCATGACTCAAAGGAGGTTCTTGAGTATGTTCATTCGGATGTTTGGGGACCGACACCGGTTGCTTCTTTGGGAGGAGCAAGGTATTACATTTCTTTCATTGCTGATTTGTCTCGAAAGGTTTGGGTGTATGTAATGAAGGCCAAGTCAGAGGCATTTGCTAAGTTCAAAATGTGGAAGGCTCTTTTTGAGAATGAGAGTGGTAAGACTTTGAAGGTGTTAAGGACCGACAATGGCGGTGAATATGTTTTCCGGGAATTCTTGGAGTATTGTAAGCATCACGGAATCCGAAGATATTTTACTACACCGGGAGATCCGCAATCTAATGGAGTAGCGGAGAGAATGAACCGAACTCTACTTGAGAAAGCTCGATGCTTGAGATTAACATTGGGTTTGTCTAAGGGATTTTGGGCCAAAGCTTTGTCAACCGCGGTGCATATTGTGAATCGAATTCCATGCTCGGCCATTAATAACAAAACTCCGGAGGAACTGTGGAAAGGGAAGAGTGTTGACTTGAGATATCTTCGTGTGTTTGGTAGCCCAGTTTATGTGCATGATCTGGGGAATGATAAGCTTGGAGCTAGAGCATTCAAGGGGGTCTTGCTTGGTTTCACGGACGGCGTGAAAGGCTATCGGATTTGGAATCCGGAAACGAAGAAGGTTGTTAATTCTCGTCATGTCACTTTTGATGAGTCGGCTTTATTCAAGGAGAATGAGATCTCATCGAATGTTCCGAATTTGGTTCATGGTGAATCAAAAGAGAAGGAAGTCATTCCCACATTCCGTCCAAGTTGTAGTAGAGTTGAAGAAGCTCGTGGGGTAGAAGCAGTTGATGAAACATCACATAGTCCACATGGTTGCTCTAGTGATGTTGGTGATGTACATGATACTAGAGAAGTTTCGACTCAAGGTAGAGCCGAAAGGGGTTTGGGTGATAGTATTGCTACTCGGGTTGATCGACGTGCAATAAGGCCTCCCGAAAGATATGGTGATTGGAACTACCTTAGCTTTTGTGATCATTTGAACTATGCTCTCAATGTAGTCCAAGATGAGCCGATGGACCTTGATGACGTCATGGAGTCGAGAGAGAGCTCGAAGTGGATTTGCGCCATGGAGGAAGAGATGCAATCGCTTATGAAGAACCGTACTTGAGAGTTGGTTCCACTTCCTCAACGAAACCGTGTTATAGGGTGTAAATGGATTTACAAGGTGAAGGATGATGGAAGGTACAAAGCAAGATTAGTGGCAAAGGGGTTGCACAAAGGAAAGGAAAGGAGTATGATGAAATTTGTGCACTGGTGGTTCGTCATACATCTATCCAGGTTTTACTAGCCAAAGTGGCAATCCATGACTTGGAGTTGGAGCAACTTGATGTGAAAACCGCCTTCTTGCATGGAGACTTGGATAGAGACATCTACATGTAGCAACCAGAAGGGTTTGTTGTAGATGGTAAGTCTAAAATGGTTTGCAAGTTGAAGAAATCACTATATGGGTTAAAGCAATCGCTTAGACAATGGTATAAGAGATTCGATCATTTCATGCTTGAGATTGGCTTCCATCGAAGCATCAAGGATGCTTGGGTATATTTCAAGAGGTTGGGAAATGATTGTTGGGTGTATTTACTCTTGTATGTGGATGATATGCTCATTGCTTCCAAGGATCAAAATGAAATCAACAAGTTGAAGATGCTTTTGAAATTGGAATTCGAAATGAAAGATCTTGGAGAAGCAACGAAATTCTTGGGCATGGAAATTGGAAGGGACCGAAAGCGTTTTGAGTTGAGATTGACTCAAAAGGAGTACATAAAGAAAGTGCTTTTGCCGGTTTAGCATGGAGGATGCAAAGGCGTTAAATACACCTTTACCTTTGCATATGAAACTTTCGGATAAGGGATCACCTATCGGGGATAAAGACAAGGCTTATATGGCAAAGGTGCCATATGCAAGTGCGGTTGATAGTTTGATGTACGCAATGGTGTGTACAAGACCCGATATTGCAAATGTCGTCGGGGTGGTTATTCGGTATATGGCTAATCCGGGGAAATCGCATTGGGAAGCCGTGAAGGCTATATTTACATACTTGAAAGGCACAACATCTCATGGACTTGTCTTTGGCAGTAGTGATGAGAGGAGTTGCAAGTTGGTTGGTTATTGTGACTCGGACTACGCCGGTGATAGGGATTGGAGGAAATCAACTTCCGGGTATGTCTTCACACTTGGCGGGACAGCCATTAGTTGGAGATCGAGATTGCAAACCGTAGTTGCTTTATCCACTACGGAGGCGGAGTTAATTGCCGCTAAGGAAGCGGCCAAGGAGGCACTCTACTTGAAGCGATTGTTGTGTGACTTGGGTTTCGAACATGAAAGTGTTGATGTTCGATGTGATAGCCAAAGTGCTATCCATTTGGCGGAGAAATTGGCGTTTAGCTCACAGACCAACCATATTGAGGTGAGAAAGTCATTTCTTGTAGCCATGGATGAGTGTAAGCTAGTATACCTTCGGAAATTGCACACAAAGGATAATGCGGCGGACATGTTTACTAAATCATTTCCGTATGGGAAGTTCGAGCATTGCTCGAACTTAATTCGCTTGTTGAGTTGCTAGGTGCCACGGGGTGGCACAGGGTGGAGAGAGTGATTTTGTTTGTTGATGATGGAAAGGAATAGCGGTGAGAGATTGGAAATCTATCTTCATGGTAAGTACTCGTTACACTCCCGAGTACATTGTCTTTTGGTGAGACGGTTTTTTTGGAATGTTTTCAACACTACATTAGCGGGTGAGGGCATTGCCTGAACTCGTTGGTGTAGTGCAATGGGCGGTGGCTATGCCGGAGCTCATTGGGGAAACATTCAAGTTTGCTTGGTCGAAGGTAGAAGGAAATGCTTGGGTGCATTGGAGTTTGGAGTTGAGATGGTTATAGTAACGAGGTGGAGTGTTGAAATTTGTGATACTATATGTTAGATTGAAGAGGATGAAGATAGCTTCGCATGGAGGTGATCGTTCACAAATCGGAGTTCGCACGCGGAAGTTATGGGTTGAATGGTGCAAGTTGTTCAGTATGCAGTGCGACAGACATCTGTCGTGGGATACGACAAACGTCTGTGACTACAGGGTGGTTTTTCCGGAGAGTTCCCACAGACATCTGAGAGTGGGACAGACGTCTGAGCTGAGTGTTGGAGCCCAAATTAATCCCTGGGTGGGACAGACATCTATCACCTCCTACGACAGACGTCTGAGAGTGTTTTAGGCTATTTGGTCTGGAAACTTGACAAATTGATTTGTGAATACACAGGGGCAATTTCGGTAATTGGCCTATCTCTATACAAGCTATTTTCAGGTGTGTTGGTGGGAGGAGCTTAGATACTTGATTTGGGATCAAGAGTTTATTCTCAAGGGTGAATTAGGGTTTATAACCTAATTCCAATTCTTCGATTATATTCTCCTCAAACTCTTTATCTATACTGAAATATAGTGATAATTGGATCAATCCCTTGTATTTCTTTCATCATGGTAATAAAATACTCTCTCCAAAGTGGATGTACACTAACAAGATGTTAGTGGAACCACTATAAATCCTTGTGTGATTTATTTTTGCTACTTATTGTCGTTAGTTTCTTGTTTGTGATTGAGATTTGGATTGTTTGTGATTGGTTGATCTTGGTTTGTGACTAGAGTTATTGTTTTGGTTGTTTTTGCAAGTCTAACAACGGTCTAGTCTTCCGCTAGCGCTTGTGGTTTAGATATCGGATTCGAGTGGTCTTGAGTCAGATTAATCACAATGGTTACAACATCGGTTGTGCAGGAGATGTTTTGATGTGAACGTGCAGGAAGCGACTACAGGTTCGCGGTTGAAGTTGAGGGTTGTTTGGGGGTTTTAGCAAAGGAGGTTGGTCTGTAGATGTTTGGTGAAGGGTGATTGCGTTGAATGGCAGCAGAGCTAGAGATAAGTGTGCAGGCTGCATAGAAGTGTTTAGTTTTATAGGAAGAAGATGAGATGAGGCAACAGTATGGGTAGTGTGGAAGTTTGGTTGCAGTGGTAGTTGTGGAAATTATGCAAAGGTTTTGGCTTGAAGTCTGCGGATGGGAATTTGAGGAGCAGTTTGAGGGGAAGGCAGGTAGTTTGTATTGAAGCAGAAAGGAATGTAGAAGAAGTCTGTTTGTGGAGGTGTTTTAGATGTGATTCAAGCGAGGCAAGGTCGGTGGCCCTGTTTCAGATGAGTTGCAATTTAGGGCCAGAGTCAAATTAAAATTGAAAGCAGCACCTAGGAACGATTCAAATGATAATTACTTGTATTATCCTGTTGCAAGAGATGTTAAAAGTAAGGAGTTGAACATTTTCAGAAGCATTGGGAAAAAGGAGAGCCAGTTATTGTTTGTGATGTACTTGAAATGACATCTGGTCTTTAGTTGGGAACCAATGGTTATGCGGCGTGCATCACGTGAGAAGTTGCAAGGCTCAAAGTGAGGAACTAAAAGTGCAAGCAATTGATTGCCTAGACTGGTGTGAGATTGGCCTCCCCCCAGCACTTTTGAAGATTGATTGCCACGGCATGGAGCTGAGTTTATAATAGCATTGCCATTCCAAGAATATACTGATCCAAGATGTGGCCCTCTAAATCTTGCGGTGAAGCGGCCAGAAAATGCTATAAAGCCAGATATGGGACCAAAATCTTATATTGCTTATGGGCTTGATGGGGAGTTGGGTAGAGGAGACTATGTTACTAAGCTTCACTGTGACATGTCAGATGCAGTAAACGTCCTAATCCATATGATGGAAGTGAAGCTTAATTCAGCTCAACTCCAAAATATTGAAGTTTTAATAAAAATGACCACAGTAAACAAGATTTGATCAAACAACTTTCTGTTAATAAAAAAATCTACAGATGACAATGAAGATGTCTCACAGTTAAATGATGAAACATTTGAAGCCATCAGGAGAGATGTGTTTGTAACGTATGTGATGGGAAGATTGGCCGTGCATGAATTGCAGTGATTTTATTGTTTTGTGTTGAAGGAGTAATGTGCAGGTTTCGATTGAGGAGTTGAACTATTTTTTGTTGTTTTGGTGAATTGAAGGTAACGGTCAAGTGTGTCTTGATGGTGATATTAGCATAAAGAAAGCGTTCGGTAGAACGTTGGTTGTTGATGTGATAGCGATAAAGACGAAGACAACGAAGAGTGTAACGTCGTTTAGTGGGTTGGATATTTGTGAATGCTCGAGAGAACTGTTTGATAAAAAGCCTATTAGAGAATGGGTATATGTATACAAGTGGAGTGGATGAGTTTATGAGTGAATAAAACTTGGTTTGGTGTCATTCAACAAGCAAATGAGGAAGAGCCGCAGCTCTAGCTTGTTGGAGGGATGACAAATACCGCGGTATCAAGGGATGGTCCATATGCAGAGACCAAGAAGGTCCCTCAAAGGAAACCAAGAGAGCAGTTGTTGATGGTTACAGTACCAATCAACATGAAACAGTTGAGCATGTCCAACCAGCTAGAGATGGATATTGTGTTGGAGTTCGTCTATGCAAAGACGATGAAGAAAGTGAGAACCGCAGTTCATTGTTTTGTAAACTAGATGTTAACACATCTAGTTTAAGGGAGTGTTAGAAATAATGACTAGTTCTTTGTTTGTACTGGTCATTAGAAATAATGTAGAAGAGATCCTAATTCTTAGGTAGTTCTTAATACTTTATAAATAGCTTTGTAATTTCAGTTTATTATTATCCAAGTGAATAACAATGTAGTATTTCAATTGTTTTACGTTTAATCTCTCCCTTCTCTCTAGATCTAATTCTAACATCTTTTAATAATTAAACACCTCATCTTAACATTTCAGCATTTTATTTTTCTACTTCATACCATTTGCAATTTAAGGTGGCAGAGGATTTGATTTTGAATGGTGAAAAGTTAATTTCTAAATGATGTAGAAAAAGAAAGTGGAAGTGCAGATGGACATAACAGTGTTCATATTTTCGTTCTTCTCAAATTTGGTGGTATTGATATGGGCCATGATCGAAAACCTTTCTTGGATAATAAGTACCTTTTCTTGGATAGTAGCCTTCGTCTTCCCCATGCCGCATTTCAAAACATGGATGTCGGAATAAGACCAAATTGGTCACGAAGCAGCAGAAGTGAACAATGAAGCGAAAGGCTGACCACCATAGGTAGTAAATGGGTCGTCATTGCTGATTTAGTAGATTAGGGTTTGCAGTTGGATTTGAAGCTGAGGGAGAGGCAGTTATAGTATAGCAAAAGAAGAAGAGGGCGGTGACGGATGAAATCATTCACGGATCTAGGTTTTTGTTGATTTAGAATTGGGTAAAGTGTGTCGTTTAGATTATTTAATGTACACTCAGCGAAGGGAATTCAAATTTTCACCTAATTCCAATATGAAGTAGCATAATGAAATCATTCCACGAAAACATAAATTGATATCTACTGCTTCTAGCGAAAGGTTGCAAAAATATCATGATTTTACAAAGTTTTTATGAAAAAATTTAGTTACTAATGATTAAAAAAAACCAAAAATTGTTTTTGATTTTCTTTTTAGAATTCAATTTTTATTTCAACATTTTCTGAATATTTTTAGATTTATTTAACAAGGACTTAAAGATTATTTATTGATTATTAACATTAATTACTAATTATTACTTCTTGTTTATTTTTTGTTACTTCTTTATTATAACGTAGTGTTAATTGTTAAATATTTAATATTAATTATTCAATAATAATTATTAAGTAAGTTAATTAAATATTAAACTCTGATTATATAATAATTAGTTATTATTGATTAATAATCATTAACTATTATAAATTATAAATGACTTCATTTATATAAGTTGACATTTATAATTTTTATTTATAAGCTACCATGTATGAATTATTAAGTATTATTAGTTACTAACTACAAATTAAAATCGGCTTTTTGAACCGTCCTATACGGTCTATTGCAATGGACTTTGTTAGACAATTGTATTGGATCACTGAAAACTAACATCTATTGCAAGTTGCAACAGAATGACAAACACCGTTTTAATACATTTCTGGTACAACGGGTTTCTTTGGACCGTTGTATTATGTTGATAAACCTGATGCTTTTTTCAACCATCATCATCAAACCGTTGTAATAGGCCTCCACTACAACGAATATTCTGGTCATGTTGTACCAAGCGTTGTAAAATGGCGTATACTACAATAGGCTGTAAAAAAACCATTGTAACTTCTTTCAATTACAACGGTTTTCTATTGCCCGTTGTAAAGTGTCGTTGTAATATAGTACTTTTGTTGTAGTGTTGATAAGGCAAATAGTGTAAAAGCTATGTGCAACCGAATCTTGATGATCAAATAGTTTTGTTTTAGCCAAGGGAGAAGGTGATGATATTTCTCTGATTTTTTTTCTTGGCAAGGCACCAAATTTGCTTTATTAGGCTGATGGAATTGATACAAAATAAATTAAGGTAAACTTCTCATGTGACGAAATCTTTTTGAGGATAGTATTATCCCTTATCAATGATCGTTCGATCTGGATCAATGAGATTTTGATGTCGTGAGGCTTTGAAGCTCTTATACCATAAAAGAAAATGCAGTTTTATTGATTACAAGATGATATAATTATTTTTTATGTTGTAATAATGCTTGAGAAACTTAATAAAATAGCTTCGATAAAACACTTATTTATATAAGGTGAGAAATATAATTTTGGGCTTCGTCTCTGATTTTCTTTGTAACAGGATTCGGCCCGCTAACATATGTAGCCCCATATATGTTATCTTTTCCAGATTTGAAGCATTATTTTATTAGGATGGCTGAGATTATAGGTTCATTGTGAATATTATGCATAGAGATGACAATTTCCTGATACCTTCTTCAGTATTTGACTAACTTGTTTTGGCAAATGGATGACTTTGAGGGGTTCCATGTGGAGGTTCTTGTATGAATAAGGTCCATACTGAACTGGCTATTAAAACTTAAAAGTTTATGCATATGTAAGAGACACTAGTTGCAGAGTTGATTAAGTAACTTCACTATTCAAATGGTCATTGTGAATCAAAAGATCAGAGACCCTATAGAAGATTCATAATATAAGAATGATTGGTGCCACATAATTTTGGGTTTTACAGATTTTTAGTTGGAGACGCTTAGTTTGTCTATATAGCTTGAAAATCGAATCGAGTTCCTATCCTGAATGGTCAGAGCTATGAATTTCCTTCTTAGTTTACATAAATAAGTGAAAAAAGCAATGACATTGTTTTTTATGATATGGAAGCAATCCTATCGGAAAGGCTGTTAGTGATCTTTCCAAACTAACACAGTGGTGACAAATACCGAACGGTTAGTTGGTAGTCTTGCCAAATGAACATTTTGAAACCGACAAATCAATGTTTAACTGTTGAGTTCATGAATTCTATAAGAAATCACCATGCTTGAATGAAAGTCAATAATTAATCCATTATTTTTGTATTTAAAATTACAAATGATAGCTGTTATAATTAAAATTCAAAGTGAAACTTGCTTACCAGCCAAATAATCCTTGTTTAAAATTAAAATACTGCATTATTTACAAGTAAATATGCTAGCACATGGGCAATAAGACGCAAATTTGTGATAATGGAAAATAAAAAATAGACAGATTTCCATAGATGAGAAGTGCAGTAGCCATATTACCTACATTTTTAACCTTGGTATCTTCACTGAGTTTCATATAAAAAGCAAGGTATTGAATTCCTGCTGGCACGCTGGATTTTCGGCCATCTCGACCCGGCTCCGGCGTGGACCGGAATTCGATTGGAAATTCGGATCCCAGTTTTCCTTCACCAAAAAAAAATCGGTGTAGGAAACCACAATAAATCTCGTGAATTAAAGTTGTTTACTTACCTTATAAAACCACATCAAGCACATATGAATTCAAAATGTTGACACGCTTTTTGGTCAAAGCCGACACCCGTGTAATCTCTGGTTAACAATACGCTCAAGTTTTGGGAACATCGTCAGAAGACAGGGAGCGATTTGGTTGAAGTAGCATCACAAACAAAGAATTAGCTTCAAGTAGAGCTTTCGTTTGGCTAAAACAGACTTACGGTTTGGAAGTTACGCCCTTTTCCGTGAACGCATGCAAAACTGGAATAACTTGAAAGCTTGGATTTTGGCATGGGCAAAGCCCCGGATCGGATCGGAACCGCTCTGACCCCACACCTCGAAGACGCTCAGACTTGGACTCTACCTCGCTTTGGATCGGATCGGACCATCTGGACCCGACCTGCCTTGCACACTGCACAGAAGTGCACGTCACGTCTTGTCGTCTTTGGTTCGGAGGTTCCACTTCGGTTAGGTTCGGACCCGAACCGACCAGCCTGGAACTGCTTCTCCACATCTATTTTAACCTATTCTTAAGGTGCAACTACCTCCTACATACATGGATCAAATGCCACATGGCAGAGCACAAACTGGAGAGGCCTTCTCCACGTTTTCCACCACTTTTCGAGATTTTCTCTGGGCGTCTCACGTGGCACCCGAACCGAACCTAGAAATCAGCTATAAATACACCACCTGAAGGAAAATGAAAGGGACTTTTGGCACTAGTTCTCCACGACATCCACCATTGCTACAACACAACGACTTTGTGCTTCTCAAACTAAATTAACACAAGGATTTCGTGTATAAAATCATTCTCTTTTCTCCACTTCTTCATTAAAATACAAGGATATTGTATGTGAATGAATCTTATGGATTGTAAGACATCATTGTATTAGTAATTTCTTAGGATTTAAGAAACTATAAAGTGGACGTAGGCTTGGTTTGAGCCGAACCACTATAAAAACCTTGTGTGTCTCCTCTGATTTACTGCTTTTTCTGCATTTATTCTTTGTGATTGGTGATTGTGAGAATTTCACACTGAATTTGGGTCTTAGTATCAAATTTCGGTCTAACATTTTGGCGTACCAGGAAGGGGGGAACACGACACTACTTCAATTTCTAGCTTGAAAGAAAGCGGATTTTTTGGCTATTGGATCGATGGTCAAAAGAAAGATGTCCCGAGTAGACGATGTTGGAGCTCAAGGCACAAGAAACGAGGTGAGCCAGGAGGCTTCCTCCCATGAAAATCCATCAGCATACTTAACCAGAGAAGAGATGGACGGCGTTCTCGCTGAATTTAGAACTCCAATGGCAAGACAAAATGATCTCCTCCGCAAACAACAGGAGATGATGGGTGAATTCTTTGCTCGAATGAATGGAAGGCCGAGCAACAATTCACAACTCCCTGTAAATGGTGTGGATATGGCACCAGCTGGAACATCGAACCGGATCGGTTCGGATCGGATCCGAACCGAGGGCCAGAATCGGAATCCAGCACAAATGGAAGCAGGGGGCATCCCCCACTGGATCGGTTCGGACCTGATCCGAACCGCCCCCTATATGGTGTTGATGGCAGCATCATCCCCTCTGGAAAACAAGGCTTCGCTCGGGTTCGACTTACGTCCGCCACTACTACAAAACAAGCCTGTTGCTTCGCCTCAGTTGCATCAGTTGTATAAACAGCTGATGCAAATAGCATCACTCATCCATCAACTTCAGCTTAACAGCAGCATGACGCAGCTCGGATCAGAGAGCCAGGTCCGAGTCGGTTCGATCCATCCGTCCCAAACACCACCGATCCTAACTAGATCACACCACACAAATTTCCAAACTCCTTTTCTGGACTTAACGATGGGAGCACCAGCTTTGATCTTAGCAGCCTGTAGCAACTCTTTGAAGGCGATCGACTCGCCAATCTCATTGAACGCCTCTTGAGAGGCCGCACTTATCAGAATGACGTGGACGACGTCAGTCACAATCCTTTCACTTAGGAAATCAGGAATTCCCGCAACCCCCCAGATTTCAAACTTCTAGTTCTGGAGCCTTACAATGGCCGGACAGGTCCTACCGTGCACCTGATGCGATACAAACGGCATATGGAAGTTCAATCGACATCGGAAAACATCATGGCTAAATGTTTCCCTCTCTTCTTGACTGATATAGCGGCTATGTGGATTCGGCAGTTGGAATCTGAATCGGTCAACAGCTGGAACATGTTGGTCGCTCACTTTATTGAGCAATTTCGGGTCCACATCGCTCGGCCCAAGAACGCCATGTCACTCACTACAATCAAGCAGAGAACCAGAGAAACTCTAAGCTCATTTTTGGAAAGATTCAACGTTGCTGCAGCGTCAGTTGATCGCCCTGAACCATCGATGGTACTGATGGCAGCGGTATCTCGTGTCCTGGATAACTCAGAGTTCAAAAAATCTTTATATCGCGACCCACCAAGGAATCTCAGCGAATTCTATCATGAATCAGATAGATTTCTACGGGAAGAAGACGCAACTTACAAAAAGAAAATTATCGATGTCAACATGCTTAAAGACGGAGGACTGTCTGATTCTGAAAAAGGCAAAGGAAAATCCGCTGTCAAGAATGATCGCAACACTTGGCTCTAGAGAGGGTCCAGAAATGAAAAGTACACCAAACTCAATTTAACCCTAACTGACATTTACATGGACACAAACGGTGTTGTCTCCTACCCAAAGCCTCCCAGGAGGGAGCCATCGCAAAGAGAACATGATTCTGGAAAACATTGCATATTTCATAATATGGACGGTCATGACACAAATGATTGTAAGCATCTGCGCAATTTGACTAAGGAACGGGTTAGACGTGGAAAACTACCCGAGTATGTGAAACAACCAACAGTGCCTATATCCGTGCTGCCATCACCTGCTCCCCGAAGAGGGAACGAACCTAGATCGAGCTCTCGTGGGCTCATCATCAACTGATCTGGATAATATCGGTCTGGATTTTCTGCATTTCTTAGGATTTAAGATATTTTTTTGCTTTCTTTAGCTTTTTCGATTGGCTAAATCGGAGTACACACGTACGGAGTTAGGATTTAGCCCCAAAGCATGCTCTGGACCCGACGACAAACAAATCAAGATTTGCTTTGGTTTTATACTCTGAATTGAATAAGGAAGGACTTTTCGAGCATGGATTATGTTTGGCAAATTTAAGTATCTGATCAGGTTGTGGTAGGATTCTCAATCTCGATCAAAGTATGGCTTATGCTTATCTCGAAACCTTAGGTACGGATTGTGCCTAGGGACAGACTATCTTGTCAGGCTTTGGTAAGTATAGATCTATCTCGATATGAATATGGATTTTACTCCACTGAATGTCTGAGTATGGATTATACTCAAGAACGGCCAATGGTCTCATTAAGATTTGGCAAAGGAACTCAACAAAACTCGAGTATGGCTTATGCTCAATTTGACCTTCCAGGTATGGCTTATGCCTGGAAGGTTAGGTCCTTCGCCAGGTTTTGGCAGGATGGTTCAGACGTTTCTTGAGCATGATTTAAGCTCAATTATGCGCCTAAGCATGGTTTATGCTCGGAAAGGTTAAGTAAAGCTGTCAGGATTTGACACATCTGTTCACTTCTTTTTCTTTGCAGGTATGGATTATACTTGCAGCTAGCAAGCCCGGCGTGGCCTTGGTTCTCTTAGATTATCCAGAACACATCTTCCTCTAAGCAGCAAGATATGTTCTTGGGGGGGGGATATTGACACGCTTTTTGGTCAAAGCCATCATGCGTGAAGTCACTGGTTAATAATACGCTCAAGCATTGGGAACATCGTCAGAAGACAGAGAGCGATTTGGTTAAAGTCGCATCACAAACAAAGAATAGCCCGAAAGTCCTAATAGATGACCTCTTTTGGGCCCGAAAATATCACTTACTAGGTATTTCACAGTACTCTTGTGGCCCTCTGAATTAGCTTCAAGTAGAGCTTACGTTTGGCTAAAACGGACTTACGGTTTGGAAGTTACGCCCGTTTCCGTGAACGCGTACAAAACTGGAAAAACTTGAAAGCTTGGATTTTGGCATGGGCAAAGTCCCGGATCGGATCGAACCCACTCCGACCCCACACCTCGAAGATGCTCAGACTTGGACTCTACCGCGCTTCGGATTGGATCAGACCATCCGGACCCGACCCGCCTTACACACTGCACAGAAGTGTACGTCATGTCTTCGGTTCGGAGATTCCACTTCGGTTCGGTTCGAACCCGAACCGATCCGCCTGGAATTGCTTCTCCATATCTATTTTGACCTATTCTTAAGGAACAAATACCTCCTACATACATGGATCAAATGCCACACGGCAAAGCACAAACTGGAGAGGCCTTCTCCACGTTTTCCACTACTTTTCGATATTTTCTCTGGATGTGCCACGTGGTACCCGAACCGAACCCAGAAATCAGCTATAAATACACCATCCGAAGGAAAATGAAAGGGACTTTTGGCACTAGTTCTCCACGGCATCGACCATTGCTACAACACAAGGACTTTGTGCTTCTCAAACTAAATTAACACGAGGATTTCGTGTATAAAATCATTCCCTTTTCTCCACTTCTTCATTAATATACAAGGATGTTGTATGTGAATGAATCTTAGGATTGTAAGACAGCATTGTATCTGTAATTTCTTAGGATTTAGGAAACTATAAAGTGGACGCGAGCTTAGTTTGAGCTGAACCACTATAAATATCTCGTGTGTCTCTTGTGATTTACTGCTTTTTCTGCATTTATTCTTTGTGATTGGTGATTGTGAGGATTCACACTGAATTTGGGTGTTAGTACCAAATTTCGGTCTAACACAAAACATCTGCATTGGGTTTTGAATTTCAGTAGCATCTGAAATTAGCAACATTAAGCCCATCGATTTCTTCTTCAAGCTTGACGCATCGGATCTTGATAGGATCTAGAATCTCGCAGCATGGGATCAATTTGTTTGCTTGCGTGACTATTTATTGTAGGAGACTAGAGTGAATCTTTGTAGTTCAATTATGAATCAGTGCATTACTAGCAAGAATGATAGATTTAATTTGATGATAAACTGAATTCCTTTTGTTAACTTTATCATCTATCATTGTAGATAGGTGAATTAGGGAATCTGAATATGTTAAAAAGTGACTTGATGAGAAAACTAAATTCTCCAAAAGATTTCTTATGAAAATGAAAACCGCAGTATCAATTTCTTCAAGACATTAAACCAGAAAGGGACCATTGGGCATACTAGATAGACATGAATGTTGTTCTAATCAGTAGCCTTAAACTTGCAATGTTTGCACATCAGACTGAATTAAACAAGTTCTCCTACAGTAAATAACAGACAGAATTCACATTTATATCAATTTTCACATAGTTTTTTTTAGTTTTTACGAGGGATATGAGGGATCTAAGTTAAAAATAAATTTTGCACTCTTTAAAGACACATGCATATTATGCTAGCATAATTTATTGTTTTTTGTATTTTTTATTTTTTGCAAAATTGAGCAATATGTTGATTAGAGTACAAGCTCGTTTATTTTCTGTTTATTGAGGGTTTGTTTATATCCAGATGTAAGATATGGATAAAATTTCAATTAAACTGCAACTTAGCAAATGGTAGTATTGTGACCATGACTGTGAGTTCTCTTTTCTACCAACTCTCCATACATGATCCTATAATGCAGTGGTGTAGCCGGAAATCATTGTTAGTGAGGTCAAAATAGGAAGAAGTGAGTGAAAACTAAATATAAGAGGTGGTTACCAATATTTACGCCTAAAACAAGGATGCTCAATCTCAGGCTTATTCAATTCTACTGTTTTGTAGCATTCATAAGCAGGATATGAAAAAGGTGGAAATCAGAGGGCTCCCATTGGATGGGCACACGGGGGATGGAAACAATACAATTGGCCCCGGATATGCATAGTCCATAGTTGTTCTACAATCAGTATGCATATTAGCGACAAATCATTACCAAAATCAATTAGTTCATGCATCAAAATAAATTGTGTACTTATTACGTATTGATTATCTACTGTTTTTAGAAGAATACATAAAGAAAAAAAGTAGATTGGAAATTTAATTAACAACTAGAAACACTGAGAAATTAAAAGGAAAAAAATGACCAGGCCGATTGCATAAGAATACTGAAAAGAAATGAGCCCACAATCTTGGTTCATATCCCAATATCGGCCGAAGAAAAAGTGGGTAACCGATGAAGAAGAGGGTGACGATGATGTTGATGAGGATGTGGCCGGTTAAGATCTTGATGGAGAGGGAAGCGATCGATATGGCAAGGGACGAAGGGTATTGGGTGATATCGACAAAGAATATTGAGAGTTACGCGCGTCTGATTCCGTTGAAAGCAAAAGTTCACAACACGCTGACATGTGTGTAGAAATGCAGTAAATATAAATATAAGAAATTAAGTGGTCGGATGCTACTATGCCTGCTTTGACATTGAATGTTTTGTTTATTTTGATGCTGTTTTTATATTTTAAGAATTTGAGTTGGTATGAATCCAAAACGTTTAGAACAAAGTAAACAAATGGATAAAAGAAAAAAAAATTATGTAGTCAGTATTTATAGAAGTACGTTGAATCAAAAAGCCGTAGAAACGCTGCAAGAGAGATTTTGGAGGCATAAGCCCATATTGCTCTAAATGTCAGATCTATACCTATCCCTTTATATCTGTCGGTACTAATCCGTCAAATTGATGTCATACTGATAACGAATTCTCTTGTGAGTCTCTGTTGGTTGTGCCTTAAATTACTTTATGAAGTTTCACCTTGATCTAATACGAGGTTGGAGAATTATGGCATATTAATTATTGAAGTTGAGTTGTTTTGCTAGTTCTTCTCGGAGTTGTACCATACCCTTAATATTGCTTAGGTCAATCTCTCACTTGAAGAATTCTCAAACATTGTTTTAATGGGCGAGTTCGACTATTAGACGCTATCTGGACTTGATCTCCAGGCCTTCGAACGGTGTTTCTGGGCCGTCGGCACTGATAATCATCGAATCATGTCAATCCAAATAGTAGTAAATGGTCGGGCCAAAAGGCCGAGTCACACTAGCCATCCCCTTCCTCTCCCTAAAGTATGTCTTGTGTGAACATGACGTGCTTTGAATCAAAACAAGTATTAACAGTAGGATTAGACTCCATGCTGCTATTAGGGAATGGTCATTATCCTTCCAATGAGTTGTGTATACCAAGAAATTTGGTGTTTCTGAATAGTTGAGACACTTGATTGGACTCTGACGATATAAATACTGGTTCCAACCAAGGGGTGTTAATCGGACGGACCAACCAGACAAGGGGTGTTCATGTTTTGTCCTATAAGACTATCAGACGTACACGGATCGAACGCGGAGATGATTCGGACATTGTTCATACGAGCCGGACAACAAACGGACAAGGTTCAGACAATAGAAAAAACATCGAACATTTTTGTAACGACCCGCATTCTACGCAACAAAGGATCGTAGAATATTTGTTTCTTTCACATGCGAAGTCGTATGGTCATGTAACTTTGGGAGACGACTATTGTGGTCATTTCCCATGTTCATGATTTTTGCCGATTTTTAAATGACCGTTTTGCCTCTAGCTGATCTTGTTTCATCCTTAACTTTTGATTGGAAAGGAGTTTTGACCTGAAACCACTTCCATTAGATCCGGATGATGGTTTACCTTTCCGTAGAGTGGTCACATTAGCCAAACGGACTCACCGTTTGGGAGATATGGCTGAAACAAGTTTCAGATGGTGAAAAAAAAGCTTAATAGGGCTTAACCGAGTGATTAACAGCTAGGCCCATTGGGGTATTTCGGGATTAGGGGTATATGGGGGCTGATTAGGGTTAGAAAACATTTCTTTAGACACTTTTTCAGCCGCCGCTTTCATTCTTGGAACCATAGTAATGGCCTCCAACCTCTAAAACGCCTCCAAATTATCTTCTAATCAAGGATTAAGCTTAGCAACATCAAATCAAGGAGAAATAACACCAAATCAGCGTTGGAGCTGCTGCTAGGCATTGAAATTTGACCCAAACAGAGAGTACTTCAGATTTGGTATTTTATTTGTGGCCGAGGTGAGTGATTGCATTGTTTTTCATTAATTACAGTTAATTAGGGTGATTAGTGATAATTAGCGAATCTATGCATGTTAAAAATCTGGAAAAATATTGATAAATCTCGAAATATTGTTTTAGACCTCTGTTAGAAAACTTGGCTAATTTGGTTAAGTTTTGCTAATTGTATGCTTAAACATGATTAAGAGGGATTAAGGGAAAATATGGGGTTTTGGCTATGTTTGATCCGTTTTAACTTATCATATTGTTGTTTTGATGTTTGTGAATGATTATACATGTTGCTATGACTGTATGGTATGCTTTGTGATTATCTAGAAGTGTAAGATTGGTCGAAAACGCCATCGAATGACGTAAAATAGTCACTGGAGAGAAGTGAAGGAAATCAGTTGAACCAGATCGGATCACCCCACTTTACTCGACCTGACCCGATGGTTGAGCATGACCCGAACTGTGGCCCATCTCCTCTTGAACCGTGAAGTTGTTGGACTGATGCCAGGACCACGAACTGATGAGGGATCACGATCCGACTCTGCTTGGTGACCACGAGTTGAAGCGCAACTGAACAGAGCTGTGGAGCTACCCTGACCTGAAGAGCACGACCCGACCCGAAGGGATTGCCACAAACTGCTGATGCACGACGACCCGAACAGGTGGAGTACTGTGACTCGATCCAAAGGGAGAAGCACGACCCAACCCGAATATAGTTGATGGCCACAGACTGAACAAAGAGGGAAGGACCGATCCGAAGTGATGTGAAGAACCGAACCGATCCGGAGGAGACCAAAACCCGAGATGCAAAGGTAGTCCAAAGGAGAAGTTTGTACTCAGGATCCAGTTAGGAACCAACGAGTTGACTTCATGAGTTGGGCTTTGCTGCGGGACGTGTGCTAAGGGGTTGTCGATGTCTATGACTTTGGATCACTATGATGGGAGGTACGTGAACGGATTCAGGGCCACAGTGGCCTAGGTATGACTAGTGGGCTATAGACCAATGAAGTGGGGTCATTTGAAAAGGTTTGGTCATGATCCCATGGGATAAGCTTGGTGGTAGCAGTAGTTGTACAAGTCGAACTCCGTCATTACCTCGATGGGTCTATTGATCGAAGTGGTGGACATTGTATGCTTTACGCACTGAGTGAGAGATGTGAGGATGGTTGCTATGTTTGATTTGTTTGTCATCACTATGACATGCACACCCCTACCCCCGTATTTTTACATCATGTGTTAGTGGCACCTTAGAGTATTGTACAGTATGTAGTGCTAACTCTTTGGTTGCAGGTCCAGTTTCATGTATGGTTTAGTATACCTGTTATTGTTCTGTTTTGCTGCTTATCGCTCATACCATACTTTTGTCTGACCCAGAGTTTTATGTCTCTTCTTATTAATCTGGGTGTTCTCACGAGCAGACTAGAGACAGGTTAGCTGGTGATGCACGAGTAGCTGTACCGGAGACGACCAGGAGGCTTCCACGTATGATATATATATATATTCTCCCTATGTCGCTGTTGGTCACTACTTTGGGCATTAGTAGTGCACCCTTCCTTTCTTTTGCTTTATTGACAGTTTTAAAGTTGTAATAATGATGATGTGGAACATATGCTGTATTTGGATTTTCCGCTGCTATGATGTTTAGTTTCAGCTTATACACTGTCTCACCTGTTTTATGTCAAGAATGTTATTATTATATTTTATTCCCTGCGGTGTGAGACATTCTACAGGTTCTTGATTAGTTCATTCTCTTCTTTCCTTTCTTTGGCGACTGTTCTGTGCTAGTCGGCATGTGTACAGCGCACTTACGGAGGAAATGCCGGCTGGTGCAGGGCGGGCCGTCACACTTGGTATCAGAGCTCTAGGTTGCGTAGTTAACCTAGGTAAAGACACCAAGGAGAGATAATATGTATATGAGAGCGCGTATTTGTGATTATTTTGGTTTTCAAAAGCTATATATATATACTATTAGTATAGCTAAGGATGAAGTCGTACTGCACCGACACCATAAAGAGGATGGTTAATTGTTTCTCTTTACAGATTGAACGATGAGCCGATATACGAGGGGTGCTGGTAGAGGAGCCAACAATGGGAATGCTCTTGATATGAGGGCTATGTTCACCGACTTCATGAGAGAGATGCTTAGGGACATTCAGAGGGCAGTCCCTAATACTGCTAATGGTGGTGGTGCAGGTGCCTAGGGCCGATTTCGCCAAGCTGAACAAGGATTATACTAGTCTTGGTGGGAAGTCGTTCCACCGAACGGAGTCGACTACAGATGTTCAAGATTGGTTGGATAGCTGTGAGCGTATCTTCGAAGACTTGGGTATCGAGGATGCGATGAAGAGAAGGCTAGCATCCCGTCAGCTGCAAGGACGGGCGCCAATGAATTGGTGGAATGCTATAAAGGCAGCCACTCCCGAAGATCAGATTACTTGGGATCAGTTTAAGGTTCGCTTTAGCGATAAGTTCATTCCAGCTGCTCAGAAGTCAGTGCTGTTTAAGAAATTCTTGGAACTCAAGTAGAATGGCAGAGCTGTCTCAGAGTATATTCCCGAATTCGACACTTTGTCGAAATATGGGTTATCCCTAATAGATACTGCCGAGAAGAAAAATGAGAAGTTCATAACAGGCTTGGATCAATACTTAGGGGAAAGTCTTATTAACCACATCGATGAGACGTTTGAATCGATTGTGGGAAAAGCTTTAAGATCGGGAAGTCTTTACCCTAAGTCGAAGACTAAGGTCGCATCTACAGAGGAGCCAAAGCCGCAAGCAAGCAGTGGAGGCAAAAGTGGTTCTCAGAATAAGAGGAAGCAGAACCAAAATAAGGATGGCCAGAAAAAGAAGAAAGATGTTGAGTGTTTTAGCTGTAAGAAGGGCCACTATGCTAGTGATTGTCGAGCAAAGCCGGCAGACAGGAAGTGCTTCAACTGTGGCCAAGCGGGACATCACAAGGAAAAGTGTCTGCAACCCCTTAAAGAAAAGCAGATGGTGAAAGCATATGCCCTTAATGCTATTCCTTCTTCGTCGAATGCCCCAACTGCAGTGGAGAAGGGAAAGAATGTCGTTATTCAAGGTATGCTTTCTATTTATGATGTTTCTGTTAGAGTTTTGTTTGATACCGGAGCTTCCACTTCTTTCATATCTAGTGACCTGGTAGATAGGTTGGGATTGGAGCCCGAGATTGTCGATAGACCTTTAGTAGTGACGAACCCGATTGTTGGTTCGACTAACCTTAGCACGATTTGTTGTAATGTGGTCTTATCGAGTCATGGATGCATGTTTTTTTGTGATTGCTTTGGGCTTTACTAGGTTTGGCATTATTTTGGGAGTCGATTGGCTCCAAAGATACGGGGTGGTGGTAGACTGTGAGGGCTTTTTGGTGACAGCTAGAGCGGATGATGGGCGGAGGGTAGTGTTTGGTGGTCTACCTAGTGATGGGGTAATGGCTTGTTTTTTAAATTCTCTCGACATCCCGCATGATGAGTTGTCAGGTTTGCCCGTGGTTGGCCAGTATCCGGATGTCTTCGAGGAAGTGACAGGGCTTCCACCACACCGAGAGATTGAGTTCTGTATTGATTTGGTGAAAGATGCCAGACCTATAGTGATGCCACTTCGTCGTATGGCACCAAGGGAGCAGCAAGAGCTCAGGGTGCAAGTAAGCGATCTTTTGAAGAAGGGATTTATCAGAAGAAGTGTTTCTGAGTGGGGAGCACCAGTTGTGTTTGCTACCAAGGCATATGGTTCCCTTCAATTGTGTGTAGACTACCGCGAGTTGAATAAGGTGACGAGGAAGAATAAGCATCCTCTACCGTGGATAGATGATTTGTTTGATCAGTTGAGTGGCGCGAGAGTATTCTCCCAGTTGGATCTCACGACAAGTTTTCATCAGCTTAGAGTGGAAGCTGAGAGTATAGCTAAAACAGCCTTTCAAACGCCGTCTGGATTTTATGAGTGGTTGGTCATGCCATTCGGGTTGACCAATACACCAGCATATTTTGTGGATCTTATGAATAGGGTATTCAGAGATCAGTTGAATAAGTTTGTTCTTGTGTTCGTGGACGATATACTTGTTTATTCGAGGACAGAGGAAGAACACAAGGAACATTTGAGGATAGTGATGGAGGTGTTGAGAAAACACCAATTGAAAGCAAAGTTTTCTAAGTGTCACTTCTGGAGGAGGGAAGTGAGATTCTTAGGCCATGTTGTTTCAGAAAATGGTATCGCCGTGGACCCTGCGAAGGTGGCTACGGTACAAGATTGGTCTACGCCCAAGAATGCAACGGACATAAGAAGTTTCTTGGGGTTAGCTGGATATTATCGTAAGTTTATCCAAGACTTCTCCAAGATAGCAGCACTGTTGACTCAGTTGACCAAGAAGAATCAAGCTTTCGTCTGGGACGAAAAGTGTGAGAATGCATTCAAGAGTCTAAAGGAAAAGTTGACATGTGCACCAGTGTTAGTCATTCCAAAGGGGAATGAAGAGATGAAGGTATACACAGATGCATGTGGTACCGGAGTAGGTGTTGTATTGATGCAAGGAGGTAGGGTTGTAGCTTATGCAAGTCGGCAACTGAAACCACACAAGAGAAGATACCTTACCCATGATTTGTAATTAGCAGCGATCGTATTCGCATTGAAGATGTGGAGACATTAT
Source organism: Allium sativum (assembly GCA_030737875.1). Taxonomy (NCBI): domain Eukaryota; kingdom Viridiplantae; phylum Streptophyta; class Magnoliopsida; order Asparagales; family Amaryllidaceae; genus Allium; species Allium sativum. Next base: position 703,779,231 of record CM060922.1, on the reverse strand, counting down.
CTCTTGGGAGAAAGATTCGAGTTGTTTACTGATCATAAATCGTTAAAGTATCTCTTCTCTCAGAAGGATCTAAATCTCCGACAGCAAAGATGGTTAGAATTCTTAGCTTCCTATGATTTCGACATCGCATATACACCAGGAAAGGGCAATGCGGTAGCTGATGCATTGAGTAGAAGACATGCCAGTTTAGGGGCTATGTTTCTAGAATGGAAGCAACTGGAGTACATCGTTGGGTATGATTTCAGACCAAGGTGCGTATTGGATCCAGAAATGTTAGCAAGTTTGACGATCAGACCCACTTTGATGGAGTGGATTGGTTCCAGTCAGAGGAACGATCCTAACCTATTGGAAATCATCTCAAAGTTAGAGATGAGAATCGACGAAGAGATGAGCAAGTATGGGCTTAATCGAGATGGATGGCTTAGGAAGAATGGAAGATTAGTTGTACCTAATGTCAATGGATTGAGAGATGAAGTGCTTAGAGAATGTCATCACTCAAAACTGACTATACACCCCGGTGGTAACAAGATGTATCGAGACATGAAGCAGACCTACTACTGGGAAGGGATGAAAAGAGACACTGGGAAGTTTATATCCAAATGCATGAATTGCCAGCTGGTTAAAGCTGAGAAAAAGAAGCCTAGTGGTTTGTTACAACCATTAGAAATTCCAGAATGGAAATGGGAACAAATCTCGATGGATTTCATTGATGGGTTACCAAAGACGAGATCGGGCCATGATAGCATTTGGGTGATTGTGGACCGATTGACTAAGAGTGCAAGGTTTATACCCATCAAGTCAAGCAGGACGGCAACTAAGTTAGCTGAACTGTATGTAAAGAGGGTAGTGAGATTTCATGGAATACCCAAAGGCATTGTGAGTGACCGAGATCCGTTGTTCACTAGTAGATTTTGGAAGAGCTTACGAGAGGTGCTAGGATCAGAATTACATCTCAGTACCGCGTATCATCCTCAAACCGACGGACAGATAGAGAGGGTGAACCGAGTATTAGAAGATCTCTTGAGAGATTGCATATTAGACTTTGGTGGATCATGGGATGACCATTTGCATCTAGTAGAGTTTGCATATAATAATAGTTATCAATCCAGTAATGGTATGGCTCCATTTGAAGCTTTGTACGGAAGACCGCGCAACTCACCGTCATGTTGGTTAGAAAGGGTGAGAAGTTTGTGCTTGGACCAGATGTGATAAGAGAAACTTCAGCTAAGATTAAGGTTGTCCAACAGCGAATGAAGGCTGCCCAAGATAGGCAGAAAAGTTATGCTAATAAGAGGAGAAGAGAATTAAAGTTCTCCATTGGCGACTTGGTGTTTGTCAAGATTTCTCCATTGAAGAGCGTGATACGATTTGGCAGGAGAGGCAAGTTAGCACCAAAATTTGTTGGACCATTCCTAGTTCTTGAGCAAATTGGGAATTTGGCATATAAAGTTGAATTACCAGAGAAGATGGCAGGAGTTCACAATGTATTTCATGTTTCCCAGTTAAGGAAGTTCGTACATGACCCAGATGTGACTATTTCACCTGATCAGTTGGATGATATCGAAGTTGAACCCGAGGCGGTTGGGAACCGCAAGCCTATGCGTATTGTTGGGAACGATACGAAGCAACTTCGAAGGAAAGAGGTGAATCTAGTCAAAGTCCAGTGGGGCGAGAATGAGAATGACTACACTTGGGAGATAGAGGAGAGCATTAGGAAGACGTATCCAGAACTCTTCGCCTGGTAAGATTTCAGTTTTGATTTAGTTTTTCCGCATGCTAGGATAGGTTTGTTATATTTGTTTTGCATGTTTGATTGTTGTATACGATTGGTAGGCATGCGGGATCCTTTGTATGTTTTGGGTTAAGGAATTTCGGGGATGAAATTTCTTAAGGGGGGAGAGTGTAACGACCCGCATTCTATGCAATGAAGGATCGTAGAATATTTGTTTCTTTCACATGCGAAGTCGTATGGTCATGTAACTTTGGGAGACGACTATTGGGGTTATTTCCCATGTTCATGATTTTCCCGATTTTTAAATGACCGTTTTGCCTCTAGATGATCTTGTTTCAGCCATAACTTTTGATTGGAAAGGAGTTTTGACTTGAAACCACTTCCATTAGATCCGGATGATGGTTTACCTTTCCGTAGAGTGGTCACATTCGCCAAACAAACTCACCATTTGGGAGATATGGCTGAAACAATTTTCAAATGGTGAAAAACAGCTTAATTGTGCTTAACCGGGTGATTAACAGCTAGGCCCATTGGGGTATTTCGGGATTAGGGGTATATAGGGGCTGATTAGGGTTAGAAAACATTACTTTAGACACTTTTCAGCCGCCGCTTTCATTCTTGGAACCATAGTAATGGCCTCCAACCTCTAAAACGCCTCCAAATTATCTTCTAATCAAGGATTAAGCTTAGCAACATCAAATCAAGGAGAAATAGCACCAAATCAGAGTTGGAGCTGCTGCTAGGCATTGAAATTTGACCCAAACAGAGAGTACTTCAGATTTGGTATTTTATTTGTGGCCGAGGTGAGTGATTGCATTGTTTTTCACTAATTACAGTTAATTAGGGTGATTAGTGATAATTAGCGAATTTATACATGTTAAAAATCTGGAAAAATATTGATAAATCTCGAAATATTGTTTTATACCTCTGTTAGAAAACTTGGCTAATTTGGTTAAGTTTTGCTAATTGTATGCTTAAACATGATTAAGAGGGATTAAGGGAAAATATGGGGTTTTGGCTATGTTTGATCCGTTTTAACTTATCATATTGTTGTTTTGATGTTTGTGAATGATTATACATGTTGCTATGACTGTATGGTATGCTTTGTGATTATCTAGAAGTATAAGATTGGTCGAAAATGCCATCGAATGACGTAAAATAGTCCCTGGAGAGAAGTGAAGGAAATCAGTTGAACCAGATCGGATCGCCCCTCTTTACTCGACCCGACCCGATGGTTGAGCACGACCCGAACTGTGGCCCATCTCCTCTTGAACCGTGAATTTGTTGGACTGATGCCAGGACCACGAACTGATGAGGGATCACGATCCGACTCTGCTTGGTGACCACGAGTTGAAGCACAACTGAACAGAACTGTGGAGCTACCCTGACCTGAAGAGCACGACCCGACCCGGAGGGATTGCCACCAACTGCTGATGCACGATGACCCGAATAGGTGGAGTACTGTGACTCGATCCAAAGGGAGAAGCACGACCCAACCCGAATATAGTTGATGGCCACGGACTGAACAAAGAGGGAAGGACCGATCCGAAGTGATGTGAAGAACCGATCCGATCCGGAGGAGACCAAAACCCGAGATGCAAAGGTAGTCCAAAGGAGAAGTTTGTACTCAGGATCCAGTTAGGAGCCAATGAGTTGACTTCATGAGTTGGGCTTTGCTGCGGGACGTGTGCTAAGGGGTTATCGATGTCTATGACTTTGGATCACTATGTATGGGAGGTATGTGAACGGATTCAGGGCCACAGTGGCCTAGGTACGACTAGTGGGCTATAGACCAATGAAGTGGGGTCATTTGAAAAGGTTTGGTCATGATCCCATGGGATAAGCTTGGTGGTAGCAGTAGTTATACAAGTCGAACTCCGTCATTACCTCGATGGGTATAGTGATCGAAGTGGTGGACATCGTATGCTTTACGCACTGAGTGAGAGATGTGAGGATGGTTGCTATGTTTGATTTGTTTGCCATTACTATGACATGCACACACCCACCCCCGTATTCTTTACACCATGTGTTAGTGGCACCTTAGAGTATTGTACAATATGTAGTGCTCACTCCTTGGTTGTAGGTCCAGGTATGGTTTAGTATACCAGTTAATGTTCTGTTTTGCTGTTTATCGCTCATACCAGACTTTTGTCTGACACAGAGTTTTATGTCTCTTCTTATTACTCTGGGTGCTCTCACGAGCAAACTAGAGACAGGTTAACTGGTGATACACGAGTAGCTGTACCAGAGACGAGCAGGAGGCTTCCACATATGATATATATATATATATATATTCTCCCTGTGTCGCTGTTGGTCACTACTTTGGGCATTAGTAGTGCACCCTTCCTTTCTTTTGCTTTATAGACAGTTTTAAAGTTGTAATAATGATGGTGTGGAACATAAGCTGTATTTGGATTTTCCGCTGCTATGATGTTTAGTTTCAGCTTATACACTGTCTCACCTGTTTTATGTCAAGAATGTTATTATTATATTTTATTCCCTACGCTGTGAGACATTATACAGGTTCTTGATTAGTTCATTCTCTTCTTTCCTTTCTTTGGCGACCGCTCTGTGCTAGTCGGGCATGTGTACAGCGCACTTACGGAGGAAATGTCGGCTGGTGCAGGGCGGGCCGTCACAATTTTTGAATGGACATATTTTCATACAGATCTTCTTGTTCTAAATCATGTCCTAAATGAGAATCGTACAGACACAGACCAGACACCTTACCCCTTCGGACCGAGCCGTACAACGCACTGTCTTATTTGATTAACACCCATATTCCAACCTCGCTAATGGTTCAATATGCCAGTTGGAATATAACCATCTAAACTAGATTTCGTCGGAATTCTCAGGTGAACACCAATTCCTTGTCGAATTTAGAAATTAGGTGTTGATTGTCCGCTCCTACCTACACCTAAGTCTAAGCAAGTCGTTGCTGGTTTGGAATCGTGTATGAACTTACATGCACATACTTGATTTTATGCGATACACTTAGAATTTCAAGCCCAAGTATATGAAATCGAATATGCGTGTGAACGACTAATCCTCTATCCTTCTCGTTCTTTTATTTATGATGGTCAGTGCATCGGAACAGTACCGATCCCTTTGAAGGGATCAGTGCCGATCTCATACTTCCAACTTGTTCAAAAATTGAAAATTTTAAGGGGTTGGTCCCACGCCACAGTGTTATACGCTGACGCCCTTCTCCTTCCTCGCTTTATTTTCTAAATCGAATTGAGTTTTATGAACTTAGCGAACTAACCCTCCTTCCCATTCATTCATACGCCATTGCGACCTCCTCCATCGAAGTTGCCTGACACAACTATGTCGAAATTGAACTCCAACCATTATCATTTTCTTTTTAGGTAGTTTTCTCCATGTTCATAATTAATTCCAACTGATTTTTAGGGATTCAAACAGTGACGTGGTGATGGGCGAGGGTAGACGGGTGTGGGCGAAGGCGCTAGGTAGTGGAGAAGAGGTTGAGTATTCAGGTTGACTTTGAATTGATGATGTAGGAAGAAGATAGAAAGAGGAAGTAAGGGTCAGATCGGCCGAGATGAATAAGAGGAAAGGAGTAGTTGATCCAAGAGGTCGGGTTAGATTATCAATTATGAAATGGAGGAAGGAGTTGGATCTGTTCATAGCTTTAGACTTTGGCTTGAGGTATATGATCCTAAGAAATCAAACTGCTCCAAAGTGATGAAATGGTTAAGTCGATCGATTTGACGTGCAAGTTTAAATCATCGCAAAGTCGTTCGAGTTAGCATTCAGTCGTGATTTCTAACTTGACAAGGTTTCAGTTTCTAACGTTGTGTCGATAACTCAATCGTTTCACACATAAGAACAAGTCTTGAAATTCAAATTGGAACAAGAATCCAAACATGCGCATAGAATAGAGCATAAAAATGGACTATGAACATACGACGGAAAAACTGAACCTGAATTCCATTTTTTGATCTCAAGTCCTATTGAAATTCCACGATTCTTGATCTGAACGCTAGAGAGATTGCCAACATTGACGGTCGCTCTAGTTATGAATTTAATCTGATCACCACATTTTGTAGTGTTTAACTAAATTGTATGTGCATGCACGACACCCCATGTTGCACAATAGTTTACACTAACACAGGGGGTGTAACACCCTATACTTTTCTGTACCCGAATTTTGATTAAAAATCGAAACTCAAACTCATCCAAGCATGGTGAGTGTAAATATGGTACCTGCAAATAATGAGCATGAGCATGATCATAGTATAATAAAACTAAATTATAGAGAAAACAAAATAGGATAACTAATACTGACTAAGGCAACTACCTTAAAGCTAATCGCCACATCGATATTAAGCATGAGAGAACAAGAACCGTAACCCAAACTTAAACACTTGTTAAGACTTGTCTTCTCCAAGGAAAAACCGAGAGTTGTTATGAGGAGGGGGTTCAAAAAAAATTCTTGGAAAGTAAAAAATGTATAACATTATATATAATACACCCATGCAGTTAAAGAGCTCATCAGATTCAATGCGGCGGAGGTGCAAAAAGTTTTAGCGGAGATAAAGCGAGGAGATAGTGGAATATTGCGGATGAGTCTAAAATAACATATAAAACTCGTACTTAATGCTCTTACAAATATATAAATGATAAATAAATGAAAAACAAACATATAACTTTATTATAATTAGTACATTCCTAATTTAAATAAAAGCATATGCAAATATATGTAGATAAATGTAAATTTTATTTAGCTTGATTAAATTTAAAGAATATTACAGTATTTTATGTTTTGAAAATATATGTTAAAAATTTATATTTAAAAACTAACTTTATAAATTTTTATAATGTATAAATGTCATTTTTTTAATTCATTTTTTTATAGAAGATATAACGGACGTTACGAAATATAGCCGAAATAATAGGATATATCGGGAATATCATAATATAGTGCGACTTAAACAGGAAAGGCTATTTCAGAGGCTATTTGGAAATAGTGTAGCGATAGAAATCCACTATATGATATAGCGTGGATATGGTGGGTCATTAACTGCATAGCAATACACACAACATACTATAAGGAGGTAAATTATTTCTATATAGCCAATTAAGACTTCACTATCAATATAAGATAAGGGCAGAACCATTCGATCACTTAAGACCCAAAGCGGACCTATTGATCACTTAATGCCTTACTTGGTTGTTTACCCTACATTAATATAAACTATAGGACACTAACTACTAAGTCCTACTCATTTAAGGCTTCTGTCATTCACGCATATATCCAAATCCCGCGTAAGACGAGATATAATAAGCAGTCACTTATTACCTACAGAATAAGTAGACGACATCTCGTCATTTAGGACCTTCCACCAACGATCCCCTGTGTTACTATCTAGATGACCTTATTGGATATTCCCCTAGTCACTAAAAACTTTCCGCAGGATAGGAAGACCTATGTACCTCCGTGCGATCATTTAATACTTTATCCCAAGGCGGACCCATCCCCAGTCACTTACTACCTGGAGGAAGCGGACCATCCCGAATATTTCTGATCTCGTGCCCAATTATCCATTTAATACTTCTTATTTATGGGGAGGTGAGCTATGCAGGTGGATCTAATTATTTTATACCTCTAATCCTGAAGCAGGCCACGTTTACGAATTATTCCCCTGATGGTTTCTTCTTTTGAATAGGAGGCAGGATCTACAACCACTTAATACCTCAACACTTGAAGTAAACCTTATTTTAGGAAATAGTTCCCACGATGCAAATAACTATTATCACAGTTTCCTATAGTTAATGTTATCTCACATCAGTTGTACATATATTCGACTATTGGAAAGTGCATACTTCTATCAAATAAGTCAACTGACCTCGCATCGTTAACCTACTAAGCCCAATCCATTTCTAATTATATTAATCCTAGATTAAATTGAATAAAATAAACGAAACTTGTAGCTTCCTATCCCATGATGTTTAACTATTTAATCCCTTATTGGACTTAGAATTTACTACGATAATCGATTCCCAATAACTAATTTTAATTATATTTATTGTTATTAAGATTTCCTACCATTTATTACCTTAACAATCATATTTCCTAAGGAATTAATCAACCTATTAAATCCTATTTATATCAGTCTCATTCTAATCTAATTGTTGTAACTCCCAAGTACTAGATTTAGTTCTGTTTAGTTCTTACTTGTATGTGTGTGTGTATCTCTCTCTATGTGTGTGTGTATACATTACTTATTTATTTCCCTAATTGGAGTTACAATCCCTATTCCCGATCATAATTCAAATTGTAACCATTTAGGCATTTATTTACCTATTTAATTAACTTCCCTAAAAACATACATGGTTATAATAGTTATTGTTCTATTTATGACTTTTTATTATAGCAATACATTCCAAGTTTATTGCTACAATAGTCACAAATATTTATTTTCCATTTATTATGGGAGTTATTTCCATATATTTATTTCCATTAAATTTTTATGGAACACAAGAAATTCAAACATATAATAATAAACAAAATTTTATTTAATATAATAGCATTATTTACAAATATTGGGACATATAAGATTAATGTATATACACATTTTAAGCGTGCAGTTAACGTATTTACTAATTTATTTGTTAATATTATTTACTATTTATGTTTTGGTCTATACTAACAACCAAAACAATCCTTTTTGTGTTTAATCTTGTTTAAGATTTCAAAATCTTATGCTCTGTCAAAAAAAAGATTCAAAATCTTATAAAAAGGTTTTATACTATAATTATTGTAACTTTCTCCAAACTATTTTAGAAAGGAAAATTGGCATATTTCAAATCACAAGGAAATAGGTTAATATTTTATTTTGAATAGACGTTGCAAATTTCATACAAAAATATGTGAATTTGCACATCTCTTCTTATTTGGTTTATTTATGTTCCTTGTAGACTCCAAATAATGTCCTTTAATGCAAAAAGGACAAAGTTACAATAATCCAATAAAACCCCAAACAACATCAACACAAGAAGGTTTACTATTCTAACCAAACCTGCACAAACCAAAAATCAATACCCAAACCTTATGAATCTGGAATAAAATACTATACTTCGAATTATAATTTTGGGATTGATATCCAGATTTGAGGTGTTTGCAGTAACCACAAACAATCTAAGAATAGTTGCAGGCAAGATGGTTTTATTAAACTAAAAGGCCTATAAATCCACACCTAATTTATATTCATTATATTTCAGATTTGGACAAAAACAATATATTTGATAACTTTTAGGCATATAATTCAGATTTAGCACAAACGACTTATATAAATTATAAATAATGTATATATTTCCCACTCACTTGAAAGCTATCCACAACTGAATCTGAACACATCTTTTAGGCTTACAATACATAAATCCTACAGATCTACAATTTATTCATAAGGGTAATTACAAAAACAGATTTATATTTGTAGATCTAAAAGAAGAATAGGAAACGTCGAAGGAAATTTAATAATATAAATTACCTGTTCATGGAACTAACTATTTTGTGCATTTCTGGATTCAATATCTCCAATTCTTGTTGATTTAAACAGATTTATAATCTAGAGTTTTAGAAGAGATTGGAGAATGATAGAGCTTTGATGCTACCTCTAGAAATATGGGAAAAAGAGTAGCGGTCTAGCCCTTTATTTATAGGCGTGGATATGACCCAGTACCGTTAATTTTTTATTATAAAGATCTATCCGTCGATATAATATAAATTATATAAACAAACCCTAGCCGCCACTGTCAGGATCGACCAGGGATCGATCCAATAGTCGACCGCCTAAGTCGACCTGTTAGTGGGGACAGAAAGAAAGATTTATCACTATATATAAATATATTATGTTTTATTTATTTTCCATCCATTTTCGTATTTCGTCCTTAACTTTTTCCATACAAACTTCGTTCATGAAGTTCCGAACATGAAAGTTGACCAGAATTCCGTCAAGAACACAATGGTGCAAGTTTCATGGACAAATTACCTCATTTAGGAAAAATCCATTTTTGAGAATTTAATTAAATAACTAAATTAATTATCGCCAAAATTCTGGGTTGTTAAAGGGGGTACTGGTTAATCATGCTAATTGTGATCGTTTTTCAGTATAGTAAATTACGGGTTCAAGACGTCTAAGTTGACTCAGAGGTGTACAAGATGAAAGTCCAGAGGAAGCTCCAAAACCAAGCCATTCGATGAGTGATTTAAGTCATGAGTCTAGATATCAATGAAAATTCAAAGAGTCAAATCCTTCCTAGCATGCAGACTTACCTAAGGGGTTACATCAGGTGGAACAGCCTGAACGGAAGCAGCTAGTAGAGCAACCTTGTGGCTCTCTGCATGTTGAGGAAGGTCCATGGAAGCAGATGTAGGCCCGTAAGGGGCTGGTGACATGGTGGTAGATGAGAAGAAATAATTCTTCATGATTTAGATAATCTAAAAGGAGTGGAGATTTTACAGAATCGACAAATTCGATCGCATTAAGGATTGACATGTTAATGTTATCAAGGATATATATATATATATGAAGCATGGAATTCCTCCTGAAGATGTTCGAGTACTAAAACAGGATGATAAAGCTCATTTTCCTCTAGTGGTATATAACAACAAATACATGTATTCTATCAGATGTGTGCCCACATTTTGCCCGTTCCTTCAGGAAATGCTACACTTCATGAGGCTGGATCCGACATAGCTTTATTCGAATAGATATGCATTTCTTCTCGTAATACATATATTCTTTGTGGAGAATCTGGGTTGGGAGCCAATAAGAGAGGACATCAGATATATGTTCATATTCAAGCATCAGAGGGTGGCCATGTCACTTACGTATCCTGAAGCACTACTTAACGACTACGTCATACTCGAGGCAAAGAATAAATTAAATTACTTTAAACATGACCTATTCACTTAATGTCCACTCGGGATTGCCCGACGTTGGATATAAGGACGTATGTGTGTCGATATTTGTTAACCATCCTTTTAACAAGGTCGTTACTCTTTGGAATGGATATCCAGATCGCTCGTGACTCGAGTGCAGACTCATGAACTTGCACTAAGTGTTAGAATCGACATTTGCGAAGAAATCGGAAAATGACTCGACTTAGATTGACCGCCTCCAGGCATCGTTTGATCACTCAGAAATAACATATTCGACTTGATAGATCATTCAATATCATTTGATCGACCACGCACATGATCGGATCAATCACCTCCGAAAAACTTAATTGGCAGAGTTTGATCAACAAAAAATGCATGATCGCCTCATGGGATTAGTTCTAATTCACTGATCGGTCATTATCGGAGTCAGATCGATCATTCTAGAAAATATGTGCTTGACTTAGATCGATCACCTAAAACATATGGATTGACTCATTGGATCATTCCAGAAAACTTGCCCGATCACTTCAGAAAATGAGATTAATATAAAACTAAATGTGATTGAGCATCTTGGGATAATGCAGATCATGACAAAATCAAATAATCACCATGAGGTAATCGGCGCAAAACATCGAACTTGATCTTTATGCTCAGATACGAAGTGATCCAATTTGGATCAGATTCTAAGTTTGGACGAAAAAATTGATCATCTGAACTATAGGATTGATCATTTGAAATGGTGTGATCAGCATGACTGATCACATGGAAAATAGGTGAATCCTGGTCATGCTCGGATCCAAAACTATTAAGTAAAGATTGGATCCGTATCTTACCAACTGCTCGATCATTTGAGAGACAAGGTGGATTACACAGAATAACAAGGTTGATGTAGGGAATCAAACAGAAAAATGTTGATCATACTGAAAAACCTCGGATACAAAATGAGGGATCTGAACTGTATATGATCGATATTTTGCATGATTTTGGTGGATCGGCTAAAAAGGGAGGATCCACATGGGGATTTTAGCACAAAATCAATAACTGAACACACGGAATTCAAATATGAAGAAAATACAAACTTGGGATATGAACAATACAAATCCGATCCCTCATAATAGATCGATACCGATCCCCTCCCTCAGGGATCAAATTCGAATTTCTGCCAACACGGTAAAATTTTAGATCTACGTTTTTATTAGCATACTTTGTGAACTAGGCTACACAAAGATTAGAAGATCAAAAGAATGAAGAATGTTCTTTAGTCAAGTCGGATCAGATCGGATTTCCTTGGTCAAGGCAGAACAATGTAGAGCAAAGAAGGAAGGAGCGCAGGCCAAATCGGATCGGTTCGGGTAACCCCGATCCGCTCCCCTAATTTGTAGTACTTCCGATCTGAACCCAGAGAATTGAAGTAGCAGCTGTTACAGCCCGTGTTTCCTTAAAACCCGGAGCGGTTATACCCACGTTCTCCTCACATTTACCACTAACCTGATGCACTGTTGCCACCATATTCCATCCGAACCCGATAATAATGGGATGGATGCCACGTGGATCCGAACCGAAGCCATCCTAGGAGCACTTTCCACCTATAAATACACCTCCAATGCTCATTTCAAAGGATCTTTTGGCATTTTCAGAACTCAAAATCCTTTGCTATCCGAATTTCATCAACTTATTTAATTACAATCATCTTTTGAATCATATTGTGAAGGAAATTGAGTGAATCAATGTATTGTATAAGTGAAAATTGAGTGAGAATCGTTGTTGTACTTGCATTCAAGACATCAATTCAAAGAGTAGAAAGTGGACGTAGGCTATTTAACGCCGAACCACTATAAATTGTGTGTTTTCTTCGTTTTTTGATTTCATTTCAGTAAAATCATTATTCGTTTGGGTGTTATAGCCAATCTTGGATCTAACATTTTGGTGCTTTCACTGAGAATTTTTGAATTCTTCGCTTTTTGGGATTATCATTCTACTATTTGGACCTTCAAGTTCAAAGAATTTAATCCTCTGTTTTCGACATCTTTAAGTACCTGTTGGTTAATCACTGAAGAATTGGAAATTATGGTCAAAGGAAAAGGCAAAGAAATCCAAAGTAATCGAGAGAATGAAGTTAACGAAGATCAACAAACAATGGTTGTGACGAGGTCGCGTGGTCAAGATTCTTGAGAAGGTCGCTCCGGTCAGGAAGGACCGATCCGAACAGAAGACACCGATTCGATCCGATCCAACGATGTTGAAGTCTCCCACTCTCCCCATCCGAACCGGTCCGGCCGTACCACTATGCTCCGATCCGATCCGAATCAAAGTGAAGCCGGAACTTCTACTCGAGCTCCTACCAATGCTCTGATTCCAACCGCTATGACCAATGGTCATCCTGACCCATCTGCACCCGTCACACAAGGATATTTTTCATGCTTTCTTGAAATGCTCCAGAGTACTAAGGAGGCATTGAAATCCCATAAGCATGATAGTCTTCGCATGCAAGAGAACATGATCACCATGAGTAGGGAACTTAAGGAGCTCCGGTGGCAAAAGACACCTTCCCCAACACGCCGGCTTGCTGCAGATTATTCATCTTCTTCATATGAGGGACGTCCTCGTGAAAGAAGGCCGCTTGAGCGACCTCAGGATCTTGATCAGTTAACTTTTGGATCTTTAGGGTCCCGTTAGGACGCCGCTCGTGTATTAGGGCCTGATGACCCGAGCTTGAGAGAGCCTATGTTGTTGCCCATGCGTGGATCCCATGTTCTACCCAGGGATCCTAACATTACTAATCCTATGCAATAGTAACTTCTCCAGCCCCTTCCTCCTGAGATTGACCGGGAGCGTAGGAAGCAATGTAGAGTAGCTGCCGCTAGAAACAGGAGGTTATTCCCTAATCAAGAACCCAGGGGTAATCCGAATATCAGACCTAGAGAACCTATGCAAACATTAACAAATGCCGATGTGTGGGCGATGGTGCGTCAAATTATGTCCGAAAGCCGACGATACACTAATGAGGACTGGGCATTGAGTGAAGTCATACCCCCTTCATAGATGATATATTAGACTTCCAATTCCCTCGGCATCTGATGAGGTACACATGGTTCATGAATGTCGCAGCAGCTCCAGATGCTATAAAATGCAAGGCCTTTCCAATTTACCTAGAAGACGTGGCACTAATGTGGTTCACCCGACTCCCTCCACGGTCAGTATCAAACTTCACAGAATTAAGTGGGCGCTTTATGAACCAGTTTCGACTTCGCGCCCGGAAATCCAAAAGCGTCATAGAGTTGTCAAGGATTAAACAGGCTCCGGGCGAATCTCTGAAATCATATTTGGATCGCTTCAACCTGGCTGTCACCGAAGTTAGTGACCCTCATGAACCCACTATTCTGATGGCTTTAATAGAAGGAGTTGACCCAGACACAGAATTTGGGGATTATCCATCCGGGAAACCGCCTCCAATAAGGGAATTGTTCTACGAAAAAGCTAATATTCGTTTAAGGCGAGAAGAAGCTCATGCAAATAGGAAGAGAAAGTCCGAAGGGGCCTCGAGGGAAGGTGTCCAAAGTAATGTTCTGTGAAACAATCTGGTGACAGTTCAGGGAAGGTTGAAGTGAACGTTGGCAACCAGAACGGAGGTAACAACAACAAGAATGGAAACGACAATAGGAGGAGTAGGAACCGAGGGAACAATTTCAGCAAAAGACCTCGATTCCAAACTTTTGAAAACTATTCTCCATTGAATGATACCTTGGAAAACATTTATTTGGACACATACAGCATATTTCAATACAAAAAACTACCACCCAGAGACTCCACTGAAAAAGATATCGCAATGGGAAAGTTTTTTTTGTTCCATGGAACCCACGGTCATTCCACCAACGAATGCCGTCATTTGAGAGATGTAGTTGAAAGATTGTTGCGGGAAGGGAAGTTAGACGAGTACAAGGTTGCCCCAAGGGACAGGAGGCAAAGGGGACAAGCCCCGAACCAAAACCAGCCTTCTTCTAAACACACAGCCCAGAAGAAAGGTAAGGGGATCGTTATCAATACCATTATAGGCAGACCCCACTTAGCTAGCCATAGCTTCAAAGCGATGGATCAATACGTCAATGCCGCCAAGCACTTTGAGGTAGGAGAATGTAGTAACCTCGCAGACATTACTCCAGTAAAACAACAAAAGACGATGTCAAACGACGTCATATTCCGTAGCAGAGATGATTCCAGAATTCAATCACCAACTGAAGACCCACTGGTAATTACCACGGCCATCGGCCCTGCCTTAGTCCATAAAGTGTTGGTGGACAATGGGAGTTCGGTCAATATCCTCTTCAAGAAAGCTTTTGAACAAATGAAACTTGAAGCAAAAGATCTAAAGCCCTACGAAGGATGGATACGGGGCTTCAATGGGGCGTCAATGGCTGCGATGGGCTACGTAGAATTACCAGTAATATTAGGGCAAGGAGATCGCCAGAGAGTGAGGATCCTGCCATTTGTAGTTTTGGATGTAGAGTCACCCTACAATGCTTTCCTAGGCCGACCAGCCCTTGTCGAGTTTAGGGCATGTATTGCACCTTGGTGCTTGCTGCTTAAATTCCCGACTGACGCAGGAATTGGGGTGATGAGAGGCGACCAAGTTACGGGATGAGCTTGTTACATGATGGAGTTGAAGATGCTAATGAAGGGGTTGAATATAGAATCTAAGGACGATTCCCCCCTTCGAAGGAAAACACAGCATAGCAATTAAGGGGTCCAGCCCCAAGAGAGTCGCCCTTAGATGTGCTCGAGGATATAGATCCCAGAGAGGATAGAGAACCCGAGGATAGAAAGGCGACTCCCAACGAGGCAATAATAGATATACCTATTGATGAGACAGATCCAACAAAAGTACTAAAGATCGGCTCACAACTAGATCCAATTCGAGCGAAAGAGTTGGCTGATTTCTTAAGGGCAAATTTGGATGTGTTTGCCTGGACTCACGCTGACATGTGTGGGATTTCGCCTGCCATTATGAGCCACTCTTTATGCATTAATCCAAAGCACCCACCGGTCAAACAGAAGAGACGAATGTTAGGCCCAGAATGGCCAGCAGCTTTGAAGGAAGAGGTAGAGAAATTGAAGGATAATGGATTCGTTAAGGATTCGAGATATCCCGACTGGATATCAAATCCTGTCCTGGTCAAAAAATCTAACGGGAAGTGGTGTACGTGTATCGACTTCTCTGAGTTGAACAAGGCTTGTCCGAGGGATAGCTTTCCTCTTCCCAAGATTGATCAACTAGTAGACTCGACGGCTGGACACGAGCTATAATCCTTTATGGATGCCTATTCTGGATACAATCAAATTCCCATGCACATACCAGATCAGGAGCACACAAGTTTCATCACAGACATGGGGTTATATTGTTATGTGGTAATGCCATTTGGGTTAAATAATGCAGGAGCCACGTATCAACGTTTAGTCAAACGCAAGTTCTATAATCAAATCGGGAAAACCATGGAGGTTTATGTGGATGACATGCTTGTGAAGTCTAAATAATCTTCCGACCATACAAGGGACTTAGCTGAAATGTTTGATATTCTTCGAAGGTATGGAATGAAGTTAAACCCCCTAAAATGCTCATTTGGAGTCGTATTTGAGAAATTCCTTGGGTTTATCGTGAGTTCTCGAGGGATTGAGATAAATCCTAGTCAAGTAGCAACAATAAGGAATATTGAAGAACCACGAAAGATTAAGGATGTTCAAAGCCTAGCCGGAAAAGTTGCTGCATTGAGCAGGTTTATCTCCAAAGCCACAGATAAGTGTGTACCTTTCTTCGATCTGATAAAACGAGGAAAACGAAATTTTGAGTGGGCCCCTGATTGTGTGGAGGCTTTCCAGAATTTATTAGACTTATTAGAAAAGCCTCCAATATTATCAAAACCCGTGGAACATGAGGATTTGTTTGTCTACCTAGCGGTATCATCTCATGCCATCAGTACAACATTGGTATGTGAAGAAGATAAAGTCCAGAGGCCTGTATACTACGTGAGCAAGAAGCTAGCTGCTGCAGAACGTAATTATCCGAAGATGGAAAAACTTGCTTATAGCCTCCTGATTACTTCCCGCAAACTTCGTCATTACTTTCAGGCTCACCAGATAGTTGTATACACCGATCAACCTTTAAGACAAGTGTTGCAAAAACCCGAAACATCGGGGCGGTTACTTAAATGGAACATCGAGTTGAGTCAATTCGATTTAAATTTTCAGCCATGGAGATCAATAATGGGGCAAGCATTGGCCGACTTTATAGCCGAATTCACAATACCCGAAGAGGAAACGGTGGGTGACAAGGTGGTTACTTTAGACCAAGAATTGGAGCTTAGTCCATGGAAGTTATATACGGACGGAGCCAAAAATGATCGAAGGTCCGGCCCCGGAGTTGTTTTAATAACTCCTGAAGGACGATCTATTTACTATGCATTGCGATTAGAGTTTACTGCTACCAATAATGATTCCGAGTATGAAGCCCTGATTGCCGGGCTGAAACTCGCCAAAGAACTAGAGGTGAAGACACTGGATATATGCTGCGATTCCAAGATAGTTGTATGCCAGGTACGAGAGGAATTTGTTGCTAAAGGGCCTCGACTCGTTACTTATCTCAAAAAGGTAAAGGAGTTGCTGGATAGTTTGGAGCATTACAGCATAACGCATATTCCAAGAACAGAAAATCAGAAAGCAGATCAGTTGGCAAAACTAGCAAGTTCTGATAATCCCAAAGAAACTGAAATGGTTCCGATAGAGGTTTTGGAATCACCAAGTTTCGACCTGATGGAGGTGGAACTAGCCTTGGAAGTTGATCCAGAGAGAGAATCATGGATGACACCGATCAAAAAATTTCTCAAGAATGGAGCCCTCCCGTTGAAGAAAAGCGAAAGACGAGTTGTAAGACGTAAGGCTGCAAGATACGTTTTACAGGACGACGTCCTTTTCCAAGGGTTTTCAATGCCCGTACTACCGTGTATCGCACATGATGACATCAAACGTGTACTGCAAGAAGTACATGAAGGTGAGTGTGGGGATTACACCGGGGTCCAAATCCTAACAAAGAAAGTATTACGGTATGGATATTTTTGGCCTACCGTGAATAAAGGCACGGCTGATTATTCACGACGCTGCGACAGATGACAAAGATTCGCCAAAATTCCCAGAGCGCCTCCGACTCATCTCAAGTCGATGGTAAGCCCATGGTCGTTTTCCATGTGGGGAATTGACATTATTGGAGTGTTACCTATTGCCAAAGGGGGAGCAAAGTACGCAATCGTTGCAGTGGACTATTTCACAAAATGGGTGGAAGCTGAACCTTTAACAACGATCACGGCAAGAAAGGTGATTAGTTTTTTGGTCAGAAACATTATCTGTCGATTTGGGATACCGAAGACCATCATAACTGATAATGGGACACAGTTCGACAGTGTCGAGTTCAGAAACTTCTGCCAGAAGTACAAGATTGATAAACGATACACCGCTATAGCTCACCGGCATTCAAATGGCAAGTTGAAGTAATAAACAAGGTCATTAAATCTATTCTCAAGAAACGGTTGGAGCGGGCCAAAGCCAAGTGGGTGGATGAGTTGCCATTAGCTTTGTGGGCCTACAGGACAACCTTTAAGACGGCCACTGGCCATACTCCCTTTTCACTTTCCTTCGGGTCAGAAGCAGTAATCCCGATAGAACTAGAAGTCCCTTCTCATCGAGTCGCATACTATGACCCGATGACGAATAGAACACTCCTCCTAGAGTCTCTCGATATGGTTGAAGAAAAAAGAGACAAAGAAGACTTGCGTGCCTCAAGACATCGACATCAAGTAGCACGTTACTATGACCGGAAAGTTCGCTTCAAAACCTTTGAACCAGGAGACTTAGTATTGAAACGAGTCTTCCCGCCTTCAACCCAATTGGGTCCAAAATGGGAAGGGCCATACACCATCCAATGGAAGCTTGATACAGGAGCATTTAAGCTAACGACCGTGGACGGTGAAGAGATTCCCAGAGCTTAGAATGCTCAACACTTGCGACGATACCTAAGCTAAATATGAAATGTCTTCCTTTTTGTTTTTATAAGCTATGTAAATAGGCATGACTTGCCTTAAAAAGTTTGTTTATATGAACAAATGATTATGAAGTGGATGTAGGCTACGATTTAGCTGAACCACTATAAAATATCGTGTGTCATTTACTTTCCTGCATTACTTATATCTTCAGCAATTATTCTATCATGACTATGAAACACAAAACATTAAATTAAATTTGGAAGATTGGAGATAACCTATGTGCAGGAGCAAACAAAATGACCGCTTGCATGATAAAGTGCAAAGAATGGGAAGACGACATTCTTAACTCTAACTCTCATGAATTGAGAGAGAGTATAAAGGACAGGAAGATGACGTCCCTTGAGGGTGAAGGTGCACCTCGATAAGGGACCGCCTCAGTAATACTCTAACCTGGTTATGAGACAGGAAAGTATAAAGATGCTAAAAAGAATAGGCATCAATGACGAAAAGAATATGGCCCCATCAGATAATCGGGTGCAGTTGAATTTTGAATTTAATCAATCTTGAATAAGTCTTAATCAGTTATCCAAAGATTGATTGGGGGCATATATATGTACACATGTTCCCATTAATAATGACTTTATTATATAACTATGATATGACATGTTGTTCATTTGCATATTTACTTAAATGCTAAATTTACGAATATCAGACATTGCAGGGAACAAACTACTTTATTCACAAACATGTGAGTTTATACAGGAAGGCTAAGCAAAAGATGTGAGCGCCGCACTCACTACAACAATAGCGGACTAGTGGAATATCAAAATAAAAAAAACAAAGCGCATTGTCACTTGGGCTTTGGGGTAGACTTGGACTTCATGGCAGCCTTAAGAGCATTTCTAGCTTCTTTTTCAGCATCAGACATGAGACACTTTGGTTTCTTCTTCGCTGTAATTGAGGTACCAGAATCGGTAGATTTCTTCCCAGGAGTCGGAGCATTGGAATCAAGAGAAGATTTTTTAGCAAGCACTTCTGTAATTGACCTAGTTGAAAGCTTAACAACTAACCTCGATCCCGCATCCACCACTGCAAGGGGCTTAAGGCTTTCGGGGTCTAATTCCTCGACTTTCAGCTGCATGCACTTGTCTTGTTCGGCTTTCATTTCAGCCAAAGTCATGTCATCAGTATTTTTCAAATCCCCAGTTATAGCAACATCAGGATCTTCTTTATGCCCCTCATTACCATCGTAGTCTTTAAAAGCGACTATCATTTCATCATCATGTGAAATGTCGGCCTTAGGCGGTTCAGCTCCCCCTCCGAATTCAATGATGGTAGCCTTATCCTGTCCTCCCTGAGCCTTTTCCACGGATTTTTCCCCAATGGTGGTTCCCCGAGGCTCGTCAGTCTTCTCGGCTGGTTCAGCGCCTATAGAATTAGAAGCAACATTTACCAACTCAGGAGAAAATAAAAAATCCTTGATCGATTGCCCAATGATGTGATGAAAGGTGGAGACTGCCTTGACGAATTGGGGTGAAAAGGTGGAAATACCTTCTGATGATTTCTCAATTGGGGCAACTACCGTATCTGATGCTGATTCGGGTATAGGAGATAAAAGAGATGCTCTAGGAATTCCCGGATTCTCGGGATCATATCCCTCGACTCCAGTAGCTTCGGCTGTAGCAGAAGAAGAACCAACTTCAAGGATATTCTTTTCTTTGGCCAGGCGTTTCTCCTCCTCCATGGTAGCAGCAATAAGGCGACGCCCCTCGGCCAGACGTGCCGGTTCATCATCTCTCAGATACTTCTCCATGAGTTTGTCTTCATCAACGAAGCCTACCTCAAGTTCCTCTTTTTCCCATTCGACGTTTTAACTCCATACGTGAACTAAGGTAGTTGGATAGTCTTCGATCCAAGAGATGTTTCGGCGACGGATTATGTGTGCAAAAAAATTCAATCATTAGTTCGCCAAAGCCATGCAATTCTTCTCGAGCCTCTGATAGCTATTTATGAGTTTCTTCAGCAGACTTAATAGCGCTATCCACATTCCCCTCAGCTAAGGCATCCCTAGTCTCGGCTTCCATTAACTTGGACTCCAAGTCAGCATTTCGTTTCTCCATCTTGGCGTTCTTCCTCGCTAACTCGGCCTTTTCTTGCTCAAGAGTATTGTAAGCCAGTTGCATCTTGACACTGTCTGACTTAGTGTCCTCCTCTTGTTTCTTCAACTCCAAACGCTCTTGACTGTGAGATTCCAGCAAGTCATGATAACGCTTTTGTAATTCCTCAAATTGCTTTTTGAAGTTGTTGGCATCCTGTTGAGCAATGACAAGTTGAGCCTGTGTATCTTCAAAGTCCTCCAGATTTTTCAAAATATTCTCATCGGAATCTGCAGCCTTCTTCATTGCATCAACGTCTGTAATTAAGGCCCGAATGATTATGAGAGATTGCATGAATACTTGTACATCTCCGAGTACTATTTTTCTACTGCGTCAATCTTTGCCATAGCCTTATCTGCCTACTTTGAAGAAATAGGCTCGAGCGCGGGTAAGAAAGTTAAATTCTCAAAGTAGTGATCTGGGAACTGCTTCTCCAGATATGCCAGTTTGGTTTTGGAATCAGCATCCAATGGTGGGGGTTTGCAGTATGATAGTTCAATGTGTCTCCGCTCAGCAGGGACGATGGCTGCATCACCTTTTTTCAGATCGCCTCTCAGAGACTTTGTGCTTGTCTCGTGAATCAGTGTGTTTCGGTGGACTTTTTTCTCGATTATATTTGTCTTGGGGAGAAGTTCAATCTTTGGATTGTGATGTGTCTTCCCCACGACGACTTTGGTGGCTCTTATATCTGCCTAGATCCAACCGAATAGGAGAGAGAGAGCGTGAAGTGTGAGGTCGATGAGAATCATAAGGCCTTCTGTCATCTCTACCCCGGCTCTCACGGCGATCATGCTCGGTGTCAGAAGTAGGTCTAGACATGCTACGATAAATTTTCCTGACATCATAGTAAGGGTGTGACATTGTACTTACACAACAATATAAGTGGAGTTCAGAATCAATGTTCACATAAGACATGAGTGTTGTGACGTGCGGTGCTAATGTGTTATGTGCAATCTAAGTAGTGTTCCCCCCCCCAACAAACCCGAGTCTGAAGCCAGACTACCATGAGCGAGCTCTTTGGTCTTCGCGGGAGTAGAGTCCTTTGAAGAAGTGAAGGTTAAAGGATTCGTTCCAAAGTCCTCTGAAGTATAGATAGTTTCGGGCAGGGGATGATTTCCTAAACCCTTAAATGTGGAATCGTCGGTAGTAGGAGCATCTCCTTGAGAAGCGTCTAGTGGCAGCTCTTTAGGGGATGTTGACTTCTCAAAAGAAATAGCGTCATCAGGAATGGTATACCCTTCTCTGTGCTTTTCAGCTATGTTGGCTAATTCATCGTCCTGTGTTGAGGATGGAGAAGGAGGAGTCCTAAGAGGTATTGTTGGACCTTTCAATCCCTCGCCCGTCTCAGGAATAATGTTGACCGGGGGTATGTACACATATGGACCCGTCCCATGACCTATACTACAGGTAATAGATAGTAACCCGTGATGATGGAGATACTCATTCTTAAGAACTTCGTCGATGGTCGAACTTTTGGTCACCATTGAGCAGCCGATGCAAACGATCAAAATATAGTTGACCTGATATTTACTTTGGGTTATCAACTGCGAATGAAAAAGAAAGCAAATTATTGTGTTGGCATGAGCATTTAAAATTGAAATCTAGAAAGTCGGTGCTTTACTTGATTTGGTCCATCTCCTGGCGCACCCCGGCTGCTGTTTGATATAAAATCATTCAAGTTTAGAATCACCAGCCTTGCTGCTAAATGGAACAGTAATAATTTTCCTTTTCGGGACCAATTCAAAGTATGAGAAGGAAGGAGTCTCTTGAGTCTGATGTTTGAAATTATAAAAGTAGTGGACATCATCGAAGGTAGGCTCTATACCTAAAATTTCTTTCTATGCTATATACAAGGTGTATGAATAAGCATAAGAGTTGGGATGTAATTGCATGGGGCCAATCCACATTTGTCTCAGAAAATCAACGACAAAAGGCGGAAACGGTGGAATGGCCCCAACTAGACACACCAATCGGGTAATTGCCATAAATCCCTCCGGTGGATTGTGGGGGCGATCTGTTTTCGAAGGCACCAGGGTATCTCTTTTTAATATCCCTTGCTTTAGACATATTCGGACGAGTCTATCATCATCGATCGTCGACTCAACAGAATCTTTGGGTAACTCCAATATAGTGGTAGTTTCAAACTCGTCGGGAGCACGATCATCTCCTATCTCTCCTTCCTCTTCATCACAAAGAGAAACTTCACTACCGGAAGATATTTCACTATTGTGTGCTTCCATTTCATAATCTGGGCCCTCATCATCCCATTCAGGGTCTGAGGGAGAAGATATGTCATCAACGGTGAGTTTCTCGGAAGTTTCTGCAACTTCTCTCTTTTCTGCTAACCTAGATAAATGTCTCTCTGCCATGGTCGCTAAACTACTGAAGAAGCAATAACATAAGTTAGAGAAAAATAGCCCGTATCCCCCCGTGCATGTGTGTGAACTAAAGTGTATGCTATGTGTGCAAAAAATGCAAAGTAAACACATAAGAGCATAATGCAAAGGTTTGGCGAAACAGTAGTTTTCATAATAGTCTTAAATATTTTCTCATGTTCATAAGGCACTATCCTAACTGTTCATTAAGTTGTAAGTCAAGGCAAGCATTGATTGAGAAAGTCGGACATTTCTTATGCATTGAATTGGATGGTTTCAGTTCGGTTCGGATGTATATATTTTGGGGTTCGGATCGGGCACCCACAAAGGAAAGGGTTCGGACCGGGGCAGGATCATGTGTGGTCCAAAGCAGAAGTTAATGTATCTCGAGCATATCGGTTCAGTTCGGAGGTTGGTACTCTTCGTGATCCGGATCGGTCCGAGTGCCCATATACTTCCATTACCATGTCTATCACTCCGACCCGACCCGGTTGGACACACCTTGTTTTTATCATTCTTTTTATTTTTCACTCCGACCCGATCCGGTCAGTTGGAACCCCCTCTCCTCTTTACTCTTATACCTCTTCACCCGAACCGATCCTAGACTTTTCCCTCTTCTTCTTCTTCATCTTATTTCTTCCTTAACCAACATCGAACCCAATCTCATGCCCAAAACTAAATCAAAGCCAAGCACTTATGTGCTGACGCGTTCAACCTTAACTCCTAAATCCCCTCCGTTATTACCTCGAGATGGCGATAAGGCCATTAACAACGATGGCGAGGGGGAGGGGAGAGGGTCATGGCGTTAAGGCCAGTTAAGAACCATACTCAAATCATCCAAATTACCCACGAACTTGAATCGAAATCGATTAAAAGGGGATTAACTGAAGTTTTGCAACCTACCTATGTGATTATTTTGAGAATCGAAGGGAATTTTGATTTTTCAAAAATTAGGGTTTTTTCTCTTTTGCAAAAATTAGAAGATGGTGATAGTGAAGGAAAGAAGGAGGAAGAGGATGGAAAGTGAATTTATATAAAGCTGGAATGACTCTTAGTATTCCTAACACGTCGTTCCGATCGGACCGGAGTACTGGCCCATACGAGAATTCAGCCCATTCGTTCAATGATAGTGAAGTGTGAGAAAAGCCATTTGGATCGAAAACCGAACCCAGATGGAATCACGCACACTGACTTGGCATTCGAATTGAATTTAAAGGAAAATAAAATTAGACAAAGAGCTTACCTGGAGGAGTCGCTGGACAAAATTCAAAGTTCTCAAAGCTGTTTGAAACGAAGAAGGAAATCCATGAACTTTTTGGTGTATTTATAGGCTGCAAGAGACACGACTTCATGACACAACGTGTCCCTACGAACGAATGGAAGCGACTATTCAACAGATCAAATTCAGAGACTAGTAAACAGATAATGTCAAAGCACGCTCCATCTTCAATAGAAGCATCCTTTAAGGGGGCAAAATGTTAGCCTACTTTGTGAACTAGGCTACACAAAGATTAAAAGATCAAAAGAATGAAGAATGTTTTTTAGTTAAGTCGGTTTGGATCGGATTTCCTTGGTCAAGGCAGAACAACGTAGAGCAAAGAAGGAAGGCGCGCAGGCCAAATCGGATCGGTTCGGGTAACCCCGATCCGCTCCCCTAATTTGTTGTACTTTCGATTCGAACCCAGAGAATTGAAGTAGCAGCGGTTGCAGCCCGTGTTTCCTTAAAACCCGGAGCGGTTATACCCACGTTCTCCTCATGTTTACCACTAACCTGATGCGCTGCTGCCACCATATTCCATCCGAACCCGATAATAATGGGATGGATGCCACGTGGATCCGAACCAAAGCCATCCCAAGAGCACTTTCCACCTATAAATACACCTCCAAGGCTCATTTCAAAGGATCTTTTGGCATTTTCAGAACTCAAACTCCTTTGCTATCTGAATTTCATCAACTTATTTAGATTACAATCATCTTTTGAATCATATTGTGAAGGAAATTGAGTGAATCAATGTATTGTATAAGTGAAAATTGAGTGAGAATCGTTGTTGTACTTGCATTCAAGACATCAATTCCAAGAGTAGAAAGTGGACGTAGGCTATTTAACGCCGAACCACTATAAATTGTGTGTTTTCTTCGTTTTTTGATTTCATTTCAGTAAAATCATTATTCGTTTGGGTGTTAGAGCCAATCTTGGATCCAACAGTTTTTCTCCTATATTTTTGGATGAGCCAATATGTTTTACAGCTATAAATAGGCCATCATTTGACTATTTTTAGGGATTTCTTCTTGAATTTTAAAGGCTGTTACACAAGGAAATTGCTAAAACCTAATTACAACAGCTTTTCTTTATATTCTTACAAAGAAATTGAATTGTACTTGTAATCAAAAATATAAATAATCAATTGCAACAAGTGGATGTAGACATGATTTTCTAAACCACTATAAAACTTGTATCCCCTTTTACATTTATGCACTTTGTGATTGCTCTATGACTTGTCCGTGATTGATTACCACGATTATTGTTTGATTCACTTATGAATTAAGTGCTAGCGTGCGATCAACCAAAATCGTGCGTCAACAATATTTATTTATACAACTTCAAGTTAATCGAGTCGTAAGCTTTAGACTAACATGGATTTAAATTGTGTAGGCAATATTCTAAGGCTCGTTGGCCATTGACACGTGGAAAGGATGTTAACCCTGAATGTAGTGGCATCGGCATATCAAAATGCATATACTTTGATTTTCGATCACCTCCTTCATCTGGTGGAATGGTTAAGAGTTGACCTTTCAGTTGGTTGTGACGACGACAAGAAGGTGATCATGGAGGAAGGAGAAGAAGAGGGAGTTGGAGGAGAGGAAGCAGGTGATATACCCCCATCGTGCCCTAGCTGTCCCCCTTGTAGTGAGGAAGAACCAGTTATAGGAGATGAGTTGTCAGGCTTTGATATAAACTTATAAAATTAAATTATGCCCAGTACTCCTTATTGTCAGGCTTAATAAAAATAAATGTTTTAGGGGCCAAATCAAGGGTTGGAGGAATTGAGCCAAGTTGTTTGGGATCCATTCCATGTAGCATACCCCAGTTATCATTTCGGCCTTACATGAGGTGTTGTGGATGTAAGTTGGTCCAATTGAGAGGGTGTGAGTGCCATTCCGGCAAGTTAGCATGCATGCACTACATTGATTTGGGGACATAAGCCATTTTCGCACCAATAGATAAGATTATGTTAAATTGTTGATGGGCTAAAGCTTAATAAACCCAAACCCATTATGGGCGTAAGTTATCCATGATTCGATGCAGCCGATCGTTGGGTAGCATTAGAGTTTTCTTCCTAATTTGTTTTAGTTGTAGAAGTGCAAAACAGTCAGCATCGCTATCGAATATTTTTAACTTTGTATAGAATCTCTTGTTATATCTCTGCTTTATCCAGTTCACTTTTAGTTGTGCACAGACACTTACCCCTTATTGGCACTAGACCGCTATTTTATTTGTTTGTCTCCACTTATTAGTTATGCTAGAAATTACTACAGCTCACTGGATTTTTGTCTGGCCTATTTTCTCCTTTTCCTTTCCCCCAAGCTCTTAAGGAGAAAATGTTTAGCTCAAATTGCTCTTTTGACTTTTCTTGGAAGACTCTTGCAGAGATGTATTGTTTATCTTATTTGCTTTCCATGGTTTGCTTGCGTTTTCTTTTGGCTATTTTTGGATAATTTTGTTTTGTACTCTGATATTTCTTCAGCAACTGAGATTGATTTTATGACACTTTGGTTTATTTGAAGTAACTTAGAATGGTTAATGGTTTTGTCACTTTAATATAAATTGTCTTTTCTTCAGCTGTTAATTTACTCTTTATGTCTAGTCTCTGCGATGATTATTTGTCTTTATACCTGCAACGCTCGGCATTCCTTAGCGCATTACAAGAAAATTGAGTTTTTGCTGCAAAAGTCAGTGGCGTTTATTTGCAAACGCAAGCAAATGCGTTTTCATTCACAATGTAAATGCAGTAAAAAATATTTCAGTTTCCCGCCTAGGAAAAAATAGTCCGCCTGTTCCAAAATAAATGTGACCACCTGTTTTTTATTTCTCTACCGCTCATACTTAGAATTTTTAACCCTAGTTGCATTTCCCCCAAATCGCTCTACCAAATTTCGTGGCACCGATTAACTTTCCTCCTGTCATCTTCATCGTCAATCTCCGCTCTTGTTGCTAACGCATTCCATCTTCAGTGTCGTGCAAACCCCTCTTTGTAGCACTCTTTAATTTCAACCGTATACCGTAACTATTGTTCGAGATTTCAAGGCAAAACCAGGTATGACTTTTATGTTTCCATTCTATTTCAGTCCGATTTTGGTTCCCCTATTTTAATCGGATTTTGCTTCATAATTTGTCGCTCATTTCTCTTGGATACTACCAACTGGAACCCGTCCTCGTCGATTTGGGGGTCTGGAGGAGCTATTGTCTTGTCCGACGATTTTGGAGGAGCCAGAGTTGTCGGCGATGTTCATTTTTTAATTTGGATTTCACTCGTCGGATTCTAAGATTGGTAACTCACATAGTCACACTCTTTAATTTCATACTTATCGATTATTAATTTTCCCTAAATCTACATGTCCTCTGCCAGTTATAATGTTTATTTTCATCGTCTTTGTTGTGCTTTAACGTATCTTCTACCCAATTTCTCAATCCATTCTTTTTATTGCCCAATCTTCAGCTTTACGGTTTCATTACAGGTTTGGAAACAATTTTCTGATTTCTCAGAGGGAAGATATATGGTAAATATTGAAGTTACAATTTACTGTTGTCACAATCTACATGTATCAAAATTTTGAGGGTTTTTTGTTTTGTACTCACTATTCATTGTTCCTGCGTTTAGTTAACAGAGTTGGGTATACAACATCCTACTATATAAGCAGTGGTTTGAAAAAAAATTGATCATCTCTTTTTTGATGAAATTGGGTCGTTCTTCCAAAATCCAACTGTATATCACAATTTACATTTACCTACTACTGTTTTTCTAATCACTTGTATGCTATATCAAAAAGTGAAATGTTATTTTGTACTGCTATTATGTATATTGAACTACTATAAAAAAAGCGAACAAATGGAGTAACAATTGCTGTTGATTTGATCCTTTTTTTTGCCATCCCAACATCAACACATTTTTCTTCCAAACCACATTTTCATTACACTTTGATCAAGACCAAGAAAAATGTTCCAAAGATGTTTTACTGTACAAAAGAAATGATCTACATTGATGCTAAGTATAGATCTTAGCAACTATTGTGAAGAAATCAGTTTCAACATCATTTCTTGTCATAACAGATATTTGTGTGCTATGTTATGTTCACCTTTTAGCAAACCTTTACCCCTTTTTCCTGCACCATGTTAAGAAGGCTAGTACATTTTCAGCTTCCATTTTACTTAGACTGTCACCATCACTTGGGATATAAGTTTGAACTATTGGTATCTGGATTCGTTACTCAACATCTCATTAAAACCCTCAAAAATGATAATTGATATCTAATATCAATTATGATATGATGGTAACAAGGGGTTTCTCTATAAGTTGTAGATATATAGTTATATATTTACTTTGTGAATCATCTTCCCTTAATGTCTATCATTGGATCTCATGCTTCTCTCTTACATGCTTAAGATAAACTTAAGAAAGTTACTATGGCATATAAATCGATATGCCATAAACTGATATCTTCACCCAATGTGGGTTTAGTATGAAATTATGATGTTAGGGGTTCCAAACATTTGGAAGCACTAAACCCAGGTTAATTATATGTCAACCCAATTAAATTCACTTACTGTGATACCAAGAAGTCATATTGAGGCCTCATCTGATCGTACATGAGTTGTTGTGCTTTTGAATATGGCATCTAACTCGAAAATGACGACGATGATGCGCTTTAACATCAGATTGCCCACTATAAACAACTCATATTTGCGCTATACACCCCCCGCACCCACACACATACACACATGCACATGAACTACACATGATGTAATCAAACATATAAATGACTTAAGAACAAATTATACATTAAGAGGCCGTAGAAAGTTTTGATGAATGAAGCCGCTTTATATCCTTTAAAGTTATAAATCATTAGACTAAAGCAATGTTATCGACAAATTTACTTATGGCCCACAGTTTCCGGATAGGTATAGGCCTAAAGAGTATAACTGATGAGTTATTAAGTTTGGATTGAACCTTCCGTGTTATGTTCCATTAATAATAGTATTGCACAGTCTTTTAGCCTTAGTTTGACAAACATTTTATTGTAGAATTTGACTTATGTGATTCGTTAGCACATATGCTTTTTGTTTGGATAGCATAGTTAATCAGTAGAAAATGTGCAAAATCAAAAGAATAGTGTATGAAGATAACATTTGCAACTGGAGTAATACTTTATTCATCCAGAGATATTACCTGTTTTGAGTTACTATATTTTGAACGCTGAATCCACCTGAATATGTATTATATCAAACATTTGACTCGGACTATCGTAAGGACAAAAATAATCCAATTAAAGCACGAAACCGGAGTAATACTGTTGATTTGATCCATCATCATAGTTTAGCATTAAGGTTCTCATTGTTTTATTTATATGCGGTAAGAGAACAAACATATGATATGGCAAACTGAAAATTTATAGAGACCTATATACATCACTTTCAGGCAAAATAACAAACTTTATGGAATTTATGTTACCATAAAGTTTGCCACTACATGTTATGATTTACTCCTTCGCCACCTCGCAGTAAGATGCATAACTAACATGTTATAATTTAATAACGGTACCTAATACGAGAAACAATTGACTAATTCTTTCGGTCCTATTTCCGTAATGTTAGAACTTATCTTTAACAGATGGACCTGCTTTAGCTTTTGATTTATATTTTTTGCAGAAAAGTTTATGATATTTCTTCCCTTTAGTTGCAGAATTAGACTGAAGGAGAAGACGGAGATGGTAGAAAAGAGCAATTTGACAACTTATGATAGCCGATTGGTTGTAGAGTTCGATTGTTGAGATAGCGAGGATGCTGAAATGGTACTTTTAATATTTGGATTGCCATTTCTCTTCCTTTAACACTTTTTGCATTTCAATGATTTTATATAGATTGCATATATTGATTATTAATGATATTTATGACTGAATTAGTTTTTATCAGCTGAATTAGATATATATATATAATACACAATATTTAAGGAACAACAATTCACGCGTGAAGCGCGTGCTTTTACGCCTGTTAATATAGATAAAGTCCTTACATTTTCACATGCTATCTTAATAAGGTTGATGTGACCGGTGGTTTTGGAAAAACTTTTTGGTGTTCATATCTATTTCAGTGGAACTTTGTTTTTCTTATGTGCATCACTATTCAGTGTAGGTTTGCACAATTTTTATGAAAGATTGATCCTCATAAGAGGAGAGAACTTGAAATTTTATTAATGAGTTGGTCAAATAAAAACCTTATAAGTCCAAACACACACACACACACACACATATATATATATATATATAGAGAGAGAGAGAGAGGAGGGTTCCGCTACACCTCTTATATTGCACGTGAACTCTCCCCATTAATCTCCACCATCCATTTCCCTACTCATTCTCTCTCTTCCCATTTCAATATTATTTCTTAGTGGGAAGAGAGAGAACGAGTGGGATAATAGGTGGTGGAGATTAAGGGGGAGAGTTCACATGCAATATAAGAGGTGTAGCATAAACCTCCTTATATATATATATATATATATATATATATATATGATCATCCTGTAGATAATCTATGCAACATGAAAAAGGAGTCAAAACTATATGCACCACGGAATTTTGCAGGCTTAAGCTTTAACTACATTAATTCATACTATTAAACTGCATTCTCTTGTCGTAGGAGATGCTACCAAGTTGCATGTTCTTATTGCATGAGAAGCAAGCATGGAGATATAGGTTTGAGTATGCAGTAGAAAATGTGATCATCTGTAGTTGCAAGGAAATTAAGGTGCAAAAGAGGCAGGGAAGACATGTATTCATTATGGAGTAAATACTTAATTAGGAGAAAAAGGGCATGTTTAGCTGATAAGAAGGATGACTACTGGTGTATCTTCATGTAGAAGTGGAGAGCATGAAGAAAACATGAGTAGAGAGTGGATCGGAGCTACTGCATGGTGCAGTACTCATAAATGTATAGTCTTGTTATCGATACAAGTTATATGCAAGGTGTTGAGTTGTGCCGTGAGGAACATTGCTATTTATGATTACGCTATGCTGCTAATGCACTAATCAGAAATACCGTGGACTGGAGTAGCACAAACAATATGCCACTGTTTGTGCCGCAAGGGGCCGAGGCCAATTGGTTCTGATAGCTGAATTAACCAAATGCGTTCGAGGTGCTTCATATTATTTGGATTATCTATAAAAATAATGAGGATTATTTATTACTCATATATGTATTTCCTTTTCATTTATGTTTTCCGGATTTGTCATAGGGCAAGCTGGAGGGGAGAATAGGGAAGGAAATGGTGGATGTGAGGGAGAACAAATGAGGATTGGTACCGTATTGGGAGTGAATGTGATGAATATGTTATTGGCCAGTACTTGGTGTGAAGGTTGACAAAGTGTTAAGCATATGTGCTTTCCTGTGCTATGTAAGAGATTCCATTGACCATCAAGGAACCCAAGCCAATTCTGTACCATATACAGAGTTCAGGTAAAACACTTTATTTCCTTTTTCAACAAAACCAATAATATTTTCATGACAATATTCCCTTGTTTTAAGCAACAATTAATATATATATTTTTGACTGCTCGCATTCACTTAAGATTTTGAAGGGGCTAAAAGATTTAAATGATACAAAAAGTCACTAATGTAGTGTACATCACAAGAAGATGGTATTTATACATAAACTGGTTAATATGTACTTATTTGGTTATGAAAACTGAATAGCGGATAACACAAGGTTTATGTGATGGGAACGTGGACAGTGTGGAGTCATATTGAAATACATTATGCATTTGGTATGCTCTTCTGGAGCTTACAAGCACATGCGCTATCTTAGTAGTGTTTCTAATCACCTAATGACCCCGAAGATGTGGTCAGTGTTTCCTCTTTCCTTTAACCGTAGATAATCTTAACGCATTTTTTTCCTTTCTTCCAAAGATCCCTTTCTTTTGCATTTAATTTTCCTGTAGCATGAATGTAATGATGTACTTTGTTTTTATGGTAGAAAGCTGTTAAGCGCAAAAAGATACGTTGCCCCTAAGAAGACATAAAAAGATTTCTATTTTTGCAGTGGCCACAGCTTTTTATGATGGCTAAGTTTACCTAAGTTTGTCCGATTAAATTTGATGCACCAGGACAATTAAAGCACTTAAGTATATCACTGTTAGTCTATGTCAATTTGGAACTTGAGTCTCATTGTTGATTATTATTATTTACAGGTGGATCAAAGTTTTTGAAGAAATCAGCAACACTAGTTTATGGTATTTGTTAGGTAGTTTAATTGTTTATTGTGCTTTCTTATTTCAGCTCTTTATGGTACTTTAGTTGTAGTACTATTATGAAGTTTGTTAGCGCCAAAGGACACTTATGTATGTTGTAGATGTTTGAATGTTTATATATTTTGTGGATCTTTGAATTTGAATGTATTTTTGTGGTCATTTAATATGCTATGCTCAAAAGTGTATGTGTTTGTGTATTACATTGTTATATAATTGGAGACAAAATAGACTATTAACAAGAAGTAATTGCATAAATACAGCAAATTAATCAATAATTTTTAGTAGCGTTTTAAAAACGCTACAGAAATATATGTAGTGGTGTTGAATAAACGAAACCGTAAATCAGGGGTAAAATTGGAAATTTTATTAGTAGCTTCAAAAAGCTTTTTTATGGTGTTTTTAAAGTGCTACAGTAATATTTATGGTGGTGTTTGGAAAATGTTACAATAAAAGTATTTACTGTGGCATTTGGAAAAGTGCAACTAAGACTCAACGATTTTTAATGGCATGTTTTCTCGTAACGATTATCGAAACGCCACCAAAAATGATTGGTAGCGTTTTTTGAGTGCTACAAAAAATCATTTTTCTTGTAGTGGCGATATTCTACTTTAAGTTAGCATTAAGGGGTGTGGTATGTTACAGCCTGGGTCAACTCATTTGTCGACCTAGCCATGTGTTGTATTATCCCAACACTTTATATATATATATATATATATTTGAAAATTATATATGTGTTGTTAGACCAACAATTGGCATTAACACCCAAATGCAAATCACAGATCACAAAAATGCAGAAAATAGTAAATAAGAGGGAACACACGAGGTTTTTATAGTGGTTCGGCTGTAGATGTAGCCTACGTCCACTTTATAATCTTATTATTATACTGACAGATTACAAGAATCAGTTACATGTAGCCACACAATCCGTGTGTTAATTAAGAATACAAGAGAAGAATTTAGATGTAGAAAGATGCAAAGTCCTTGCACTTCAGTTGAAACACCCCACCTCCGTTAGGGTCACTCTCAAAGGGAATGCCCTAATTTTGGTGGAGGTTTATAAGTACAAGTCACAGATATACAAGACAGATATAATAACACATATTTGTAAATCAGCGGAAGAACAACAAAACTTTTATTTCATGAAGTCAAATACGTGTTACAACAACATCCCTTCCAAAAACATAACATAATACTTCATAATCTGTCTTGAGTACATTATTTTTAAAGAAGCATAAATAAAACATAGATAAACTGCCAAAGCCCCATAGCGGTTGTCCCAAGCCATAGTTCAAAACAGGAAAGTCCAAGCAATACATTTCTCTTCTTCAAGCTGGATGTTGAGGTTGATCAAGCTGCTGTGTTCCCTCCCTGAGGACCTGGGGGGGGGGAAACGGAAGAAAGAAGACGAAAGAAAAATAGAGTCAGACATAAAGCCTGAGTAAGTCTAGTACTACTTTGTCTATGAATAAAGAACTGGGTATGATAAGTAAAACAGGAAGTGGGCAAACACTAAGAACTTGGTTAAGTTATCTAGGGTCAAATATACTATCGTACCCCATGTTAATCTCTGAACCCATATAAACTAGTTTCCAATTTGCACCCCATAATCAGGGTAGTGTGATCCATTCTACGATGATCGGCTCCTATTCGCAAAGTTACATGTGTCTTACGGCCCCCGATGTCTGTAGTTACCTATGCTGGTCCCACCATGGGGTGTATCAAGTCCCATAGTGGCAACCCGACACAACCTTAGAGTGCAAAGGTATGCTACTGGTGTCCAGTGCTTTATTTTTCTGCGCCGGAGTGCGTGCACGCCCGCACACCGTTAGAACCTACACTGCTACACCACCGCCGTCGATTTGACCTCTTACAATCAGCCCAGTAATCGTGCCCCACCCTGCCTAGTTTCAGGGTATCCTGATACACCTTGTAGGGTTACTGCTGAAAAGGGTCCCCCGTTACTAGGTTTTCTATCTCTAGCCAACATGCTAAGTTGGTTAAGTGTTTCCTAACCTAACCCCACCAGTCCGTTTAGTTTTAGCATGTTCCATTTTGATTAAGTCTTTAGTTTACTTAATCCTAACAATCCTGACTCAGCCTTAATTGTCTTATTAAGGCCCTGACCTCTCACATTAGACAGGTATTGTTGTGGCTGCCTGTTGCCGGTTGGTT
Source organism: Allium sativum (assembly GCA_030737875.1). Classification (NCBI taxonomy): domain Eukaryota; kingdom Viridiplantae; phylum Streptophyta; class Magnoliopsida; order Asparagales; family Amaryllidaceae; genus Allium; species Allium sativum. The sequence continues at coordinate 703,744,345 of CM060922.1, read as the reverse complement.
CCGGGCAGTCTTACGCCACAACTCAGTCTAACCTCGGGTCCTTGCTGGGCTCCATGTTTAACCTCCCACATTGGATAGGTATTGTTGTGACTACTGGACAGCCGGGCGGTTCCGGGCAGGTTTACATCACAACTCAATCCAACCTCGGGTTAAACACATTGTCTTTTCTACATTTACATATTTTGTCATTCTTCTTTATTTCTTATATGTAAATATTTGCGGCCCATTATTAAGTTAACGGTGTAAAGGTTACACCAACCATGGGCCCAACCCATACTTGACTTTGGGCCCTTCTATTTCATATTTTCATTCATTAATTCATTTTAACCCAACGTTGTTTTCCCCCGTTTTACATGTCCGTTCATATATATTGGGCTTAGCCTTTTAAAGCCCAATTTAGCCATGCGAAAGGGGAGGCTTATGGCGTATACACAAAGAGGGGAAAGTGAGCGCATGAACTTGCATATGACGTTGGAAAATACATAATAGAAATTGGTGTACTTGCATAGTGATGACATGTATTTTGGTCATACAACATAGGTGACATAAATCAAGGCATGTAAACTTGCATAGGTTTAACTACAACATGAACCTATATTCTTAATTAGGCATAATGTCAAACATAAGCATGGCCTAAATACTTCTAGCATAAACATGGCATATTGTCAAACATAAGCATGGCATAAAATACTTCTAGCATAGGCATGGCATATTGTCAAACATAAGCATGGCATAAATACTTCTAGCATGAACATAACATAATTCAACTTAATCATGATTTAAGCCTAATCACATAACGATGGTATAAACATACTTATGCATAAATATTCCTAATCATGGTGTTTTGCTTTAAACTTGCAAAAAGGGGATTTTTGAGTCTAATCTAACCATGTCTCACATATGTCATCATATAATTCTTTAAAACAAGATAAGCTTAATCATAGATCCCAATTATGCCAAATATCATTCCTAGCCATATTCATAAGTTTGCAAAAGCATGACTAATACATGGTGTCAAAATTCCACATAGTTTCATATGAACTATAATAACCAAACTTGTTTCAATTTACTTGCAAAATGATTTATACATAAAAACATACATCATAATGGCATAATAACAAAGCCTCAAATTTGCATGAATTTAATCACATAACGATCATACATCATAAAATGATTTATACACAATTTGCGCAATATCCCAAACGTTTATTTGCATAGAACTACCGCATGTAGTCCTTTATAATGAATACATAATTTTGCACAAATATAAATTACTTCCATTGCCCCAATCCAAGCATACACATCAACACAGTTGTTTATTATACCAAAGTAATACTCTACTTACAATGGTTTGATGATTTCTCTAGTTTAGGGATTGAAGACGCAAATTCCTTTGTTGAATTGATTAGCTTTAGGTTGCTTTGAATTGCTTTAGGCCTTAGAACTTCCTCCCTAATCCTCTCTTTAGTTGGCGGCTATGCTTTGTCGTTCCTCAGCAACATGGCGGCTATTTTCTTAATTTTTAATGAATGGATTAGGGTTTAGTCTAGGGTTGTTTATATAGAGGTTAGGAACTAATTAGGACCCTTGATGTTGCTAGGTTAAATCATAGCCATTCATTAGGAAGAGAGACCAATAAAAACCCGCCACCTAGCCCTAATGACAAAGCAGACCACAGAGATTCGACCACACACCGACCTGGCCAGCCAGGTTGACTGGGCTCGACCAGGTCGATACCCCTGTCGACAGGGCTGTCGACAGCCCTGTCGACATGGGTAGCCCAGGTCGACAGCCCAGTCGACCTGGGTGGCCCAGGCGGCGCTTTTCTGGCCCAATGGGCCCCACTTCGGAATATTTAATTATTTAATTCTGTTTGAGTTTTAAATTTAATTCAAATCTTCCGAAGGCCATATCTTCTTCATACGGACTCCGTTTTTCGAAAACTCGGACTCTATTTCGCGTATTTTTCCGAGACGAACGCAATGGCGTATCCCGTTTCCCTTAGTTCTCTGATTTGAATTTGATTATACTTTAATTTATGAATTTCACAGTTATCGAATTTTCGGGGTGTTACATTCTCCCCCACTTAAAAAGGATTTCGTCCCCGAAATCTTCAAGTGTAGGAAAACGTATATCCTAACATCCAATCATCCATCTACTCATCCATCAAACACGAGCATCCATTGTCCTTAAAAGACTTCTAATGCTTCATGATCATATGCAAAGTGTGTGTGTACATGTACTTATCTAATGCAAAAATCAGGCGGTCTACTGATTCAGTTGACCTCCTTAATGCGAATTATGTAAGTGCCATGAATCCATTATGTATGCAAATTTTCCTATTCTTAATTCTACATGAGTGCACAACCATTCAATACAAATGCAACATCCACATGACAACACATTATAGTTCAACCACATACGAATACAAACATATATGCATATGCAATATGAAGTGACTGAGCCGATCTAAAACCTAGATTGTGTGTGTATATGCAACCACGAGCAACCACTAGCAATCACTTGCAACCACTTGCAACCATCATACATAACATGTTTCAATTACATGTTTTCATCCAAAAGGTTTCTACCCTAAAGATAAGGTCGATACCTAAAAAGATAGATAAAAGCGCAACTTAAGGAAAAAGAAAGATCAAGGATGTACCCTCGAACAGAAAAGGGTAGGCAGTACGTATTCTAGCTTCAGTTTCCCAAGTCGCGTCTCCCTCGGCGTCGCTCCACTGAACTTTGACGAGCCTGACTTCGCGGTTGCGTAGCTTCTTCACTTCCGTTCCTAAGATGCGGGTTGGAACTTTTCTTATGGTTGCTTCGCGTTCCACTTCAGCCTCTTCGAGGATATTTGGCTCTACCACTTCAGCAGACTCATGTAGACATTTTCGGAGATGTGAAACGTGAAAAACGTTGTGGACTCCAGCCAACTTCTCGGGTAGCTCTAATCTATAAGCCATTTTCCCAATTTTCTCGATAATAGGGAATGGCCCTACGAACCTTGGTGCTAGCTTCCCTGTGGTTCCAAAACGAACAACGTTTCTTAGTGGTGATACCTTGAGAAAAACTCTGTCTCCAACCTCGAATTCAAGGTCGGTCCTTCTCTTGTCGGCGTAGGACTTTTGTCTGTCTTGGGCCGTCTTCATCCTTCTTCGTATTAAGTCTACTTTCTCTGAGGTCTCTCGGATCATGTCTGGTCCAAGTATGAGCTTATCCGTGGACTCCCACCAACAAGTGGGCGATCGGCACGGTCTTCCATATAAAGCTTCGAAGGGCGCCATTCCTATGGTTGCTTGATAGCTGTTGTTGTAGGTAAATTCCACCAAAGGGAGGTGGTCTTCCCATGTCCCTCCGAAGTCGAGGACGCATAGCCTTAAGAGGTCTTCCAAAACTCTGTTCACTCTCTCTGTTTGGCCGTCGGTTTGGGGATGATAGGCCGTGCTCAAGCATAGCTGCGTTCCTACTGCTTCTTGCAGACTCCGCCAAAACTCACTGGTGAAGATGGGGTCTCGGTCACTAACAATGCTAGATGGTATTCCATGGAGTCGCACGATTTCCTTGAGGTAAAGTGATGCTAGGGATGAGGCGGTTCTTTTACTTTTGACAGGTAAAAAGTGGGCGCTTTTAGTAAGCCTATCCACTATTACCCAAATGCTAGTGTTGCCTCTCCTAGACCTAGGCAGCCCATCGATGAAGTCCATTGAGATGCTATCCCACTTCCACTGCGGGACCTCCAAAGGATGTAGCAGTCCGCCAGGCTTTTTCTGTTCCGCCTTAACCTGTTGGCACACCATACACTTAGAAACGAATTCTGCCACGTCCTTTTTCATGCCGTTCCAGAAGAAAGTCCTTTTTATGTCTTTGTACATTTTATCTCCGCCGGGGTGTATCGTCATCTTGGAGTGATGTGCTTCTTCGAGAACCTTCTTTATTAAATCGTTTATCTGTGGGACGCATAGTCTTCCATCTCGCCTTAGTACACCCCTATCGTCGATGGAGTATCTATTGAGGTGACTTGAAGTCTCACCCCTAATTAACCTATCAATTATTTCCACAAGCTGAGGGTCTTCGCGTTGTGCTGCCCCTACTGAATCTATTAAAGTTGGGCGCACTTCGAGAGATGCAAGCAAGCCCGGTACGAAATCGGAGGAAGGCCTAAAGTCGAAGCTGGCTATAAACTCTAGGCTTTGTCTTTCAACAAACAACGGGCTTAGGGTCAATTTCTTTCGGCTCAACGCGTCTGCCACTACGTTGCCTTTGCCCGGAGTATAGGAGATTTCGAAATCGTACGAGGCAAGAAACTCCATCCATCTTTGTTGCCTCAAGTTAAGATCCTTCTGCGAGAAAAGATATTTCAACGATTTATGGTCAGTGTAAAGTTCGAACTTCTCACCTAGGAGATAGTGTCGCCAAGACTTGAGTGCAAAGACGATGGCGGCTAGCTCTAGATCGTGGGTTGGGTAGTTCTTTTCGTGCACCTTTAATTGTCTCCCGCCATAAGCTACCACCCTTCCTTCTTGCATTAAGACGGCGCCTAGCCCTGTCCCACATGCATCCGTATAAACAGTGAACATCTTGCTCCCATCTGGCAGCGTCAAAACTGGGGCTGTTGTGAGAGCCCTCTTCAGTCGTTGGAAAGCAAGCTCGCAATCCAAATCCCAATTGAATACTAGATTCTTCTTGGTCAATTTCGTGAGCGGAGCTGAGATTTTCGCAAAATCCCTTATAAATTTTCGATAGAAACCTGCTAGTCCTAGAAAGCTTCGGACCTCAGTTGCATTCCTTGGTGTCTTCCAATCTTGTACCGCCACTACCTTAGCAGGGTCCACCGCCACCCCTTGTTTGGATACTATGTGCCCAAGGAACCTCACCTCTTCCCTCCAAAAGTGGCATTTGGAGAATTTGGCTTTTAGTTGATGGACTCGCAAAGTTTCCATGATTGCCCTTAAGTGCCGAGCATGTTCCTCTTCACTCTTTGAGAAGATAAGGATATCATCTACGAAGACCACTACGAATTTGTTGAGGAAATCTCTAAATACCCTACTCATCAGGTCCACGAAGTAAGCAGGTGCATTTGTCAAGCCGAAAGGCATGACAAGCCATTCAAAGAAACCGTCTGGGGTTCTGAAAGCCGTTTTATCGATGCTATCTTCAGCCACCCTTAGCTGATGAAAACCGGTTGCTAAATCGAGTTGGGAGAAAACAGACGCTCCTACAAGCTGGTCAAATAAATCGTCAATTCTAGGGAGAGGGTGCCTATTCTTTTTCGTTAGCTTGTTGAGCTCCCTATAGTCAACACATAGACGGAGTGAACCATCCGCCTTTGTAGCGAACACCACTGGAGCGCCCCATTCTGAAATGCTCCTCCTAATGAACCCCTTCTCTAGAAGCTCTTTAATCTGTTTACTGAGCTCTTTCCTTTCTCGTGGAGCCATATGTCTAACGGGCAACGCAACGGGCTTTGCATTATCTACAAGATATATGCGGAAGTCTATTTCCCGCTTCGGAGGCAAGCCCTTCACCTCTTCAAAGACATCCGGATATTCCCGGACCACTCTAACTGATTTCAAATTTTCAACGGAGGCATCTAGCGATTCAAGATAGCTAAGCATAACCGCATACGAGGGATTACAAGAAATTTCCAAAGTATTACCGAGCTGGGTTAGGAGCCTAACAACCCTTTTCTCACAATCAAGGATGGCCCCATTACTGGATAGCCAATCCATACCCAAAATCAAACCATACCCCGAAAAGCCCAAAACAAAGGCACTACACTGAAATTCAACACTTAGGATAGAAATTTTCAAATCCAGACAGATCATAGACAAATGAGCTGGGCCCCCAATTGGGTTTGAAACAATTAAGGGGTCCTCTACCATACTAGTTTTTAGGTGCAGAGATTCTACTAAAGCAGACGAGATAAAGGAGTGTGATGCGCCAGAATCAAATAAAGTGCGAACGGGGTGATCATAAAGATAAACTACACTTTCTACAGAAGTATTTGTACCTCGCTGTTGCAATGGTGGCGCTTCTAGCACATGAACCTGTGCCCCTGGAGTGGATCCAGTGCCCTGCCCCTGTCCTCGTTTCCTTGGGCAGTCCTTAGCCCTGTGGCCTGTCTGACCGCACGAAAAGCACCCACCATTCTCCTTAGCCTTCTTCTTCCGGCAGTCCTTTACTAAGTGCCCCACTTTGCCACAGAAATTACATTTCCTCTTCTCTTTGTTGCCCTTTCCGCCCTTCTTGAAGTCCGTCTTCTTAGGCTGCAAACCCTCTTTCTTCCCTTGAGAGCTTTCTGCCTTGGTCTCCTTCTTGCCCTTGTCCTCTTCGTTCAGCAATGCCATTTGCACCAATCTTTCATACGTGGCTCCCATGGGTATATGGGTCATGGCCAAACTATGTAATGGCTCATTTAACCCCTTGACGAAACGGAGAGCCTTCTTATGAGGGGTGTTGACTAGGTCAAGCCCAAACCTAGCCAGCTCATCAAACTGATTCACATACTCTCTAACAGTCTTGTCTCCTTGCTTAAGGAATAAGAATTTTTCCAACTGCAAACTTCTTTCTGCATCTGAGAGAAACTTAGTCTCAAATCTTGCCCTAAAGTCCTCCCATGTATCCACTGGTCTTTCAGCATTGGTGACTTCCCACCAGTAGGAAGCCTCGCCCTTCAATAGCCACACTGCCAATTGTACTTTTTGTCTATCTTCTACCTCAAAGATGATGAATAGGTCTTCAGTTTCCTTCAGCCAATTCCTAGCTGCTACGAAGGACTCAGTTCCATGGAAATCCCTTCCTCCCATAGCTTTAAAATCTTTACATATCTTAGCGAATGTGTTTCCCCGTGGAGGAGGTGGAGGAAAAGGTGCTGCTGTGGCTGGATGATTCCCTTCAGCTGGAGGAGGAGGAACGGTAGGACCTGGCTGAGTGGCCCTAGCTTCTAAGAAACGTCTAAACCAACCAGGTATGGGCACCCCTTCAGGCAAGTTAAGTTCTTGGGACATGCTGAAACAAAAAGGATCGATTCAAAACGAAGGATAAGAGATAATACCTATGGCTTTGGGGAGTGGACTTTGCCTTTTTAAAATAAAATAATATTTTTCTTTTAAAAATGCTTCTTTAAATTTCCTTTTTGAAAATAAATTTTCAAAACTTTTTATCTTATCTGGTAAACCTATGCTCTGATACCAAGTGAAACACCCCACCTCCGTTAGGGTCACTCTCAAAGGGAATGCCCTAATTTTGGTGGAGGTTTATAAGTACAAGTCACAGATATACAAGACAGATATAATAACACATATTTGTAAATCAGCGGAAGAACAACAAAACTTTTATTTCATGAAGTCAAATACGTGTTACAACAACATCCCTTCCAAAAACATAACATAATACTTCATAATCTGTCTTGAGTACATTATTTTTAAAGAAGCATAAATAAAACATAGATAAACTGCCAAAGCCCCATAGCGGTTGTCCCAAGCCATAGTTCAAAACAGGAAAGTCCAAGCAATACATTTCTCTTCTTCAAGCTGGATGTTGAGGTTGATCAAGCTGCTGTGTTCCCTCCCTGAGGACCTGGGGGGGGAAACGGAAGAAAGAAGACGAAAGAAAAATAGAGTCAGACATAAAGCCTGAGTAAGTCTAGTACTACTTTGTCTATGAATAAAGAACTGGGTATGATAAGTAAAACAGGAAGTGGGCAAACACTAAGAACTTGGTTAAGTTATCTAGGGTCAAATATACTATCGTACCCCATGTTAATCTCTGAACCCATATAAACTAGTTTCCAATTTGCACCCCATAATCAGGGTAGTGTGATCCATTCTACGATGATCGGCTCCTATTCGCAAAGTTACATGTGTCTTACGGCCCCCGATGTCTGTAGTTACCTATGCTGGTCCCACCATGGGGTGTATCAAGTCCCATAGTGGCAACCCGACACAACCTTAGAGTGCAAAGGTATGCTACTGGTGTCCAGTGCTTTATTTTTCTGCGCCGGAGTGCGTGCACGCCCGCACACCGTTAGAACCTACACTGCTACACCACCGCCGTCGATTTGACCTCTTACAATCAGCCCAGTAATCGTGCCCCACCCTGCCTAGTTTCAGGGTATCCTGATACACCTTCTAGGGTTACTGCTGAAAAGGGTCCCCCGTTACTAGGTTTTCTATCTCTAGCCAACATGCTAAGTTGGTTAAGTGTTTCCTAACCTAACCCCACCAGTCCGTTTAGTTTTAGCATGTTCCATTTTGATTAAGTCTTTAGTTTACTTAATCCTAACAATCCTGACTCAGCCTTAATTGTCTTATTAAGGCCCTGACCTCTCACATTAGACAGGTATTGTTGTGGCTGCCTGTTGCCGGTTGGTTCCGGGCAGTCTTACGCCACAACTCAGTCTAACCTCGGGTCCTTGCTGGGCTCCATGTTTAACCTCCCACATTGGATAGGTATTGTTGTGACTACTGGACAGCCGGGCGGTTCCGGGCAGGTTTACATCACAACTCAATCCAACCTCGGGTTAAACACATTGTCTTTTCTACATTTACATATTTTGTCATTCTTCTTTATTTCTTATATGTAAATATTTGCGGCCCATTATTAAGTTAACGGTGTAAAGGTTACACCAACCATGGGCCCAACCCATACTTGACTTTGGGCCCTTCTATTTCATATTTTCATTCATTAATTCATTTTAACCCAACGTTGTTTTCCCCCGTTTTACATGTCCGTTCATATATATTGGGCTTAGCCTTTTAAAGCCCAATTTAGCCATGCGAAAGGGGAGGCTTATGGCGTATACACAAAGAGGGGAAAGTGAGCGCATGAACTTGCATATGACGTTGGAAAATACATAATAGAAATTGGTGTACTTGCATAGTGATGACATGTATTTTGGTCATACAACATAGGTGACATAAATCAAGGCATGTAAACTTGCATAGGTTTAACTACAACATGAACCTATATTCTTAATTAGGCATAATGTCAAACATAAGCATGGCCTAAATACTTCTAGCATAAACATGGCATATTGTCAAACATAAGCATGGCATAAAATACTTCTAGCATAGGCATGGCATATTGTCAAACATAAGCATGGCATAAATACTTCTAGCATGAACATAACATAATTCAACTTAATCATGATTTAAGCCTAATCACATAACGATGGTATAAACATACTTATGCATAAATATTCCTAATCATGGTGTTTTGCTTTAAACTTGCAAAAAGGGGATTTTTGAGTCTAATCTAACCATGTCTCACATATGTCATCATATAATTCTTTAAAACAAGATAAGCTTAATCATAGATCCCAATTATGCCAAATATCATTCCTAGCCATATTCATAAGTTTGCAAAAGCATGACTAATACATGGTGTCAAAATTCCACATAGTTTCATATGAACTATAATAACCAAACTTGTTTCAATTTACTTGCAAAATGATTTATACATAAAAACATACATCATAATGGCATAATAACAAAGCCTCAAATTTGCATGAATTTAATCACATAACGATCATACATCATAAAATGATTTATACACAATTTGCGCAATATCCCAAACGTTTATTTGCATAGAACTACCGCATGTAGTCCTTTATAATGAATACATAATTTTGCACAAATATAAATTACTTCCATTGCCCCAATCCAAGCATACACATCAACACAGTTGTTTATTATACCAAAGTAATACTCTACTTACAATGGTTTGATGATTTCTCTAGTTTAGGGATTGAAGACGCAAATTCCTTTGTTGAATTGATTAGCTTTAGGTTGCTTTGAATTGCTTTAGGCCTTAGAACTTCCTCCCTAATCCTCTCTTTAGTTGGCGGCTATGCTTTGTCGTTCCTCAGCAACATGGCGGCTATTTTCTTAATTTTTAATGAATGGATTAGGGTTTAGTCTAGGGTTGTTTATATAGAGGTTAGGAACTAATTAGGACCCTTGATGTTGCTAGGTTAAATCATAGCCATTCATTAGGAAGAGAGACCAATAAAAACCCGCCACCTAGCCCTAATGACAAAGCAGACCACAGAGATTCGACCACACACCGACCTGGCCAGCCAGGTTGACTGGGCTCGACCAGGTCGATACCCCTGTCGACAGGGCTGTCGACAGCCCTGTCGACATGGGTAGCCCAGGTCGACAGCCCAGTCGACCTGGGTGGCCCAGGCGGCGCTTTTCTGGCCCAATGGGCCCCACTTCGGAATATTTAATTATTTAATTCTGTTTGAGTTTTAAATTTAATTCAAATCTTCCGAAGGCCATATCTTCTTCATACGGACTCCGTTTTTCGAAAACTCGGACTCTATTTCGCGTATTTTTCCGAGACGAACGCAATGGCGTATCCCGTTTCCCTTAGTTCTCTGATTTGAATTTGATTATACTTTAATTTATGAATTTCACAGTTATCGAATTTTCGGGGTGTTACATCAGTAATGGTGGAAGCCGCGGAGAAGAATGGCCAAAAGTCCTTCAAAATGCCTTCAGATGATGTTTATAGGCATTTCGTGATAGCGGTTCGTGAGACACGTGGCACGCATCCCAAGAATCTCGAAATGTGGTGGAAGATGTCCAAAAACCCTCTTCAAGTCGTCATATGACATGCGTATTAAGATCCATGCAAGCAGGAGCGAAAATAGCCATCATAATAGGTCAAACTAGAGTGCAACGTGACTGTTCCCAGGCGGTTCATGACCCAGGGGTGCACCACGAACCGAAGGGGGCGAGCGGAGTTGGATCGCGATGAAGTCGGTGTTGAGGTACATGGTCGAGCCGTGGTCTCCGGGGTCATGACTCCTATGTGCCTCATGAGCCGGAGCTAGTTCACGAGCAGAAGAAGAGGGCGAGCCCTGGGGGGGCGAGCCGGGGTTAAGACACGAGCGGGGGTGGGTCCCACGAGGAGAGGAAGATGCTTCCCGAGATGAGGAGGCTTCACGAGCCGGTCTATATTATGAACTTTCATCACTTCATCCAAGTGATCGTCAGTCCGTACTTCTACACGCGTCCACGGAAACGGGAATAACTTTCAAAACGTAAGTCCGTTTTGACCAAACGAAAACTCTACTTGAAGCTAATTTAGAGGGCTACAAGAGTTACGGAGCATAGCTCCGTAGTTGATGTTTTCGAGCACAAAAGAGTCCGTCTGATAGGAGTTTCGGGCCGTTCTTTGTTGATGTTGCGATTTTGACCAAACCGCTTCATGTTTGATGACGATGTTTCGCCTGCCTAAGAGCGCTGCTATCCAGAGTTCCATGTGTGACAGCTTTTACCAAAAAGTGTGTCAACATATATATATATATATATATATATATATATATATGTGTGTGTGTGTGTGTGTGTGTTGATCTGGATTTTAAATTTCAAATGGCTATAAGTCCTTCGTTTTAAGTCTGTTTTTCGCAAACCAAATATGCATCTGCACTAGAAAATCATAATGGATCAATAACGTGATCCCTATTGTCAAATTCTGATAATTTTTCAACTTATTCTTTAATTAATTAATTATCATTTGTTAAAATTTAGGTTGTTACAATAGTAAATTTTAATCTTTTGAACTCTTTATTTTAAATTTTTCCATATTTCTACCCATGTAGTTTATACACCATTATATGTTTGTAACGACCCGCATTCTACGTATCGGAGGATCGTAGAATATTTATTTTATTTTCATACGAAGTGATATGATCGTGTAAATTTGGGGAATGACTATTGGGGTCATTTCCCACATTCATGATTTTTGCCGAATTTTAAATGACCGTTTTGCCCCTAGTGAATCTTGTTTCGCCTATAACTTTTGATTGGTAAGGAGTTTTGACTAGAAATCACTTCCATTGGATTCAAATAATGGTTTATCTTTCCGTAGAGTGGTCACATTAATCAAACGGACTTACCGTTTGGGAGATATGGCTGAAATAAGGTTTGGAAGGTGAAAAGCAGCTTTACCGGGCTTAATCAGGTGATTAGTGGTTAGGCCCATAACCCATTTCGGGATTAGGATTACGGGAGGGTTGAGAGGGTCTGAGAAAACATTTCATTTCATTTTCTTAGCTGCCACTTTCATTTCCTGAAACCTAGTAATGGCCTCCACCTTCTAAACTACCTCCTAATCACTTTCTAATCCAATATTAAGCTAATCAACATCAAATTAAGGCGGATTAGCATCAAAATCGAGATAGAGTTGTTGGAACACATTGGGATCCATACCAAATTAGTTAGAGTTTCAGATCTGAAATTTATTTATAGCTAAGGTGGGTGATTTGCAATTTTATTCAGTAATTACGGCTAATTAGGGGTGATTAGTGATAATTAGAGAAATTATGACTCAGAAAAATATGGAAAAATATGCATAAATTCTAAAATATTATTTTATGTTTTTGATAAAAATTTGGGTTAATTTGGATTAAGTTTGCTAATCCTATAGTTAAACATGGTTAAGGGGATTAAGGGGAAAATCATGTTTTTGGGTATGTTTGATCTAAAATAACCTATATGCTTGATGTTTTGATCCTTTTGATTATTCCTATATGTTACTACTACTGTTTGGAATGTTTCATTATTGATTAGTAAAGTTAGAATGGTTGAAAACGCCGTCGTATGGCGAGAATGGATGAAGAATGGCTTGCTGGAAAAGTGTCAGGATTCCGGATCGGATCGGAGGAGAGGGATCAGATCTAATGGACCGAACCGAACCGGAATGGTGGTACCTTTTGCGGCGTGCAAATGCAAGGGCAACAAGGAAGGCCCAGCTAGGATCGAATTGGAATGGAGCTAGAATTGGATCAGGGTAGAGCAGAGCGAACTAGAGCCTGGCGCGGGATCGGATCGGAGTATCAAGCCAAACCAGAAGACCGAACCGACCCGATGGAAAAGTACGACCCGACCCGAACCGGTGTGATGACCACGAACCCAACTAAGGACCCGAACCAAACCGAGGAGGTGATCCAATGATGACTCGAACCGAACCAGATGTGTACTTCTATTTATACGCGATGACTCTTCTGAAGACCAACTCCAATTCGACCATAACCCGAGACGCAAACGAAGTACAAATGGGAAGTTGTTACTTAGGATCCAGATGGGAACCAACGTATTAACTTCATGAGTTGGACTTTGCTGCGGGACGTGTATAAAGAGGTTATCGATGTCTATAACTTTGATTCACTGTTGATGGGAGGGGCATTGACTATGGACCAGTGCGGTGGGGTCAAAGTTGTATGGAGTCGAACTCCATCAGGACCCCCAAGGGCAAAGTGGTCGTAGTAAGGTTTGGATGGAGCTGGGCTCCATCATGGCCCCGAATGGTTCTGGTGATCAAAGCGGTGGATATTGTATGCTTTAAGCACTGAGTAAGAGATGTGAGGATGATTGCTATGTTTGATGTTTGTTATCACTATGACACGCACACTCCCATTTTCACAGCATATGTTAGTGTTACCTTAGAGTACTATACATCTTGTCGTGCTAACTCTTTGGTTGTAGGTCCAGGTTTAGGTATGATTATTTATACCTGTTATTGTTTTGTTTTGCTACTATCGCTCATACCATACTTTTGTCTGATCTAGAGTTTTATGTCTCTTCTTATTACTCTAGGTGCTCCTAAACGAGCAGACTAGAGACAGCTTAGGTGATATGCACGAGTAGCTGTCCGGAGAAGAGCAGGAGGCTTCCATGTACTATTTACATATATTCTCCCTGTGTTATTGATGGTCAGTGCTTTGGGCATTAGTAGTGTACCTTACTATTTTGCTTTAGAGACAGTATTTTGAAGTTGTAATAATGATGGTTTGGATCATAAACTATATTTTGGATTCCACTGCTATGATGGTTTAGTTTTCGCTTATGCACTGTCATGCCTATTTTATGTCAAGTTATGTTATTATTATATTTTATTCCAAACGCTGTGAGATATACTACAGGTTCTTCGATGATTCATAGTTTCAAATTCCTTTCTTTTGACGACCGTCCCATGCTAGTTGGACATTGGCACAATGCATTTCGGGGAATATCGCCTGGTATGGGGCGGGCTGTCACACATGGTATCAGAGCCCAGGTTGTGTAGTTAACCTAGGGAAAGATATCAGGGAGAGATAATATACGTATAGGAGAGTGTGTATTTGTGATATTTTGGTTTTCAAAAACTATATATATACTATTAGTATATCTAAGGATGAAGTCGCACTGCAGAGGCACCACTAAGAAGATGGTTAATCGTTTTCTCTTTACAGACTGAACGATTAGCCGATATACGAGGAGTACGGGTTTAGGGGCCAACAATGGGAATTCCCCTGATATGAGTACGATGTTTACTACCTTCATGAGAGAGATGCTTAGGGAGGTTCAGGGATCAGTTCCTAATGCTGCTAACGGTGGTGGTACAGTAGTGTAGGCGCCTAGAGCCGATTTCACCAAGCTTAACAAGGATTATACTAGCCTTGGTGGGAAGTCGTTCCATGGAAGGGAATCGGCTACGGATGTTCAAGATTGGGTTGATAGTTGTGAGCGCATATTTGAGGATTTGAGAATCGATGATGTAATGAAAAGAAAGCTAGCATCGCGTCAACTTCAAGGAGGGGAAATGAATTGGTGGAATGCTATTAAAGCGGCTACTCCCGCGGATCAAGTTACTTCGAATCAGTTTAAGACTCATTTTAGTGAAAAGTTTATCCTAGCTTCTCAGGAATCAGAAGTGTTTAGGGCATTTTTGGAACTTAAGCAGAATGGTAGAGTAGTCTCGGAATATATTGTTGAGTTCGATACTTCATCGAAATATGGATTATCCCTTAATGAAACTGCTGAAAAGTAGAATGAAAAGTTCATAACTGGTTTAGATGAGTACTTGGGGGAATGAATTATAAACCACATCGACGAGACTTTTGAATATGTTGTGGAGAAAGCATTGAGATCAGAAAGCCTTTACCCTAAGTCAAATACCGAGGTTGTTGTTACATCTGCAGAGGAGCCAAAGCCGCAAGCAAGTGGTGGAGGCAAGAATAATTCCCAGAATAAGAGGAAACAGAACCAAACCAAGGATGGTCAGAAAAATAAGAATAAGAAAGATGTAGAGTGGTATAGCTATGGCAAGAAGGGCCACTATGCAAAAGAATGTTGAGCAAATCCAGCGGACAGAAAGTGCTTCAAATGTGGCCAAGTGGGACATCATAAGGATAAATGTCCACCTCCTAAAGAGAAGCAGATTGTGAAAGCATATGTTATCAACGTTGTTCCTTCTTCGTCGAATTCCCCAACTGCGGCGGAGAAAGGAAAAAGTGTCGTCATTCATGGTATGCTTTCTGTTTACGATGTTCCTGTTCGAGTACTGTTTGATACCGGGGCTTCAAATTCCTTCGTATCTAGTGACCTAGTAGATAGGTTGGGATTGGAACGAGATTGGTGGTTCGACTAGACTTAGTATGATTTGTTGTAATTTGGTCTTATCGAGTCATAGGTTTATGTTTGCTTGTGATTGCTATGTTTTGGGCTTTACTGGGTTTGGCATTATTTTGGGAGTCGATTGGCTCCAAAGATATGTGGTGGTGGTGGACCATGAGGGGTCTTCGGTGACCATTAGAGCGGATGATGGGTGGAGTGTTAGGGACTGCGGAAAGGATCGTTTGAAAAGTGTGCTTGTGTACTTGCCAAGTATAATACACTCACAAGGATCGTATAATATGACGAACAATATTCAACAATGAAGTAATAGCTAATCACAGATATAAAATAGTAAATGTAGTAAAAAGGAAAAATCATCCTACGTCCAGTCCCAGACTTCTATCTGTATTTTCACTAACAACAACATCACTTCACCCAGAGGAAACAGGTTTACAACACCCGAGCAGCCGAACGGGATTTCACGCCTCTAACAACACGAGGACTTCAACACTTGCCTGATCACACACAGAACTTCAACTAATACTATGGTTTTGACTTCTGCTTTGTGTTTTTGATTCAACACGGATAGTCAATAGTTTGAGTACAATCTTCCTATAATCTGATCCTCGAGTATATACTTTGAATGCGTAGATTTAAGGAAGTAGAATGCTTGTTGAATCAAATGATATTAAATTGATTCAAGGATTCAACAAGTATTTAAATTTGGAGAGATTTTTTTTTGCAAAGAGTATGAAAATGCAATTCGGAAATTAGAGAGAATATAGAATGATTCGATGGTTGTAAAACAAGTTTGAAGTTGTTTATATAATAGTAGAAAGGTAGTAATTCTTCATGAAGAGTTTCTATAAAAAGTTATGTCCATTTCCTTTGATTATTGAATAGAAATCTCTTTACAAATAGAAGCAACCTTTCAGAATAAACTTGCTATTTAAAAACGATCGACAGGTTAAAAATCACCGGTCGATAGGTTGAATTTAATTAAAATTAAAACTTCCAGAAAAATAGCCGTTATGTGCAAAAACACATAGACCGATCGACCGCCCATATTTGGACCGGTCGACCGGTTTATGGCTGTGGACCAGAGGACCTCGGTCCACAGTCTAGATCACTCTGTGCTCTTTCCCGGTCGAAGCCTGGACCGTTTGGGTTTCTGTGACTTTTCAATTTCTCAAATATGCAGATTTCAGCAACGAAGATAAGATATAACTTTTTGTGCATTCGTGTTATACTTTAAGGATAGATTTTAACATATTTCTAACATGACCCAATGTGTGTGTATATATATATATATATAAAACCTTATCTCTGTGAAATGATCTTCATTGCAACTTTATATGTTGGCATCGATCAAAATCATGTTCTCAACATTCTCCCCCTTTTTGATTGATGACAACACCTTGGATTCTCTCTCTTTAAATATAAAGCTCCCCCTGAATTTCTGCAACATTTGTTAGATCATAATATAAATAATCTTACGTTTTGATTCCTTCATTAATAGATGTAAGCACACATATACTATTACCATGTTAAGCACATAATTTTAAATGATAGTATATGTAACATGAATTATATGTATCATCATGAGAGAAAATATTTCCCCCCTTTTGTCATCGATTAAAAAGAATAAAACCATAATAAGCACAGTAATCGAGAGTAGTAGAGAATACAAATAACTATAGCACCTTTAGGAGATATTGAATCATGTGATTTTTTGTTAAGCTGAGTTTTCAAAGATATTTAGAGATACCGAATAACCTTCTCTTTGTTGTGGTGTACCTGCAAAAAATATGACATATATAGTTTTGGTACCCACTTGCTTTGTTTGGGTCCATGGGTTAGATGGAAGGTAACCATATCCAAGAGGGTTTAATGGAACCTTTAAAGATAAAACTTTCATTATTAACTACTGAATCAAAATAATCATCAATATATTTTCTCTGTTTTTCCAACTTACAGGAACCCAAATACTTAAGTAATCTCTAGTGATATTCCTTTTTGTACTTCTATATTTATTATAAATACCGCTAGTCATAGAAGTATTCGAATTTCTATAATAATTAGGTCTTGGATGTACATTAGTACTTGCAATTATATTCTAATTATACATAAAAGCATATTTAGTACTATTTCTATGATTGATTTCTTGTTTTTTATATCCCAAACCTTGTTTTTTGAAGCAGGTTTTGAACTTTCAATTATTTTTGTCAAATTTTCTCGACCTTTGTTGAAGTTAGAAACATTTTGAGTAATATCATCTAACTTGGTTTGTAAACTAGCTTTTTCTAGGTCCATAATTTTGACTTTTGCCTTAAGTTCCTGATTTTAAATAGTGAGAGTATCATTTTTCTCTTTTTGAGTTTCGATTTCTTGACTCAAAAGAGATAATTGAGAATTTATAATAGATGATGATTCTTGAGCTTTTTCAAGTTCTTATTCTAATAGTTTCTTCTCGTCTTTTAGCATATCTCGTTCAAACTCTACTCTACTTATATCTGCTTTGGCTTCTTTCCATTGTCGTTTCATATTTTTATATTTAACTATCAATTCAGCATTAATATCAAGAACTTCATCAAATGTAGGAATTTGTACCTCATATTCTGTTGCCATGAAACAAACATTTGCTTGTTCATCTTCTAAATCACTTTCACTTTCTGATGAAGACGAGTCTGAATCATCCCATGTGACTAAGAAAGCTCGTTTCTTTTATTTATCCTTCTTGTATTTGAACTTGTCATTTTCTGACTTCTTCTTTTGCTCCGGACAATCTTTGTGCATGTGCCCCTTTTTATGGCAGTTGAAACATTCTATAACTGACGATGATGGCTTATTTGAACCAAATTTCCTTTTGTTATATCAACTAGCTTTTCGTTGTTTCAGGAATTTTTTGAAACCTTTTGCCATAAAAGCTAAGTCTTCATCTTCATACTTTGATTAGTCTTCATCTTTTCCAATATGAAATGCTACATTTTTCTTTTCTTCTTTTTGTTCCTTTCTAGTCTGCACATTTGCTTCATAGGACATTAGATTTCCTATCAATTCATCTGGCTTCATGACAGAAAGGTCATTAGCTTCTTCGATCGCTAATACTTTTCCTTTCCATTCACTAGTCAGAGAATGTAGGACTGTCGAGACTACATCAAAATTTGAATATTTTTGTCCTAAACCAATAAGTGCATGATGAATAGTTTGAAACCGTAAATACATATCATTGATTCTTTCATTCGGCTTCATTTTGAAATTTTGGAACTGACTTTTCAACATGGCTATTTTGGCTTGTTTAACCTTGTTAGTACCTTCATGGGTGGTTTTCAGCATTTGCCAAATTTGATATGCGGTGGTACAGATACTAACATGGTTATATTCATTTTGATTTAATGCACAAAAAAACATATTTATTGCTTTTGCATTTACAGCTGCTGCTGTTTTCTCAGTCGGTGTCCATTCTGAATAATCAGTTGTTGGAATCACTATTTCTTTTTGTGTAGCATTCCAGGCATCATAGCCAATTGACTGCATGTAAAATGACATACATGTTGCCCAATAGCTATAATTAAGGCCATTAAAGAATGGAGGTCTTTGTGTTGTTTGACCTTCCGTGTAAGTGGTGTTTTGAGTGCTAGAACTTGGGTTATTTGCCATATTACAAGAATATATCAAATAACTGTGTTACGGTTATAAGATGACCGAGCTCTGATACCAATTGAAAAGTGTGTGTGTGTACTTGCCAAGTATAATACACTCACGAGGATCGTGTAATATGACGAACAATATTCAAGAATGAAGTAATAGCTAATCACAGATATAAAATAGTAAATGTAGTAAAAAGGAAAAATCACACCAGGGATTTTTATACTTGTTCGGAGCACCGTCCTATGTCCAGTCCCAGACTTCTATCTAGATTTTCACTAACAACAACCTCACTTCACCCGGAAGAAACAGGTTTACAACACCCGAGCAGCCGAACGGGATTTTACGCCTCTAACAACACGAGGACATCAACACTTGCCTAATCACACACAGGACTTCAACTTATACTATGGTTTTGACTTCTGCTTTGTGTTCTTGATTCAACACGGATAGTCAATAGTTTGAGTACAGTCTTCCTATAATCTGATCCTCAAGTATATACTTTGAATGCGTAGATTTAAGGAAGTAGAATGCTTGTTGAATCAAATGATATTAAATTGATTCAAGGATTCAACAAGTATTTAAATTTGGAGAGCTTTTGTTTTGCAAAGAGTATGAAAATGCAATTCAAAAATTAGAGAGAATATAGAATGATTCAGTGATTGTAAAATAGGTTTGAAGTTGTTTATATAATAGTAGAAAGGTAGTAATTCTTCATGAAGAGTTTCTATAAAAAGTTATGTCCATTTCCTTTGACTATTGAATAGAAATCTCTTCACAAATAAAAGCAACCTTTCAGAAAAAGCTTGCTATTTAAAAACGGTCGACAGGTAAAAAATCACCGGTCGACAAGTTGAATTTAATTAAAATTAAAACTTCCAGAAAAATAGTCGTTATGTGCAAAAACACACAGACTAGTCGACCGCCCATATTTGGACCGGTCGACAAGTTTATGGCTGTGGACCAGAGGACCTCGGTCCACAGTCTAGATCGCTCTGCGCTCTTTCCCGGTCGAAGCATGGACCATTTGGGCTTTTTCTATGACTTTTCAATTTCTCAAATATGCAGATTTCAGCAATGAAGATATGATATAACTTTTTGTGCATTCGTGTTATACTTTGAAGATAGATTTTAACATATTTCTAACACGACTCAATGTATATACATATATAAAACCTTATCTCTATGAAATGATCTTCATTGCAACTTTACATGTTGGCATCGATCAAAATCTTGTTCTCAACATTCTCCCCCTTTTTGATTGATGACAACATCTTGGATTCTCTCTCTAAATATAAAGCTCCCTCTGAATTTCTGCAACATTTGTTAGTTCATAATATAAATAATCTTACCTTTTGATTCCTGCATTAACAAATGTAAGCACACATATACTACTACATGTTAAGCACATAATTTTAAATGATAGTATTTGTAACACAAATTATATGTATCATCATGAGAAAAAATGTTTCTCCCCCTTTGTCATCGATTAAAAAGAATAATACCATAATAAGCACAGTAATCGAGAGTAGTAGAGAATACAAATAATTATAGCACCTTTAGGAGATATTGAATCATGTGTTTTTTTGATAAGTTGAGTTTTCAAAGATATTTAGAGATACCGAATAACCTTCTCTTTGTTGTGGTGTACCTGAAAAAAATATGACATATATAGTTTTGGTACCCACTTGCTTTGTTTGGGTCCATGGGTTAGATGGAAGGTAACCTTACCTAAGAGGGTTTAATGGAACCTTTAAAGATAAAATTTTCATTATTAACTACTGAATCAAAAAAATCATCAATATATTTTTCTCTGTTTTTCCAACTTACAGGAACCCAAATACTTAAGTAATCTCTAGTGATATTCCTTTTCGTACTTCTATATTTATTATAAATACCGCTAGTCAAAGAAGTATTCGAATTTCTATAATAATTAGATCTTGGGTGTACATTAGTACTAGCAGTGATATTCTAATTATACATAAAAGCATATCTAGTACTATTTCTATGATTGGTTTCTTGTTTCTTATATCCCAAACCTTGTTTATTTGAAGCAGGTTGTGAACTTTCAATTATTTTTGTCAAATTTTCTCGACCTTTGTTGAAGTTATAAACATTTCGAGTAATATCATCTAACTTGGTTTGTAAACTAGCTTTTTCTAGGTCCAGAATTTTGACTTTTGCTTTAGGTTCATGATTTTCAGTAGTGAGAGTATCATTTTTCTCTTTTTGAGTTTCGATTTCTTGACTCAAAAGAGATAATTGAGAATTAATAATAGATGATGATTGTTGAGCTTTTTCAAGTTCTTCTTCTAATATTTTCTTCTCGTCTTTTAACATATCTCGTTCAAACTCTGCTCTACTTAAATCTGCTTTGGCTTCTTTCAATTGTTGTTTCATATTTTTAAATTTAACTATCAATTCAGCATTAATATCAAGAACTTCATCAAATGTAGGAATTTGTACCTCATATTCTGTTGCCATGAAACAAACATTTGCTTGTTCATCTTTTGAATCACTTTCACTTTCTGATGAAGACGAGTCTGAATCATCCCATGTGACTGAGAAAGCTCGTTTCTTTTATTTGTCCTTCTTGTATTTGAACTTGTCATTTTCTGACTTCTTCTTTTGCTCCGGACAATCTTTGTGCATGTGCCCCTTTTTTAGGCAGTTGAAACATTCTATAACTGATAATGATGGCTTATTTGAACCAAATTTCCTTTTGTTATATCGACTAGCTTTTCGTTGTTTCAGGAATTTTTTGAAACCTTTTGCCATAAAAGCTAAGTCTGGATCTTCAGATTTTGATTCATCTTCATTTTTTCCGATATGAAATGCTACAGTTTTCTTTTGTTCTTTCTGTTCCTTTCTAGTCTGCACATTTGCTTCATAGATATTTCCTATCAATTCATCTGGCTTCATGACAGAAAGGTCATTAGCTTCTTCGATCGCTAATACTTTTCCTTTCCATTCACTAGTCAGAGAATGTAGGACTGTCGAGACTACATCAAAATTTGAATATTTTTATCCTAAACCAATAAGTGCATGATGAATAGTTTGAAACCGTTAATACATATCATTGATTGTTTCATTCGGCTTCATTTTGAAATTTTGGAACTGACTTTTCAGCATGGCTATTTTGGCTTGTTTAACCTTGTTAGTACCTTCATAAGTGGTTTTCAGCGTTTGCCAAATTTGATATGCGGTGGTACAGATACTAACACGGTTATATTCATTTTGATCTAATGCACAAAACAACATATTTATTGCTTTTGCATTTACAGCTGCTGCCGTTTTCTCAGCCGGTGTCCATTCTGAATAATCAGTTGTTGGAATGACTATTTCTTTTTGTGTAGCATTCCAGGCATCATAGCTATTTGGCTACATGTATAATGACATCCGTGTTGCCCAATAGCTATAATTAAGGCCATTAAAGAATGGAAGTCTTTGTGTTGATTGACCTTCCGTGTAAGTGGTGTTTTGAGTGCTAGAACTTGGGTTATTTGCCATATTACAAGAATATATCAAAGAACTATGTTACGGTTATAAGATGACCGAGCTCTGATACCAATTGAAAAGTGTGCGTGTGTACTTGCCAAGTATAATACACTCACAAGGATCGTGTAATATGACGAACAATATTCAAGAATGAAGTAATAGCTAATCACAGATATAAAATAGTAAATATGGTAAAAAGGAAAAATCACACTAGGGATTTTTATACATGTTCGGAGCACCGTCCTATGTCCAGTCCCAGACTTCTTTCTGGATTTTCAATAACAACAACCTCACTTCACCCGGAGGAAACAAGTTTACAACACCCGAGCAGCCGAACGAGATTTCATGCCTCTAACAACACGAGAACTTCAACACTTTCCTGATCACAAACAGAACTTCAACTAATACTATGGTTTTGACTTCTGCTTTGTGTTTTTGATTCAACACGGATAGTCAATAGTTTAAGTACAATCTTCCTATAATCTGATCCTCGAGTATATACTTTGAATGCGTAGATTTAAGGAAGTAGATTGCTTGTTGAATCAAATGATATTATATTGATTCAAGGATTCAACAAGTATTTAAATTTGGAGAGCTTTTGTTTTGCAAAGAGTATGAAAATGCAATTCAAAAATTAGAGAGAATATATTGAAGTTGTTTACATAATAGAAGAATGGTAGTAATTCTTCATGAAGAGTTTCTATAAAAAGTTATGTCCATTTCCTTTGATTATTGAATAGAAATCTCTTCACAAATAAAATCAACCTTTCAGAAAAAGCTTGCTGTTTAAAAACGGTCGACAGGTAAAAAATCACCAGTCGACAGGTTGAATTTAATTAAAATTAAAACTTCCAGAAAAACAGCCGTTATGTGCAAAAACACACAGACTGGACGACCGCCCATATTTGGACCAGTCGACCGGTTTATGGTTGTGGACCAGAGGACCTCTGTCCACAGTCTAGATCGCTCTACGCTCTTTCCCGGTCGAAGCCTGGACCGTTTGGGCTTTTTCCATGACTTTTCAATTTCTCAAATATGTAGATTTCAGCAACGATGATATGATATAACTTTTTGTGCATTCGTGTTATACTTTGAAGATAGATTTTAACATATTTCTAACACGACTCAATGTATATACATATATAAAACCTTATCTCTATGAAATGATCTTCATTGCAACTTCATATGTTGGCATCGATCAAAATCTTGTTCTCAACATCGTTAAGGCAAAGCAAACACTAGAGGGAGGGTGAATAGTGTTTGCAAGAACTTTAAACAAAACTTAATTCTAAATAGAATTATGGAGTGAATCAAACAACATAAACACAATCACAGACATCAATTTAAACACAAATGCAAAATAAATAGAAATAAAGGAAAATGCAGAAAAGGAAAGAACACACCGAATTTTATACTAGTTCGGATCACACCTATGTCCAGTCCCGCCCAACGCTGGATTGTGCAGAGTTTTATTACTATTTTCAAATAGCTAAATACACCCTTCTTGATTTCACGGCTCAACAAGGAGACACCGACTCCTAATCCTTGATTTCATGGCTCAACAAGGGCACACCGACTCCTAAACCTTGATTTTACGGATTTTAAGATAAAACTGTTTACTCTTGACTTACAAATTGGATGTTTCAATCCAAGCAATTACAAAACAGCCCTATAACTCTTCAATAGCACTTGATTCAGAGAGCAGAGAGTAGAGAGTGTAGAGAGTAGAAGTTTGATCAATTCAGAAGTGAATTCGGCAGAAAATAAGTGTAAAAACCATAAAAATGAATAAGAATAATGGTAGGATGAAAAGGGATGAAGATGGAGAAGAAGAGATGTTAGAAAATTCGGTTTTGGCCTCTTTTTATAGAGAATGAAGGGTTGCAACGTTTCTGAAACATTTCAAATAGTGAAAAGACACTTCCCTTCAAAATTAAAAAACTAGTTGTCATATGTCGACATACATATTATGCTATGTCGACATACCTATGTACAAAATTGATTTTCAAAGCATTTTCAACTGTTTTGATATAAAACTAATTCTGGAAATTCTTGAAAAAAATTCTAATGTTGTAAATCAATATTATATGACATATTTTTAAACTATATAAATATATTTATAAAATTATAAGGTTTTAAACTATAAAATATAAATAAAGTACGTATAAAAACTTAAGTTTGAAAAACAAAGAAGAATAAAAATATAAAAACAAAATAGAGAGGATTGAGAATAAAATAGAAAAACAAAAATAGAGAGAACTGAGAAAAACAAAAATAGAGAGGATTGAGAAAACAATTGAAAAATCAGAATTTGAATTTGAACCTGGAGTGCTATTTAGAGTCTTACAAAATCTAGGCTCTATAAGTATATTAATCTTGAACTCTTGACATCTTGATATCTTGATTACTCATTAGTCTTGAATCTTCTCTGAATTCTGAATCTCTAAAAGCCCTTAAACTGTACAGTCTTTAGTATTAATTCCTGTATACAAATCCTGCATATGTATATATATATATATTATAGATAAAGATGTTAGTATATATTTTATAATCAATGATAATTGAAATAGGGTTGTTGTCATCAAAACTCCATTCTCTAACAATCTCCCCCTTTTTGATGATGACAACCTTAGTTTAAAAAATATCATACCTGTATATACCTATTTGATGATGTTCCTCTTATACTCCCTCTGTCTATAGGAATTCTATAAAACTATGCCTATATTTTATAATTTCTCCCCCTTTGGCATTATCAAAAAGAAAGATTAAAGATACTTCCCCTAAGTTAAACAATTGTAGAATCTAAGTAATATTCCTAAAAATACTCTCCCTAAATTGAATAACACTATGAATAGAATATAAGTAACTATCCTTAAATAATACTCCCCCTTAATTCATTAACTAATTCTAAACTATTTAAACTAAAGAGAATAATACTTAATATGATGATTAAACACAAACCAAATCAAGTATCATTATTACATATGTTTGTCAAATATATATACAAACCAAGCCAAACTAAATCACATCATATGTCTTAATATTTACAAGTTCCAATCAATATAGTCTAAATTAAATCACACCGTATGTTTTTAGAGTAATTAAACAAATCAATCAAATCATACCAAATAATTAAACGTCTCTTGGAACTTCAACCCAACCATCTTCTCCAAAGATGGGATACTTATTAATTACTTCCCAATCTTCATCTTCTTTGGTTGGTGGAGACTTGCGAGATTATTTTCTTCATCTTTGAAAAGAGAAGAGAATAGCCATCACATCGCGTCAAAGTGCTTTTCTTGTTGTTCGAA
The DNA here is from genome assembly GCA_030737875.1 of Allium sativum. Lineage (NCBI taxonomy): Eukaryota > Viridiplantae > Streptophyta > Magnoliopsida > Asparagales > Amaryllidaceae > Allium > Allium sativum. The sequence continues at coordinate 703,718,496 of CM060922.1, read as the reverse complement.
AATATTTATTTGACTCAATTCAAGATGACGCTGATTTCGTAGAATGATAGAGAGAATGTTTTTGAATGAATTGAGAGTTTCCTCTAGATTTTCACTTAGATTATGAATAGGATTAGCCATGGATCTGATGAGAAATGATTAAAGAAGAAGGAGTAATGAAAAAATGTAGTTTTCTGGACAAAAAAGACTTAAATAGGGTATTGAATTCGTTGGATTTTGCATTTATAAAATTAAAATAACTACGACATGAGTAGTTATTTTAATTTTAAAATTTGAAAAAGTTTGAAATTTTTTCTGTTATATGTCGACATACATCTTTTGTTATGTCGACATACTATAGTGTGTTTTTGAAAATTTTGAATTCTTTTGATTCTTATAATATATTTTATGATTTTTCAGAAACATAAAGATGATTTAAACAGAAATAAAACTCCATTCATTACTTAATAAAAAGCAAATACATCCAACTAAACAAGACAAACTTAAATACGAGATTCGAAAGCAAATACACGGAAATATATAAAGATAGATTAAACTAGATGCCCTAGTTTTCGGATGATGATGAGGACGATGAAATTCCAAGCTTTCTTCCTATCTTGACCTTGAATTTGGTCATTTTGGAAAGCTTTTTGTTAAACTTATTTTGATTTTTGACGATTTTTGCTTGGTTTTGAATAATCGTATCTTTGAGATTGCAATTTGAGGTTGGAAACTCGATGCTTTCCATAGAAGTCTCTTCTTCTTCTTCTTCGACTTCCATTGGGTCTTGCTCTTGTTGCAATCGAGCTTGTTTGGCTTCATATGTCTCATAAAGTTTGAAAGTGATGGGAATTTGCATGAGATGAATGTTTGATGCGTCAAATACATTCCGAGGAACAAATTCTTCTCCATGAAGATCAACTCCAAAGTATTTGAAAATGCGAGTGAGATAAACACAATAGTAGAGAGTGTTTTCTCTTGAAGATACATCTATGGGCTTAAATTCATTTAGAATCATATCGGCCCAATTGATAAGGTAATTACCCATAATGGCAAAGAGAGCCTTTTGGACTTTTAGAGTTGGATTGTTGTAATTTCCAGAACGAGGAGTGATGGTATGTTGAAGAAGAAGGTTGACAATTCTTGTTTTTGGACGAAAGAAACGATTTTTGAAATCCTTTGAGGCACCATCTTCGAAGATATCGTGATAGGTTTCCAAATCGGTTTCATCAATAGCGAAAGTTGAGAAATCCGTGCGCTCGCTTCTACAATTTAGAATTTTTCCTAAAAGATCGGCGTCGAGAACAATTTGAGTTCCCTTGACACTACTACAAATTTGATTTTCATTGCCTTGATAAAATCTGCGGTTGGGATTTGCGTAGAACATCTTCACGAGTTTGGGATAACATACTTCGTCGTTGTCTCGAGAGTCAATTAGACTCAAGATTTTGTTGTGTTGGAAGAGAGAGACAAGATCATAAGATGGAAAGTCGCTAAAGACGGCGAAAGCCCCCATGTTAACTTTACCATTTGCTAAGTAGTCACCATAGGTTTTAATGGCCTCTTTGTCATTGTAAAGATAACCTTTTATGGTTTTGGTTATCTTCAATTTCTGAGATGAACTTGAGGAAATCATTGATATGATAGTTTTGAGGAGGATAGATATGAAAAATGTTATTGAGTTGTGAATGAAAGGTATAAAGGATGGATATATATATAAAATGAAGAGATATGAATTGAATAAACACAACTTTTCAGATTGAAAGGACACCTTTTCAGACCTTGGGAGTTGGTGAAAAGATTAGAGGGAAGTTTGAAAGTTTAAACTTTTGAAATTCAAAATTTAAATTTCAAATCTGTTTGATATGTCGACATGTTTATTTCTGTATGTTGACATATAAGACTTATTTCAAAAGAAAATTGGTTTTTCAAGTTTTGAATTAGATTATCGGTTTATATTTCAGGTTTAACGATTTCCTGTAATACTTCTATTCCTAATGAACACACAAACAATTTTATTTTATTAATTTATTGGTTATTTAATATTATATTATTATTTTGAATTTCAAAATTCAAATTTCAAATTTGAATTCAAATTTCAAATAGTTTATTATATTTTAAATCCAAATCAAAGCAAACAAACAAAGAAACCATTCAACCAAATAAATTTTAAAATGTAATTAATGCATACCCGATTTTTTGATCCTTTTCTTCGTGGTCTTCTGAATTCTGAATTACTGTAAAGCATATATTTGTATTTCCGGTTTCTGATTCTTCATCACTTGATGATCATCTAATGTTGCTGTATATGCTTTCTTTCTTTTCCTTGACGAATTTGAATTGTCTGGTTGTTGAGTAGATTTGTCTGGATATGGACACATTTTCCTTATATGCCCTGGTTTGTTGCAGTTAAAGCATCATCCATCATTTAAATTTGAATTTGCTTTATTATTCTCCTTCCTTCTATATTTTAAGAATCTTCTAAACTGATTTGTCATGAGTGTTGTTTCTTCAACATCTTCACTACTCGAGTCAGAATCATTTGTTGTGGCTTTCAGTGTAATAGATTTCTTTTCAGTTGATCTATTTTCTTTTCTTTTCTGTAATTGAACTTCATAAGACATTAAATTCCCAATTAGCTCTTCAATCTTCATTTCATTGACATCATTGGCTTCTTCTATAGCCAAAATCTTCTGATCCCATTCTTGAGTTAATGAGTTTAATATTTTTCTGACTTGATCTGATTCGGAATAAGTTTTTCCAAGTGCAGTTAGTGAATGCACTATCTCTTGAAATCTGCAATACATATCTGAAATAGACTCATTCTCGTTCATTTTAAATAATTCAAATTGATCGACAAGCATGCCTATCTTAGATTGTTTAACTTTACTAGTTCCTTCATGAGTAACTTGTAAAGTTCTCCAGATTTCAAGAGCAGTTTTACATACGGATACTCTGTTAAACTCATTTCTATCTAATGAACAAAATAACATATTCATGGCTTTAGAATTTCTCTGTGCAGCAGCCTTTTGTTCATTTGTCCATCATGCAAATGTAGTTGTGGGTTCAATATATTCATTTTTTGTACTATTCCATGTGTCTAATCCAACAGATTGTAAATAGATTTTCATTCTACATGACCAATATGAATAATTACTACCATTAAATAGTGGTGGTCTAACAGTGGATTGACTTTCTATAAAAGAACTATTATTACCACCAGTGTTGGTTGCCATTTTACCAAATTTTCAAAAATCAGATTATGAGCTTTTGAAAGACCTTGCATGGATACCAATTGTTAGGGACTGCGAAAAGGATCGTCAAGGCAAAGAAAACACTGGAAGGGGGGTGAATAGTATTTGTAAGAATTTTAAACAAAACTTAAATCTAAATAGAATTATGGAGTGAATCAAACAACACAAACACAATCACAGACACCAATTCAAACACAAATGCAAAATAAACAGAAATAAAGGAAAATGTAGAAAAGGAAAGGACACACCGGACTTTATACTGGTTCGGATCACTCCTACGTCCAGTCCCGCACAACGCTAGATTGTGCAGAGTTTTATTACTATTTTCAAATAGCCAGATACACCCTCCTTGATTTCACGGCTCAACAAAGAAACACCGACTCCTATCCCTTGATTTCATGGCTCAACAAGGGCACACCGACTCCTAAACCTTGATTTCACGGATTCAAGGATAAAACCGTTTACTCTTGACTTACAAATTGGATCTTTCAATCCAAGCAATTAAAAAACAGCCCTATAACCCTTCAATAGCACTTGATTCAAAGAGTAGAGAGTGTAGAGAGAAGAAGTTTGATTAATTCAGAAGTGAATTCGGTAGTGTATAAGTGGTAATGAATAGGAATAATGGTAGGACGAAAGGTGATGAAGATGGAGAAGAAGAGATGTTACAAAATTCGGTTTTGGTCTCTTTTTATAGAGAATGAAGGGTTGCAACGTTTCTAAAACGTTTCAAATAGTGAAAAGACACTTCCCTTCAAAATTAAAAAACTAGCCGTTATATATCGACATACATATTATGCTATGACGACATACCTATGTACAAAATTGATTTTCAAAGCATTTTCAAGTGTTTTGATATAAAACTAATTATGGAAATTCTTGAATAAAATTCTAATGTTGTAAATCAATGTTATATGATAGAAAATCATATGAAAACATATTTTTAAACTATATAAATATATTTATAAAATTATAAGGTTTTAAAATATAAAATATAAATAAAGTATATATAAAAACTTAAGTTTGAAAAACAATGAAGAATAAAAATATAAAAACAAAATAGAGAGGATTGAGAATAAAATAGAAAAACAAAAATAGAGATAATTGAGAAAAACAAAAATAGAGAGGATTGAGAAAAGAATCGAAAAATAAGAATTTGGATTTGGATTTGAACCTGGATTGCTATTTAGAGTCTTACAAAATCTAGACACCATAATTATATTAATCTTGAACTCTTGACATCTTGATTACTCATTAGTCTTGAATCTACTCTGAATTCTGAATCTCTAAAATCTCTTAAACTGTACAGTCTTCATTATTAATTCCTGTATACAAATCCTGCATATGTGTGTGTGTATATATATATGTATATTCTAGATAAAGATGTTAGTATATATTTTATAATCAATGATAATTGAAAAATGATAATTGAAATAAGGTTGTTCTCATCAAAACTCCTTTCTCCGACACGGAGGGTACTGTTTGGTTGCCTACCTAGTGATGGGGCGATGGCTAGTTTTCTGAATTCCCTCGACATCCCGCATGATGAGTTGTCGGATGTGCCTATTGCTGGCGAGTATCCGGACATCTTCGGGGAAGTTACTGCACTTCCACCACACCGAGAGATCGAGTTTTGTATTGATTTAGTGAAAGATGCCAGACCTATAGTGGTGCCACTTCATCGTATGGCGCCAAGGGAGCAGCGAGAGCTCGAGGTGCAAGTTGGCGATCTTTTGAAGAAGGGATTTATCCAAAGAAGTGTTTCTGAGTTGGGAGCACCAGTTGTATTCGCTACTAAGGCCGATGGTTCCCTTCGCTTATGTGTGGACTACTGTGAGTTGAATAAGGTGACAAGGAAGAATAAGTATTCTCTTCCGCGAATAGATGATTTGTTTGATCAGTTGAATGGAGCGAAAGTGTTCTCTCAGTTAGATCTCGCGATAGGATTTCATCAGCTCCGAGTAGTAGCTGAGAGTATTCCTAAAACGACATTTCGGATGCCGTCTGGATTTTATGAGTGGTTGATCATGCCATTCGGGTTGACTAATGCACCAGCATATTTTGTGGATCTCATGAACAGGGTATTCAGGGATCAATTAAATAAGTTTGTTCTTGTGTTCGTGGACGATATCTTTGTTTACTCGAGGATAGAGGAGGAACACAAGGAACATTTGAGGACAGTGATGGAGGTGTTGAGGAAACACCAATTGAAATCGAAATTTTCTATGTGTCACTTCTGGAGGAGGGAAGTGAGATTCTTGGGCCATGTTGTTTCAGAGAATGGTATTGCCGTGGATCCTACGAAGGTGGCTAGGGTACAAGATTGATTTATGCCCAAGAATGCAACAGACATAAGAAGTTTCTTGGGGTTAGCTGGATATTATCGTAAGTTTATCCAAGACTTCTCCAAGGTAGCGGCACCATTAACTCAATTGACCAAGAAGAATCAAGTTTTCGTTTGGGATGAAATGTGTGAGAATGCATTTAAGAGCCTAAAAGAAAAGTTAACGTGCGCACCAGTGTTAGTTATTCCTAAGGGAACGAAGAGATGACAGTATACAGGGATGCTTGTGGTACCGGACTAGGTGATGTATTGATGCAAGGAGGTAGGGTTGTAGCTTATGCTAGTCGGCAACTGAAACCGCATGAGAAAAGATATCCTACCCTTGATTTGCAATTGGCAGCGATCGTATTCGCGTTGAAGATGTGGAGACGTTATCTCTTGGGAGAAAGATTTGAGTTGTTTACCGATCATAAGTCATTAAAGTATATTTTCTCCCAAAAGGATTTAAATCTTTGCCAGTAGAGATGGTTAGAGTTCTTGGCTTCGTATGATTTCAATATTGCATATACACCCACGAAGGGCAATGTGGTAGAAGATGCGTTGAGTAAGAGAAATGCCAGTTTAGGGGCTATGTTTCTGGAATGGAAGCAACTGTAGTATATCGCCGGATATGACTTCAGACCTAAGTGCGAGTTAGATCCAGAGATATTAGTATGTTTGACGATCAGACCCATTTTGATGATCAGATCAGCTCCAGCCAGAGGGACGATCCTAATCTATTGGAAATCATCTCCAAGGTAGAGATGGGTATAGACAGTGAGGAGATGAATACGTATGGACTTGATTGAGAAGGATGGATTCGAAAGAATAGGAGACTGGTTGTACCCAACGTAAATGGATTGAGAGATGACGTGCTTAGAGAATGTCATCACTCGAAACTGACTATACATCCTGGTGGTAACAAGATGTATCGAGACATAAAGCAGACCTACTACTGGGAAGGGATAAAGAGAGACGTTGGGAAGTTTATATCCAAGTGCATGAACTTACAGTTAGTTAAAGCCGAGCAAAAGAAGCCTAGTAGTTTGTTACAACCGCTAAAAATTACAAAATGGAAATGGGAACAAGTCTCAATGGATTTCTTCGATGGTTTACTAATGACTAGATCGGATCATGATAGTATTTGGGTGATTGTGGATCGATTGACCAAGAGTGCAAGATTTATACCAATCAAGTCAAATAGAACGACAGCTAAGTTAGCAGAACTGTATATGAAGTGGGTAGTGAGATTTCATGGAGTACCTAGAGGTATTGTGAGTGACCGAGATCCATTATTATCTAGTGGGTTTTGGAAGAGCTTGCAAGAGGTTTTAGGGTCAGAATTACATCTCAGTACCACGTACCATCCCCAAACCAACGGTCAAACAGAGAGGGTGAATCGTGTATTAGAGGATCTCTTGAGGGCTTGTATATTGGATTTTGGAGGTTCATGGGATGACCATTTGCATTTGGTTGAGTTCGCATATAATAATAGTTATCAATCCAGTATTGGTATGGCTCCATTTGAAGCTTTGTATGGAAGACCGTGCAACTCACCATCATATTGGTTGGAAAACAGTGAGAAATTTATGCTTGGACCAGATGTAATAAGAGAAACACCAGATAAGATCAAGATTATTCAACAGCGAATGAAGACTGCCCAAGATATGCAGAAGAGTTATGATGATAAAAGACGAAGAGAATTGAAATTCTTTGTTGGCGACCTAGTATTCATCAAGATCTCTCCATTAAAGAGTGTGACTCATTTTGGCAGGAGAGGTAAGTTGGTACTAAGGTTTGTTGGTCCATTCCCAGTTCTCGAACTTGTTGGGAATTTGGCATATAAAGTTAGATTACCTAACAAGATGGCGGGAGTTCACAACGTATTTCATGTTTCTCAGTTAAGGAAATTCGTGCACGATTCTGATATGACTATTTCACCGTACCAGTTAGACGATATCGAGGTAGAACCCGAGGCGGTTGGGAACCGCAGACTGATTCGTATTGTCGAGCACGATACGAAGCAGCTTCGAAGGAAGATGGTGGAACTAGTGAAAGTCCAGTGGCATGATAATGAGCATGACTATACTTGGGAAATAGAGGAGAACATAAGGAAGTTGTATCCAGAACTCTTTGCCTGGTAAGGTTTTAATAGAGATATAGTTATTCTCTTGTTAGTAAACCGCATGCTAGGATAGGCTTTTTTTGTTATTAGGTTTGTTTGATTATTTGTAAATGGTTGATAGGCATGCGAGATGTCATTGTATGTTTTGGTTAAGGAATTTCGGGGGCGAAATTTCCTAAGGGGGGGAGAGTGTAACGACCCGCATTCTACGTATTTGAGGAACGTAGAATATTTATTTTATTTTCATACGAAGTGATATGATCGTGTAACTTTGGGGAATGACTATTGGGGTCATTTCCCAAGTTCACAATTTTTGCCGAATTTTAAAATGACCATTTTTCCCTTGGCGAATCTTGTTTCTCCTATGATATGCACATAAAAATGCACATTTATATCCACATATTTATTCTTGTTTAGTGCTAATAAATGTCATATGTGTGTATTTTATCATGTTTAAACCATAATTCAATTGATTTCAAAATATCATACATTCATCGTCATACAAAGGAAAAATGATCATTTTTGTGCTTAAGTTATTTTGAGAATTTTTACTTGGACATTTTTCATTGTTTTTGTAGACATTTGGTGCGTTTGGAAGAGAGCTTCATAAAGATTTATATGCATACAAAAGGAATGAAGAGGAAATAATTCTCATACATAATCATGGAGGACCCCTCTTGTTATACTTAAAAGCTAATGGACAAATTAGTGGATGATAAAGCTTCAGGCAAATTTGATGATGGAATAATTAAAGCGTGATGATTAATTAGTGGCCACACTTCCTAAAGGGCATTCTTGGTAGCACGCTAAAGTTGAATTAGGTTTTTTCACATGTATAAATAAACCCTGTATGTTGATGTATAAAGGATCTTCGATTTTATTTAGTTTAAAGTGGCTGAAATCAAAACCTTTGTTTTTTTTCCATGGCATCTTAGCCATTTCATTTTTGTAATCACTCATTTTAATGCAATCTTAATTTATTGTTTTTTTATTTACATGTTATTTTCTTTTCTACAAGTAGTGTAGCTTCATTTATGCCATTAGTTATTTAATATCTTTTCTTCATAACTTACTTGTTGTTCTTCAATGTTGAAATCTATTTGCACTGAAATAATAACACAAATGAGGAGCTAAACCCCTACAATTTAGGGGTGATGAAGCTTTTCCTCTCATTAATGTAGATTCAACATGAATTTATATGAATCTCTTTGGGTTTAATGGGAATGGATGTTTTTGTGTATTTGTGTTTCATATTGAATTTAATAGCCTCTTTTGTTCATTTCATAACATTGAGGCTATGTTTATGACATAAACAACAAATTGCCTCTTCATCTAAAATTGTGATTATGGCAATGAAATGAGGTTTAAGTTGAAATTTGATGATCTAGATTACTAACCAATAGTAAATAGATCATACTTAAATTAGATTTTAGTTTCATTTCTATGGCATATTTCATAAAAGTTAAAAAGTTAGATTAATTGTGTATTATAGCTTGATGACCTATTTTGTGTTGATTATTAGCGCAAATAAGTTGTGCTTATGATAATTACATAATTAATCTTACTTAGGTTATTGAGAGATCTTCGTACTATTTTATGTTGAACAATGTTGAAAGAGAAAAAAGTGAAGTTGCCCCTAAATTGGTTTTAATCTCATAGTTTTAATCTATATTTTAGTTTACTTTTTTTTCTAGTACTTAATAACAATCTGAATTTTGGTTTAATTTGATTGAATAAGATTGAGGTTACTTCCTTTCCTACGGATCGACTCGTATTCGCCACGTACTAACAATTGTATGTCGTGTTCTTGCGGTTTATTATCACGATATTTCATATAATGGAATTTTAATTCATAGAATATTCGTCGTTGAATAAGTTTTTGGCGCCGTTGCTGGGGAAAGAATTTAATTTTAGTTTTATTCTTCGAATTAATTTTCTAGTTTGTTCATTAAAAAAAATGTGTGCATTTGTGTGTTTGTTCTATTTGATCTCGTTTCAAGTGCATTTGTGTGTGTGTTTTGTCGAGTTTGATTGTCCATTTTTGTTTGTTTGTTGTTTCTTAAATAAAAAAAATTGTGTGCTTGTATTTATGTGTGTATTAAATTGTGCATTGTTTGTTTTTTGTGTTTCCATTTTTGATTTTCTTTTTTTAATTTTTTTTATTGCTTTCCTTTTACTCCCTCTTTAATTTTCTTTCCTTTCTCTACCTTATATTTCCTGATTGCCTTACTCCTTTTCTTTCCAATAATTAATTAAAATTAATGTTTTTCTCTTTTATTTCTTTCCTCTCTTTGATTTCTTACCAAATTTCTCATATTACTTATTTTTACAATAAAAATAAAAAATAAGACTTCTTGCCAATTTTTCTGCAATTACTTTTCCTTTTTGTTTCCCTTTTTCCCATCTATCTCCTTCCCTTCTTTGTACAAATTCTATCTTTTCTTACAAATAAAAATAAAAATAAAAAAACCAAAAAAATTATTGCTTTCTTTTTTTCTGATTTATTTCCTTCTTTTCTTCTTTCCTCTTTTCATATCTCTCAATCTTCTCTACAATAATTCTTTTTTTTACATTGCCTTCCTTTTCTTTCTACAATTAAATTTTTTTTCCTTGTTGCTATTTTTTCCCCTTCTTTCTTCTCCCTTATACGCCGTGTCACCTTCAAACCAAAACACCATCCACGCAAACCATCAGACCACCAGACCATATTTTCTAAGCCTTCCACTTCCTCAAAATTGTCAAACAGAACCATCATCTACCTTACTTATTTGCATTTCCACCGAGAACAAACCATAACCCTAATTCAAATCGCGACAACTCTCTGAAACCATTCCGTCTTCAATCAAACGCAAACCTCAATCTGTTCGAGCTCACCAAAAACAGCCACTTCGAACTTCTCTGTCCACATTGCAATTCTAAAACCAATGCCATTCAACACTACGATTACTGTACCTTGACACCCCCTCAATCAGTTCCTCCACCTCGCAACAACCTTCACTCCAATACGTTCAACACCAAAACGTTTACAGTGCCTCAATATTCCTGAAACTGTACCTCAACTCTGCTCGACATCCCCTCAAAGCACCATCATCTAAGAGACTCCAAATTTCACAAAAACCCTCGCATCCACCTTCACATAACTCCACACCAAATTCCGCCTTCAATTCTCCTTGTCGAACTCCGTTAAGCTACATCATTCACTATAATTCACAACCCCCAAACCAGCTTTATCAAAATCCGAATTCTACAAATTCCACCACCCAAATCGGCCTTTACTCCATCAGCAAGCACCACTCAAAATGGAAAATTAACCCAAGCCCTCCTATTCCTTCAACCGAGTTCTAGAACCCCTGCACCATCATCGCAAATCCCCAATCGCAGCAATACATCACTAAAAATCCAATTCCATACAAGTCACGAAGCTGCACAAAATCGCCAATTTCATAAACCCCGACTCTTGTTGGAAAATTCATTGATCATAGAAACCCCGAATTTTTATTGGAAATTTCCACAAACCCCGATTTTCTGTTTTAAGGATCTCACGGATTTTTTTTCTTTTTAGTCGGTAATTTACATTCCATTGATCAGATAAAAGGCGACTGCGTGTTTTAATTTTTTACGTGGTTGGACTTTCGCTTTTGTGGGCTATTGGGCCAGGCTAGTAGCTGCGTGTGCAATTGATTTTTTTCCCCTTTATCTTTGTAGTTTTTTTTTAAATATTAGGGTTCAAACATTTGGTTGTGTTTATTTAAGTGTGTGAGTTTTGCTTCTAGTGTTTGTTAAAAACAAAGTATATAGTTTTTCTTAAACTCTTCAAAAAAAATGGTTCTTATCTTTTCTTTCAAGTGTAAATTCACTTTTATTTTTATTTTATTTTATTTAAAAAAAAGAAGAAAAATAAAAATTCATTTGTTGTTCACTATATATCGTTTCTCAGGTTTCAGGTTGTAGAATTTAGCTAAAAGGATTGCTTGCTTTGCACCGCTTTGCTTTGCACTTAGCTGCTTATTTAAAAAATTTGCCACTCAAAAAAAAATGCTAATAATTTTGCACGCTCTGGTATTATGTTCTAACCCTTGTTTTTATTTTTCTTGCATTGTAGATTGCTTGCATTTGCATTCACGGAAAAAAAATCATTCGTAGTTGCATTGTAATTCACGTTTAACTTTTGTTTTGCATTCATCTTATTTCTGTTTTTATTTCTAGGGACATTATTATATTCTGACAAGTTGGTTTCTTTCTAACAAATTATTTCACGGTGTCTAAACTATGGGAGAGTAATAATCGATTATAAATATTACGGTGATTCGTAAATATTATATTGGTTGTTCCTCTGAAGGTATTTAAACCTTCGGCTGCATTGCTAGGGTGATTCCTGGTACACCGATACTCCTGTTTGTTAACTGGCTAAGAAGTCTTTTGTTGAAATTAATCTAATCGTCATTATATAATTTTAGAAAATTTGTAAATATTTAGTTTGCATTCATATATTCGCATTAAGTTCATGCATACATAAGAAAATATCCAAAATCTAAAAAAAAATCTTTTGTGAATATTCCATTTTCTCTTAAATAAAAATTCAAAAAAGAAATTTCAAAAAAAAAACCATTTCTTGAAAATATCCCAATTTCATTATCCTCATGAATTTTACAATAGTTGTGATAATCCATATAATTTTACACCAAATTCATATGGATATTTTAATAATGACTATTGTACGAACAATTTGGATTTTACACCATCAACTTTTCAAAATAATCCTGATTTTGCTCCACAAAATTTTCAAAATCCCGGCCAACCCTCTAATCTTGAAACAAATGTCGAATCTGTACTTGAAATGTGCACACAACAAAATCAAAGAATAAATGAATGGTGTAATTCATACTTGGGCAACAATTCAAGTCAAAGTTTTCAAAATAATCAAAATTTGAATTCACTGCCAAATTCAAATGATTTTGATTATAACCCTTGTCAATTCAATTTCAAACTCCAAAATGAATTTCGAATTCAAAATGGAAATGTGAATCACTTTACAAATGATTTTGACAATGGGAATAATTTCAATGATGGTGCGATTAACGATTCTGGTTCTTAAGAATATCAAATTGAAACTTCTCAAGTTAATAATTATAAATTTGATTTTGTTGAGCAAATGAATGAAATTCACGATAATCACATGAATTTGTTGTTTCAAGACTACTTGAATTTTCATGAAAAGCAAAATAATCAAATCCAAACGTGTGACGATTCAAATAAAAATCCACCTTTGCCCACAATCGACGATCTTCACCTAAAAACTTTTGAAATTTGATGAAAATATTAATGAAGTTGTAGAAAGCTTTGTGGTTGATTTGAATTTAAATTCTCTTGAAAACGAAGTCGTCAATCTTCAATTTGATCCTCTTCTCTCAAATTCTAAAAATTTTGAAAATTTAGCAACTTTAAATTGTCAACTTGACAAAAATGATGAAGTTGTTAACAACTGTTTAAGTGAGGACGACTTTGGTGAGCGAAAACTTCTTGAACTGATTGACGATAATGTTGTTAGGTCTGAAAATGAAACGTTTGAAAACTTTGAAATTCTTGAGGTTGGAAACATCGAAACTGCTGAATGTAATCTTAAACACAATGGCGATTTTTCTAAAACTGTTGAAACCCCTTGCGACTTGATCGTTTCAACCGAACCTCCCTTGATCACTTGTTTTTCAATGATAAATTTCTATAGTATATGAACTCTTTCTGGAATAACATGGTTTTTGAGAAAACAAAGTTCGAAATTTACTGAAAATTCATTTGTTTGATTTTGACTTTAGGTTTACGAATGAATCTTTAGTTGACAAAATTTCAAATATCAAAGCAAAACCGAACAATATTTATCAAAACAAGTGTGGGGGTAAGAGTGATACTTACATCTCTCAATTTATATATCATCTGAACAAATCAAACTTTGTTTTTGAAACTTTTACTGAACCCCGGCTAGATGACCTCTCTTTAGTTGCTACAGAAATTCAATTCGATTTTAGGATCAATTGTAAGCTCTAAATTTTAAGATTAGCAACTCAAACTGTTGAAAAAACAATTTTTTTTTTTCCAAATCTGACACGTAATATACAATCCTTCATAATTTGGTTTTTTGTGCTTAAAATGTGTCTCATAATCTTAATGAGGCTAATCCATTGGTCCATTGCAGACCGGTTCATCTATTCGATGACTGCATATTTTCTGCATGCACATTTGGTAATTCGCACTAACCCTCCTTTGTACATATGTAAATATTTCTCTTCTGTTCACTCATTGTGTCATGCATTGACTGTGGGGACACAGTCGAAATCAAGCGTGGTGGGTCTCATTTTCATTCTGTTTTGCATAGTTTAAGTTTTCATTTTTTTTTCGTTTCTCTTTTTGCATTTTTTTCTCCTTTTTTTGCATTTTTTCCTTTCTCTTTTTTCATTTTCCCCCCTTTTTCTTTAAAAAAATAGAGTTTCGCACTTTTATTTACTTTTAAATAAGACATGATGGAGTTAGCTTACATTCGATTAAAATGTTTGGAAATTTACTTCTTTTAGCGGATAACGAAAGGAAAGTTTGAATTATGAGCAAATTTGGTGTAACTGGTATATATGGAGATTCGTAGGTGATGAGTATTAAATGTTTTCTGAATTATATTCCAATTAAATGAATGGTTGATTTAGACTACTTTCAAAAACATTCTAGATCTTTTAAGTGAAGTTGTGCTAAGATATTCTCGCTTAACTCTCTCTTATGTAAAAAAAGGGAAAAGGGAAAAGGAAAAAAAAAAGAAAAAAGAAAAATGTATATATATAAGAATAATCCAAGGGTATCCAACATTGCTAGCATTTCTCGTGTTGGTGTGCAAACCCGCCAAGCTCTTTCCGACACCTTGTTGACAAAGTCAGCGTCAATATACCTTGGTCTCGTTTTATGAGTTGGACACCTAAGGATTACCGACCCTCACGTAAGTCGTAATGCAGTGTAGGGGTGGTATACCAAGGTATTTGTAAATAATAATAATAATGTAAATATTTTGTAATAAAAAGAGAGTTAGCAGTTAAAATCCAAGCACACTCTTCACTTATTCGACCTAACTTGTTAACCAAAAGGAAGTTGAGATGTCGTTTTACGATTGTTGATATCGATTACAGAATTCATTTCATATTTGCACTATGTTTCTACCAAAACAACTGGCCAAGCTGAAGGAGTTTGTGATGATAACAGGACTTTTGTTTGAAATTTTGATTAGTAACGGACTTAAATTTCATAGTGACGATCCAAATTTGTGTTAACTCATTCATGTAAATTTTAAAAGTAAATTATCCATTTGTAAATATTCCTTTAAAAACTTGCATTCGTATTGTAGATATTTTCGAATTCTTCATTTTGTACATACTTGTTGCTTTTGGGTTTTGTGGGTAGTATCCGCTGAAAACCCTCACGAGACAAAACTCGTCCTACTGGGGACACCCAGGGGTTTAACGGCTTGTTGCATACGCTCAATGCAATCATGCTCCCTACGAAAACGGATTTAGCTTAGATTTTCAGTTTACTTGAGGACGAATAAAAAGATAAGTGTGGGGGGTATTTGATGTGCACGTAAAAATGCACATTTATATTCACATATTTATTCTTGTTTAGTGCTAATAAATGTCATATGTGGGTATTTTATCATGTTTAAACCATAATTCAATTGATTTCAAAATATCATACATTCATCGTCATACAAAGGAAAAATGGTCATTTTTGTGCTTAAGTTATTTTGAGAATTTTTACTTGGACATTTTTCATTGTTTTTGAAGACATTTGGTGCGTTTGGAAGAGAGCTCCATAAAGATTTATATGCATACAAAAGGAATGAAGAGTAAATGATTCTCATACATAATCATGGAGGACCCCACTTGCTATACTTAAAAGCTTATGGACAAATTAGTGGATGATAAAGCTTTAGGCAAATTTGATGATGGAGTAATTAAAGCGTGATGATTAATTGGTGGCCACACTTCCTAAAGGGCATTTTTGGTAGCACGCTAAAGTTGAATTAGGGTTTTTCACATGTATAAATAAACCCTGTATGTTGATGTAAAAAGGATCTTGGATTTTATTTAGTTTGAAGTGGCTGAAATCAAAACCTCTATTTTTCTTCCATGGCTTCTTAGATATTTCTTTTTTGTAATCTCTCATTTTAATGCAATCTTAATTTGTTGTTTTTTTATTTACATGTTATTTTCTTTTTTGCAAGTAGTGTAGCTTCATTTTATGCTATTAGTTAGTTAATATATTTTCTTCATTACTTACTCGTTGTTCTTCAATGTTGAAATCTATTTGTGTTGAAATAATAACATTAATGAGGAGCTAAACCCCTACAATTTAGGGGTGATGAAGCTTTTCCTCTCATTAATGTAGATTCAACATGAATTTGTATGAATGATCTCTTTGGGTTTATTGGGAATGGATGTTTTTGTGTATTTGTGTTTCATATTGAATTTAATAGCCTCTTTTGTTCATTTCATAACATTAAGGCTATGTTTATGACATAAACAACAAAGCCTCTTCATCTAAAATTGTGATTATGGCAATGAAATGAGTTTTAAGTTCAAATTTGATGATCTATATTACTAACCAATAGTAAATAGATCATACTTAAATTAGATTTTAGTTTCATTTCTATGGCATGTTTCATAAAAGTTAGATTAATTGTGTATTATAGCTTGATGATTTATTTTGTGTTGATTATTAGCGCAAATAAGTTATGCTCATGATAATTACATAATTAATCTTACTTAGGTTATTGAGAGATCTTCGTACTATTTTATGTTGAACAATGTTGAAAGAGAGAAAAGTAAAGTTACCCCTAAATTGGTTTTAATCTCATAGTTTTAATCTATATTTTAGTTTACATTATTTCTAGTACTTAATCACAATCTGAATTTTGGTTTAGTTTGATTGAATAAGATTGAGATTACTTCTTTCCCTGGAGATCGACTCGTATTCACCACGTACTAACAATTGTACGCCGTGCGCTTGCGGTTTATTATCACGATATTTCATATGACGGAAATTTAATTCATAGAATATTTGTCGTCGAACAACCTATAACTTTTGATTGGTAAGGAGTCTTGACTCGAAATCACTTCTATTGGATTCAGATGATGGTTTATCTTTCCGCAGAGTGGTCACATTAATCAAACGGACTTACCTCCTAATCACTTTCTAATCCAATATTAAGCTAATGAACATCAAATTAAGGCGGATTAGCATCAAAATCAAGATAGAGTTACTGGAATACATTGGGATCTATGCCAAATCAGTTAGAGTTTCAGATCTGAAATTTATTTGTGGCTAAGTTGAGTGATTTGCACGTTTATTCACTAATCATGGCTAATTAGGGGTGATTAGTGATAATTTGCGAAATTATGACTCAGAAAAATATGAAAAATTTGCATAAATTGTAAAATATTATTTTATGTCTTTGATTAAAATTTTGGGTAATTTGGATTAAGTTTTCTAATCCTATAGTTAAACATGGTTAAGGGGATTAAGGGGAAAATCATGTTTTTGGGTATGTTTGATCTAAAATAACCTATATGCTTGATGTTTTGATCCTTCTGATTATTCCTATATGTTACTACTACTACTGTTTGGAATGTTTCATGATTGATTAGAAGAGTTAGAATGGTCGAAAGCACCGTCATATGGCAAGAACGGACGAAGAATGGCTTGCTGGAAAAGCATCAGGATTCCGGATCGGATCGGAGGAGAGGGATCGGATCTAATGGACTGAACCGAACCGGAGTGGTGGTATCTTTTGCGGCGTGCAAATGCAAGGACAACAAGGAAGGCCCGGCTAGGATCGAATTGGAATGGAGCTGGAATTGGATTGGGCTAGAGCAGAGCGAACTGGAGCCTGGCGCGGGATTGGATCGGAGTACCGAACCGAACCAAACCAGAAAACCGAACCGACCTGATGGAAAAGTACGACCCGACCCGAACCGGTGTGATGACCACGAACCCAACTAAGGACTCGAACCGAACCGAGGAGGTGATCCAATGATGACTCGAACCGAACCGAGGTGACAAGCAAACCGAACAAGATGTGTACTTCTATTTATACGCGATGACTCTTCTGAAGACCAACTCCAATTCGACCATAACCCAAGACGCAAAGGAAGTCCAAATGGGAAGTTATTACTTAGGATCCAGATGGGAACCAACGTATTAACTTCATGAGTTGGACTTTGCTGCAACACGCGTGCAAAGTAGTTATCGATGTCTATAACTTTGATTGAGGGTCATTGACTATGGACCAGTGCGGTGGGGTCAAAGTTGTATGGAGTCGAACTCCATCAGGACCCCAAGGGCAAAGTGGTCGTAGTAAGGTTTGGATGGAGTAGGGCTCCGTCATGGCCCCAAATGGTTCTGGATCAAAGCGGTGGATATCGTATGATTTACGCACTAAGTAAGAGATGTGAGGATGATTGCTATGTTTGATGTTTGCTATCACCATGACACGCACACTCCCATTTTCACACCATATTTTAGTGTTACCTTAGAGTACTTTACATCTTGACGTGCTAACTCTTTGGTTACAGGTCTAGGTTCAGGTATGATTATTTATACATGTTATTATTTTGTTTTGTTGCTATCACTCATACTAGACTTTTGTCTGACCTAGAGTTTTATGTCTCTTCTTATTACTCTGGATGCTCCTAAATGAGCAGACTAGAGACATGTTAGGTGGTATGCACGAGTAGCTGTCTGAAGACGAGCAGGAGGCTTTCACGTACTATTTACATATATTCTCCCTGTGTTGTTGATGGTTAGTGTTTTGGGCATTAGTAGTGTACCTTACTATTTTGCTTTAGAGACAGTATTTTGAAGTTGTAATAATGATGGTTTGGATCATAAGCTGTGTTTTGGATTCCACTGCTATGATGGTTTAGTTTTCAGCTTATGCACTGTCTCGCCAGTTTTATGTCAAGTTATGTTATTATTATATTTTATTCCATGCGCTGTGAGATATACTACAGGTTCTTCGATGATTCATAGTTTCAAATTCCTTTCTTTTGACGACCGTCCCGTGCTAGTTGGACATTGGCACATCGCATTTCGGGGAAATCTCGGCTGGTACGGGGCGGGCTGTCACATGTTTATATGTTTTCAATTGATAAAGAAGTTAGTTAATCACCATATGGCTTACAAGGTATTTCAAAAAATTAAGCTCAAGCTTTCCCTAGAAGGTCTTATAGACAGTATCCTTGCTCTAAAGAATAAAATTTATCTCTATTTGTTCTTTCCACTTATAGTGCCTCATCCATTCTTTTGAAATATGGTTACAACTATTTCATAGTTAGGATCTAAATGAAGAAATGCATACTTTGAATGTACGTACTTATATATTATAAAACTTCTGAAAACTCTTCTTTGAAATAAGAATTACGCCTCTCATACATTCAGTTTTCCTCGTTGATCGAGTAACCAAGGTTCTGATAACAAATCTAACAGCCCACCCCGGAACGAGCTTACATTCTGACTTAGGAAAGGTTTATTGAAACTTAAAGCCAATCTAAAGTGGATCACTGATTTCTATGAGAAATAATTTCATAGAGCCATACAAATACGATTAGAAGTCACAACGGATGGATAAAATATAATAACAAAGATTGTACTCTTTTATTTTACAGAACCATTTAAAAGGTGCTTGAATGAAAAAATTCTCACATAGGTATAAATATTTGGGTACATCATAAATATCATTAATCACACATAATTATAACAACTAATTTAATTACTAGTAAATAACTGCCTCCAATGTCACACCTTCCATCGTCCAGCTTTCCCTTCAAGACTATCAAACCTAACATGTGTTGTTAAGAGGAGGAGGTCAAAACAACAAGTTTTGGAGAATTAAATATTTATGTTTGACCCTTTTACCTATACATGGGCGGTATGAATATAATCAAAGGGACGTCTAAGGCATCAACACATAAGTATTAATATGTGTGTGTGTTTATGTGTATGCAAATATATGAAATGTGTTATGCTATATATATTCGCCTACTAAACAACATAGCTGTGCTGCAAAACAAGGGTTCCCGGAACGCTCCTTGTATGTATGTATGTACGTATACACACACACACACACATAGAGAGAGAGAGAGAGGAGTGTTCTGGGACACCCCTGTTTTGCAGCATCCATTAGCACCCCTACTCTATCGTGAACTACACTAATACAAATCCAACAAGATTTTGAGGATGTTCAATCCACACATATATTATCGTCTATCCAAAATTTGAGCTTATTTCGACACTCGTAAAATAATATATTTGATGTTTAAATTTAATGGTTCGAATAAATGTCTAAACGATGAATAATTGAGCTAAGCTTTCGAAAATGTTACGTATTTTGGAACGAGCTCAAATTTTGGATAGATGATAATAAATATATGTGGATTGAACGTCTACAAAATCTTGTTGGATTTGGATTAGCGTAGCTCATGGTAGGGTAAAAGTGCTGCAAAATAGGGATGCCCCAGAATGCTCCTTACACACATATATACACACACACAAACACATATACACACACACACATATTTTGGAATTTGGTACACCTTTAATTAAATATATCAAATAGTACAAGGTCCAAACAATACAAAGAAAAATAACACAATTAATACAACCCACTTTCGAGGCCCACGACCCATGAAATATAATGTCAACAAAATTCAAAAGAGAGACAGCGCGACTAACCATTATCATTTAGCTCAACTCCCCATCGTCGAAGAAAATCTATTTTCTGATTACTTCATCTCGTCGATGATCCATTATTACAAACCAAGAAGAAAATCTCGTGTTCTATATGATGAAGCTTCGTCAAGTTCTAGGTTTTATGATTTCGGAAAATTCTGGAGTTCCACTCTCCCCATACGTGATAAATTTCCACTGTAAAACAAGCCTATTCAATATCACGCAATTGGTCATTCTCATGAAATACAGACCATAATAGCTTCAATTCATCCTCTAGGGAAGGTAGGAGATTAGGCGGCAGGGATAATTTTGACTTAAGTGAACACCAGATAAATGAAGAGTACGAGCATTCAAAAAATAAATGTTTGATGGATTTAGAATTTGATTGACATAGGGAACATAAAGTGTCTGATGAAATGTTGAAGCGAGAAAGCCTATATTTTGTATTAAGTCTTCCAGAAAAAGCAAGGTAGGAGATGAACGCCATCCGCTTGCTGTTCTTGTTGTGCCAGATAATAAAGTAGATTTGCTTGGCTTCTGAACGTTCACGAACTTTATCGCATGCTTTCCAAAAGTTAAATTGTCCTCCATCACTCCAACCGCATTGATCTTGACTACGATTGGAATAAACAAAAATATCATGAATTTCATGTGAACTTTCTCGTGAAGCTGGATGCAAAGATGGATCTAAACAGGAATCTCGAATGATGCAGTTGACAATAGCATTTGGTGAGCCAATGATCTGAACTCTGGTAAGGCCGATAAGATTAACTAGGCAGGTAGAATTGATCCAAGGATCAAACCACAAAGTGGTATCTCTTCCATTAGCAATAATTCTATTAAAATATTTTTTGCTATTCGTTCGTAATCTAAGCAACGTCTTCTAAGTGGAAGAAGCATTGTTGTCAATTGATAAACTCCAAAAAATATTTATTATGACGGTGCCTACATTGCATCCAGATACTCTACATCGATTTAGCAGTCAAAAATTTCTAGAGCAATTTCTAACTAGAAGCCTTCTTAAGACCCTAAAACAACTTTAAACCAATGCCACCCTCCATTTTTGGTTTACACAACGTAGCCCGGGCAACCTTATGCAGTCCACTACCCCAGAAAAAATCTACACAAAGTCTTTGTATTTTATCGAGTGTATGTTTGGGTACCTAATATACAAAGAGCCAATAGAGAATAGTAGGAGTAATGACAGTGTGAATCAACTCAGCACGCCCAGCGAAGCTTAAGTGGTTTGTAGCCCATCCTTGTAATTTTTTTTGAACCATAGGTATTAGTGATTGACGCTCTGAATAATGAAGAAAATTAGACGAGATTTGTAAGCCGAGATAATAAATTTCTAGAGAGCCTTGCTCAATGCCCAAAATGGTCTGCATGAGTGGTATGAATTTAGAATGAGTGCTAAAATAGATCTTTGACTTAGCCTCGTTAAAATCTTAAACATGCACATGAATGCAATTAGCTAAAAATATGTTTTAGTGTTATAGCTGATTCTAGAGAGCTTTTCCCAAACACCATGAGATCATATGCATATAACAGATGTATGATAGTAGGTTAGATATCAAACACTGGAATAATTTTTTTATCTATTATTGCTTTATCCATGAGATAAGAAAAGTATTGCATCACAATTGCAAATAAATTTGGAGATAAGGCCCCCCGCCAAATCCCTCGATTAGAGTGAATAAATCCCATAGGCACCCTCGAATAAGAATAAAGAATGTAGTCGTAGACATGCATTCGTAGATCACATCAACAAAATGCGTAGGAAACCCCATTTTTGCCATGATGTGGCAAATAAATTCTCGGCTAATCATATCGTATGCCTTTAGAAGATCAACTTTGACGCAACATTTTGAAGCATCTTGCTTCTTAAAATCCCTCAAAAGTTCATGTCCTAGGAGAATATTATCCCCGATGTATCTATCATGAATAAATGCACTTTGATTTTCCGATATAAGGTGAGGCAATAAATTCTTCAACCTGCTGCACAAAACCTTAGATAGAATTTTATAATAAACGTTGTAGCAAGAGATAGGTCGATACTGTGTAATGGAAGTAGGCTTGTCAATTTTTGGAATTAACATGATAAACGTATGGTTTACTCCTTTGGGAATTTTTCTAGACATAAACATATATGAAATAACATCTAATAAATCCAGTTTTATATCTTCCCAGTGTAGCTTTATGAACTTGGAGTTTATGCCGTCAGGTCCTCGAATTGATTCGTCATGAATGGAAAAAACAACATCTTTAACTTCTTCAAGTTTAATTGCATGAAGTAAACAGTTCGGTCCTTGAGAGTTAATATAAGATATAGGTTGGAAAGAAGGAAATGATGCCGGGGTGGAGCCATTAAACATAGTAGTATAATATTCAATTGCTTAAGATTGAATATCAGAAAGTTTGAACAACAGCTGGCCATCAGGTTTAATTGGAGCTCGAATATTGTTATAAAAACGATGAGTGGACATCCTGGAATAGAAAAACTGAGAATTAGTATCACCATGTTGTAACCACGTTAACTTTGATTCTTAATGCATTGAAATGTAAAGACTGCTGAATATGTAAATCTCTTTTGGCTTGCAGGTACACTTCAAAAAGAGGTTAATTTTTAGGCTGTAAATCAACTGCAACATCAAGAGAAGAACACAGGTCTTCGAGAGATTTCATGTGATGGCCCGCCCCGTACCAGTCGGCATTTCCTCCGTAAGTGCGTTGTACACATGCCCGACTGGCCCGGAACGGTCGCCAAAGAAAGGAAAGAAGAGAATGAACTAGTCAAGAACCTGTAGAATGTCTCACAGCGCAAGGAACAAAATATAATAATAAAATGCTTGACATAAAACAGGTGAGATAGTGCATAAGCTGAAACTAAACATCATGGCAGCGGAAAATCCAAATACAGCTTATGTTCCACATCATCATTATTACAACTTTAAACTGTCTCTAAAGCAAAAGAAAGGAAGGGTGCACTACTAATGCCAAAAGTAGTGACCAGCAGCGACACATGGAGAATATCTATCTATATATCATACGTGGAAGCCTCCTGCTCGTCTCCGGTACAGCAACTCGTGCTTCACCAGTTAACCTGTCTCTAGTCTGCTCGTGAGAGCACCCAGAGTAATAAGAAGAGACATAAAACTCTGGGTCAGACAAAAGTCTGGTATGAGCGATAAGCAGCAAAACAGAACAATAACAGATATACTAAACCATACCTGAACCTGGACCTGCAACCAAAGAGTTAGCACAACATACTGTACAATACTCTAAGGTGCCACTAACACATGGTACGAAGAATACGAGGGTGGGGGTGTGCATGTCATAGTGATGGCAAACAAATCAAGCATGGCAACCATCCTCACGTCTCTCACTCAGTGCGTAAAGCATACGATATCCACCACTTTGATCACTAGACTCATCGAGATAATGACGGAGTTCAACTTGTACAACTACTGCTACCACCAAGCTTATCCCATGGGATCATGACCAAACCTTTTCAAATGACCCCACTTCATTGGTCTACAGCCCACTAGTCATACCTAGGCCACTGTGGCCCTGAATCCGTCCACGTACCTCCCATACATAGTGATCCAAAGTCCTAGACATCGACAACCCCTTAGCACACGTCCCGCAGCAAAGCCCAACTCATGAAGTTAACTCGTTGGTTCCCAACTGGATCCTGAGTTCTACTTCCCATTTGGACTTCCTTTGCATCTTGGGTTTTGGTCGAATTGGAGTTGGTCTTCAGAAGAGTCATCGCGTAATCGCAGCTCCAATCCGGTTCGGTTCAGTGTTCCACTTCAGGTTTGTTCGGTTCGGTAGTTCCCATCATTCCACTTCAGTCGGTTCGGTGCTTCCATTTTTTCATTCAGTCGGTTCGGTTCGGAGCTCATGGGTCCCGATCCGGTTCGGTGCTTCACTCCAGCTCCAAGCTTGGTCCTCCGATCTGATCCCGCTCCCTAGCTCTAGTCCGATCCGATCTCCACGCCCTTGCTTCCGATCCGATCCCCCACTCAGCTATGATCTGATTCCCAACCCAACTCCAACTCTTTGCAAATGGACCTCCTTCTTGCCAAGGCCCAGCTAGTGCCAAGTTCCAATCTGGTTCGTATTCCACTTGCCCGATCCACCGATCCGATCCGACCCTATAATCCGATACGATCCGGTCCGAAACTCTGCACATTTCCTACAACCTTTCCAGCGACTGCTATACGCCATACGACGGCGTTTTCGACCAATCTAACAGTTCTAATCAATTAAAAAGCACACCATACAATCATAACAACATGTATAATCAACCACAAACATAAAAACAACAATATGATGCATTAAAATGGATCAAACATAGCCAAAAATCCATATTTTCCCTTAATCATGTTTAGGCATAACTAATGATATGATTAGCAAAACTTATCCAAATTATCCAAAACTTTCTAACAGAGGCTTGAAACATCATTTCGAATTTTATAAATATTTTTCTAGATTTTTAACATGTATCAATTCGCTAATTATCACTAATTACTCTTAATTAACCATAATTAGTGAGGAACTATGCAAATCACTCACCTTGGCCTCAAATTAACTTTAGATCATAAATAAATCTCTGTTATGGCGTTGTTCCAAAGGCTATACAGCAGTTCTACCTCAATTCTTGTGCTAATTCTCTTTGATTTGATGTAGATTTGGGTTAATTAGTGTTTAGAAGGTGATTTGGGGTATTTTAAACGTTGGAGGCCATTACTAGGGTTCTAAGAATGAAAGTGGCAGCTGTGAAACTGAGAAAAAGGGTGTTCTCTAAACCCTAACAGCCCTTAAATACCCCAAATCCCGAAATTCCCCTTTGGGCCTAGCTGTTAATCACCCGGTTAAGCCCAATTAAGCTGTTTTTCACCACTTGAAACTTGTTTCAGCCATATCTCCCAAACGGTGAGTCCGTTTGGCTAAGATGACCACTCTACGGAAAGGTAAACCATCATCTGGATCTAATGGAAGTGGTTTTAGGTCAAAACTCCTTTCCAATCAAAAGTTATGGCCGAAACAAGATTATCTAGGGGCAAAACGGTCATTTAAAAATTAGCAAAAATCATGAATATGGGAAATGACCCCAATAGTCGTCTCCCAAAGTTACATGACCCTACGACTTCGTATGTGAAAGAAATAAATATTCTATGATCCTTCGATGCGTAGAATGTGGGTCGTTACATTTCAGGTAGCAATCATCTTTATCCTTTCCTCTATTCCACACTTTTAGTTCCAGTTTGCATGCACGGAGCTTACACTACACCATAGATTGCATATTACAACACTAGAGAAGTGATGCAGAAAGTACCAAAAAATGTTGCTATAGGCAAAAAATGATCTATGGCAACACTTTCTCGGTGTTTCATTTTGCACTGTTGCCAGAGAGTCAAAGGCAACACCTTTGCGACCCAATGGCGACATTTTCAAGATGATGCCACAGATACCAATTTTACTTAAAAATGGGCCCCACATTATCTATATCAACATTTTTACAATCCAATGGCAAAACTTTTACCATCCAATAACAACACTTTTACATGATTAAATATTTATTTAATAGAATACTAAAGCATAAAATTTGAATTCAAACAATGTTTTATTAAATAAAATATTTTATTTCTACAACTGAAATAGTACAAATTTCTGACTCTAACTATTTACAACTCAATGATTGACTACAACACTGATTATTCACATATACAGATATTCCTCACTACATCACTCATTTCACTCATTACATATGCAGTTTCAGTTTATACAGACACTAGCCGAGCCGATGCCAAGCTGAAGGCGAGCCGAATCCGAGCTGAGAAGCGGGTCTGAGCGCAGTGCTGGTGGGGGTCTGGGGCCCCACAGTCCTAGTGGCGATCGATCTAGCTAGTTAGGTCGAACAAGTGGGCACCGCCTGATTCATCCGATTTCGGAAGACCAAGCCTTCATTGAAACACTGCACACTAAGCCCATCATCACCCAAAGCCTTAAAAAACAATAACAAACATTAAACTTCAAAACTTCCACTTCTGTAACACACTTACATCCTCTCCGACCACAAACACCTTGTGTCCCCTTGCTTGCACTTATCCTCCTTCAGCACCACCTCTGTATTTGATCTGTATTGATATCTGACCTAACCATGCATACACAGATTTATACATTCCTGTAATTATCATGAGCAAGAGGTCAGTATTTGATCTGTATTGGTATCTAACCCAATCATCGTCTATAAAAACATGCATTATGTTTGATATTAGTAATACAAAAATAATTTATATTAGGTTATGGTGATGCTTTACACTAATATCTAAACTGATATGGATATGGATTAAAAGTTGCATATGTTAAGGAAGAAGGCAAGTAGTTTTCACTTGTTAAAATGGGAAAGAAAATAAATGAAAAACAGGGACAATTATTTGAGGTTGGAGAACATTATCAGGTTGTAAGCATTCTCAATATGACTTCAAACAGTTTTCAACCTCATCTTTGCAATAAATCAAACACCTGTAGTGCAAAACACTAACGATGTCTCAATCATCATCGACAACATCAACATGGGAAACCTAAGCAGTTGTTTAGAACATGCAGCTCGTATAAGGTCGATGGTCAAATTGTTCACAACCACACTTCACTAGAAACTTAAGTTTTGTGTTATTAAATTGATTTACAACCCAATAGCTGCTCAAAGAACATTTCAACGAATCAACATATAAAAGCACCACAAAATACATTTGGATTAAAACCTTTTTGTAATCAAGGTAAACTGCTGTATATTAATTGAATGCAATTGTGATTTGTTTCACTGAACCATACCTTTCCTTCAAGGTGCATTCCTGTTATATATATCTTCGCATGAATTCCAAGTCCTACTCTTTTTCTTAGTTGGATTTCAAGTACGTAATAATATCTTTAGCTGATAAAAAATTCATTTGAGCTTAAGGAGTTACAAATTAACAAATTCGAAATATAAAATAACTAATCTCAATTCGAGATTTTGGGAACTTTTGAAACTCACCGTTAAAAAAATATGAAGGAGATTCATCTCGAATTAAAGAAGCTGAAGTCATGATTTTTTCACCTCGAATTAAAGAAATAGTCACAATTTGTTGAAGAGGTAAAAACCCTAATTTTGTATTGCCATTGAAAAGGAAGCGGTTGTATTTTTTTCTCAAGTGAAAAATAGCTTGAATTATGTTCAGCGGGAAAATGAAAATTTAGGGAAAAGGAGGTGAGGCGATGAAGGAAAATCAGAATGACATATTTCAGTAACATGGATCGTTGGATCGTGTTGATGCGGATTGATAATTTTATTCATGCGGCTACTGCAACACTTGCTTGATTTCTATGCTAACACATTGAAGCGTGCATTGCAATAGACAAAAATCAGCATAGCTGTGGCAACATTTTAGCTGGCAACATCTTGAATTTTCGTTGCAATGGGTTATCTATGGCATTGTGAATTCAACTAAAATTGGTAACTGGGGTATCTCCATGTTTGTGCACACAGTCCACGTAAAATGGAATTAGTATAACCATTAACCAGATGCCAATTGTTTCTATATTGAAAAGGGCAACCCTTTATATTTTCAGTTGGTACCAGATCCACCAAAACTGGATTGTGATCACTAGACAAATAGGATAAGGTTATAGCCTTTAAGTTAGAAAAATGTTGCAAATAAGAATCATTGGCTAAAATTTTGTCAATATGGGTTGCCACCCCTCGCCTACGCCATGTATAAGAGAATCCAATGTGCTTAATTTCCCGCAAACCAGTTTGACGCAAACAATTTTGAAACTCTCTTAAGTTCTAGTAGAGAATGGGTCGTCCACCCTTTTTGTCAAACGATGATAAAGCATTATTTAAATCCCCCATGACAAGCCAAGTGTTTGAGATGTAAGCAACATGTTCAATTAAAGAGTGCCATAGAAACTGTCATTCATAGAAGTTGTTACTACCGTAAATAGTAGTAAATGTCATACAAAAACCACCCCTATTAGTTGATAGAGCTGCAACATGTTGGTATGATGAGTTTAGTTCTTGAATAGACCAAACTGGAGAGTCCCACAAAAAGTAAAATCCGACCAGAAGTAGTAGACGAATTGTTTGTTAGATACTGCCAAGAAGGAGAAAGCTTTGCAATAAAAAACAGAGGTTAGAACAGTTTAATTTATTTTCAACTAAACCAATGATATTTGGTTTAGCTGTGTTCTGGAGATTGAGTACGTTCATCATACGCTTGAACATATTCATTCCCTTCACGTTCCACGTCATGACTGTCATTTTGAAGAGGAAGCACTCCTCAAATTTCTATTAGGGGGAGCTGAAGTGGTATTCTACTTTTTGCGAAGCTAAAAGGTGTTAACATCAACCAAAACCAATGCATCATTTTGTGTCTGTTGTACATGCTTTTCATGTATAACATCAGCTATATGACCTAAAGCATCCTGCACTATATCTGATGGCAAGTTGTCAGAGGAATCATCAGGGTTAGTTGGGTTGTTATCTGGGTTTGGCTCATTTGAAGTAGAGGCAATATCAGACATCCCCTCTGGCATCCATCTAGGCTCTGTAGCAACCTCATGAAAATCATCTTAATGGCCAAACAGTTGCATTAGGAACATTTGGAAGGAACAAACTCGTATTCTACATTAATATCAATTTTTGATCCATTGTGAAGCAAAAGGGGAATAATAGGTTTCAGTTCAGTAGACACATCAATTTCCAATTGCATGCGTACAAATTTGGTAAATTTCATTTAAGAGTATTAGCATCTAGGAGAACTGGTTTGGCTATAAAACTAGCAGTCATTTGCAGAGCATTTTTTGTCCATATCTTTATAGCGAGGTCGTGCAATCGAACCCAAGTATGAACAGATGATGTGTTAAACTCAGAGCAGTCAAAACCATGGTTCCACGCTTCCACCATTAAAAGTTCGCCAAAGTAAGAATAGTGTGGACATTTGAGAACTTTATGGTAATCAATGCAATTTTCAAACTGGACTACAAAGTTGTATTCTGGAGATATGTGATCATGGAAGTTGGACGAAGGTTTTCAGACTCTGATGATGTAACACCCAACCTCCGCTAGGGTCACTCGCAAAGGAATGCACTAGCTTTAGAGGGGTATTATTGGTAAACATGCACAGAAATATTACAAGACAGAACATATATAAAACAGCGGAAGTAAAACAAATTTCATTACCTTATAAAATAAGGTCTAAAGCCTTTTACATCAGAATACATCAAAACCTGTCTTGCAATGGTAAAGAAGCATAAAACCTTTTTCATAAATTATTCCCCAAATAAAACAGTAAGGTAGCCATAGCCAAGAGAAGTCCAAGCCATGCACGATGACCTTCAAGCAGAAGAAGTCCGAACTAAATAACAGTGTTTCCTCCCTAAAAACCTGGGGGGGGGGGGAACGGAAGACAAAGAGGCGAAAGAAAACGGGGTCAGTCATAAAGACTGGTAAGTCCTATCTACTTCCAGTATAAAAACAGGTAAAGGTAACATGACATGCATAACCTGAAAGTAAACATAAGGATGCCGACAAGATAGATAAGCTAAACCAAGATAACTGGATGAACTACTATAGCAAGATAAACTAAGGTATCATGATAAACTACGGTGTCAAGATAAATCAAGGTATCACGGCGTCAGGTTTCTATCAAGTATACTATCCCAAGGTATCTATCATGTATAACATCCCCCGGTATTTATCATGTATAACATCCCAAGGTATTTATCATGTATATTTGCTCTGCACCTCTCGTACTAGTATCCCAACCCGCGTCATGTGTTAACTATGAATGTCCCTTGCCCAATGTCATGTAATGGTCCATGTCAACCTAATATATAACATATGTAGGTTTTCCCAACTTGTGTGTTTCTTTCCATGTATAAGTTCAGTCCTTTGCCGTAGGCCGTACGGGCTTTCCCATGTAAATCTATACCACCTCAACGTAGTACCATTTTATCCTTGAAGTTGTTTTGGACTGCTACCCTTGATCTGGTTATGTTTTCTTACCATGAACTATCGCGTGTTCACTTAGGATTTACGCCACCTAGGACCACTAGGGATTATGCTACCTAATGAACGTTTCCGTGTCTCAGTTTGGGTTCAAGCCACCTAGGACCACTAGGGATTATGCCACCCGTCAACCGCGCCCTTTATCCCGCGTATGTATCGTGAATCGTTTTCCATGTCTAGACGCACATGTTCCTCAATGTGCCATCCGAGTTCCGTGCCAGGGCAAATCAAGAAATACGGACCTCGGTCGGGAGCTTTAAGTCGTCTGCTGATGCAGATATTAAGGTCTGTTTTTGTACCCGTGGCTATGGTCCCACGTGACCCCTCCCTCAACTACTGAAAGGCAATCCAAGAAAAATCATGTATGAGAACCACATCCCGGCCCCACTATAGCCTCACTTTCCTATGGGCCAACCTCACCCATGACTCGATAGCAAGAACATGGTCTGTTGGGTG
This sequence comes from Allium sativum, assembly GCA_030737875.1. Taxonomy (NCBI): domain Eukaryota; kingdom Viridiplantae; phylum Streptophyta; class Magnoliopsida; order Asparagales; family Amaryllidaceae; genus Allium; species Allium sativum. The sequence continues at coordinate 703,687,540 of CM060922.1, read as the reverse complement.
TTCTCTGCCTTTCCGTTCGTACACGATTGACTAAAGATGGTAGGTAGTCGGCGACGTGCTATCCAGGGCAAAATCAAGTATCGTCGACTCCACGCTAATCCATCCCAGTCTTTAGGTCGCTCGCATAGCAACCAAGGCATACTCTTGGCTCTTCTATCGCAGACCTTAACCTTTGTGAGGCCGGGTTTCATGGACCACCTCACAGAGGGATACCAAGAGTACCCTCACGTCCCCCGAAGCTACCGCTTCGTCACCCAGTTCGTTGGAGCCTTTATCCAAGTCGGATAATTTGCTCCTTCTCGTGTGTTTAAGCGATGACCTACCATATCGGGTTACTCATCCATTCATGAACTAGTCCCATGTCCTTGGCTAAGAATTATTACTTAGTTATACTTAACTAAGGTTTACCACTTAGCTTCTTTTCCCCGTTACCCTTGATTAACCACGATTTCCTACCTAGTTCCTCTAACTATGGTTTTTGTCTATTGGGTTAAGTGTTGTTATTCAGGTTCACGACTTAGCCCGCCTACGAATCATGTCAAGATTGGCTAAGTATTTAGGTTCAAAGCCTCGCCCTACAAGGCGGTTAAGTATACCAAGAAACGCATGACTTAACCCTATCAAGTCAAATTGGTTAAGTATTGGTTTGTCTTAACCCTATCAGATTATCGTGTTAGATTGATTAAGCATAGATTATCTTAATCGCATCAGATCATCGAGTCGGATTGGTTAAGTATGGGTTAGCTTAACCTCATCCACTAATAGTACTACAAGGGTTAAGTATATTCAAAAGGTCTTGTGACTTAACCCTATCTAGTCCACATGTTAGATTGGTTAAGTATAGGTTACTTAACCTCATCAAATCATCATGTATAATTGGTTAATTATAAATTACTTAACCCCATCATGTTAAGTTGGTTAAGTATTGGTTGCTTAACCTCGTTGAATTACCAAGTTTAGATTGGTTAAGTGTTTAACTTAACCCCATCGAATTACCGTGTTTAGATTAGTTAAGTATAGGTTACTTAACCCCATCTAATTACCGTGTTTAGATTAGTTAAGTCTAAATTACTTAACCCCATCTAATTACCAAGTCGGATTAGTTAAGCGTAAATTACTTAACCCTAGCCCCTAATTGTCTTGTATGGTTAAGTGTCATCAAGAAATCAAGCCCGGTCCCACTTAACCTACCCATTCGTGTCATATCGGTTAAGTGTCATTAGTTAAATTTACTTAACCTTATCATGTGGCATTAATTTAATTAATGCACTCTCAACCTCTCACATTAGACCTTGTTGTGGTTACTAGTTAAGCCGGGCGGGTCCGGGTAGTTTTACACCACAACCTAGTCTAACCTTGGGTCTTAAGCGCGACATGACCAACTTCTCACATTGGATCCTATTGTTTGTAGCCACTAGTTAAGCCGGGCGGGTCCGGGTAGATTTATGCTACAAACTCAACCCAACCTCGAGTTGGCCACTTTCATGTTTGGTCTAGTGTCATATTACACTTACAACCCACACGTGTCTAGTTTCAAGTCCCATGTTTACCCCACATGTCATGCCCACATTTAGGTGTATCATAAGTGCCATATTTCCATGAAACCCCATGTCAAATTATCATGTCATAATCACGCACGTCTAACCTACCCCAAAGCGTGTTTCCAACCCAAGTAAAAGCGAGTCAACATAGTAAGGGTACTATGCTACATATTGGCCTCACAACATGCACGATGTCAAAAAGGGATTGGCCACAAACATGCATGGTATCATAAGGGGTTTGGCCTCAAAATATGCATAGCATCATAAGAGAATTTGGCCACTAGCATGCATAGTATCATAAGGGAATTTGGCCATAAACATGCATAGTATCATAAGGGAATTTGGCCACAAACATGCATAGCATCATAAGAGAATTTGACCACAAGCATGCATGATAACATAAGGGGTTTGGGTTAATTTACATGCATAAGCCCCAAAGTCAAGTCTTTGCCAATGTTTCACAAGTCAAATGGTTCCCAAAGGTTCATGCTAGCATTCCATAGATAAAGATTCAAACTTGCAAGATAAACTAGGTTAATCATAACATGAATAGCATGATTTAGTCACTAAGCATAGCCAAAAGTCATAGGTTCAAGCAAAAGAGGCATGACAAGGTTCATATAGGCTAGCATACTTAGTTTAATCTCGTTTTATTCCATGCCATCATTAAAACTACCGTTTAGATCTAGAAGTAGCTAGAACTTACATAGCATGGCAAGAGGGCTAGGAACATGAATCGTCTTGACGAAGAAAGGTGGCTCCTTTGTTGAAGAATCGTCATGAAATTTGCGTAGCAACGTTGATCTACCCTCGATTTGATGTAGGAAGCTTGCACCTTTTGATTTGAACCCGATTTGAATGCATAAGCCCTTGGAGTTGGAGATGGAGGCCATGATCAAGGTAGATTTTGGCAGCACTTAGTTGCTAGAATGATTTTTAGTGATTTAGGTTAGGTCCTAGGGTGTTTTTATAGAGATTAGGAGTAGTTTAGGCCCTTAGATTAACCCTAGGATAGATCTGAACCCTCAAAACCCGTCAGAAGCTTCCAGAACAGGACCAGAGACACAAGCAGGCGCACCCAGGTGGCCTGGGCTCGACCACCCAAGTCGACAGGGGTGTCGACTTGCAAGTCGACACCACCTTGGGTGTGTCGACACCCAAGTCGACACCCAAGTCGACACCCATGTCGACTTGGGTGCTGGGCGGGAAATTTTCCCGCCCAGTCTTTTCGGCTCCAGATTTGAATTTTTGAACTGTTTTTCGAACTTGAAATTTTCTGAAACTTCGTTGGGCCATAACTTGGTCATACGAACTCCGTTTTTCGAAAACTCGGACTCTATTTCGCGTATTTTTCCGAGACGAACGCAATGGCACAGCCCGTTTCCCTTGATTCAAATTTTAAAATTTAATTCTGCCTTGATTCTTGATTATAACACGTTATTAAAATTCGGTTGTTACATTCTCCCCTCCTTTAAGGATTTCGTCCCCGAAATCTCCAAGTTAGGAAGAACGTACCCTACCATCCATCATCCATCTACTCAAAACATCATCCATAGGAAACCATTGTCCTTAAGAGACTTCTAATGCTTTATGTACACATGCAGAAAGTGTGTGTATATGTTCCTTAGTTAATGCTAATGATCAGGACTGAATGATCTTTCTAATGCAAAGTATGTTTAGTGCCATGAATCCAACATGTATGCAAATAATCCTAGTCATATAAGTACTACATGCGTGCACAAACATTCATTCATATGTAACATCCGCATGACAACACATTAACATTCAAACAGGTATAAATACTCGTGCATATGCAATGTAAAATGTGAGTGCGTCGATCTAGTATCTAACGTGTATTCGCGCATCCACGAGCAACCACTTGCAACCATTTGCAACCATATCAATCATAACATGTTTCAAATACATGTTTATATCCATAGAGTTCTATCTAAGGTTCCCAAGATAAGATCGAGGAGATAAACAAGACAAACTCCTTACGGGGTTTGCAACAAAAACAGGACCGAGAGGATATCCACCAAGCGATAGCATGCAAGCAAGCTCTACAAGAGAACTAGGGATCAACGATATACTCTTAAAAAGAGACATGATGCGCGCGTCTAAGCCGCATTTCCTTGAGCTTAATTCCATTGTGCCTTGACCGCCTTTGACTTCATGATTTCGTAGCTCCTTGATTCCTATTTCCAAGGTATGGGTCGGAACTCATTTCATTGTCGCCTCTCGTTCCACTTTCACTTATCCTTTCCCTAGTATACTTGGCTCAACCATATCTGCGTACTCATGCAAGCTCTCCAAAATTCACTAGTGAATTCTGGATCTCGTTTACCAATGCCAATCCATGTTACCACGTGCACTTACTAGGGTGATTCCTATAACCCATGCTTAAGCGGAATGGACCATCCGCCTTATTGGCGAACGTTGCTTGATCGGATCAGAGGTTTCCGATAAATACATCAAGTGATTCTAGGTAACTAACCATGATAAAGCCCAAAAGGTTACACGAGGCTTCGAGGGTATTACCAAAGCAAGCCAAGAGTCTGAATACCCTCTTTTCAAAACCGAGAATGGTATCCCTTACTGGATAACCACTTTACCCCTAGAATCCATCCATAGCCCAACAATAGAAGCATTGCTTCTAATCTCAACACTTGGCATAGACGTTCTCAAATCCAAACAAGTCATGAATAAATGGACCGACTTTACAACTAGATTTTTGGGACAAAAATGGGATCCTCTACCATGCTAGTACTAAGGTGCAGAGACTTAACTATCGAGGCAGACTTAAATGATGCGATGATCAAAACAAAGTCTAGACGGGATGATAGAAAAGAAAGGCTAAGCCTTTAACAGAAACGGTACCATTTCTCTTAGGTACGCTAGAAATGAGAGCATACAATTGCCCTCTCGCTGATCTTGTCCTTATCTTCCTTTGTGGATCAAGCCATACCAACGTGTCCTTTATCCTTGCTCTTATTATCCCTTCTTATAACTTCGGTAACAGGTCTCTCGAGAACTTTCTCCATCGCACGGGGAAAACACTCACGTAGTTAGACAAGGATTAGTCGCAGTTAAAACTACTGTGACTAAAGATGGAGGAAAGAAAGGAAAAGAGATTCAATCAAGGAAACAAAGGATAGTGCTAATGGCTTTTGGGGAATAGCCTTTAAAAACTTTTCTTGAAAAATGCTTCTTTGTAAATGGTTTTTCAAATAGTTTTCAGAAGGTTTTAAAAACTTTTGCCCAGTCTGGTAACCTGGCTCTGATACCAAATGTAACACCCAACCTCCGCTAGGGTCACTCGCAAAGGAATGCACTAGCTTTAGAGGGGTATTATTGGTAAACATGCATAGAAATATTACAAGACAGAACATATATAAAACAGCGGAAGTAAAACAAATTTCATTACCTTATAAAATAAGGTCTAAAGCCTTTTACATCAGAATACATCAAAACCTGTCTTGCAATGGTAAAGAAGCATAAAACCTTTTTCATAAATTATTCCCCAAATAAAACAGTAAGGTAGCCATAGCCAAGAGAAGTCCAAGCCATGCATGATGACCTTCAAGCAGAAGAAGTCCGAACTAAATAACAGTGTTTCCTCCCTGAAAACCTGGGGGGGGGAACGGAAGACAAAGAGGCGAAAGAAAACGGGGTCAGTCATAAAGACTGGTAAGTCCTATCTAATTCCAGTATAAAAACAGGTAAAGGTAACATGACATGCATAAACTGAAAGTAAACATAAGGATGCCGACAAGATAGATAAGCTAAACCAAGATAACTGGATGAACTACTATAGCAAGATAAACTAAGGTATCATGATAAACTACGGTGTCAAGATAAATCAAGGTATCACGGCGTCAGGTTTCTATCAAGTATACTATCCCAAGGTATCTATCATGTATAACATCCCCCGGTATTTATCATGTATAACATCCCAAGGTATTTATCATGTATATTTGCTCTGCACCTCTCGTACTAGTATCCCAACCCGCGTCATGTGTTAACTATGAATGTCCCTTGCCCAATGTCATGTAATGGTCCATGTCAACCTAATATATAACATATGTAGGTTTTCCCAACTTGTGTGTTTCTTTCCATGTATAAGTTCAGTCCTTTGCCGTAGGCCGTACGGGCTTTCCCATGTAAATCTATACCACCTCAACGTAGTACCATTTTATCCTTGAAGTTGTTTTGGACTGCTACCCTTGATCTGGTTATGTTTTCTTACCATGAACTATCGCGTGTTCACTTAGGATTTACGCCACCTAGGACCACTAGGGATTATGCTACCTAATGAACGTTTCCGTGTCTCGGTTTGGGTTCAAGCCACCTAGGACCACTAGGGATTATGCCACCCGTCAACCGCGCCCTTTATCCCGCGTATGTATCATGAATCGTTTTCCATGTCTAGACGCACATGTTCCTCAATGTGCCATCCGAGTTCCGTGCCAGGGCAAATCAAGAAATACGAACCTCGGTCGGGAGCTTTAAGTCGTCTGCTGATGCAGATATTAAGGTCTGTTTTTGTACCCGTGGCTATGGTCCCACGTGACCCCTCCCTCAACTACTGAAAGGCAATCCAAGAAAAATCATGTATGAGAACCACATCCCGGCCCCACTATAGCCCCACTTTCCTATGGGCCAACCTCACCCATGACTCGATAGCAAGAACATGGTCTGTTGGGGGTTCTCTGCCTTTCCGTTCGTACACGATTGACTAAAGATGGTAGGTAGTCGGCGACGTGCTATCCAGGGCAAAATCAAGTATCGTCGACTCCACGCTAATCCATCCCAGTCTTTAGGTCGCTCGCATAGCAACCAAGGCATACTCTTGGCTCTTCTATCGCAGACCTTAACCTTTGTGAGGCCGGGTTTCATGGACCACCTCACAGAGGGATACCAAGAGTACCCTCACGTCCCCCGAAGCTACCGCTTCGTCACCCAGTTCGTTGGAGCCTTTATCCAAGTCGGATAATTTGCTCCTTCTCATGTGTTTAAGCGATAACCTACCATATCGGGTTACTCATCCATTCATGAACTAGTCCCATGTCCTTGGCTAAGAATTATTACTTAGTTATACTTAACTAAGGTTTACCACTTAGCTTCTTTTCCCTGTTACCCTTGATTAACCACGTTTTCCTACCTAGTTCCTCTAACTAGGGTTTTTGTCTATTGGGTTAAGTGTTGTTATTCAGGTTCACGACTTAGCCCGCCTACGAATCATGTCAAGATTGGCTAAGTATTTAGGTTCAAAGCTTCGCCCTACAAGGCGGTTAAGTATACCAAGAAGCGCATGACTTAACCCTATCAAGTCAAATTGGTTAAGTATTGGGTTGTCTTAACCCTATCAGATTATCGTGTTAGATTGATTAAGCATAGATTATCTTAATCGCATCAGATCATCGAGTCGGATTGGTTAAGTATGGGTTAGCTTAACCTCATCCACTAATCGTACTACAAGGGTTAAGTATATTCAAAAGGTCTTGTGACTTAACCCTATCAAGTCCACATGTTAGATTGGTTAAGTATAGGTTACTTAACCTCATCAAATCATCATGTATAATTGGTTAATTATAAATTACTTAACCCCATCATGTTAAGTTGGTTAAGTATTGGTTGCTTAACCTCGTTGAATTACCAAGTTTAGATTGGTTAAGTGTTTAACTTAACCCCATCGAATTACCATGTTTAGATTAGTTAAGTATAGGTTACTTAACCCCATCAAATTACCGTGTTTAGATTAGTTAAGTCTAAATTACTTAACCCCATCTAATTACCAAGTCGGATTAGTTAAGCGTAAATTACTTAACCCCAGCCCCTAATTGTCTTGTATGGTTAAGTGTCATCAAGAAATCAAGCTCGGTCCCACTTAACCTACCCATTCGTGTCATATCGGTTAAGTGTCATTAGTTCAATTTACTTAACCTTATCATGTGGCATTAATTTAATTAATGCACTCTCAACCTCTCACATTAGACCTTGTTGTGGTTACTAGTTAAGCCGGGCGGGTCCGGGTAGTTTTACACCACAACCTAGTCTAACCTCGGGTCTTAAGCGCGACATGACCAACTTCTCACATTGGATCCTATTGTTTGTAGCCACTAGTTAAGCCGGGCGGGTCCGGGTAGATTTATGCTACAAACTCAACCCAACCTCGAGTTGGCCACTTTCATGTTTGGTCTAGTGTCATATTACACTTACAACCCACACGTGTCTAGTTTCAAGTCCCATGTTTACCCCATATGTCATGCCCACATTTAGGTGTATCATAAGTGCCATATTTCCATGAAACCCCATGTCAAATTATCATGTCATAATCACGCACGTCTAACCTACCCCAAAGCGTGTTTCCAACCCAAGTAAAAGCGAGTCAACATAGTAAGGGTACTATGCTACATATTGGCCTCACAACATGCACGATGTCAAAAAGGGATTGGCCACAAACATGCATGGTATCATAAGGGGTTTGGCCTCAAAATATGCATAGCATCATAAGAGAATTTGGCCACTAGCATGCATAGTATCATAAGGGAATTTGGCCATAAACATGCATAGTATCATAAGGGAATTTGGCCACAAACATGCATAGCATCATAAGAGAATTTGACCACAAGCATGCATGATAACATAAGGGGTTTGGGTTAATTTACATGCATAAGCCCCAAAGTCAAGTCTTTGCCAATGTTTCACAAGTCAAATGGTTCCCAAAGGTTCATGCTAGCATTCCATAGATAAAGATTCAAACTTGCAAGATAAACTAGGTTAATCATAACATGAATAGCATGATTTAGTCACTAAGCATAGCCAAAAGTCATAGGTTCAAGCAAAAGAGGCATGACAAGGTTCATATAGGCTAGCATACTTAGTTTAATCTCGTTTTATTCCATGCCATCATTAAAACTACCGTTTAGATCTAGAAGTAGCTAGAACTTACATAGCATGGCAAGAGGGCTAGGAACATGAATCGTCTTGACGAAGAAAGGTGGCTCCTTTGTTGAAGAATCGTCATGAAATTTGCGTAGCAACGTTGATCTACCCTCGATTTGATGTAGGAAGCTTGCACCTTTTGATTTGAACCCGATTTGAATGCATAAGCCCTTGGAGTTGGAGGCCATGATCAAGGTAGATTTTGGCAGCACTTAGTTGCTAGAATGATTTTTAGTGATTTAGGTTAGGTCCTAGGGTGTTTTTATAGAGATTAGGAGTAGTTTAGGCCCTTAGATTAACCCTAGGATAGATTTGAACCCTCAAAACCCGTCAGAAGCTTCCAGAACAGGACCAGAGACACAAGCAGGCGCACCCAGGTGGCCTGGGCTCGACCACCCAAGTCGACAGGGGTGTCGACTTGCAATTCGACACCACCTTGGGTGTGTCGACACCCAAGTCGACACCACCTTGGGTGTGTCGACACCCAAGTCGACACCCATGTCGACTTGGGTGCTGGGCGGGTAATTTTCCCGCCCAGTCTTTTCGGCTCCAGATTTGAATTTTTGAACTGTTTTTCGGGCTTGAAATTTTCTGAAACTTCGTTGGGCCATAACTTGGTCATACGGACTCCGTTTTTCGAAAACTCGGACTCTATTTCGCGTATTTTTCCGAGACGAACGCAATGGCACAGCCCGTTTCCCTTGATTCAGATTTTAAAATTTAATTCTGCCTTGATTCTTGATTATAACACGTTATTAAAATTCGGGTTGTTACAGATGATGTAGTCTTTAAGTTTAACCACTGAGAGTCGAAAATAAATTGGAATAATAGCAACAAGTTGATCCAAGAATTCTCTGACTCATTGAAAATTCTTTTAGGGATGAAAACATATTCAGTTGGGGGCATTGTATTCCAACGATCGATCATTAGAGGATGGAGGTTGGGAGGACCATACGACATCCGCCAAGGAAGTAGAAGGCCGGACTGAAGAGGTCGATGGAGGTTTGAGGGGAGGAGGATGTGGTTGGGAAGTTTTGGCAGATGAAGAATGTGGGTGATTGGTGGGAGCGGTTTTTTCCGCCATGAAGAAGAAATTCAAAAATAAAGTTAGTGATACTGTTATATACACTCCTCATATATATATATATATATATTGTGTGTGTGTGTGTGTGTGTGTGTTCTGGGGAACCCCAGTTTTGTAGCACCCATACCCGTTCGTGAGCTACACCAATCCAAATCCAACTAGAATTTGTATATGTCCAATCCACATATCATTCTTCCAAAATTTGAGCTCGTTCCGACATTCGTAACATTTTCAAAATTTTAGCCCAATTATTCACCGTTCAGACATTTATTCGAACCATTAAATTTAAACATCAAATATATTATTCTACGAATGTCAGAACGAGCTCAAATTTTGGATAAATAATTATATATATGTGGACTAAACATCTACAAATTTTTGTTGGATTTGGATTGGTGTAGTTCACGAACGGGTAGGTGAGCTACAAACAGGGGTTCCCTGGAATGCTCCTCATATATATATATATATATATATATATATATATATATATATATATAATTAAGCTGATTTCTTTCTCGAAAATGGCGACTAGTTCACCATCAATTTCCACCCCCTCTCTCTACTTAATCTTCCTTCTGCAATTCACCGCTTCATCCTCTTTCCCTTACAAATTTTGACCTAGCTTTATCCATTTCTGGTTAGATCGGTTTGAACCCTCCTTTTTAACTCACGGCTCCTCTACCTTCCCACATCAAAACGTGTGTGGTTTCAAAATCAGTGCTCCATTCTGAGTGCACTCCCAGATCTACGCTTCAGCGATGGCACACATTTCCCCAACCGCTCTACCGATTGAAAATCGAAGGAGCAATGGTTCAGATTTTGGGATCAAGCCTTTTGGGAGCCGGGTTCTGGCATTGCCAGCATTACTGAAGAAAGTCTTCAGTTCCAGTCTCCTGTCAACTGATTCCTCGGGTTTTTTGGACCTTCATGCTTTTCTATTTTTCCTGTTATGTGCAGTTTGGTGAATTTGTGGTAATGGTGAAGCGGTTTGTTCTGAGTGTGTTTGGTTATGGTGTTGAGACAGCTATTGTTTTGATCTGGTTAAATTAAATTTATGATGACTATTTGATGTCGAGCTTTACTGGTTTGGATTCGAAGAGGAAATGTTCTGCTGAGATGATGAGAGGATGAACAGACCGAAGTGCAGCAAGTTGGAGCAATTCAGATGGAATGTTGTCTATAATTTGTTTGCTTTTAATTTACGTAATCCGGTTAGTATGCTAACCGTTATCATGTACTGCTTAATTTCAAGATAATATATGTGTACCCATTTTCAATATATATATATATATATATATATATATATATATATATATATATATATGTATATATATATAAGGAGTGTTCCGGGGCACTCCTGTTTTGTAGCACCCCATTAGCATCATTGCCAGTTCGTGAGCTACGGTCATCTAAATCCAACAAGAATTGTTAGATTTTCAATCCACATGTATATTTTCATCTATCCAAAATTTGAACTCGTTCCGACATTCGTAGAATAATACATTTGATATTTAAATTTAACGGTTCGAATAAATGTCTAAACGTTGAATAATTGAGCTAAGATTTTGAAAATGCTACAAAAGTCGGAACGAGCTCAAATTTTGAATAGATGATAATATACATGTGGATTGAACATTTAAAATTCGTATTGGATTTGGATGACTGTAGCTCACAAATCGGCAGAGGTGCTAAAGGGGTGTTGGAAAACAAAAGTACCCCGGAATGCTCCTCTACACACACACACACACAGAGATATATATATATATATATATACATATATATATATATATATATGTGTGTGTGTGTGTGTGTGTAGTGTGGTGTTCAATTATGCTATATATGTTCCCCTACTAAACAACATCAAAATTATGCACTTAATAGTTCAATATTGCAGCTCTAGTTACCACTGTAATAGTGTAAAATCTCTGGTTGTATAATCATATCGAGTTCAATAACATGAGGCGTGTATTTGAACCTTATTTTTTTTTAAGAAAAAGAGTGAATTTGCACTATCTAAAAAAGGTGAATTAAAGACTATAAAATTTAGTCTTTAATTAACTACTACAAACCAACCGATTAAAAACTAAAACGTTTTGTCTTTGATTGTCAAGTCCCAAAATTTCTTTAGGACTGAAATTCCAGTCTTAAATTCTAAAGACCAAGACTCCGTCTTAAATAATTTTTTACATTAAAATACTGTCAAATCTATCTTAGAATGAAAATAATTTTGAGGAAGGGGGTAGACAAATAACAGTGTAATATTAGTATAATATTTCGAATAATTAGAAATATAAGTATGAATGAGCCAATTCATAGTTAATTTCTTAAGATGCAAAAAATCGCAGAAGTTATATACGACCCAATAAAGTTATAGTAAGCATCCGAATGCTTTTATATCCAAAATATTTTGTACGTCACTACAAAAGCTATCATTCAGTACCAACAACACTATTTTTTTTTGTTTTTTTGAACTAGGCGGTTGTGTAGAGCGGATCTACACACCCGATTAATATTATATATAAAGATAGATATTTTAGCGATCAACAGGCCTGATCACTGGCCGGTAGAAGACAAAACATGCATGCAACCTACATTCAAAAGAGGCACGTAGCGCCTAGCACGAGTTCACAAACTGACCAACTACAAGTTCAAAAAAATATACACAAGCGATAACAACCCATACTATCCGACCACCAAAATGAAGAAACGACATAGTAACCAAAACGATCATCCACATACGGTGTCCAACATTACTAACCAAAAGACAACTGATAAAGCAAAGGAGCTAAAAAAAGTAGCTGGAGCTGGAAGACGTTACCATGGCCTTGGAAACTGATGTCGCTGGTGCAAGCCTTCTGACTGAACACTACCAACTGACTCGTCCCAAAGATGTGTGACGTCCATGATCATAGGTAGGAAAGGTTGCACCTGGGTACCTGATGAGGTGGCGTTGAGCCTGGGTACCAACTACACTATTTTAATCAACACAACTGCCAAAATACATCATTTTAATAGTAAAAAGAAATACAAAATACAATTCATATCTTTATGGTTCCTTGGAACTAGTTCGGAAATGCATCTAAACATCTGCCATTGAGTTACTTCATAAAATATATCTTTGGTCTTGACCTGCTTTTTCCTTGCTGAAGAGTTTGATTTTTATTTTTTTTGAACAGTCTGTCAATATGTGCTCTTTAGGATTCCCATCAATTTTCTTAGTGGCAATGACATGTTTCTTAATATTATGGAAAATTTTCTAGTTTAGGCCTCCTTTTAGAACCTATCACGGAAATAAGCCAATTTTAAAACTAATTAAGGATTTAGACCACTTTTTATATACTGACATTATCCAGGTGACGCCAGATCCATTTTTTTTAAAAAAAATTCAAAGGTGTTATTTGAGATAATGCTTGAAATAAGCGTTATCTGAGATAATGCCCAGAAGGGCATAAACCCTTTTGGACCTTTCTTTCTTTCCTCATTCTCACTTTCTTTCTATTTGAAGCAAAACACGAAAATTTTCTCCCTTATCATTTCTAGGCTAAAAATCGAATTTTTCCTCAAAAAATAACTTCAATGGCCTCCTCTTATTGTTAACCGCCTCCTATTAGTAAGTTTACCTAACTTTTTTGTTTAAAGTTTGTAATTTATGAAATTTAGGGTTTTCACATTTAGGGATTTCTACTCTAATCCCTTCTTTTGTGGAATAGATGTGTTTTTAAGTTCCTACAGTGTACATGTCATAGTTTACACCAACAATTTCATGATTTTGGATTTTGTATGTGTATGTTTAAAGTTAAATTAGTGATTAAAGTTCAAATTATCCATATTTAGTTGTGAATTTGTATGTGTTTGTGCATATGCATGTGTATGTGTATGTTCATGTTTATAGATTAGTGAGTAAAGTTCCAATTAACCATATTTAGCATGTGTATTTGTATGTGTATATTTAAAGTTAGTTTTGTGACTAAAGTTCAAATAATCCAAATTTAGTTGTGTATTTGTTGATTGAGTGATGCAGTAATGCACATATCTTAACTGTTTACAGACTATGAAGAGATGGAACGTAGAACATATATGTATTCATCCAAGGCGTATGAAGCAGACGAAGTGTGACCAAGCTGAAGAGTTTAACTTAGTTTCTGGTTAAGAATTTAGTCGGTATCCACCAAGTGGTGTATTATAGCTCATGGACCTAGGCGGGTTTTCATGCTTTATTAGCTTTATTCAAATGACAAAATGTTGCTTCACTTAACCTAATGAAAATTGCAACTACTTGCAGTTCAGCAATTTATTTTGAAACAACTTTTACTATCTTTGAAGCAAACTGTGTAATGTAAGTAATATAAATTTGTGTTGCTGTAGGGAAGTGTTTTCCTGAGGTTATCTATTTTTCTTTTGAAGCAATTGAAAAATAGATAACCCTATAAATACATTTCCCATGTACAACAACACAAATTTATATTGCTTACACTACACAGTTTGCTTCAAATATAATAAAAGTTGCTTCAAAATAAATTGCTGAACTGCGAGGAGTTGCAATTTTCATTAGGTTAAGTGAAGCAGCATTTGTCATTTGAATAAAGCTAATAAGCATGAAAACCCGGCTAGGTCCATGAGCTAAAATGCATCCACCTGGTGAATCACCGAGTAAATTCTTAACTAAAAATTAACTTAAAACCTTCAGCTTGGATATGTTATGTTCGATATGTAATTCAGATATCTTGTTGCTATGTTCGATATGTAATTCAAATAGGTTGTTGCTATGTTCGTTATGTAATTTGGATATGTTGTTGGTATGTAATTTGGATATGTTATTGTTATGTAATTTGGATACGTTATTGTTATTTGACTTGGATATGTTATTGTTAAGTTCCTTATGTAATTTGGATATGATTATGTTTTGTTGATGAATATGTATTTGTCATGTTGCTATTGCGTAGTCGTTTCGTAGTTAGATTTGTAAACGTCCTTTGTTGCGGCTGCCTAAATATATGAAGAGTATGCACACAGCCTCCTTTTGAGGCAGTGAGCATTATTAATAGCGTTATCTGGGATAACGCTAGTTATCGTTATCCCAAATAACGCTACGAAAAATGCGTACTGCTTCAAATGGAGGCAATGAACATTTGATAGAGCGTTATCTCGAATAACGCTAACTAGTGTTATCCCTGATAACGCTATTAAAAATGCTCACTGCATACCCTGAGGTTTTTTGTCTACTTTTTCACCCGCTTTCATTATTCCCTTTCAATCTTGTGCTTTCCCAAAACTCCAAAAATAGCAACCTAATTTTCAAACGCTTCTCTATTTCAAAAACCTACCAAATTGTATCTAAGTATTTACGATTGAGCTGGAAATTAGGTTAGATTTTACATCCAAGTTCTTTAATAGGTTAAAGATTTTGTTCCTCTGGCTATTCTCTATAGTTATACTATATAACTATTATACCTTTGTTGTAGGTAAAAAAAATGGATAATTGAGAAATTGATGATGAAACAATGATGAAAATTATGACAACTTTGAAAAAAATCATATTAGTGGGGTAATAAAAGATGGTTTAACGAACGATGTGGCTTTTATTCCTGAGACACGACTTGAAGTTGTGCAGTAGGATCCGCAGATATAGAATTTAGACGATGCAGTTGTTAAGGTTCGTCCAAGTCGAGGATTACCGGCTAGAGTGACGTATGCAATAATGTCGTATCGCAACATACATGCGCTTAATAGCTTACAACCTCCTCGAGTGTATTGTAATTGTGGTGCAGATTGCGATATAGTTGTTTGCAGAAATGACAAGAATGTAGTACGTTGTTTCTACCGCTGCGAATATTTTGAGGATCATATAATTAGTTCTAAACAAATTGCATATTGCAATATTTTCAAATGGGTGGATCCTGAGATGTGTCCTAGAGAGGTTGAATACGCATTGGAGATGCAAGTGGAGAACAAACGATTGCAGAAACAAAATTTATAGTATCAGAATGCGTTGATGAATCGAGCGTACAACTTTACAGAGTACCATCCTAGTAGATCCGGCGCTAGACCGAGTAATAGGAAGTAACTTTATTATGAATGCGTTGTAACTCTATTAATTATGAACTTTATGTAATTTGTTGAATAATTATTTACTAACTTATGTTGTATTGGTTATGAATGAAACTCAGATGATTTATGTAATACTGAAAAGTTACAAGTACTACAAAGATAATACAAATGCACGAATTTGTATAGCTTAAGTACATCAATTCTTCTTATTACAAACAATCTCGCATTTACTGCACCTGTTTCTTTTTGAAGTCCGACCTTCATCATTGTATTGAACATCTTGTTCGTAGCTTGTACACGGTGGAAATCCTAAGGATGTAATATTAAAGCTCGACAATACATTTTTATGACCAATTCTATCATCAATATTTTAACATTCAAGGTTATTGTCTACGGGAGCGGTTTCTTCTGCTACTTTAACCCGTTTGCTCTTTAAAACATAAAGCTCTATGGATTTTGTTGTCACTGAAAACATTATATCCACAACATCATCATCGGCTATTTTAATGGCTTTCGATCCAGCATTCATAGGCCAGTTACATACCAATTCAATGTCAAATTCATCGGATTTAATCTTAGTCGATTTATATACTGAATCTTTCAACTGAATCAAGTTACATTCGCGAAGTACTTTTGCAGGTTTATGCGACCCTCCAACGTATTTGTCAAAGTTACCATCGTCTAACACCAATTCACTATCATAATAACATTTGATAGAAATACATTTAGGAGGCATTCTACATACAAAACAACAACAATTTAACTATCTATAACGAACTAAAATTTTAAATGGCAATAGACATACCATGAACACAAAATGAGATCTATAACTTGTCGATTGATGAAAGATCTTTCAAAAAAAAAGTATGATTCTAATATTGTACGCGTGTTATACAAAAGGGGGAAAACTTTTTTGCAGAGGTGGAGTTGTGAAGTAATAAAGGAAGGAGGAAATGAGAGAGGATCATAGGGGTTATTGGCCTCTGAGCGTTATCCTAAATGACGCTAGTTTAAAATTTAATTTACGAAGGCGTCATCGAGGATAACGTCTTTGAAAAAAACAAAACTTTGAACTAGCGCCATCTGTGATAACGCCAATGTATAGAATAATGGTATATTTCTGTTATTAATTTGAAACTGTACTATTTGTGTTATAACTTTTCGAAACTGGCTCAAATCAAAAAAAGTTCCTGATGTTATAGTACATCGTAAAATGTAAAATATGAAAATAAACAAACAAGTTGAAACAAGTATAAAGCACAAAACTTAGTAATGTTTAGATGTTGGAAATTTGTAAACATCAAAATAAGATTTCGATACAGTACATTCACAAATAAGGTACCTCAGCTCTTGGATTTCATCTATTGCTAGGGAAGCTCGGCTAAAGCAGTTCGTTACTGATTCCGCTTTAAATAATAGCAGTTGCTAGTGCCTTCTAACCATCACAACAACTAATCGACATTTTGCAATCTTTGGCGATCATTACCGGACGACGTTATCAGTTAGGTACATCGGGATAAATGAAGCAACGTTGGAGAATCGATCATGAAGGAGGAAGTTGGGAATTGTTTGAGATTACTCAAGAATATTACATAAATAAGAAGAAGAAAAAGTGGTTTCGCCATTTCGAGTAAGAGCATTCCTACCGATAAGCGGGAAAATGAATGGGAGAACGTTGTTTAAAACGATTATTCCTCCCACTATTCCGGTCAGTGAGAGGCTAATTTGATTATTATTATTTTTTGTTAAAAATGCCTTAAACGGTTTTCTGAAAACCGCTAAATGTAATTTTTTAAATTAAAAATACCTTAAATGGTTTTCAGAAAACCATTTAAGAATCCCCACTTTTAATTGCAAATGACGACAATTCCCGTTTACATTCTTTCCTCACACCGAAACTCACTCTGCTGCAGCGCGAGTTCGCATTGATCTTCCCCATTTCACGTCATCTTCACATTGCTGGGAGTGCTCTAAGAAATTGGGGGAAGTGGATTGAGTGGAAAAGAAACTGAAACAGATGGTGGTGTTTTGATCCGTGAACTGTAAGATAACTTCAAGGAAGTGGGTAAATATATGCAAATTACTTATTTTAAACATCACATCATGGATCATCAAAAATAACCGTTGGATTTGCTGATATAGACCAATAAACGATGCAACAGAGACTAAAATCCAGTGTTTAAAAGGTTTCTAATATTACCGATTTTCAGTTTTTAATATTGAAATTTACCAATCGATTTTTTCAGTCATTGGTAAGTTTTTAACTAGAGACAGAAAGTATTCTGTCTTTAATCTGTAGTCCTTAAATAAAAGAATTTTGGTAGTTTGCATGAAGATGTTTTTAGCCTCAAGGACAAAATGAACAAAATATTGTTCCATAATGAACAAAATATGGATCATCAAAATAGAACAATTTTTTGTTCATTTTGTCCTTCGAGGTATTTTTCTGACTGCATGAACATACAACAAGAAAGAAACAATCATGCCACATAAAATAAAGAAACTTCACATACATAATATCCATAAGATTTATTTTTTGATCACAAAATCTCTATAAAATTTGCATATCACAAAATCACTCACACACAATATTCCACTTTTCTTTCAATATATAAATTTGTAGCACGATTGCATTACTTTTATAGAACACATTTGCATCAAACTTCATATTCTTCCACTAATCTGCCAAACTGATTCCCTTTTGAATCTCCAACACTAGAACTACAAATTAATCAAAACAAAGTACTTGAGTTGATAAGATGTTAGAGTTGTACAGAATATGGAAATAGTGATTGCTTGAATAATAAACATCATGAAAATCTTGTTAAAACTGATCATTTCAAATTTATGAATATGTTTTGATTATAATAACTCACAGTCTGCATCTGTATTGATCCAATGTTCACTGCTGTCCGAGGAATCGCTTCCATCAGCTGAAAAAACGGAGCATCCACTGCAAAATAAGTTTGAAGAGTTCTTCGACGAATCCTTTATCAAGCAACTGTTTCCACAGTGAGCTGTTGCATTTGCACATTTGCCTTTGTATTTGGTAGATTTGGCATGTTTGTTTGATCTGGTTGTATCATTCTCAGGATGAATCTTTTTGTGAAATAGTTTCAGTATCTAGAAGAACAGTTTTCATCAGAGAAAGCGATTTAGTATTAACCAAAACTGTAAGCACCAGACTATTTGTAGCTGAAGCAAAGGTAGCAACTCTGGGCTATATAGTTATCAATGCCAGCAATACACTACAGTAATCAGTCTATCAGATGATGTATAGAAGGTGGGGATGTTTAATAGTTGAATGATCCAAATTGTATGATTTAACATGCAAAAAGACATATGAATGGACTTGGAGAATAAGATTGCAAATTTGATGGTGGGACAATATGAAGGCTGGCATTGTAACAAAATTTAGTGCAGTGGCTGGAAAGGACCATCATTTACTTTAGAATTCCTGAGATTTTTCTTTCTCGTTACATTGATAAATGATTGGTTATATCTCATTGTTTGGTACGCAATCCTTCTAATTGAACATTAGCCACAGAGATAACCTAAAGGTTATCCAAATCAAAGGCTGCTTTAACATCAGGCAATAATAATAATAATAATAATAATAATAATAATAATAATAATAATAATAATACTATGAGCCAGTTGATTTCAGCCCCAATTCATTTTCAGTCAAACCGAACTGGCAATCATATATACATCCAAGAGGGATCATTTTTTTGATCAAAAACTACAATTTTGTTTTATATCTACTAGAAAAGATAAATGCAGATTTTCTGAAATATTTTTGATATATTAACAGAATCATGGATCCCAATACTAAACTGGGAAAAGTTACACATATTCGTACTTGGAAACAATATTGTATAAATGAACCAATATATATGAGTTGCGGATTCCAAATAAATTCATACTTCTTTCTCAAGTTCAAAATTAGTTATGTTAATATATGTTAATAAAGTCTATCTAGACAAATCCCCATAAATATACATATATATTTATAATTTGCATTCACACATTTAGCAATGAGTATGTTTTTTCATTTTCTTAAAAATCTATTTGGATATAATATTTAAACACAAAAGTTGATAATAAAGTGATATACCTTAACTATTTAGTACTCTGTCTGAACTCCACCGTTCATATAATATATGGACAAAAATCCGACGGTATACAATCAATATGTAAAAAAATTATGTTTCAATAACTTATTTTATTTTTTTTGAAAAAGTTATATACTGCATACCTGCATTTGATATGTCACTAGTTTGATATAAAAATTTGGATTTCCATGACCTTGCATGACAAACAATAAAATTGACCCATAAACCAATCATTTGAAAGAAGGAAAAAAAAAAAAAAACCTAAGTAATTATAAATGGACCAAAAGGCGCCATTTGTGGACATAACAAATATGGATATTGAAATGAGTGCAGTTGCCAGGATCCCCTTATCGTGTTGGCAATATAGACTATTTCTGTTTTTGTAAGTTCGCAATTCATACAGTCTACAAGGAGAAGTGTTGCAATTTCAAAGTATACTTTTGTAAGTAGCTACTATGCTTAATGGTCCAATGGATGCCACGAAGAAGAAAATGGGGATGAAACGAGGCCATAAAATATTATAGTAACCATTTACACAAGTGATGCCTGTAAGTGAAATATTTTGCATCTGTAACATGTGCAATTATAAAAAAGACGGCAAATTTATATATATACCTTACTGAATTTAGCAGTTTTGAACGAACCACTATCTTTGCCAGCACCAGCACCGTCACCGTCAATGATTTTCTTCATCAACTTCTTTGCCATCTTCTTCCCCTTTTTACCCTCTTTCTTCTCCTCCTTCTTCAGCCCATGTCCGTTTTCCTTGCCTTCCTCAATCATAAACAGTTCGACAAGGGACGCCCTCTTCTCCTTCTTCTCCTTCTCAGCCCCAACATCCATAACAGCGGCACCTAACAAAAACTCCTGCAAAGGACACGCCTCATTAAAATGGCTTGGCCTCGCTGATGAAATCCTATCTCCTTCCTTCTCTGCTGCCTCTGTTAATGCTTTCTCCAGCTCCTCATTGACCAGCTTCAACTCCATTTCCGTATCCATTTCGTCTTCTTCTTTTTCGACTATTGCGCTAAGTGCATATTTGGATTCATATTCTAAGTATTCTGTCATGTCATTTTCGTGTACTATAGGGCTTCCAAGTGTTCCTATAGACAGCAGTCCTTCGAATGACAACCCGTCATTGTTTAGCATGCCTTGCTCTTGCACTGGGCTGAACTTATTATCCTCCTTTGATACGATGCTGGTGAGGCAGTTGCATGTAGACCCTAACAAGATGACCGATCAAAATGTTAAAATGACTTCATAATAAAATGCATGATTCATGGAATGTATAGATGGCATTTTCTTACAGTGCGTGACATATATATTAGTTGGTAGCTAAACTTTTCCAGATAAAGCTGAATATATGTGAAAGATAAGTTGAAAATTATGTACCAGTGGAATGGTCTTTGAAGACATCTCTATTGCTTTGGCGAAACTTGCTGTGCATCCAACCAAGTAGCTAAGAAGATATACAAACGAAAATATCTTAAGATCTTTCTCAGCTGGAAAACATTGCTATGATAGACGATGAAATGGAATGTGTGATCGAAGCACTTACCTTCATGTTTAGTCAATTAAGCTTATGTTTGGAGAAGTGGTTGCTTTTTTCCTTAAAAGGAGGAGAATGAGAGGTTGCATACCGAAGTAATATAGGGAGGAAAAGAGAGAAAAACAAAAAGAAAAGAACAAGAGTTTCTGATGGTGGCTAGCTTTCTATGTCCGTTTAAGATGAAGATGCGCTATGCGCGCATCTGCCGTTATGAAGAGTCTAATTTAGCTTTAGCGTTAACTATTTACCTGGAACATGACTAGATGCCCAGTATCCACGGGTTAGATCGCTTTCGGAGGGTTTATTACGTTAATGTAAGTTGATCTGAACTGAGTTTAGTCAGATAACAACTTGTTTTGTGGGCAATAGCTGTCTTTATTTTTATTGTTATCCACAATAATTGAGCTAAAATTTTGAAATTGTCATTAATATCGGAATATATTTGTTGGGTTTCCTCCTGATTTATTGGAATGCTCAACAATTATCATTAAAAGATGTGTAAACATATGCATACCTAAGTACAACCAGTGGAAGCATTATTTTCAAGGAAGAAGTTTGAAAGCCACATTGTGAGAGAACCTTTTGTATTCCACACTTATATATATGAGTGAGAGAGTGTGTGAAAAATATATAGAAATACACAAAAAGAGAGATAGCTTGAGAAGTCTATCCTCAAGTTTGAGTGAGTCACTGAGTGTGAGATATATACAAAAATAGAAAATCAAGAATTGGACTATTATTCCCGTTGTTTTTCCCTCACTGGGTTTTCCGCGTAAACAAATCTCTTGTGTTGTTGTTTGTTATTTTCATCTATCTGTTAATTGTTGTGCTGCACTTCACTTCTCAGCTTAATGACACAGAGGAAATTATAAAGTATTACTCAACAGTGGTATCGGGGCTGTTATAAACTCCATATTGGAGAATTATAAACTATTGTGCTTTCATTGCTATTTTTTAATTTTAAAGTGTCTATCTTAACTTCACGAAGCGGGAAAGATCGAAATTTTCCCCAACAGTGGTATCAGAGCTTGGTTCAGCAATATATTACCTTCTTGTGTAAGCTAAAATGGAGACCACCATTACACATGATGGTGAAATGTTTAAGCTCACTGTGGAGAATTTTTCTTACTGGAAGCCAATGATTGAAGATCATTTGTATTGCAAGGATTTGTACGAGCCAATCACAAAAGCAGATAAGCCGGAAGGAAAGCCCGAAAAAGATTGGGAACTTTTGAACCGAAAAGCAGTTGCCATGATCCGAAAATATATAGATCAAAGTTTATTTGAGCATGTATCTACTTATACTAATGCCTACCAGTTGTGGGAGAAACTTGAGTCTATGATTCAGAAGAAGACACCTCAGAACAAAGCTCATCTAGTAAGACGATTGGTAAAATCAGAGTACAAAGATGGTCAAGGCATGATTGAGCATCTGAACAGTTTTAAGGGCTTAGTAAACAAGTTAACCAAGATTGAAATGAAGATAGATGATGAACTGCAAGTCTGTCTTCTTTTAAGCTCTTTACCTAAGAGTTGGGATAATTTGGTTGTTATTCTAAGTAACTCAGCTCCAGAAGGAAAACTCACCATGGATGCGGTTGCTGATAGCCTTCTAAATGAAGAGGCAAGAAGAAAAGAGCGTGGAACAACACAAAGCGAGGCTCATATAGCAGAGAATCGAGGCAGAAGTGAATTTCATGGAAGAAATAAAAACAAGGGACGCGATAAGTCAAGAGGACGCTCCAAATACCGCTCCAGAATCACTTGTTATTATTGTGGCAAACAGATCATAAAAAATCTGAATGTCGTAATCTTAAAAGAGATCAAAAAAATGGAACTGTGAAGCCAGATCAAGTTGACCCGAGAAAGAAGGAAGAACAAAACACTACAGCAGTTGCAGTCAAAGAAGAATCTGATGTATTCTTTATTGGAGATGACAATTATCTCAATTTGACTTATGATGAAAATATATGGATTGTCGACTCAGGTCCTTCCTTTCACATTACACCACATGAATGGTTATTTACTTCTTATCAAAAAGGTAATTTTGGTACTGTTAAAATGGGTAATCAAGTTACTAGCAAAATTATTGGCATAGGAGATGTTCATTTGAAAACTAACACTGGTTGCAAGCTTATATTGAAGGACGTACGACATGTTCCAGATATGCGCCTCAATCTAATATCTGCAAGTAAGCTTGATGACGCTGGTTTAGTTAATCAATTTGGTTCTGGAAAATGGAAACTCACAAATGGAAACATGGTCATTGCTCTAGGTAAAAAGGAGGGCTCTTTGTATTTAACACGTGGTTGCTTACGCGGTGAAGCTAATGTTGTCCATGATGATTCAGTATTAGAACTATGGCATAAGAGATTAGGAAACATAAGCGAAAAGGGATTGCAAATACTTGCCCAAAAGGAGCTGATCCCTGAAGTGAAAAGTAAAACACTTGAACCTTGTATTGATTGTTTGTCTGGGAAACAACATAGAGTTTCCTTTTATAGATCAAATAGACCATCAAGAAGAAAGCATATCCTTGATTTAGTACATACTGATGTCTGCTCTATGACTGAAAAATCTCTTGGAGGTGCATTATATTTTGTAACATTCATTGATGATCACTCAAGAAAGGTTTGGGTGTATTTGTTGAAAACAAAAGACAATGTACCTGCGGCTTTTAAGGAGTTTCATGCCATGGTGGAACGACAAACAAACAAGAAGTTGAAGTGTGTCTGAGATGATAATGGTGGTGAATATTGTGGTCCATTTGAAGAGTACTGCAAGACATTTGGCATCCGTCTTGAGAAAACACCTCCAAAGACACCTCAACTAAATGGTGTTGCTGAGAGAATAAATCGAACCATCGAAGAAAGAGTTCGATGAATGATATCTCATGCTAAACTCTCTAAATCATTCTGGGGAGAATCTGTGAAGACTACTGTTGATATAATTAATCTCTCACCACCAGGTCCACTAAACAAAGGCATTCTAGATGAAGTTTGGTCAGGCAAGAAGATCTCTTATGACCACTTAAAGGTGTTTGGTTGTCTTGCATTCGTTCATATTCCTAAAGACGAGCGGGCTAAACTTGACTCAAAAATCAAGCAGCGTATTTACCTTGGTTCACCTAAAAACGAGTTTGGATATCGGTTATGTGATCCAGTTAAAAGAAAGATTATTAGAAGCCGGGATGTTATTTTCTTTGAAGATCAGACAATAGAAGATCTTAAGCAAGCAGAGAAGTTCAGACCTAAGCAAATAATATATTCAGATCCTGCACCATCCTCTGTGATGCAAGAAGCAGGCGGAAGGCAAGAGGAGGAGCCTAATCGTAATGGGTTGCAAAGACAACATGAAGTTACTGAACAATCAATTGAAGAGCCATCATTGCATGAACAATCTCAGTCAAACGAAGAGATGACAGATGAAACAAATGCCACAACACAATCTCCATTACGACGTTCTACAAGAGAAAGATGTGCCTCTACTAGATATCCTAGAGATGAGTATGTGATAATCGCTGATGAGGGGGATCCTCAACGTTACGAACAAGCTATAACCAATGAACACAAAGAAGAATGGGAGAAAGCTATGCAGGAAGAAATATAATCCTTGCATGACAATCATACATATGATCTGGTGGAGCTACCCAAGGGAAACCGAGCCTTAAAATGCAAATGGGTGTACAAGTTAAAAACAGAAGAGAAGAATAGTATACCCAAATACAAAGCTCGAATTGTTGTTAAGGGTTGTAATCAAAAGAAAGGTATTGATTTTGATGAAATATTTTCTCCCGTGGTAAAAACGTCACCTATTAGAGTTGAAATGGGTCTAGCAGCTTGTTTAGACTTAGAAGTTGAACAACTCGATGTTAAAACAACATTTTTACACGGAGACCTAGAGGAAGAGATCTATATGGAGCAACCCGAGGGGTTCAAAGTTGCGGGAAAAGAACAACTTGTGTGTTGTCTCGAGAAGAGTCTATACGGTTTGAAACAAGCACCGCGCCAATGGTATAAGAAGTTCGACTCATTCATGACTCAACATGAGTTCAAGAAGACTCTATGCGATCACTGTGTCTATATAAAGAAGTATGCTGGTGGTGATTTCATAATACTTTTATTGTATGTTGACGATATGTTGATTGTTGGATAGGACAAAAAGAAAATTACAACTCTCAATATGGCTTTAAGCGAATCTTTTGCAATGAAAGATCTGGGAACAGCGCAGCAGATATTTGGAATGAAAGTCACTCGTGATAGATCCAAAGGACTATTATGGTTATCGCAAGAAAGATATACAGAGAAAATTCTTGAAAGATTTAACATGCACAAGGCCAAGCCTGTAAGTGTACCACTTGCCAACCACTTTAAATTAGGCATGGAACACAGTCCAAAAACTGAAAATGAAATGGTAGAAATGGAAAATGTCCCGTATTCTTCCGCTGTTGGCAGTTTAATGTATGTCATGATATGTACACGACCGGACATTGCATACGCTGTTGGAGCCGTGAGTCGATATTGATCAAATCCTAGAAAGCAACATTGGGCTGCTGTTAAATGGATATTTCGCTATCTCTGAGGAACAACCAGAAGATGTTTGTGCTTCAGAAAAGGAAAACATGTGTTAAAAGGATACACAGACGCTGATATGGCAGGAGATGTTGACTCTAGAAAATCAACATCATGCTATTTGATTACTTTTTCGAGGGGGGGAGCAGTATCTTGGCAATCAAAGCTCCAAAAATGTGTTGCCTTGTCTACAACCGAAGCCGAATTCATTGCCGCTACAGAATCATGCAAAGAGATGATATGGTTAAAAAACTTCTTGTTAGAATTGGGCCAAAAACAAGAAAATTATGATCTCTATTGTGACAATCAAAGTACAATTCAACTTGCTAAAAATTCAGCCTATCATTCCCGATCGAAACACATCGATGTTTGTTATCACTGGATTAGAGATATACTGGAAGCAAAGCTGTTGCAACTCAACAAAGTTCATACTGATGATAATTGGTCAGACATGTTAACGAAGGCCATACCAACTAAGAAATTTGATCACTGTTGTGATGGTGCTAGTATGGAAGTGCTTCCTGATTAAGTCGGGAAGGGGGAGATTTGTTGGATTTCCCTCCTAATTTAATGGAATGCTCAACAATTATTATTGAAAGGTGTGTAGACACATCAATTTCTATGCATACCTAAGTAAACCCTATGGAAACATTATTTCCAAGGAAGAAGTTTGAAATCCACATTGTGAGAGAACCTTTTGTATTCCACACTTATAGATATGAGTGTGAGAGAGTGTGTGAAAAATATATAGAAATACACAAAAAGAGAGATAGCTTGAGAAGTCTTTATCCTCAAGCTTGAGTGAGCCACTGAGTGTGAGATATATACAAAAATAGAAAACCATCCAATATTTGTGGTGAGTGCTTGTAATCCTCCTATCATCTTATAGTAGAAGAATTGGACTATTAGTTCCGCGGTTTTTCCCTCATTGGGTTTTCCGCGTAAACAAATCTCTTGTGTTGCTGCTTGTTATTTTCATCTATCTGTTAATTGTTTTGCTGCACTTCACTTCTCAGCTTAATGATATAGAGGAAATTATAAAGTATTACTCAACAGTGGTATCGGAGCTGTTATAAACTCCATATTGGAGAATTATAAACTCTTGTGCTTTCATTGCTATTTTTTAATCTTAAAGTGCCTATCTTAACTTCATGAAGCAGGAAAGATCGAAATTTTCCCCAACAATATTAAAGTTAATGCATGTCTTATAAATTTTGTATTAGGTCTAAGATAGTTCTCCTAGTTTATTGGTCAAGAAATAGTAATTAGTGACTTGAGTTTATAAAGTAGACGGTTTTCTTTTTATTATTTAAAGCTTCTTAGATGTGATCATTTTGTAATCAAGTAACAACAATGCGGTTTTTTGTGTATTTAACGAAATACTGAGAAAGCAACGGTCACATGCCTATTATAACACTGCATTTGTCACATTCCCATTATAACAATACAATGGTCACATTCCCATTATAACAATACAACGGTCACGTTCCTATTATTCAAGCCTATTTGTATTTATTTCTTGTATTATAAATAGAGGTCATCTATGTACAGTTTGTATTATCTTACAATGGTAATTCATCAATAATAAAACTTCTCTTCAATCTTGTTTCTTCTATTTTATTTTCTAATAGTATTTACGTTTAAATCTCTCACCATCTTCTCTGTGCAAAATTCTAATATGGTATCAGAGTTGAGGAGAGAATGTGGAGAGTATACGGTGGTTTACCCATTTTTTTATATTTTACGTTCAATCTCTCTCATTCTCTCTAGATTAAATTCTAAAATGGTATCAGAGCTGGGGAGAGAATGTGGAGAGTATATAGTGGTTTATCCATTTTTTGAGAAGGAGAAAAAAGGAAAAAAATGAATTAGAAAATGCCCTGCCACCACATCTCTATTATCTTCAATCCAAAACCCACAAAAACCTGTATGTCAAGAAAATATGGGAAGCATGAAGCAATCACCTCAACTACAGTACAACCAGCCTCCGTCAATGATGCCTCCACAGTAGTACTAGTTGATGCCACCCAGCAGTAGCCATGTGGGGACAACATCCATCCCATATCCCTCCTCCATTTTCTCAAGCAACCACGATTACAGGAACCACTATGAATAGATCGAAAAACAATTGTTGGGTGAAGTTCGAAAATAGACTTGGCGCCTTCGTCATGCCTTGATGCAGTGCATAGAGAACCATTCCTGGGCTTATAAGCACGAATACTACTGCTTGGAGAACTGATATTCCCGATGTGTATTTCAATGAATCTGCGTTGATTCAGCAAGTCATATTTACACGTAATTTGATGTGCATGGGACAAAAAAAGGAAGCTAAATGGAACCTCACCAATGTACTTAAAAAGAACAATAGGTAAGAGAACATGGACAAGAGTTAAGAGCACGACGACAGCACGATGCATTCCACCATTGTTCTCTAAACCACTCTGCTAGAATGCCTGCGGATCCGTGTCCAGACCCAACACCCGAAATCACATCCCCTATTAATACCCGAAACCGATTATCGAAACGAAACCTAAATTTGGAAAGAAAGAAAAAAGGGAAAATGTTATGGATTTTAAAATGGCATGAAGGGACTTGATCTCACAACCGATGATGGTGGTGGAGGGTTGAAAACTGCGCTGGTGATGGAGGAGCTACCTTCCTTTTGAGGAGATGAAAGAAAAAACGAAGTTTTCGTTTTGCCAGGAGAGGAGTTCGCAAAGTTTATGCAACCTGCAAAAGGGCGGTGTGTTGGTTGACTTGGGGGGTCTCTTGTGAAAGTAATTAGGTGATGCAGTTTATAGTTTGTGGAGGATGCTGGAGTTAGGGCTGACAATGGGTCTGGTTCGGGTTGGGTCAAGTCATGTTCGGGTTGAGTTCGAGTCATGTCGGCTCAACCCGTTTATTAAATGGGTCGGTTTCGGGTTGACCCATTTATAATCGTGCGGGTTTCGGGTTTGATTCGTGTAACCCTTTAAGAAAAATATTTGTATAAAAAGATGAAAACATGGAAGAAGGGTGTTGTCATCATTCACTTTTTGCAAGCTAAGGTGAGAATAGAAATGTAAAAAGTTGTTAATGTGGGAATAAACATGAAAATGTGAAGGAGTGAATCAGTGAAGAGGTAAAACAGCAGAAATTAGAATGACTGAATGAGTGGCAACTTGATAATTAGTAAATTAGGGTAAAGCGGGAAATGGTAGTGGACTGGGACTATGTTTTGTAGATTGTAGAGTAATAAAAATATGTTTTATATTAAACGAGTCATGACGGGTCAGAAACGAGTTAACGGGTCGGGTCGGTTCAACCCGTTTATTAAACGGGTCAGAGCGGGTTGACCCAAAATTGACCCGTTTATAAATGGATCGGATCGGGTTGGGTTTTTTTCGTGCGGGTTACGAGTCGTGTTTCGGGTCGTGTTAGAAATTGACGGCCCTAGCTGGAGTTGATAAACAATTGTGTATTTGAAGTGGCTTGTGGTAGGCCAGTAGTGCAAATGAACTTATGATATGAAGTGATGATTTTTAGAGGTCGCCATGTGAGGAAGATGTAATGGTTGCAGATGCCAATGAAGATGCATGAGATGATTTGGTGGATAGTGGAGCTGTTTGTTAATGGTGGGATGGTTATAGGTATTCGGGGTGGTTTGTAGGTAATGAACTGGCGATGTGAAGTGAATGCATGATGCATGGTAGAGGTGAAGTGAAGTATGGCAACAGTATAATAGTTGAATTGTGTAGGTTGTTGTTTGTCTAGTGAAGTGGTCACGACAGTTTTGGTTGGTGAAGGGAGCGGTTCACGATGGTGTTGTTGAAGTGATTTGTTTGTTGTTTCAACTGGGGTGTAAAGGAGTGGTTTTGGTAGTTTGCGATATAAGGGGCTAAAAAATATGTCTATGATATGAGAGATGAAGTTGTGATATGTCACGTTGTGTGGTGTTGTTGATATAATGAAGTGTGTATAGTGAAGTGTTGGATTAAGTATTGAAGAAGTGTATGTGGATGGAGAAGGGTACTTGCAGTATGGTGAGTTGTGGTTTTAGTTATGGTGAGTTCCAAAATGAGCTTTTGTGAATGGTTAAGAAGCAGTTTTAAGGTTGTTTGTGGTGAAGTAGATGAATGTTGTAAGATGAGATGGTAAGCTTCAGGCAGTTGCAGGAATAAAATGATGAAGTAGTTGTATGTTGCGTGTTTGAATAATATGCCAAAATGTGATGGTGCTACGAGAAGACGACGACGATGTGTGATATATGGAAGAGAGGATATGGGCAATATGAAAAGTGTGGAAACTGTTTGGTGTCTATGAGGAAAATAGGTATGTCCTACGAGTGAAGTAGGTAGTCTGCGAGTGAAGCAGATATGGTTTCATGTCATTTAACAAGTATATAAGAAGAGCTGCGGTTCTCACTTGTTGAACTAGATGACAATCATGGGATACCCCGAATGGAGAGGCCTAGTAAATCCCGTGTAGATACCATGAGAGAGTGAGTTAAGCAGTTGAGCATGCCCAGCCAGAGAGAAATTGGCGTCATAAGTTATGCTCATGAACTGCAGTTCATGAAAATTAACGTTGATATTTTATAAACTGAATGTTTGAGACACATTTAGTTTAAGGGAGGGTGTTAAAGTTAACGCATGTCTTATAAATTTTGGAATAGTTTAAGATAGTTCTCTAAGTTTATTGGTCAAAAACAGAATTACTGGCTTGAGTTTAGGAAGTAGATGGTTATCCTTTTATTATTTAAAGCTTCTTAGATGTAATCATTTTGTAATCAAGCAATAACAATGTAGTTTTCTGTGTATTTACATTTAAATCTCTCACCATCTACTCTACACAAAATTCTAACAGAATAAACTCAAATTTTGGATAGATGATAAATATATATGGATAGAACATCTACAAATTTTTGCACCTCTATAAATATATGTGGATTACTTGTCTATAATAGCCACTCATTTATTATTTATTACGTTAGTGGGGAAGAGAGAGTTAGTGGGAGGAGAGAGAAAGAGGATTGTGTGGTAGAAATCAAGGGGCTAAAGGGGTGCTGGACTATTTGGGGTGCGTTTGATCCTATCTCATACATATGTTTATGTATGTGATACTCTTGATCCTATCTCATGTATATATGTATATATATATTTGAAAATTGATTCACTTCATTACGTAACCAATAAAAAACCGCCTTTATATGCCTCTTTAAAACCCTGTAAACCCCATAACCTAGATGGCTGCCTTACAGGAAAAATGAGTACATAAAAATTTGGTATGCGTCATCATATATCGTCCACATTACAACAAAATAAAGCTGAAAATAAAAACAACATAAAAATATCATACGCCCAATAAACTCCATACTAGCCCAACAGGCCCACTCGTTCGAATTCAAATCAACCCCAAACGCTATTTCTCTGCTTTAACTACCTAGAATCAATAATCTCAATTCCCCATCGTTCTAAAAATAATGAATTTCTCTGATTTCGCATAGTTTTACTCCCGTTATTCCGAACTAAAAATGAGATTTCTTTTTCAATCTGCTTTAACTTCACTACTGAATGGGTGCTTCAATTTTGAAATATTCTCAAATTTCCTCCTCCCATATAAAATAGATTGCAATATTGAATGAACCACAAGCCAAATCCCATATTTGATCCTGATTTTTAAAAATGAGGTGAACTGCTCTAGCTTCATTTCTCAAGTTAGATTCAGAGCTCAAAGGAAGAAGCAATTTTTGTTTGAGAGAAATCCATATACAAGCCGAGTAATCACATTCAAAGAAAAGATGTTGCACAGTCTCTGGATGATTTTCACACAGTGGACACATTATATTTGCTACACTTCCATAATAAAGAATCCTGTATTTTGTATTAAGCCTTCCCATAACATCAAGGTATGGAATAAATCACATCCTTTTGTTAAATTTCCTATGCCAAATTACTGAAAACACGGTGTCATTTGCTTTATGGTTTCTCACAAAATCCCATGTTTTTTGAAACGAAAACAATCCTCCTTCAGAACATTCATATTTATCTTGTATTTTGTTTGGGTGAATGGAAACATAGCAAATTTCTTGAATTAATTCTCTAGTTACAAGGTGTATTTATGGTTCAAAAACATCATTTCTAATAATAGAATTAAATTTCATTTCAACATCACCAATCATATGCACTCTATCATAACTCATAAACCAACCATGCATTGACAATTAGTCGAGGGCTCAAACCATAAATAAGTATCTGCACCATTTGAAATTACTTATTGAATAACTGTTTCGATTGGGTTCGAAGCTTGAGCAAAGATTTCCATGTTGAAGAAGTATTGTTGTCCCAAGCCATTGTCTAAAAATGCTTATTATTTGAATATCTCTTGTACATCCATTTACCCCAAAGAGAAGTATTTGAAAGATAATTCCATAGTAGCTTTATACATGCAACATTTTTGAGATCTGAAAAAAAATTAAACCAATTCCGCCCGCTGTCTTTGGTTTGCATAAATTTTTCCAAGCTACTTTGTGTGTTGATCCTTCCAAAAAAATCAGAACGAAGAGATTCCAATTTAACCCGAGTATATTCATCGATTTGATAGATAAATAGGCAGTATAATATGATAGGAGTAATTACTATGTTAATCATTTCTGCTCTTTCCGCAAATATCAAAAAATTAGTTTTCCAACCTTGAATTTTACTCTGAACACGCTGAATCAATGAATCACACTCTGAATAGTGTAGATAATTAGATGACAATGGCACTCCAAGATATTCAATAGGTAATTCTCCCTGATCAAAGCCAAGTGTATTCAGAATATCCCTTGAATTGCGTGCATTGACACTGAAAATACTTTTGTTTTAGATGCATTAATATTTAATCCTGCATGTTAGCTTAGCTTCTAAAATATTGCTCTCAAAGTATAAGCATTTTGAATTGATGATTTTCCAAAATCATCAAGTCATCTGCATATAGTAAATGAAAAATTGTTGGTTGAATATGATCACTTGGATGAAATTCTTTTTTCAATGTAGCTTCATCCATTAAAAAAGTGAAATACTGCATAGACATTGCAAATAAGTAGGGTGATAAAGGATCACCCTATCGAATCCCTCTTAATGATGTTATGAAAACCATGGAAATTCCCTGTATGATGATTGAGAAAGTAGCAGTTGCCATGCATTCATAAATAAGATTTACAAAATGAGTAAAAAAATTGGTTCAAGACATTATGAAACAAATAAATTACCTATTAACTCTATCATAAGCTTTTTTAAAATCTACTTTAACACACATTTTTGGCATGCCTTTTTTCTGAAAATCTCGTAATAGTTCGTGAGCGAAGAAAACGTTATCCAGTATATATCTGCCTTTAATAAACGCACTCTGATTTTCTAATATTAGAAAAGGCAAGAAAGGTTTTAATCTGTTGCATAACACTTTGGAAAATATCTTGTAATAAACATTGCAACATGATATAGGATGAAAATGTGCAATATCTATTGGTCTATCATTCTTAGGAATCAATGAAACAAATATGTGATTTAATGATTTAGGCAACTTACCTAATTTAAATATACCAGAGATAACAACGACCAAATCATACTTTAAACCTTCCCAATAACTTTCATGAATTTAGCATTTATCCCATCAGGCCCTGGACTCGACTCGTCATGGATAGAAAACAATGCTACTTTAATTTTAATTAAATCCACTCCTTCAATAGAAATTTCTTGCCTTGTTCATTTATAGAAGAAATAGGTAGAAAATTGGGAAACCTATTTGAAGTTGCACCATTGAACACAGTAGTAAAATAATTAATAGCCTCAGCCTCAATTTCTTCTGGTTTAAAAAGAAGGTTGCCTTGCTGATCAATTAAAGCTCTGATATCATTGAAAATTTTTCTATTTGACATTCGAGAATAGAAAATTTTGGAGTTAGTACCCCTTTGTTGCAACCATGAAACTTTAGCTAGTTGTCTCAGTCTATTAAACTGAATATTTTGAAGATGTTGATACTCTTTTTTTGCTTTCATATAATATTCATACAAAAGAATATCTTCTGGATTCTGATCAACGTCATGTTCCGACTGTTATGAAAGAAGTTCTTCTTGTTTCAGGTTTGCACATTTCTGTCTCTCAATTTATTCCAACTTTCCAATTCTTTTTTGAAGTTTTGATGTTTTTGCACTAATTGGTAACAATGAAATCCACACGCTGCAAAATTTAATCCTTTAGATTTTGCTTCTAGGGATGGCAACGGGGCGGGTTTAGGGTCCAAACCCGCTTGACCCGCCCCTGTTTTGACCCATTTAAACCCGCCCTATAGGGTTTTTGGGTTGGGTAGACCCACGACCCCCTTTTAGAGGTCCGTGTCTAGGGTCAGGTCTGGGGCTTGGCTAACCCGCCCCAATCTGACCTGCATGATTGAAACACCATTAGAACACATTATAACAACAATTATTACTTGTTAATCTTCTTAGGTGTACATGGTTATAACTTGAATATTATATTCTTCCAATCGACAAACTATAAATTTTTCATTGTATTAGGTTGCATCAATGATAATCATACAATAACAAATGCATACATTTTCAACTATTATCTTACAACTTATTTTTTATATTTTCTTACCATTGTGAACACATTATAATATGTATATAATTTATCATTTAGTAATAAAAAGGATAAGTATATAAATTTATGTACAATAGAACACAATATCACCGGGTCGCTGGGCGGTTCGGGTTTACCCTGAACCGTAAGGGTTTCCGTTACGGGGGCAAATCCCAGACCCGCACCGGGTCTTCGAGGAGGGTCTTGGCGAGGTTTAAAAAGTTTGAGTTGGGTCTAGGGCATGAGAAACCCGCCCCAACCCTCCCCATTTCCATTCCTAATTGCTTCACCATATCCTGGCAAAAGATGACACTCATTTTTGTTACGAAAAGAAAACCCTTCATAGATGGAGTGGGGACAAGATCCAACAAAATTGGATTATGATCACTTGAGCATTGAGATATAGATAAGGCTTTCATATAAATAAATTGTTGAATACAATTGCTATTGACTAGTATTTTATCTATATGAGTGGCAATACCCTTTCCATGCCATGTAAAATTAAATCCAAAAGGTTTAATTTCATTTAAAGCTGGTAAACTTCTGAAATTCTCTGAGTTGATAATAAGGAATAGGAAGATCGCCTTTCTTATCTTATGGAGACAAAGCATTATTAAAATCGTTGATTAATATCCACGAATTTGTTACCAAACTTGATTTGTTAAACAAAATTTGCCATAGAGTTTGTTTATGTATAAATGAATTGCTTGCACTAATCAGGGAATACGTCATAGAGAAACAACATATGTTTAAAGCATCAACAAACACATGTTGAAATGAACTGGATATCATTGTTAGATCCCAAACATTTGAATCCCATACTAAAAGTATTCGGCCACTTACAACAGAAGAGTTATTTGTTAAGTATTTCCAAGAACAAGACAATAAGGAAACGAACAAATCCAAATTAGATTTAGATAGTTTTGTTTCTACTAAACCAACAATTGTTGATTTAGTATGTGTCAGGAGTGAAAAACATCCTTCATATGAGAATATGTACTCATACCCCTGACATTCCATGAAACAATTGTCATTTAATTGTTACATTGCTCCTTAAAGCACTTTTAGGAGGAGCAAAAGTTGTAACACTAGAAACTATAGATTTTGCACTTTTCATATAACTTGGATTTTTATCAATATAATCTGAAACATCCACCTGTTTTCCTTTGTTGGGATCCTTCAAAGGTCCCCTCTCTTCAATTGCATTGGCTACATGATTTAGATCATCAAGTAGCAAATCGTCGGAAGTTTTGAATTAAGGAGCTCTAGATCATCCAAAGGTTCTATAGCAGTTACTGATTCTTTTAGAGAATCTGGTTCAGGAACTTGAGGATCATGATTATCTTCATGAGCTTCGTTCTCTGTTTCATTTTGCATCCACCTAGGATCATTAGCTACTTCATGTTCTTCATCATTATGTCCAAATAACTTGCACTTTAAGCATTTAATAGGAACAAATTCATATTCAACTGATATTTCAAATTTCTGACTAGTGCGTAATAAAATTGGTGTTTCAGTTTTCATATCTGTTTGAGTATCAATTTAAACTAAAACTCTCGCAAATTTAGTAAATCGTTTTTCAGTTGAATTAGAGTCAATGATCATAGGATTAGATCTAATTAACAACTTTTGTCCAAAGCTCCATAGGTAAACCATGCAGCCTCACCCAGATCTGGATAGTATCACTCTGTTTTTTGGAGAAATCATAACATGGTGACCACGCATCCACCAATAAAAGACGACCAAAATATGAATAAGTAGATCCTTCTAAAATACGAGAGAAATCATCCATATTTTCAAATTGAACAACAAAATTATATTGAGGAGTAATATGAACATTAAAACTACCAAATGGCTTTCATACTTTTTGAATATAATCCTTCAGTTTAGCAATTGAAATCCTGAAATGGATCAGTATTAATGCTATTATATTATTCCAAGCTTGATCTAATTCATTAAAAACTTGTTCAGGAATAAACACATATTCTAAACCCGGCTTAACAAACTCCAGATTTCGATTCTTAGATCTAGATGATGTCGAGTTTGTTTGCAAAGGAAGCTTTGGATTAGTTTGCGGATGAGGTTAAGAGGATGTCGAGGAGGAAGATGGATTTTTTTTTGAGGAGGCAAAGGTAGTTCGTGATTGAGGAAGATGAGAAATGTTTTCATTGGCAGAATCCGCCCTTAATGATGAAAAACCATTAGAAAATATATATGTGTGTATGTATATAGCGTTTCGGGAAACCCCTACCCATTCGTAAGCCACAAGAGGCAGTTAGTTGGAGGAGAGAGAAAGATAATTGTGTTGTGGAAATTGGGGAGGCTAAAGGGCTGTTGAACTATTTTGGGTGCTCTTGACCTTATCTCCTATGTGTGTATATATATATATGTATGTATGTATGTATGTATATAGAGTTCCGGAGAACCCTACCCGTTAGAGAGCTACAACAATCCAGATCCAACAAAATTTGTAAATGTTCAATCCACACATATATAATCATCCATCCATTATTTGAGCTCGTTCCAATATAATTAAACATCAAATATATTATTCTACAAATGTCGGAATGATCTCAAATTTTGTATAGATGATAATATATATGTGGATTGAACATCTACAAATTTGTGTTGAATTTGGATTATCGTAGCTCACTATACGGTATGGGTGCTACAAACAAGGGTTATATATATATAAAGGTTTTATGACACCACTCTTTGTTGGCACCCCTTTTGTACCTCTATAATAGCCGCTTTGTTGGCACTCCTTTTGCATCTCTATAATAGTCGCTCATTTATTATTTATTAAGTTAGTGAGGGGTGAGAGAGTTAGTGGAAGGAGAGAGAAAGGGGATTGTGTGGTGGAAATGAGGAGAGCTTGAGGGGTGCTGGACTATTTGGGGTGCTCTTGAACAATTCTCATATATATATATATACATACATACATACATACATATATATGTATATATATATATATATCGTTCCTGGGCACCCCTACCCATTCGTGAGTTACAACAATCCAAATCCAACAAAAAATTGTAAATGTTCAATCCACATATCTATAATCACATATCCAAACTTTGATCTCGTTATGACATTTGTAACATTTTCAAAATCTTAACTCAATTATTCGTTGTTTAGATATTTATTCGAATCGTTAAATTTAAACATCAAATATATTATAATACGAATATCGGAACCGGCTCAAATTTTGGATATGTAATAATATATATGTGGATTGAGCATCTACAAATTCTTGTTGAATTTGGATTAGTACAACTCACGAATGAGTATGTGTTAAAGGGGTGCTATAAAACAGGGGTGTCCCGGAACACTTCTTTACACACACATACATACATATGTATGTATGTATACAGAGATAGTGGCTATTGGGACACAAAGTTTCAAAACACAAAATCTGAACCATTGGATTTGTTTGTCTTCATATGGAAATTGGAATTCGAAAGGGAATCTAATGGTTTAGATTATTTGTGTCTAAGTTTGTGCCACCATTTTGTGTCTAAATAGACTTTCCTCTACACACACACACACATACACACACACACACACACACACACATATATATATATATATATATATATATATATATATATATACATACATACACACCCCAAATAGTGCAACACCCATTTAGCCCTCCTGGTTTCCACCACACATTCTTTATTCTCTCTCTTCCCACCAAATCTCTTTTTTTCCACTAACTTACTTAATCATAAACGAGTGACTGTAATTCAGGTACAAATGGAGTGCAAGAAAATTTACATATATACATACACGCATGCATACACGCTGAAGTCTTGGCCTTTTTACTTAATATAACATAACTCAACGCTAAGACAGATAGGTATAGTTTATAACATATTGATTTGTTAGTTTGTTTTCTCCTGATGCATACAGATTTGTTGACCGTAAAAGTACTAAAATATTTATTTGTGAGCACTTTTATGATATAAGAAAGTTTATGTTTTCTCCTGGTGCATACAGATTTGTTGACCGTGAACATACTAAAATATTTACTTGTGAGCACTTTTATGATATAAGAAAGTTCCGAACAACAAAGTCTTCACCGTTACAAATTATAATCGCAACATTTTTTCCATTACAATTTGCCGTTATGAAAGGCATTTTTTCAACTACTCCGAACTAAGAGTAGCGAACAAGCCACATACGACTATGCAATGGTTAATTTTCAACTAAACAAGTCATTGCCGAATATACATTTAACATTGTTCCACAGTTATGGTTATTATTTTTGTAAGGAAAATGCATTAACATTTCTTAAGGAAAAAAAATTGTATATAGTCTATTATATTATTGCGCACAAAAAGGAAATACATGATCACTTGAATTTTTGGGTTTCATTGACAATCATCTGTTGTATTGTTTCACTTCCTTTTTATTTTCGTATTCTTTACCTAAGATAAAATACCTAAAAGTTATAATATATTTTTTCTTTTAAATAATTGGAAAGTTTATTTCATTTATTTTCCAATTTTCTATTTAGTTGTAATCGTAGTTGTTCAATTATCTCTTCAAACATACATAGCATATGTTATGATTTTCGCATGTACTTATTTTATTCCTATATTAGTTTTGTTTGGAATTATGACTAACTGCTTAAGATAATTAATATATTAAGTAAAATATTGCTTGATCCCTAACAAATAATCAATTTGATAAAATGATGACTATAAAATTAAGTTAATTAGTATCGTTCTTTTGGAAAGTCACTGTAGTTTTCTTTCTTTATTCATAAATGATTTGTTCACTGAAATGCTAATTTAAAATGATTGAAAGGGATTTTTGCTCCAATTTTCATCGTAATTTCAGTGTACATACATTTTTATTTCTTTTTAAATTTGTTATGTTCTCAGTCATTTTTTCATCATTTCAAATCGACTATATTATTTTGTCAAGTCAAATTTTTTATATCTATATTGCTAATTTATACCTCTATTCAATTCAGTTTTTAT
This sequence comes from Allium sativum, assembly GCA_030737875.1. Lineage (NCBI taxonomy): Eukaryota > Viridiplantae > Streptophyta > Magnoliopsida > Asparagales > Amaryllidaceae > Allium > Allium sativum. Next base: position 703,648,099 of record CM060922.1, on the reverse strand, counting down.
TTAGTTTCCTTGTCTTTATGTAAAATGAAATCTTAAATTCTAACTTTCCATCAATTCCTAAGTTTTTTTTTCACTTTTGAATTCATTTGTAAAGTGTACTCTTTTTGTTGTCTGAGTTTTTCCCTCTAACTTTCTTTGTAATTATAGGAATCACTCTTCCATCTCTTATTGCATGCATCATGATTTTGGCTATGTAATGTTTTATTATAGTCTAAGTTACTCGGGCCTATTAGAACTAGCATTGGCTTCTTCTAAAAAAAATTATGCGAAATAAAGCATCTAATAGTCTGCAACAATTGTTCATCAGTTTATAGAATCTTGATTGAATAAAGAGAGTTAAAGATTTTATTCTGGCAAAAGGTTCAGTAGTTGCATTTTCTTTGTGCAAATATTTATTCATTGAAATGTCAAGCCAGAAAAAATTAGGATTTTTGATTCAACTTCAATGGTAAATCTAATGCGCATGATTTTAGAATTTATTTTAGAATTTTTTTTATTGGTTTTTCATTGTTTTAAAATTCTTTTTATACATATGGTTATTCTATCATGTGAAGGACAACTTATGTGATGATATGCATACCTTAAGTATGGCATGCATGATTTAATTAAGAGTATTCTAGTAATGTGTTGAAGTCGGTTCTTCATTATTGATATGCCTGATATTGTTTTATTAAAGGAATCTATTATATTAGAAACTAGATTTTTGATCGTTTGTGATTATTCCTCTCATATTTTAAGAAAAAAATTCCTAGTTCTTGTTATTCAACTTTTTATTTTGCAAAACTCGGATTATGCATTTTTATATTCGATCACCATACTCTTTACCAATAATAATACCAATATAATTCAGTGGAAAATTTCCTCTCTTCCTTTGCACTCTTTTCAATACAACATTTTTGGAACTCCAACGTATTTTCTGTTTACATTACCCTCATCCAAGGTATCAAATCTCTGATTTTGGAAAAAATCAAGGGTTAATATCTAAATAAAACAAAACATACTTAAAACACTTATAATTAGAAAAATGGCAAATCTTATATTTTGGGTTAAATCTCAGGTGATATTTGCGAGATTCAAGACCTAACTACATCCATTCTAATGTATTGAATTTTCTCTCTTTCCAATTTTTATATTCATAATAGTACTAACGTTGCTACTAGTTGTTTTAAGACTTGACGTTTTATGGAAAATTTACTTAAAAGTAAAAATACTTTGACTTATTGGTTTAGTTTAGCGCAATTTAAAGGTTAGGTCTTTGAAGTCACCCATGTCAGCATCCCAATTGAACATTTTAACATCGCCTTCCATCGAGTATGTTGTTTGGTACATGCAACACATCTTGTAACAAAAGGAATCCTCTTTGTTACATTCCACCAATACTATGTATATACACTGTGATATGTAACAACCCGGAAAATCCGAGCCAATTTAAAATTTTTATTTTGGCAATTTTAATGAAGTTTGAATATTTAAAATGAATTATTTTAAATAATAACGACGAGAAATTTATTTTGAATAGAAATAGAATGTATATATTTATATAGATCGACGTTAGAATATAATTATTTATTTTTAAATATAAAAGGAATTGGAAATGGCACGGTAGTTCGAAAATTCGATTTCAAAGTTCAAATGAATGTACAGGATTCAAAATAAACCGGATTTTAGCGAAACCGAAAACATTAGAATCTATGTGAGAATATCTTTCCAACGAATCCGAAAATTTGAAATTTCATAGCGGGAATAAAAAGTTATGTCCAGTTGAAAATTCAGAATAGTCGTTGTGGAATTCTGGCCCTTAAAAATGGAAATTTTGCAAACGACCTTTGTTTTCGACGAAACCAATTTTGTTGGATCCGGGAGTCAAATTATTATTAGATTCCAATTTGCATAATTTTCTGAATCAATATGTGAGCGTAGCGAAAGAAAATGTGTTTTGACAGTTTCAGTCAATTTAGATCGACCAGAAAATGGCCATTTTTCAAACGGTCTTCAAATTTGGCGAAATTAGTTTTGTTAGGACCGTATCGTCAATACGAAGTTAGAAATAATTTTCTTGGAATTTTCAGAGTCTGTATGTGGCCCCGGTAAATTGAAATGCGCGTTCAAATTCAATATATAGATTTATATTTTGATTTTGGCGGAAACTGATCGAAATGGCCGAATCAACTTACGATACATATCCCATTGTGTTCGGAATGGGAGTAATTAGCTAGGGACGACAGTCGATGGGTTCAATTTCAAGTTCGAAATAAAAAGTTGCTTTTTGGGATTTAAAAATAATAAAGTATATATATATTAATATAACCCTCACCCCTCACACTCTCTCTCCCTCACTTTTCAGAATTGGTCAACGATAAAAAAACTCCATGAAGCCTCGTCGGCTTCGATTCCATCGCCTCCCCATAGGACCGCCGCGCCACCTCCAGGTGGGTCCACCGCCATCGAACCTCACGCACCCCCTCCAGCACCTCGTCCTCCTCCCTCTCACTTTCCTCTATTTCAACGCAACCGAAACCCTAGCCCCTGGAACCCAAAACCACCGCCGCCGTGGCCCATTCCGCCTGCGCACCTCCCCCACGACCTCCCCGACTCCGGTGCGCCACCAGCGAGCATCGCCACCGTCCCCCCTTCGCTGAACAAAACTGTGAGTCCCTTTGATTTTCTTTTTTTTTCCTTTTTCTTTCTTTCTTTTCTTTTTATTTATTTATTTTATTATTTAAAATCCGATTTTAATTGAGACAAAAACCTGATTTTCATTAAATAAAAATATAGTTTTTTTAGTTAGGTAAAAATGAAATTTTTACTTAGGAAAAGATTTCAATTATATATATATATGAAGGCGTGATAAAGATAGGATTTATCACATATATGAGATCATTTAGAGCTAGAGAAAAATGGGATTTTTATCGTGTAAAAAGATTAGATTTTTAAATAGAAAAAGGCGAGATTTTTATATAGAGAAATGATAGATTTTTATCATGAAGAAAGAGGAGATTTTTAGATATATGATAGCGATGTAAAGGTATGATTTTTATTTACACCACAGCATGATAAAAATATGATTTTTATATACTAGAGAATATAAAAATGTGATTTTTATATGAGCGACGATATAAAAATATAATCTTTATTAGAAGAAGAGCGATATAAAAATATAATTTTTATTATGAAGTTAGCGTGATAAAAATATGATCTTTATTATATGAACACCGTTATAAAAATAGAATTTTTATCTATATAGTAGCGGTATAAAAATAGAATTTTTATCTGTATAGTAGCGGTATAAAAATAGAATTTTTATCTATATAGTAACAGTATAAAAATGTGATTTTTATCCATGTAGCGTAGTTATAAAAATATGATTTTTATATACATAGCAACAATATAAAGATGCGATTTTTATATTTGTAGTGGATACGGACGACGAAAGTGACCAAAGGAAACACGGCGAAGATTTCTACATATGAAGAGTCGTGGCATTTGGTTTAGCTTCTCGGTGAGAACTTCTCACTTTAATTCTTGTTTTCTAGTTAAATTATATACTAGGATGCAGACGGTGCTTAGCAGCACCCGACACCCGTCGTCTACAGACCATGGATGGCTTGTATGTTTGATTTTATGTGGTTGTGAAAATTGATTGTGCGATATGGAATGAAATGAAATATTTATATAGTTAAAAATATGTTATCGTTAAAAATATAATTTTTAACGTGAATGTGAATAAATAAATATTCATTTACAAATCGAACGATTTGTTTATGTACATCCATTTGACTGATATAGATTAGGACGATAAATTTTACACATCGCCCAACTGCACGAAAAATAAATCTGTGTTTGTTGATTTGAAACCCCACACGGGTGTTGGGATGATTTCCGACGTACACTAATCTCAATTGTTTAGTGGTATGTCGATCGTTTGATTGACAGGCTGTGTAAGCGTCAATTAGTTATATTTAATGCTTATGTAGTTGTGTGGTGCACTTTGGATGATGGTTGATTATTTCTCATTGCTATTATATACAGTGTTGTATGGAATCCATATAATTAACATTATATGGTAATTGATTGAGCCTCATTCGAATTTAGAAAATAAAAATTATAATAAATATTCATGTGTTGAATAAACAAAATAGTCATGTGTTGACGATACTCATGTGTTGAAACTATTCATGTGTTGAATAAAATATTTATACAATAAAATTCACATTTTTATTGTAAGTAAGAATTAATAAATATTCATGTGTTGAATAAAGTATATATTCATGTGTTGAAGAAAATATTCATTTGTCGAATAAAATAACAAAGTTATTGAAATATATAAAGCTGTGTTGATTAGATTTGCGCCATTTTGACGCGAACGATATTTATATCGATTATATTCGTTTTTATATTGAATATAAAAAAAGGAAGTGACTTCAAAATATAATATTTTGAAAATATTATCATTTATATATTAATGATACGAAATATTCAATTTTGATTTGAAATTGAATATGAAGTTGAAATTATTTTGAAAACGAATTTAAAACGATTTATAAAATACGTTTTGAATTGAAATCGACGAAATATATGTAATATATATTATACATATTAAATGACCTAAATAGAATGCGCCGCGCCACGGTAGTTCGCTAATTTCGACCATTGACTTTGAATTAACGTTGTGGGAGATCCGACCGTCGGATTCTCCTGAAACCGGAACCGTTGGGTTCGTATCGAAAAGAGATTTCCAATGAATATTAGAAATTTGAAATCTAACGGCTGGATTTGGAATTATGTCCAAATCAAATTTGGAAAAGGTCGCTGTAAGTGCAGTTCGACGACCATTATTGGAAATTGACTGTACGGGCCTTGATAAAATTATTAAAAATATCTATAATTTGTGTAAAATCATAATATATGAATTGGAAAGAACTGGGATGAAAAATCCATATTTGTAAGGATATAAATATATTTTTATCGAAATAAACTAGTTTTAAACTAGATTTGAAATGGTTTTGAAAATAATCAGAATTTCCAATATACGAAATGGAATGGATTTGAATCGAAATTATCTTCGGAATATTTCGATGTTGGATTTCGTGATTATACAGATATGGTTGTGGAAATTTGAAATATTTATTTATATCGTTGTTTCCAATACGATATTTGTTGGTTTCAGAATTTGATATTGAATATAAGCCGATATATTTTCTATTTAGAGCCTTGTATTTAATATCAAATGGGATTTTGGGTTCGTCGTGAATGGTGTCTTAAATAACATTGTTCTTGAACCCAGTTTCAGAAAAGAATAAATCTTTTAATTAAGATTTAGTGAAATTGTCCAGTTAATTAGTATTTAATTGGAATTGAATTTAAATTGGTTTTTGGGGTTTATCGTGAGCGGTGTTTTGAATAACACCTGTTCTTTAACCCGATTAACGATGAAATGTGATTTTAGGTTTATCGTGAACCGTGTTTTAGATGACATTGGTTCTTTAACCTAGTTAAAGACAGGATATTGATTTTTGGGAAGATTAAAACTAAGTGGAGTTTTAATGAATCTTTAATTAGATTAAAGTGATCGAGAATGGAGTATCACCAATTTTACTCCAAAGCGATAGTTAAATCTTTAATTAGATTTGAACGTGAAATGGTAATTAACATTTACTGATAACACCGTGGTGTTAGAAATGGAGTATTACCAGTTTTGCTCCATGGGCTGAATAGGTTGGGATTGGGAAATAAAATAAGTAATTACTTCGGTGTGGTTCGCTAATCCCGACTAGTTTGGAAAACCTTAACATGGTTTGAAATGATATCCAAGGGAAGATTAAAGAATAAATTTAGAAGAATTTATCTTTGATAAAATTAATGGGAACCTTTCCCTAAGAATGTGAATAATTGAATAGAAGAATATTCTGAATTGGAATGAGGCGTATGTTGTGTTTGTGTAGCACTTGTTTATTATATACGCGGGTTATTCGGAAAGGTTAGGTTTATACCCATTCTGAATAACCGATTCGATGATAAGTCGAAGATGAAGACGGTGGTTGAAGACCGGAGGTCTTCACATCGTTTGGTTGATTCCTGACAATCTTGATTGGGTTGTACACCCAAGATAAGGGAATAAGTTGGAGATCGTCCAGGCGTACTTGGAGATTGACGGATATGCGAGGAAAGTGCCTCAGGTTTCGTTCAGACCCAGAACGAACTTGTAAATGGACTGTGTGTCTGACATTGGATTTTATTCTGTGTTGATTGATCTCTATTAAATATGCATCTGCTTGGCGACGGATAATTTATTCTCGTGCTTAATGCCCTTCTCTAAGACGTACGAGCTCAGAGGTTGTATATCGATGGACATCAGTCGTATGGAGTGAATTGCCTGTGTGGCATGCCTAAGTGGCAAATGATCAAGGCTTCTGTTGAAAGGCAAAGTCTTGTGGTTGATGATCAAATCACGGCCTGTGTGGCATAGCTTTGTGTATGGCGTTAATTCGCGAGCCTCACACCTCAGTATGAGTCAAAAATGGGATTAGGACCCAGGGAGTGCACGACGTTTCTTTCTAGCTATGGGCTGATGTCAGTGACCTACCAGCCCTGACATTTATATTATTTTACCTATGTGGTTGTTGGATGCGAGGCGCCTCGGATATAGGTCTGAAAGGACCGAGAAACATGTGTTCAGGAATACTAATCCTCAAAAGTAAGAGAGGACCGGCCTTGGAGGTTCCAAGGATCGTTGTGTGTGGTCCTGAGACATTTGATAGAGTGTCTCGAACGGAGAGGAGCTTGCCCCTTGCCTCGACTCATGACGGAAACCCAATTTCCAATACGTGATAATTCCGTTTTATTTGTAGAACCTAGTATTGCAACATAGTAGATGGTAGCTATGTCGTCTATGATTGATACTTATGATTGAAATTGTTTTGACACTATACACTTATAATAATATCAAAATAATGTGTTTTTAAACGTATCAAGCATTCTTTGTCTATTATAAGGTAAAACCCTATCCTCCGGCTTGCGTTGCATTGTCTGATGGGACCTGGGTCTTATAATAGCTTCATTTTTCTTTATTTAGCATTGCGCTGTTTGTTATCTGCACTGGTATTCTTGGGAGGAAACCCATTCTGTATTATACGGCATGGTCCTTTGATTTACCTAACTTTAAAAATAAAGATTAATAACTGTTTTTAGTTCTCACACCAGTCACATGACTGACCAGGAGTTTATTGTTTTAACCTAAACTCTGGGTGCCTTTATTTTCCGCACGGGCAGCTAGTAGTTTTGGTTTTGCTGATTTATATTCACAGGATCCTGGTATATAGCTGAAGTGATATTCGGAAAGCTCTGTATCCGTGTATTTCTTTCAGTTATGTTTTGTATTATTTTTCCGCTGCAGAAATGTATTTAAATCCCTGATAATTATCAAATGTGTAATATTTATTCATACTCTGTATATTCTTGTATTCTGATGGAATTGTTGTAATAAACAATGAAATGTTCTTCTGTTTGTGTTCCGATGTGTGTTGTTCTCAAAGCAATCTGTGCTTTCCTTACCGGGGAAGTTACGGGTCCTTACAGTTGGTATCAGAGCTTTGGTTTATAGAGCTCGAGAACAAGACCAGTTAGATCCGAACGAAGGAATTCATCAGAGATTGGATTAGCAATATCCAATAAGAAGTTAGAGATAGAATCAGTATTATCCTAGAACGAGTGTAAAGAGTATATTTTTCAAATAAAAATGAAGACAAATTTTGTTTTGAAAATTAAATTCAATTATACGTATTTGAATATTTTATTTGTATTGAATTTGGACAATCAAGTATATAAAGATTTTGTATATACGCGTCATGAACGTATATTCGAAGTTTTAGTATGCTGTGTAGATATAGAATCACATTCTAGACACCCAGGGATGATTTTGATGATGTGGCCACATCATCAGTATTTATGTTCGAGTTTCGAAGGTGTGATATCTATATATTTCCATTAGACTAGTGTGAGAACCAAAACTAGATAGGTTTATTGTTGTGATTTGGCATCAAAAACATGATTTTCTGTATATATAACAAATTATGAATTTGAAACGTTAATTCACTAATTGATTGATGATTGTGTTGTATGATTATTGTTTTGATTTATTAAAAATTTGAACCATTTAACCTAATGGAACCGAATATTGAACTTTATTGAAAAAAGATTACAATTGCATGCATGTCTATCCATTGAACAGGTCATAGCAGGGACGCTAAGCAGAGGAATAAAATTGTTTGCCCGACAAATAGGTACATGCTTATTGTATTTCTTGGGTTTTTGATGATTTTATGAGCCGATTGGCTAGCCGCTTGGCTTTTTCTTTTTCTTTTGGATTGGTGAGGGCCATGGGAGGCTATTTGAAATATCCCGAAGCTCCCGGTGCAGGGGAGGTTATGGCGAAATTTTTCGAAAATTTAGGGTGTTAGCCAAATTTTTGAAAAATTTGAAAGGTTCTTAGAAACTGAAAAGTTGAAGAACTTAAGCCGTAATGAAGATAATGAAAGTTGAGTTGGTTAGTTAAACAACTTTCAGCTTCGTTCCTTTTCGGGGATGAAAAGTTTTAAGTGGGGGAGATTGTAACAACCCGGAAAATCCGAGCCAATTTAAAATTTATATTTTGGCAATTTTAATGAAGTTTCAATATTTAAAATGAATTATTTTAAATAATAAAGACGAGAAATTATTTTGAATAGAAATAGAATGTATATATTTATATAGATCGACGTTAGAATATAATTATTTATTTTTAAATATAAAAGGAATTGGAAATGGCGCGGTAGTTCGAAAATTCGATTTCAAAGTTCAAATGAATGTATACGATTCAAAATAAACCGGATTTTGGCGAAACCAAAAATATTAGAACCTATGTAAGAATATATTTCCAACGAATCCAAAAATTTGAAATTTCATAGCGGGAATAAAAAGTTATGTCCAGTTGAAAATTCAGAATAGTCGCTGTGGAATTCTGGCCCTTAAAAATGGAAATTTTGCAAACGACCTTCGTTTTCGATGAAACCACTTTTGTTGGATCCGGGATGTCAAATTATTGCTAGATTCCAATTTGCATAATTTTCTGAATCAATATGTGAGCGTGGCGAAAGAAAACGTGTTTTGACAGTTTCAATCAATTTGGATCGGCCAGAAAATGGCCATTTTTCAAATGGTCTTCAAATTTGACGAAATTAGTTTTGTTAGGACCGTATTATCAATACGAAGTTAGAAATAATTTTCTTGGAATTTTCAGAGTCCGTATGTGGTCCCGGTAAATTGAAATGCGCGTTCAAATTCAATATATAGATTTATATTTTGATTTTGGAGGAAACTGATCGAAACGATCGAATCAGCTTACGATACATATCCCATTGTGTTCGGAATGAAAGTAATTAGCTAAGGACGACAGTCGGTGGGTTCGATTTCAAGTTCGAAATAAAAAGTTGCTTTTTGGGATTTAAAAATAATAAAGTATATATATATATCATAATATACCCTCACCCCTCACACTCTCTTTCCCTCACTTTTCAGAATTGGTCAACGATAAATATAAAAAAATAAACTCCATGAAGCCTCGTCGACTTCGATTTCGTCGCCTCCTCATAGGACCGCTGTGCCACCTCCAGGCGGGTCCACCGCCATCGAACCTCACGCACCCCCTCAAGCACCTCGTCCTCCTCCCTCTTACTTTCCCCAATTTCAACACAACCGAAACCCTAGCCCCTGGAACCCAAAACCGCTGTCGCCGTGCCCCATTCCGCCTGCACACCTCCCTCATGACCTCCCCGACTCCGGCGCGCCACCAGCGAGCATCGCCACCCTCCCTCCTTCGCTGAACAAAACTGTGAGTCCCTTTGATTTTCTTTTCTTTTTTTTCTTTTTCTTTCTTTCTTTTCCTTTTATTTATTTGTTTTATTATTTAAGATCCGATTTTAATTGAGAGAAAAACCTGATTTTCATTAAATAAAAATATAGTTTTTTTAGTTAGGTAAAAATGAAATTTTTACTTAGGAAAAGATTTCAGTTTTATTTATTTATTTATTTATATATATATATATATATATATATATATGAAGGCGTGATAAATATAGGATCTTATCGCATATATGAGATCATTTAGAGCTAGAGAAAAATGGGATTTTTATCGTGTAAAAAGATTAGATTTTAAATAGAAAAAGGCGAGATTTTTATATAGAGAAAGGATCGATTTTTATCATGAAGAAAGAGGAGATTTTTAGATATACGATAGCTATGTAAAGGTATGATTTTTATTTATACCATAGCATGATAAAAATATGATTTTTTATATACTATAGAATATAAAATTGTGATTTTTGTATGAGTTTGCGATATAAAAATATAATCTTTATTAGAAGAAGAGCGATATAAAAATATAATTTTTATTATGAAGTTAGCGTGATAAAAATATGATCTTTGTTATATGAACACCGTCATAAATATAAAATTTTTATCTATATAGTAGCGGTATAAAAATAGAATTTTTATCTATAAGTAGCGGTATAAAAATAGAATTTTTATCTATATAGTAGCGGTATAAAAATAGAACTTTTATCTATATAGTAGTAGTATAAAAATGTGATTTTTATCCATGTAGCGTAGTTATAAAAATACGATTTTTATATACATAGCAACAATATAAAGATGCGATTTTTATATATGTAGTGGATACGGACGACGAAAGTGATTAAAGGAAACACGGCGAAGATTTCCACATATGAAGAGTCGTTGCGTTTAGTTTAGCTTCTCGGTGAGAACTTCTCACTTTAATTCTTGTTTTCTAGTTAAAATATATACTAGGATGCAGGCGGTGCTTAGCAGCACCCGACACCCGTCGTCCACAGACCATGGGTGGCTTGTATGTTTGATTTTATGTGGTTGTGAAAATTGATCGTGCGATGTGGAATGAAATAAAATATTTATATAGTTAAAAATATGTTATCGTTAAAAATATAATTTTTAACGTGAATGTGAATAAATAAATATTCATTTACAAATTGAACGATTTGTTTATGTACACCCATTTGACTGATATAGATTGGGACGATAAATTTTACACATCGCCCAACTGCACGAATAAAAATCTGTGTTTGTTGATTTGAAACCCCACACGGGTGTTGGGATGATTTCTGACGTACACTAATCCCAATTGTTTAGTGGTATGTCGATCGTTTGATTGACAGACTGTGTAAGCGTCAATTAGTTATATTTAATGCTTATGCAGTTGTGTGGTGCACTTTGGATGATGGTTGATTATTTTTCATTGCTATTATATACATGTGTTGTATGAAATCCATATAATTAACATTATATGGTAATTGATTGGGCCTCATTCCAATTTAGAAAATAAAGATTATAATAAATATTCATGTGTTGAATAAACAAAATAGTCATGCGTTGACGATACTCATGTGTTGAGAATATTCATGTGTTGAAACTATTCATGTGTTGAATAAAATATTTATACAACAAAATTCACATTTTTATTGTAAGTAAGAATTAATAAATATTCATGTGTTGAATAAAGTATATATTAATGTGTTGAAGAAAATATTCATTTGTTGAATAGAATAACGAAGTTATTGAAATATATAAAGCCGCGTTGATTAGATTTGCGCCATTTTGACGCGAACGATACTTATGTCGATTATATTCGTTTTTATAATGAATATAAAAAAGGAAGTGATTTCAAAATATAATATTTTGAAAATATTATTATTTATATATTAATGATATGAAATATTCAATTTTGATTTGAAATTGAATATGAAGTTGAAATTGTTTTGAAAACGAATTTAAAACGATTTATAAAATACCTTTTGAATTGAAATCGACGAAATATATATTATATATATTAAATGGCCTGAATAGAATGCGCCGCGTCGCGGCAGTTCGCGAATTTCGACCATTGACTTCGAATTGACGTTGCGGGAGATACGACCGTCGGATTCTCCTGAAACCAGAACCGTTGGGTTCGTATCGGAAAGAGCTTTCCAATGAATATTAAAAAAACGGTTGGATTTGGAATTATATCCAAATCAAATTTGGAAAAGGTCGCTGTAAGTGCAGTTCGACAACCGTTATTGGAAATCGACTGTACGGGCCTTTATAAAATTATTAAAAATATCAATAATTTGTGTAAAATCATAATATATGAATTGGAAAGAACTGGGATGAAAAATCCATATTTGTAAGGATAAAAATATATTTTTATCGAAATGAACTAGTTTTGAACTAGATTTGAAATGTTTTTGAAAATAATCAGAATTTCCAATATACGAATTGGAATGGATTTGAATCGAAATTATCTTCGGAATATTTCGATGTTGGATTTCGTGATTATACAGATATGGTTGTGGAAATATGAAAGATATATTTATATCGTTATTTCCAATACGATATTTGTTGGTTTCAGAATTTGATATTGAATATAAGCCGATATATTTTCTATTCAGAGCCTTGTATTTAATATCAAATGGGATTTTGGGTTCGTCGTGAATGGTGTCTTAAATAACACTGTTCTTGAACCCAGTTTTAGAAAAGAATAAATCTTTTAATTAATATTTAGTGAAATTGTCCAGTTAATTAGTATTTAATTGGAATTGAATTTAATTTTTTTTTTGGGGTTTATCGTGAGCGGTGTTTTGAATAACACATGTTTTTTAACCCAATTAACAATGGAATGTGATTTTGGGTTTATCGTGAACCGCGTTTTAGATGACAATGGCTCTTTAACCCATTTAAAGACAGGATATTGATTTTTGGGAAGATTAAAACTAAGTGGAGTTTTAATGAATCTTTAATTAGATTAAAGTGATCGAAAATGGAGTATCACCAGTTTTGCTCCAAAGCGATAGTTAAATCTTTAATTAGATTTGAATGTGAAACGGCAATTAACATTTACCGATAACACCGTGGTGTTAGAAATGGAGTATTACCAGTTTTTCTCTATGGGATGAATAGGTTGGGATTGGGAAATAAAATAAATAATTACTTCGGTGTGGTTCGCTAATCCCAACTAGTTTGGAAAACCTTAACATGGTTTGAAATGATATCCAAGGGGAGATTAAAGAATAAATTTAGAAGAATTTATCTTTGATAAAATTAATGGGAACCTTTCACTAAGAATGTGAATAATTGAATAGAAGAATATTCTGAATTGGAATGAGGCGTATGTTGTGTTTGTGTTGCACTTGTTTATTATATAGGGTTATTCGGAAAGGCCGGGTTTATACCCATTTTGAATAACCGATTCGACGATAAGTCGAAGATGAAGACGATGGTTGAAGACCGGAGGTCTTTACATCGTTTGGTTGATTCCTGACAATCTTGATTGGGCTGTACACCCAAGATGAGGGAATAAGTTGGAGATCGTCCAGGCATACATGGAGATCGACGGATATGCGAGGAAAGTGCCTCCGGTTTCGTTCAGACCCAGAACGAACTTGTAAATGGACTGTGTGTCTGGCATTAGATTTTATTCTGTGTTGATTGATCTCTATTAAATAGACATCTGTTTGGCAGCGGAGAATTTATTCTCTTGCTTAACGCCTGTCTCTGAGACGTACGGGCTCAGAGGTTGTATATCGATGGACATCAGTCGCATGAAGTGAATTGCCTGTGTGGCATTCCTAAGTGGCAAATGATCAAGGCTTCTGTTGAAAAGCAAAGTCTTGTGGTTGATGATCAAAGCACAGCCTGTGTGGCATAGCTTTGTGTATGGCGTTAATTCGCGAGCCTCACACCTCAGTACGAGTCAAAAACGGGATAAGGACCCAAGGAGTGCACGACGTTTCTTTCTAGCTATGGGTGATGTCAGTGACCTACCAGCCCTGACATTTATATTATTTTTACTTGTGTGGTTGTTGGATGCGAGGCGCCTCAGATATTAGTCTGAAAGGACTGGGAAACGTGTGTTCAGGAATACTAATCCTCAAAAGTAAGAGAGGATCGGCCTTGGAGGTTCCAAGGATCGCTGTGTGTGGTCCTGAGACATTTGCTAGAGTGTCTCGAACGGAGAGGAGCTTGCCCCTTGCCTTGACTCATGACAGAAACCCAATTTCCAGTACGTGATAATTAGGTTTTATTTGTAGAACCTAGTATGGCGACATAGTAGATGGTTGCTATGCCGTTTATGATTGATACTTATGATTGAAATTGTTTTAACACTATACACTTATAGTAATATCAAAATAATGTGTTTTTAAATGTATCAAGCATTCTTTGGCTATTATAAGGTAAAACCCTATCCTCCGGCTTGCGTTGCATTGTGTGATGGGACCTGGGTCTTATAATAGCTTCATTTTTCTTTATTTAGCATTGCGCTGTTTGTTATATGCACTGGTATTCTTGGGAGGAAACTCGTTCCGTGTTATACGGCGTGGTCCCTTGATTTACCTAACTTTAAAAATAAAGAATAATAACTGTTTTTAGTTCTCACACCAGTCACATGACTGACCTGGAGTTTATTGTTTTAACCTAAACTCTGGGTGCCTTTATTTTCCACACGAGCAGCTAGTAGTTTTGGTTTTGCAAATTTATATTCATAGGATCCTGGTATATAGCTGAAGTGATATTCGGAAAGCTCTGTATCCGTGTATTTCTTTCAGTTATGTTTTGTAATATTTTTTCGCTGCAAAATGTATTTAAATCCCTAATAATTATCAAATGTGTAATATTTATTCATAATCTGTATATTCTTGTATTCAGATGGAATTGCTGTAATAAACAATGAAATGTTCTTCTGTTTGTGTTCCGATATGTGTTGTTCTCAAAGCAATCCGTGCTTTCCATACCGGGGAAGTTACCTGTCCTTACATGGTATCTCCAATTATCTTGCAGTATGGGATTTAACTCCATTCCATTCATTCACCCATTCCATCTTATTACGAGCCACACCGCAACAATCTCCATCTTAGCTAGTATTGCTCTATTCTTCTTGGAGTTGCACTGAATTCTTTATGCAGTTGGATCAAGATACTACCCCACATTCTCTTAAATGGTGATGGTGGGCTACTTACCATTGTATCTCCACTTTGACGAGAATTCATGCTCAAGCACCTTCGGAGCAATGCTTCGGTTATGCTTTATGTACCGGTCCCCTCAACCATAGAGCTTTAATGCCATGTTAAATTCCGATAATCCCTGCGTATCTTTTTCCCGTGTGTGCTTCACCGTATCTGGCTGGAATCAGCGGTCAAAGTGCCCTACGTCGGAGTCCTGATTGAACATCCCGACATTGCTCCTCATTGTTCATATAATTTAGTATTGGAAACATATATTGTAACAAAAGGAGCCCCCTTTAATATGTGCCACTGATACCATATATATACCACAATATCTCCAGTTATCTTACATTGTGGGACTGTACGCCATTTAATTCACACACCAACTCTATATCAATGTCAATATGAACCACAACTCAACGTATTTCTATAAATTTTCTTTAAGTTGAGAAGAGTATATAAAAGAATTAGATTATAGTATTCATCAACATATTTGTGGAAAAATTAGGTACAAATACATGGCTTTACAATATATCGATTAAGTTCAAGTTCATATTATTTTACTTTAATAATATCTGATGTTACTAACTAATCTATGGAGTACTTTAAATAGTACTAATGAAAGGTAGATAGTCATTTTCTCTAAGTTTCATGAATTACTCTTGCACATTTTATGATTTCTATTGGAAAAATGACTCAAATATATCAGCATGTAGAAAAAAGGAAAAGATCGCTCTATTTAATTACTTGATTGGTCAAATGTTCTGTAAGGAAACTAGGCATGCAAATATTTTCATAGAAGAGCTGGATACCAGCATTAAATTAAAGGCAACTCAAGTCCTAGAAAAAAGGAAATGTTTCAAAATATGTGTGAAATTGATTGTTTACATTCCCAATTAATTTCATTATTCCCAAGAATTATCTTCATTCTACTTCTATTTTAAATGACCTCAAGATATTGGAAAAGTATATCACTCTTTTCCAATATTAGTTTGTAAAGATTGCATTTTTGATGATGTAAGTCGACAATAATCCATATAGGTCGACTTAAATAAATCCAAAATACAGATAACTATTGGGGTAAAGTAAGAAAAAGAAAGAAAGAAGAAACATAATCACAGATTCTTGAAGCAAGGACAAAATATAATAAATAAAAAGGGTCATGAAGTTATTAAAAACATACAATTGATTATACTTCACAACAATTATCAGAGTCATACATACCTAGACATAATACAATAATGCAGCGGAATAGAGTTGATATAGTGGGAATGTAATAGATAGTACGTCTAAACTCTGTCTTCATCTTCTAATGAATGTGGTCTTCACTAATTGGAAAATTTAGGCTGACGGTAACATAAGTGAAAAGACAAAAACACTTGGATCAAAGCTAAAATATGCTCATATCAGTCAAATCAAAACCATGTAACAATATGAGTGTCATAGCATCATAGATGCTTATGGCGGTTCACATCTTATATCAAATGTCCTTGTGAGCACCATAACTTAACAGATGTTATGGGAATTTTCATCTCTAGAGGAACCATTAAACTAGATACTACATAATACAATATGCTGTTATAATAGAGTTTATGATTAAATATACTATTGGAAATAACATAAGCAGGATTATTTTTTTACCTTTACCCAGTTTATAAACGCTGTATTCTATACAGTACTGTAAACCCACCATAAAATGGTGGCAATAGGGAGCACTTAATAGGTACAATGCTAAATCAAAATTGTAAGGGATCGATCAGAATAATATGGTAAAGCAACGAGGATATACCCAATGGTAGGAATCTACCGGATTGTTGATCCAGGCTGGTGGTAACGCATATCTGCAACTACCGCTTACCTCTGACAATACTCTAGAAATCAAAGGCAAGTGTAAGGACCCCATCTCTGTACCCATACTATCTAAAAGTATAATGACGCTTGTTTAAACCATCTGTTTTACATTAAAATAGGTGGTTTGAATGCCACAAAGCACATACTACCGAAATTTTGATTTTCATAAGAATCCCATATATAAAGTGAAACGGTGTTAAAAAAAATTTCAAAATAAATATAAGAAGCTTAAAGCGGGAAATTATTTTTGGTGAAAAAATAATGATTTTTGGTCGCATGAACCGTGTAAGGAAGATTTTTGGATGGTTTGTGTGTGCGTTTTAGTGGTGCAGTAGGACCGACGATGCGATAAAAACATTAACGACAACAAAGAAAAGGTTGTTTTAGCCTTGGAAACATTGTTCCCATAACTTGTCAGCGATGCGTGCAAGTTGTTAATTAACTCGTTTTACATTTTAGAACCTGTTCTAAGCCTTCTTTACAGTCTATAGATGGAAATTTCCAGAATATTTTGGGTAATTGAGGTAAAATTTGCACCATAGGTCTGGAAATGGAATATTTATAAGCGAAGCAAACGTTGAATTTCTTCACTTTGATTTCTTTTTTCGGTTTCGAAGAAAAGAAATTACGAAGCGATTAGATGCATTGAGATTTTGGATTGTAGGGTTTGGATGCAAAAAACGGTTGCTTCACACTTTTATTTATAATTGTGTGAGGGTTATGGATGAAAAAGGGTTTTCGAAATTTGCATTCATCTAAAACTGCCAGTATATTTAGGATGTTTTGCAACATGTTTTCAAAAGTGTTTTAAATTTTCAATGCATACGTGTAGGAGAATCTGATTTAGAATCATTATGCATGCATGTTTTGTGGTTGAAATTCATTATGTGCACTGTGCACATGGTTGCAAAGTGGATGTACACAAATTGGTTATGTAGGAAATGATAAGTAGGCAGTAGAATTTCGGGAAGAAATTACTTTTAAAGAGGGAAGAATGTAACAACCCAGAATTTTGACAATAAATTAGTAATTAATTAAGATTTTCAAAAATAGAAATTTTATAAACAATGGAATTTGACCATGAAACTTTAACCGTTGCGTTTGTCTCGAAATTCTGGTCAACTGTCATCTTTGGAGTTTCGCAAACGGAGTCTGTATGAAAAAGTTACGGACATAATATGAAAAACGGATGGAAATAAATAAATAAATATAATACATCTTTCCTTTTATTACCTGCCTTTACTAGGCAAAACTGCTGAAGGGCGGTTGACACCCTTGCCTGGAGCAGTCGACTGCTCTGAGCCTGTACATCCCAGTGACAGCTAAGTTAAGAGGGTTTAGTTTATATGTATTATTATATAAATGGGCAGATGTTTATTTAAATAAATCTAATGGTTCATGGCCAATTTTACTTTTATAAATAAAGGGGTGAGGCCTCATTCTTTTTCACACAAATCTGTAGGCAGTAGCGAAGCTCTGCCATTTCCCTTTCTCATCAAATCAAATTTCTTAATCAAAAATATACTCATATGCAAACAATCAAATATAATTCAGATGGATTTGAAAGGGATTATCAGATTTAAGTGGAAAAGGATAAGAATTGACGTCTAAGTTATTTTTCATTAGATTTTCCTCTCTTTTCCTATTTTCTTGCAAATCTACAAATTTGGAAGTATCCCATTTTCAGAATGATTGTAGATATGTAAGAATTTGGGAATTGTAAGCCTAAAAGATTATTTAGATTTGGATGCTTTCAGGTGAGTGAAAAAATTTATATACAAAGTTACAATGTTTAATTATCTCGTTTGTATTAAATCTTAAATATATGCCTAACATTTATTAGATTTGTTTATAACTTTGTTAATCTAAAAAGATGCCTATCCGATCTGCTCATGAATGTTGTCAAAAACCTGAAAGTATAGATTTTTGGTTTTGAATAATATTATTTATAGGCTTACTTAATTGTTTAAATTATTTTTTACAATTGGGTTTGAAAATATATTGTGGTTGCTGCAAAACTCTGTGAATTTGTTGAATGTTGTTAATATTTTAATGCATAACTTTTAAATATTAACAACAATGAGTGTTTTAATTGGATTTATTTCTAGGTGTGAAGAGTATGTATCCTTGAAATATATATGTCAGTTTTCTTCTAGTAAGATATTCAATTCTTTTGAAGTATATACCACCGTTGACATTAGGTGAAAGCGAGTTTGATTGAGTCTTACTTTGGGATTAAGGTATATACCACCGTTGGTATATTCCACCGTTGAAAGAGACTTCAACTAGAAGAATCTTAAAAGTAAGACTCAATCAAACTCGCTTTCGCCTAATGTCAGCGGTGGTATATACTTCAAAAGAATTGAATATTTTCCTAGAAGAAAGCATCAAGACATATATATTTCAAGGATACATACTCTTCGCACCTAGAAATAAATCCAATTAAAACACTCATTGTTGCTAATATTTAAAAGTTACACATTAAAATATTAACAACAATCAATAAATCCAAAGAGTTTTGTTCCAAATCTCTAGTTTCAGTGTTAAACGGTGAATTATGTAATTTTGATTAAAAAAATATAAGCCTATTCGTGTTTAATTTTGTTAGGGTTTAACTTAGTTATTATAAATATGTCTTTTATCTCTTTTAAAATTAAAAGACATCATTTGAAACCAATAAGAAATATGTCAAATATTGAAAAAGGGAAAAGTTGTGTAAATTCACGCATATATATATATATATATATATATATATATATATATATATATATATATTTGTACGTAGTTTACATCAACCACTCCAAACATAACATATATTTCTTGTGGTTTGAAATGTGTTTATTCCCGTATTCAAGCAAAATTTACAATAACTGTGGTTTACAGTCTTTTGTAAGACTCATAACCTTATTGCAAGATTGAATACAAAAATAAATGTTTGGTTGATTAGTTGAACCAAATTATCAAACTTAACGATAATGAAAATAAAAAAATAACTACGTTAACTACACGAAAATATAAATATAAGTGTATATATATATATATATCATCCGTCTGAATCTACATAAACAACGATATATATATATATATATATAATGGATGGTTGAACGTTTGAAAGTATTCATTTCATGGAATTATACACGTAAATGTAATCCATATTAAATGAATATATTTGTAGTGGCCATTGTAGCAATTAGTGTTGATTGTTATAAATAGAACCATAATAAATAAATACCCATTGTAACCGGCGTTGAATGGGGAAACAAAATTTAATCAGGAAATTAAATTTAATGGGTATAGTTTCTAAATTAGTTAACATTAATGTTATAGACCCGAATTAGGGAATTAAATAATAACTGCACTAAGACACGAGGTAAAGTTCAACTTGTGGTAGAAGTTTATCCGGAACCGTCCGACAAATCCAACATCCACAAGTGGTCGGCTTATTGTGAGAGATCTGGTGCTTAAACATGTATATAAATATATGTATACGACAGGCAATAAATAAATAAATAAGTCAGTAGTGTTTGATGGGGTACAACAAACACATCTCAAGATTGATAATTAAGCATAAATAATGCCATAGGAAAATATGACTGTTATGGTCATAAATGGCAATGACTCTATTAAATAGAATAAAGGATATTAATTGGGGATTTCTGGGAAATGATTATCGTTTTAAATACTGAGTCCAATAGGGAAAATAATTGAATAAATATCTTAGGCTTAAAGGGATATAACTTCCCTTATTTTGTACAGTTAACCTAGAACTTATAACTAAAAGTTAGAATTATACTTGGTAGGTTAATGATGTGAAGCATCATTAACCATAGGAACCCGCAATGACAATTAATCGTGTACGATGGTATTTCTATAAAGAGAAACTAAACAGGAATAACTCAATGACATGGCCTGCTTTGGGATTAAGGTCTTAAGTGGTTATATCCACCTATAAAAAGGTATTAAGTGATCACATAGCCCACCTCCCCTAAATGAAAGCATTAAAGATTAACTGGGTGCAAGCTTGATAACCTCCACGAATAGTCCGCTTCCTTGGGTCGTATGTGAGTTGAGTAAAGAAGCCCACCTGGGAATAGTTCCTCCAGCCTAGGGGTCTTAAATGGTGTGTGAATCCTACCCAAAACTAGATCTAAAAATGTCTGGTATGGTCATTCCATAGGGCTATCTGTCCTACTGGAAGTATTAAGCGTCTAGGAGATTATCCAATAAGGCCAGCTAGATAGTAACGAAGGGGCCCTCCACCGGGTGGTCTTAAATGGCGTGCTATGTCTACTTAACTGTGTGGTCTTAAGTGGCTGTTTACTATTTCTCGTCTTATGCGGGGCATGGGTTTTAGGGAATGTGGAATGGATCGTTAAAACAAAACAAACACTGGAGGGGGTGAATAGTGTTTGTGAGAATTTAAACAAAATCTGAAACTTATGTGAACTATGAGATGAAACAAACACCATAAACACAATCACAGACACAGATTCAAACATAGATACAAAATAAACAAAAATAAAGATGCAGAAAAGGAAAAACACAATGGATTTTATACAGGTTCGGATTGCTCCTACATCCAGTCCCACACAACTCTGGATTGCGCAGAGTTTTATTACTATATCAAAATCCAATTACAACCTCCTTAATTTCACGGCTATAAGGGATACCACTGATTCCAAACTCCTTGATTTCACGGCTACAAAGGATACCACCGATTCTAACCTCCTTGATTTCACGGCTAAAAGGGATACCACCGATTCTAACCTACTTGATTTCACGGCTACAAAGGATACCACCGATTCCTCTTTTACTCAACCCAAACAATTACAAACAGCCCTATAACTCTTCAATAGCACTTGATTTAGAGAGAGATGATAAGAGAGTGTAAAGAGAAGAAGTTTGATCAAAACAGAATTGAATTCGGCAGAGTATAAGTGTAGAAATCATAAAAATGATTAGGAATGATTGTATAATGAAAGAGGATGAAAGTGGAGAAGAAGATATATTTAAAAATTTGGTTTTAACCCCTTTTTATAGTGTGTAAAAGGTTGCAACGTTTTTGAATCATTTCAAATAGTGAAAAGACACTTCCTTTCAAAATTGAAAAAGTGATAGTTATATGTCGACATGGTGTTTTTGGTTTGTCGACATACCCTAGTGTAATTTTGTATTTTAAAGCATTTTTTAAGTGTTTTGATATTAATATAATTCTGGAAATTCTTGAGTAAAAATCTGGTGTTGTAAATTAATATTATATAGTAGAAAAACATATGAAAACATAAATTTAAACTATATAAATATATTTATAAAATTATAACATTATAAGGTTTTAAACTATAAACATATAAAGTATAATAATATAAATTTTAAGTTTGATAAACAAAGAAGAATAAGAAAAGATAAAAATAAAATAGAGAGGATTGAGGATAGAATTGAAAATCAAAATTTGAAAATTAGAATTAGAATTTGAACCTGGAGTGCTATTTAGAGTCTTACAAAATCTAGACTCTATAACTATATTAATCCTGAACTCTTGAAATCTTGAATACTCATGAGTCTTGAAATTTCTCCTATCTTTAAATCTCTATTATGTTTAAAACTGTACAGTGTTTAGTAAAATTTCTTGTATATAATTCCTGCATATGTGTATATATATAATATATATATTCCACACAAAAAGTGTTAGCATATGTTTTATAATCAATGATAATTGAAATAAGGTTATTGTCATCAAAACTCCATTCTCAACAATCTCCCCCTTTTTGATGATGACAACCTTAATTTATAAAATATCTTACTTGTACATACCCGTTGATGATGATTCTTCTAATACTCCCCCTGTCTATAATAATCCTAGAAATTATGTCTATATTTTATAATTTCTCCCTCTTTGTCAGTATCAAAAAGAAATTCTAAAGCTACTCCCCCTAAATCCTGTAACTACCTAAATAATTCCTATACTAAAGTGAAATACTCCCCCTGAATCCTAAATCTATCTATACCTTATAAAATATCCCCTTAAATTGATGCCTATATAATATCCTAATTCTTTATATAACGTCCCCTAAATCTATAACTCTCCATAAATTTCTATAACTACCCCTAAATCTATGACTACACTAATCTAATAACCTTAATAAAAGGATAATAAACTAAGCAAACCAATCAGTCCAAACAAGCAAATCAATCAAAACAAACAAACAACCAATTCAAACAAACAATTCAAACAAACAATCATTTCAAACAAAACAATCAATTTAAATAATTAAATCAATCAAAGTATTCTAGAACCTTCAACTAATCCTTAGAAACTCTAAAATTCCCCCTTTATTTAATACAAGACTAAACCTATCTTAAACCCTAATTCCCCTAAAACTATAATAAGTCCTTAACTAGACTTAGAAATAAATCTGATAAGATATCCTTAAAATTATGATATAAGTAAAGCAATTCAATCCAATTAATCAATCAATTTAAGTTTTGTTGTCATAAAACATCAATTCAAACATGAAACCAAACATTTCTTGTAACTTCTATTTATCCTAAAACCTATAAAGCTCCTATCAACTACAAATGCTGTAAGCACCCGTAACTTCCCAGGTAAGGAAAGAACGGATACTTTGAGAACAACACACAAAAGAACGCAGACAGAAGAACATTTCATTGTATATTACAACAATTCCATCAGAATACAAGAATATACAGAGTATGAATAAATATACATTCGATAAATATCAGAGATTACAATAAGTTACATAGCAGCGGAAAAACAATATAAAACACAACTGAAAGTAATACACGGATACAGAGCTTTCCGAGCATCATTCCAGCTGTAAATCAGGATCCTGTGAATATAAATCTGCAAAACCAAAACTACTAGCTGCCCGTGTCGAAAATAAGGGCACCCAGAGTTTAGGTTAAAACAATAAACTCCAGGTCAGTCATGTGACTGGTGTGAGGACTAAAACAGTTATTTAAAACTTTACTTTAAATCAGATATATCAAGGGACCACGCCGTATAACACGGAACGGGTTTCCTCCCAAGAATACCAGTGCATATAACAAAACAGCGCAATGCTTTTCGAAAAAATGAAGCTATTATAAGACCCAGGTCCTATCACAAAATGCAACGCAAGCCGGGGGATAGGGTTTTCCCTTATAATAGCCAAACATGCTTAGTACGTTTAAACAAATCATTTGATACTATTATAAGTGCATAGTGTATAAAACAACTTCAAATCATAAGTATCAATCATAGGCGGCATGGGTACCATATATCATGTCGCCAATACTAGGCTTTACAAATAAAACCGCAAAGTCACGTATTTGGAAATTGGATTTCCATCTGTGAACCGAGGCAAGGGATCGTCCTCAACCGATTCAAGACAATCTAGCCCATGTCTCTGGAACAGCCGTAACTGCCCCTTGGATCGTCAGGGCCGGTCCACACGGACTGGATTATTATGGCTGAACAATACGTCTCTCTGCCCTATGGGGCGTAAATGAGCAAACAAATGACTCCATCGGACACGGATCGTCTGATCAAACCGAGGCGCCTCGCAGCAGCAACAACCACATAAGTCAAACTCGTCAGGGCGTGCAAAACCACTAACGCCACTTCTAGCTAGAAAGAAACACATGTCCTCCCTGAGGTCCTTCTCCCGTTTCTGGTTCACAACCGGGGTGTGAGGCTCGCGAATCAACGCTACATAAAGCTACGCCACACAGGCCGTGCTTTGATCATCAACCACAAGACTCTGCTTTTCAACAGAAGCATTGATCATTTGCATCTTAGCATGCCACACAGGTAAACCACTCTATGCAACCGATATCAGTCACACAGAATGAAATCCAATGTCAGACACACAGTCCATTTACAAGTCCGTTCTGGGTCTGAACGAAACCGGAGGCACCTAGTACCCCGCATATCCATCGATCTCTAACTACGTCTGGATGATCACCAACTGATTCCCTCCTCTTGGGTGTACGGCCCAATCAAGATCATCAGTAATCACCCAAACGACGTGAAGACTTCCGGTCTTCGACCACCGTCTTCATCCTCGACACCACGTCGAATCAGTTATTCAGAATGGGATAAACCCGGTCTTTCTAAATAACTCACGTATATAATAAACATGTGTTACACAAACACAACATACGCCTCATTCTAATTCATCAGTCACTAACCGTAAATTAACAAGAGAATAATTCCCCAAATATTAACCCCGAAGGCCGAAACCAACATCAGATCAATACCTAGGAAACCGTTCTGCTTAGCTAACCTACAGTTAGTTTCTAAATTTCACATTCTTAGGGAAAGGTTCCCATTAATTTTATCAAAGATAAATTCCTTTAAATTTATTCTTTAATCTTCCTTTGAATATCACTTCAAACTAGTTGGGATTAGCGAACCTTACCGAAGTAGTCATTTGTTTTAATTTCCCAATCCCAACCTATTCATCCCATGAAGTAAAAATGGTAATACTTCATATCTAATGCCACGGTGTTATCGGTAAATTCAATTACCATTTCACGTTCAAATCTAATTAAAGATTTAACTATCGCCTGGAGTAAAACTGGTGATACCCCATTCTCGATCTTTTCAATCTAATTAAAGATTCATTAAAACCCCACTTAGTTTTAATCTTTGACTGGGTTAAAGAATCAGTGTCACTTAATAACATGGTTCACGATAAACCCCAAAATCACATCACATTTCAATCAGTCCATAACCGTAAATTTGCAAGTGAGCAATTCCCTAAGTATTAACCCCGAAGGCCGAAACCAACATCAGATCAATACCCCAGAAACCATTCATCTTAACTAATCTCCAGTTAGTTTCTGATTTTCTTAACTCCTTTAGGTCTAAGAACAGTATTATTGGAGATACCGTTCACGACCACCCAAAATCACATTCCATTAATTATCGGGTTAAAGAACGAGTGTTATTTAAAACACCGTTCACGATAAACCCAAGAATCAATTCGAATTCAATTCCAATTAAATATTATTTAATTGGTACACTTCATTAAATCTAAATAAAAGATTTAATCTTTTTCTCAACTGGGCTTAAGAACAGTGTTAATGAAGACACCATTCACGACAACCCAAATCCCATTTGATATTAAATACAAGGCTCTGAATAGAAAATATACCGGCTTATATTCAATATCAAATTTTACGACCAATAAATATCGTATTGGAAATAACGATATTAATATATCTTTCAAATTCCCATAACAATATCTGTGTCATCACAAAATCCAACATCGAAATATTCCGAAGACAATTTCGATTCAAATCCATTCCAATTCAATTATTGGAAATTCTGGTTATTTTCTAATCCATTTCAAATCCACTTTATTTATTTAAAAATAAATAGAATTATGATTCTAGTTCAAAACTAGTTCATTTCGATTAAAATCTATTTTTATCTTTTCAAATATGGAGTTTTTCAACCCAATTCTTCCCAAATCATTTCTTATGATTTTACACAAATTATTACTATTTTTAATAATTTTATCAAGGCCCGTACAGTCGATTTCCATCAACGGCCGTCCAACTGCACTTACAACGACCTTTTCCAAATTTGATTTGGACATAATTCCAAATCCAACCGTTAGATTTTAAATCACTAATGTTCGTTAGAAAGCTCTTTTCGATACGAACCCAACGGTTCCGGTTTTAGGAGAATCCGACGGTCGGATCTCCCGTAATATCCGTTCGAAGTCAATGGTCGAAATTCACGAACTGCCGCTGCGCGGCGCGTTCTATTCAGGCCATTATATTATATATATAATATATATAATATATACTTCGTCGATTTCCTTTTAAAACATAGTTTATAATTCGTTTTAAATTCGTTTTCAAAACGATTTCAACTTCCTTTTCAAATTCAAATCAAAATTGAATTTTCCCTTACAAATTCGTTTTAAATTCATTTCAAATTGATTTCAATTCAAATCGATTTTCAGTTCAATTTCAATACGTTTTAAATTCAATTCAAAACGATTTCAATTCTATTTCAATCTAATTCGAATTTCAATTCTATTCAGTTTAATTCGAATTCATTTTCTATTCAATTCAATTTCAATTCGATTATTGAAATCACTTTTCAATATTCATTTAAAAATGAATAAAATCGATATAATTATCGTTCATGTCAAAATGGCGTCAATCTAATCAACACGGCTTCATATATTTCTATTTTCCAATATTCTATTTCAAATATCTCTTTTCAAATATTTCTATTCAGATATTCTATTTCAAAACTCGAATGAGGCCCAATCAATTACCATATAATGTTAATTATATGGATTTTTCTACAACACACGTATATAACAGCAATGATAAATCATCAACCATCATCCAAAGTGCGTCCTACACTGTACAAGCATCAAATATAAATATTTAATGCTTATAAATGTCTGTCAATCAATCGATCGACATAAAACTAATTATTGGGATTAGTGTATGTCATATATCATCCCAATACCTGTGTGGGGTTTCAAACAATCAAACACATATTTTATTTTTGTAGGTGGGCGATGTGTAAAATTTATCGTCCCAATCAATATCAATCAAATCGGTGTATATAAACAAATCTCCGATTTGTTTATAAATATTTATTCACATTCACGTTAAAAATTATAGTTTTAACGATAAAATATTTTTAACTATATAAATATTTTATTTTATTTCACATCACACAATCAATTTTCACCACAACAAACAATCAAACATACAAGTCATCCATGGTCTGTGGATGACGGGTGTCGGGTGCTTCTAAGCACCGTCTGCATCCTAGTATATATTTTTATAACTAGAAAATAAAATTAAAAGTGAGAAGATCTCACAGAGGGATCCACTCCGCCATTTCATTTCTGAATCTCTGAACCTTTTGGATTTGTCTTCAATGCCAACACGGTCTTCTCTACGCTGCTCATATTAAAAATCACACATTTTTTTAATATGATGTTTATTTTTAAATAATCACATTTTTATTTTCACTTCGTTATAAAAATTATATTTCTATATCGCTACTTTATATATAAAGATCGAATTTTTTTTCTTCGTTATTCAATATATAAAAATCGTATTTTTATTATTCTTATAAGATAAAAATCATATCTTTATCTTCCTACTTCTATAAAAGATTTTTTTTAATATCTCTACATATAAAAGATTATATTTTTAACCCTTTAAAAATATTTACATATCTTGTACTAACTAAAAATCTCATTTTTAACCTACTAAAAAAAATATTTTCAGATCTAACATTATATAGTTATATTTAAATTAAACTATCATGTATATAAAAAAATATACCTTTGTTATTTCAGTTTTAAAGGTCATATAATTTCTGTTTTGAAAA
This sequence comes from Allium sativum, assembly GCA_030737875.1. NCBI lineage: Eukaryota > Viridiplantae > Streptophyta > Magnoliopsida > Asparagales > Amaryllidaceae > Allium > Allium sativum. Next base: position 703,619,827 of record CM060922.1, on the reverse strand, counting down.
TCCTAACATTATGAACGCTAAAAATCGGATTTTTATAAACGAAATAAAAATCGAAGAGCTTACAATTTAGAGTGTCCGCTGTCGGAGAAGGGAGAGGCGCGTTCGCTGGTGCGTAGGGTGGAGCAGGAGTCGAGCGCGACCTTCAACCTCATGCTCGCAGTCTTCCTAGGAGGAGTGCATTTTCAGATCGAATTGGGGGGGCAACGGGCAGCGCGGCGGCCATCAGGGCGAGGGGGTGTGGTGGCGATCTCGGCGGTTTAGCATCGAGTCGTGGCAGTGGTTGCCTCTGGCGTTGGGGAGTTTCAAAAGGGGGAAAGGAGAGGATGGGTGCGGCGGATGGAGAAGGAGAGGAGGGGAGAGAGGGCGATGTTGTCGGCGGTGAGGAGAGGCGATGGGAGGAGGAGGCGGTCGCGTTTTCTGAAAAGGGGCAAACGATTTTTTCGTGAAGAATGAATCTGGTGGGGGGTGTTGACTAGGGTAAAGGGGATAAAGGGTGAGGGTTTTAATTTATTTATTAATTTAATTTTAATATTAAATCCATAAAGTAACTTTTTATTTCGAACTCAAAACGAAACCCATCGCCTGTCGTACCTAGCTAATTACCGCCATTCCGAACACAATGGGATATGTATCGTAAGCCAGTTCGATTGTTTCGATCATTTTTCGTCGAATTTACATTTAAATCATTATATTGAATTTTAAACGTACATTTCAATTTACCGGGGTCACATACTAACTCGAAAAATTCCAGAAAAATATTTTCTAGCTTCGTATTGACGATACGGTCCTAACAAAACTAATTTCATCAAATTCTGAGACCGTTTGAAAATGGTCATTTTCCAGTCGATTAAAATCAATTGAAAGTGGTCAAACGTGTTTTCCTTTGCCACGCTCACGTATCGATTCGAAAAATTATGAAATTTGAAACCTAACAATAACTTGACATCACGGATCCAACAAAAGTGGTTTCGTCGAAAACCGAGGTCGTTTGCAAAATGACTATTTTTAAGGGCCGAAATTCCATAGCGACTATTCTGAATTTTCAACTGGACGTATCTTTTTATTCTCGCTATGAAATTTTGATTTTTCGGATTCGTTGGGAAGATATTCTCAAATAGATTCTATTATTTTTGGTTTCACTAAAATCCGGTTTATTTTGAATCCGGTACAGTCATTTGAATTTTGAAATCGAATTATTGAACTACCATGCTATTTTCAATTAATTTTATATTTTAAAATAATTATTTATATTCTATCGTCGAGCTATATAAATATATACGTTCTAATTCCATTCAAACTAAATTTTTCGTCGCTATTATTTAATATAATTCATTTTAAATAATCAAAATTCACTAAAATTGCCAAAATAAAAATTTTAAATTGGCTCGGATTTCCGGGTTATTACAATCTCCCCCACTTAAAACTTTTCGTCCCCGTAAAGGAACGAAGCCGAAAGTTGCTTAACTAATCAACTCAACTTCCATTATTTCACTACGGCTTAAGTTCTTCAACTTTTCAGTTTCTAAGAACTTTTCAAATTTCTCAAAAATTTGGCTAACACCCTAAATTTCCGAAAATTTTCGCCATAACCTCCCCTGCACCGGGAGCACCGGGAAAATCCCGAAATTGCCATACAGGCCCTCTGATCTCAAAAAGAAAAAGAAAAAGCCAATCGGCTCATAAAATCATCATCACCCAAACAAAACAGTAAATTATGGTAAACATGTACCTATTTGTCGGGCATACAATTTTATTCTTTTGCTCTAGCCTCTTTTCTATGACCTGTTCAGTGTAAGTACATGTATATGCATGCAAATGCGACAAATTTTCAATACAATTCACTATTTGATCCATTTGGCAAAGGTTCAACATTTTAATTAATCAAACAGTAATCAAACAACACAATCAGCAATCAATTAGTTGGTTATCATTTCCAATGCATAACTTTGATATATAGTCAAAAATCACATTTTTGATGCCAAATCACAACAATAAGCCCTATATAGTTTCGGTTCTCACACCAGTCAATTGGAAATATATAGAAATCTCACTTTCGAAACTCGAAAATAAATACTAGCGATGGTGCCCCGTCACCAGAATTATCCCCGGGCACTAGAGTGCGATTCTATAACTATCCACTACATTAAAACTTCGAATACACGTTTGCAAGACATATATGCAAAATCTCTATATATTGGATTGTCCAAATTCATATAAATAAATAATCAAATACGAATAATTGATTTAAATTTTGAAAACAAAACTTGTTTTCATTTTAAAAATATACTCTTCCCACTCGTTCTAGGATACTACTGATCCCATCTCGAACGAGTCATTCCCATTGGATATTACTAATCCAATATCTGATGAATTCTTTCATATGGTTCTAATGTGTCTTGTCCTCTGAGCTTTGTAAACCAAAGCTCTGATACCACTGTAAGCACCCGTAACTTTCCCGGTAAGGAAAGAGCGGATACTTTGAGAACAACACCAAAAGAACGCAGATAGAAGAACATTTCATTGTATATTACAACAATTCCATCAGAATACAAGAATATACAGAGTACGAATAAATATACATTCGATAAATATCAGAGATTACAATAAGTTACATAGCAGCTGAAAAACAATATAAAACACAACTGAAAGTAATACACGGATACAGAGCTTTCCGAGCTTCGTTCCAGCTGTAAATCAAGATCCTGTGAATATAAATCTGCAAAACCAAAACTACTAGCTGCCCATGTCGAAAATAGGGGCACCCAGAGTTTAGGTTAAAACAATAAACTCCAGGTCAGTCATGTGACTGGTGTGAGGACTAAAACAATTATTTAAAACTTTACTTTAAATCAGATATATCAAGGGACCACGCCGTATAACACAGAACGGGTTTCCTCCCAAGAATACCAGTGCATATAACAAAACAGCGCAATGCTTTTCGAAAATATGAAGCTATTATAAGACCCAGGTCCTATCACATAATGCAACGCAAGCCGGGGGTTAGGGTTTTCCCTTATAATAGCCAAACATGCTTAGTACGTTTAAACAAATCATTTGATACTATTATAAGTGCATAGTGTATAAAACAACTTCAAATCATAAGTATCAATCATAGGCGGCATGGGTACCATATATCATGTCGCCAATACTAGGCTTTACAAATAAAACCGCAAAGTCACGTATTTAGAAATTGGATTTCCATCTGTGAACCGAGGCAAGGGATCGTCTTCAACCGATTCGAGACAATCTAGCCCATGTCTCCAGAACAGTCGCAACTGCCCCTTGGATCGTCAGGGCCGGTCCACACGGAGTGGATTATTATGTATGAACAATACGTCTCTCCGCCCTATGGGGCGTAAATGAGCCAACAAATGACTCCATCGGACCCGGATCGTCCGATCAAACCGAGGCGCCTCGCAACAGCAACAACCACATAAGTCAAACTCTTCAGGGCGTGTAAAACCACTAACGCCACTTCTAGCTAGAAAGAAACGCATGTCCTCCCTGAGGTCCTTCTCCCGTTTCTTGTTCACAACCGGGGTGTGAGGCTCGCGAATCAATGCTACACAAAGCTACGCCACACAGGCCGTGCTTTGATCATCAACCACAAGACTCTGCTTTTCAACAGAAGCCTTGATCATTTGTATCTTAGCATGCCACACAAGCAAGCCACTCTATGCAGCCGATATCAGTCACACAGAATGAAATCCGATGTCAGACACACAGTCCATTTACAAGTCCGTTCTGGGTCTGAACGAAACCGAAGGCACCTAGTACCCCGCATATCCATCGATCTCCAAGTACGTCTGGACGATCACCAACTGATTCCCTCCTCTTGGGTGTACGGTCCAATCAAGATCATCTGTAATCACCCAAACGACGTGAAGACTTCCGGTCTTCGACCACCGTCTTCATCCTCGACACCACGTCGAATCAGTTATTCAGAATGGGATAAACCCGGTCTTTCTAAATAACTCGCGTATATAATAAACATGTGTTACACAAACACAACATACGCCTCATTCTAATTCATCAGTCACTAACCGTAAATTAACAAGAGAATAATTCCCCAAATATTAACCCCGAAGGCCGAAACCAACATCAGATCAATACCCAGGAAACCGTTCTGCTTAGCTAACCTACAGTTAGTTTCTAAATTTCACATTCTTAGGGAAAGGTTCCCATTAATTTTATCAAAGATAAATTCCTTTAAATTTATTCTTTAATCTTCCTTTGAATATCACTTCAAACTAGTTGGGATTAGCGAACCTTACCGAAGTAGTCATTTGTTTTAATTTCCCAATCCCAACCTATTCATCCCATGAAGTAAAAATGGTAATACTTCATATCTAATACCACGGTGTTATCGGTAAATTCAATTACCATTTCACGTTCAAATCTAATTAAAGATTTAACTATCGCCTGGAGTAAAACTGGTGATACCCCATTCTCGATCTTTTCAATCTAATTAAAGATTCATTAAAACCCCACTTAGTTTTAATCTTTGACTGGGTTAAAGAATCAGTGTCACTTAATAACATGGTTCACGATAAACCCCAAAATCACATCACATTTCAATCAGTCCATAACCGTAAATTTGCAAGTGAGCAATTCCCTAAGTATTAACCCCGAAGGCCGAAACCAACATCAGATCAATACCCCAGAAACCATTCATCTTAACTAATCTCTAGTTAGTTTCTGATTTTCTTAACTCCTTTAGGTCTAAGAACAGTATTATTGGAGATACCGTTCACGACCACCCAAAATCACATTCCATTAATTATCGGGTTAAAGAACGAGTGTTATTTAAAACACCGTTCACGATAAACCCAAGAATCAATTCGAATTCAATTCCAATTAAATATTATTTAATTGGTACACTTCATTAAATCTAAATAAAAGATTTAATCTTTTTCTCAACTGGGCTTAAGAACAGTGTTAATGAAGACACCATTCACGACAACCCAAATCCCATTTGATATTAAATACAAGGCTCTGAATAGAAAATATACCGGCTTATATTCAATATCAAATTTTACGACCAATAAATATCGTATTGGAAATAACGATATTAATATATCTTTCAAATTCCCATAACAATATCTGTGTCATCACAAAATCCAACATCGAAATATTCCGAAGACAATTTCGATTCAAATCCATTCCAATTCAATTATTGGAAATTCTGGTTATTTTCTAATCCATTTCAAATCCACTTTATTTATTTAAAAATAAATAGAATTATGATTCTAGTTCAAAACTAGTTCATTTCGATTAAAATCTATTTTTATCTTTTCAAATATGGAGTTTTTCATCCCAATTCTTCCCAAATCATTTCTTATGATTTTACACAAATTATTACTATTTTTAATATTTTATCAAGGCCCGTACAGTCGATTTCCATCAACGGCCGTCCAACTGCACTTACAACGACCTTTTCCAAATTTGATTTGGACATAATTCCAAATCCAACTATTAGATTTTAAATCTCTAATGTTCGTTAGAAAGCTCTTTTCGATACGAACCCAACGGTTCCGGTTTTAGGAGAATCCGACGGTCGGATCTCCCGTAATATCCGTTCGAAGTCAATGGTCGAAATTCACGAACTGCCGCTGCGCGGCGCGTTCTATTCAGGCCATTATATTATATATATAATATATATAATATATACTTCGTCGATTTCCTTTTAAAACATAGTTTATAATTCGTTTTAAATTCGTTTTCAAAACGATTTCAACTTCCTTTTCAAATTCAAATCAAAATTGAATTTTCCCTTACAAATTCGTTTTAAATTCATTTCAAATTGATTTCAATTCAAATCGATTTTCAGTTCAATTTCAATACGTTTTAAATTCAATTCAAAACGATTTCAATTCTATTTCAATCTAATTCGAATTTCAATTCTATTCAGTTTAATTCGAATTCATTTTCTATTCAATTCAATTTCAATTCGATTATTGAAATCACTTTTCAATATTCATTTAAAAATGAATAAAATCGATATAAATATCGTTCACGTCAAAATGGCGTCAATCTAATCAACACGGCTTCATATATTTCTATTTTCCAATATTCTATTTCAAATATCTCTTTTCAGATATTTCTATTCAGATATTCTATTTCAAAACTCGAATGAGGCCCAATCAATTACCATATAATGTTAATTATATGGATTTTTCTACAACACACGTATATAACAGCAATGATAAATCATCAACCATCATCCAAAGTGCGTCCTACACTGTACAAGCATCAAATATAAATATTTAATGCTTATAAATGTCTGTCAATCAATCGATCGACATACAACTAATTATTGGGATTAGTGTATGTCATATATCATCCCAATACCCGTGTGGGGTTTCAAACAATCAAACACAAATTTTATTTGTGTAGGTGGGCGATGTGTAAAATTTATCGTCCCAATCAATATCAATCAAATCGGTGTATATAAACAAATCTCCGATTTGTTTATAAATATTTATTCACATTCACGTTAAAAATTATAGTTTTAACGATAAAATATTTTTAACTATATAAATATTTTATTTCATTTCACATCACACAATCAATTTTAACCACAACAAACAATCAAACATACAAGTCATCCATGGTCTGTGGATGATGGGTGTCGGGTGCTTCTAAGCACCGTCTGCATCCTAGTATATATTTTTATAACTAGAAAATAAAATTAAAAGTGCGAAGATCTCACAGAGGGATCCACTCCTCCATTTCATTTCTGAATCTCTGAACCTTTTGGATTTGTCTTCAATGCCAACACGGTCTTCTCTACGTTGCTCATATTAAAAATCACACATTTTTTTAGTATGATGTTTATTTTTAAATAATCACATTTTTATTTTCACTTCGTTATAAAAATTATATTTCTATATCGCTACTTTATATATAAAGATCGAATTTTTTTTCTTCGTTATTCAATATATAAAAATCGTATTTTTATTATTCTTATAAGATAAAAATCATATCTTTATCTTCCTACTTCTATAAAAGATTTTTTTTAATATCTCTACATATAAAAGATTATATTTTTAACCCTTTAAAAATATTTACATATCTTGTACTAACTAAAAATCTCATTTTTAACCTACTAAAAAAAATATTTTCAGATCTAACATTATATAGTTATATTTAAATTAAACTATCATGTATATAAAAAAAATATACCTTTGTTATTTCAGTTTTAAAGGTCATATAATTTCTGTTTTGAAAATCCTAACATTATGAACGCTAAAAATCGGATTTTTATAAACGAAATAAAAATCGAAGAGCTTACAATTTAGAGTGTCCGCTGTCGGAGAAGGGAGAGGCGCGTTCGCTGGTGCGTAGGGTGGAGCTGGAGTCGAGCGCGACCTTCAACCTCGTGCTCGCAGTCTTCCTAGGAGGAGTGCAGTTTCAGATCGAATTGGGGGGGGCAACGGGCAGCGCGGCGGCCATCAGGGCGAGGGGGTGTCGTGGCGATCTCGGCGGTTTAGCATCAAGTCGTGGCGGTGGTTGCCTCTGGCGTTGGGGAGTTTCAAAAGGGGGAAAGGAGAGGATGGGTGCGGCGGATGGAGAAGGAGAGGAGTGGAGAGAGGGCGATGGTGTCGGCGGTGAGGAGGGGCGATGGGAGGAGGAGGCGGTCACGTTTTCTGTAAAGGGGCAAACGATTTTTTCGTGAAGAATGAATCTGGTGGGGGTGTTGACTAGGATAAAGGGGATAAAGGGTGAGGGTTTTAATTTATTTATTAATTTAATTTTAATATTAAATCCATAAAGTAACTTTTTATTTCGAACTCAAAACGAAACCCATCGCCTGTCGTCCCTAGCTAATTACCCCCATTCCGAACACAATGGGATATGTATCGTAAGCCAGTTCGATCGTTTCGAACAGTTTTCGTCGAATTTACATTTAAATCATTATATTGAATTTTAAACGTACATTTCAATTTACCGGGGTCACATACTAACTCGAAAAATTCAAGAAAAATATTTTCTAGCTTCGTATTGACGATACGGTCCTAACAAAACTAATTTCATCAAATTCTGATACCGTTTGAAAAATGGTTATTTTCCAGTCGATTAAAATCAATTGAAAGTGGTCAAACGTGTTTTCCTTTGCCACGCTCACGTATCGATTCGAAAAATTATGAAATTTGAAACCTAATAATAACTTGACATCACGGATCCAACAAAAGTGGTTTCGTCGAAAACCGAGGTCGTTTGCAAAATGGCTATTTTTAAGGGCCGAAATTCCATAGCGACTATTCTGAATTTTCAACTGGACGTATCTTTTTATTCCCGCTATGAAATTTTGATTTTTCAGATTCGTTGGGAAGATATTCTCAAATAGATTCTATTATTTTTGGTTTCACTAAAATCCGGTTTATTTTGAATTCGGTACAGTTATTTGAATTTTGAAATCGAATTATCGAATTACCATGCTATTTTCAATTACTTTTATATTTTAAAATAATTATTTATATTCTATCGTCGAGCTATATAAATATATACGTTCTAATTCCATTCAAACTAAATTTTTCGTCGCTATTATTTAATATAATTCAATTTAAATAATCAAAATTCACTAAAATTGCCAAAAAAAAAAATTAATTGGCTCGGATTTCCGGGTTATTACAATCTCCCCCACTTAAAACTTTTCGTCCCCGAAAAGGAACGAAGCCGAAAGTTGCTTAACTAATCAACTCAACTTCCATTATTTCACTACGGCTTAAGTTCTTCAACTTTTCAGTTTCTAAGAACTTTTCAAATTTCTCAAAAATTTGGCTAACACCCTAAATTTCCGAAAATTTTCGCCATAACCTCCCCTGCACCGGGAGCACCGGGAAAATCCCGAAATTGCCATATAGGCCCTCTGATCTCAAAAAGAAAAAGAAAAAGCCAATCGGATCATAAAATCATCATCACCCAAACAAAACAGTAAATTATGGTAAACATGTACCTATTTGTCGGGCATACAATTTTATTCTTCTGCTCTAGCCTCTTTTCTATGACCTGTTCAGTGTAAGTATATGCATGCAAATGCGACAAATTTTCAATACAATTCACTATTTGATCCATTTGGCTAAAGGTTCAACATTTTAATTAATCAAACAGTAATCAAACAACACAATCAGCAATCAATTAGTTGGTTATCATTTCCAATGCATAACTTTGATATATAGTCAAAAATCACATTTTTGATGCCAAATCACAACAATAAGCCCTATATAGTTTCGGTTCTCACACCAGTCAATTGGAAATATATAGAAATCTCACTTTCAAAACTCGAAAATAAATACTAGCGATGGTGCCCCGTCACCAGAATTATCCCCGGGCACTAGAGTGCGATTCTATAACTATCAACTACATTAAAACTTCGAATACACATTTGCAAGACATATATGCAAAATCTCTATATATTGGATTGTCCAAATTCATATAAATAAATAATCAAATACGAATAATTGATTTAAATTTTCAAAACAAAATTGGTTTTCATTTTAAAAATATACTCTTCGCACTCGTTCTAGGATACTACTGATCCCATCTCGAACGAGTCATACCCATTGGATATTACTAATCCAATATCTGATGAATTCTTTCATATGGTTCTAATGTGTCTTGTCCTCTGAGCTTTGTAAACCAAAGCTCTGATACCACTGTAAGCACCCGTAACTTCCCCGGTAAGGAAAGAGCGGATACTTTGAGAACAACACACAAAAGAACGCAGACAGAAGAACATTTCATTGTATATTACAACAATTCCATCGGAATACAAGAATATACAGAGTATGAATAAATATACATTCGATAAATATCAGAGATTACAATAAGTTACATAGCAGCGGAAAAACAATATAAAACACAACTGAAAGTAATACACGGATACAGAGCTTTCCGAGCTTCGTTTCAGCTGTAAATCAAGATCCTGTGAATATAAAACCAAAACTACTAGTTGCCCATGTCGAAAATAGGGGCACCCAGAGTTTAGGTTAAAACAATAAACTCCAGGTCAGTCATGTGACTGGTGTGAGGACTAAAACAATTATTTAAAACTTTACTGTTAATCAGATATATCAAGGGACCACGCCGTATAACACGGAACGGGTTTCCTCCCAAGAATACCAGTGCATATAACAAAACAGCGCAATGCTTTTCGAAAAAATGAAGCTATTATAAGACCCAGGTCCTATCACATAATGCAACGCAAGCCGGAGGATAGGGGTTTCCCTTATAATAGTCAAACATGCTTAGTACGTTTAAACAAATCATTTGATACTATTATAAGTGCATAGTGTATAAAACAACTTCAAATCATAAGTATCAATAATAGGCGGCATGGGTACCATATATCATGTCGCCAATACTAGGCTTTACAAATAAAACCACAAAGTCACGTATTTGGAAATTGGATTTCCATCTGTGAACCGAGGCAAGGGATCGTCCTCAACCGATTCGAGACATTCTAGCCCATGTCTCCGGAACAGTCACAACTGCCCCTTGGATCGTCAGGGCCGGTCCACACAGAGTGGATTATTATGTATGAACAATACGTCTCTCCGCCCTATGGGGCGTAAATGAGCCAACAAATGACTCCATCGGACCCGGATCGTCCGATCAAACCGAGGCGCCTCGCAACAGCAACAACCACATAAGTCAAACTCTTCAGGGCGTGTAAAACCACTAACGCCACTTCTAGCTAGAAAGAAACGCATGTCCTCCCTGAGGTCCTTCTCCCGTTTCTTGTTCACAACCGGAGTGTGAGGCTCGCGAATCAATGCTACACAAAGCTACGCCACACAGGCCGTGCTTTGATCATCAACCACAAGACTCTGCTTTTCAACAGAAGCCTTGATCATTTGCATCTTAGCATGCCACACAGGCAAACCACTCTATGCAGCCGATATCAGTCACACAGAATGAAATCCGATGTCAGACACACAGTCCATTTACAAGTCCGTTCTGGGTCTGAACGAAACCGAAGGCACCTAGTACCCCGCATATCCATCGATCTCCAAGTACGTCTGGACGATCACCAACCGATTGCCTCCTCTTGGGTGTACGGCCCAATCAAGATCATCAGTAATCACCCAAACGACGTGAAGACTTCTGGTCTTCGACCACCGTCTGCATCCTCGACACCACGTCGAATCAGTTATTCAGAATGGGATCAACCCGGTCTTTCTAAATAACTCGCGTATATAATAAACATGTGTTACACAAACACAACATACGCCTCATTCTAATTCATCAGTCACTAACCGTAAATTAACAAGAGAATAATTCCCCAAATATTAACCCCAAAGGCCGAAACCAACATCAAATCAATACCCAGGAAACCGTTCTGCTTAGCTAACCTACAGTTAGTTTCTAAATTTCACATTCTTAGGGAAAGGTTCCCATTAATTTTATCAAAGATAAATTCCTTTAAATTTATTCTTTAATCTTCCTTTGAATATCACTTCAAACTAGTTGGGATTAGCGAACCTTACCGAAGTAGTCATTTGTTTTAATTTCCCAGTCCCAACCTATTCATCCCATGAAGTAAAAATGGTAATACTTTATATCTAATACCATGGTGTTATCGGTAAATTCAATTACCATTTCACGTTCAAATCTAATTAAAGATTTAACTATCGCCTGGAGTAAAACTGGTGATACCCCATTCTCGATCTTTTCAATCTAATTAAAGATTCATTAAAACCCCACTTAGTTTTAATCTTTGACTGGGTTAAAGAATCAGTGTCACTTAATAACATGGTTCACGATAAACCCCAAAATCACATCACATTTCAATCAGTCCATAACCGTAAATTTGCAAGTGAGCAATTCCCTAAGTATTAACCCCGAAGGCCGAAACCAACATCAGATCAATACCCCAGAAACCATTCATCTTAACTAATCTCCAGTTAGTTTCTGATTTTCTTAACTCCTTTAGGTCTAAGAATAGTATTATTGGAGATACCGTTCACGACCACCCAAAATCACATTCCATTAATTATCGGGTTAAAGAACGAGTGTTATTTAAAACACCGTTCACGATAAACCCAAGAATCAATTCGAATTCAATTCCAATTAAATATTATTTAATTGGTACACTTCATTAAATCTAAATAAAAGATTTAATCTTTTTCTCAACTGGGCTTAAGAACAGTGTTAATGAAGACACCATTCACGACAACCTAAATCCCATTTGATATTAAATACAAGGCTCTGAATAGAAAATATACCGGCTTATATTCAATATCAAATTTTACGACCAATAAATATCGTATTGGAAATAACGATATTAATATATCTTTCAAATTCCCATAACAATATCTGTGTCATCATAAAATCCAACATCGAAATATTCCGAAGACAATTTCGATTCAAATCCATTCCAATTCAATTATTGGAAATTCTGGTTATTTTCTAATCCATTTCAAATCCACTTTATTTATTTAAAAATAAATAGAATTATAATTCTAGTTCAAAATTAGTTCATTTCGATTAAAATCAATTTTTATCTTTTCAAATATGGAGTTTTTCATCCCAATTCTTCCCAAATCATTTCTTATGATTTTACACAAATTATTACTATTTTTAATAATTTTATCAAGGCCCGTACAGTCGATTTCCATCAACGGCCGTCCAACTGCACTTACAACGACCTTTTCCAAATTTGATTTGGACATAATTCCAAATCCAACCGTTAGATTTTAAATCTCTAATGTTAGTTAGAAAGCTCTTTTCGATACGAACCCAACGGTTCTGGTTTTAGGAGAATCCGACGGTCGGATCTCCCGTAATATCCGTTCGAAGTCAATGGTCGAAATTCACGAACTGCCGCTGCGCGGCGCGTTTTATTCAGGCCATTATATTATATATATAATATATATAGTATATACTTCGTCGATTTCCTTTTAAAACATAGTTTATAATTCGTTTTAAATTCGTTTTCAAAACGATTTCAACTTCCTTTTCAAATTCAAATCAAAATTGAATTTTCCCTTACAAATTCGTTTTAAATTCATTTCAAATTGATTTCAATTCAAATCGATTTTCAGTTCAATTTCAATACGTTTTAAATTCAATTCAAAACGATTTCAATTCTATTTCAATCTAATTCGAATTTCAATTCTATTCAGTTTAATTCGAATACATTTTCTATTCAATTCAATTTCAATTCGATTATTGAAATCACTTTTCAATATTCATTTAAAAATGAATAAAATCGATATAAATATCGTTCACGTCAAAATGGCGTCAATCTAATCAACACGGCTTCATATATTTCTATTTTCCAATATTCTATTTCAAATATCTCTTTTAAAACATTTATATTCAGATATTCTATTTCAAAACTCGAATGAGGCCCAATCAATTACCATATAATGTTAGTTATATGGATTTTTCTACAACCCACGTATATAACAGCAATGATAAATCATCAACCATCATCCAAAGTGCGTCCTACACTGTACAAGCATCAAATATAAATATTTAATGCTTATAAATGTCTGTCAATCAATCGATCGACATACAACTAATTATTGGGATTAGTGTATGTCATATATCATCCCAATACCCGTGTGGGGTTTCAAACAATCTAACACAGATTTTATTTGTGTAGGTGGGCGATGTGTAAAATTTATCGTCCCAATCAATATCAATCAAATCAGTGTATATAAACAAATCTCCGATTTGTTTATAAATATTTATTCACATTCACGTTAAAAATTATAGTTTTAACGATAAAATATTTTTAACTATATAAATCTTTTATTTCATTTCACATCACACAATCAATTTTCACCACAACAAACAATCAAACATACAAGTCATCCATGGTCTGTGGATGACGAGTGTCAGGTGCTTCTAAGCACCATCTGCATCCTAGTATATATTTTTATAACTAGAAAATAAAATTAAAACTGAGAAGATCTCACAGAGGGATCCACTCCGCCATTTCATTTCTGAATCTCTGAACCTTTTGGATTTGTCTTCAATGCCAACACGGTCTTCTCTACGCTGCTCATATTAAAAATCACACATTTTTTTAATATGATGTTTATTTTTAAATAATCACATTTTTATTTTCACTTCGTTATAAAAATTATATTTCTATATCGCTACTTTATATATAAAGATCGAAATTTTTTTCTTCGTTATTCAATATATAAAAATCGTATTTTTATTATTCTTATAAGATAAAAATCATATCTTTATCTTCCTTCTTCTATGAAAGATTTTTTTTAATATCTCTACATATAAAAGATTATATTTTTAACCCTTTAAAAATATTTACATATCTTGTACTAACTATAAATCTCATTTTTAACCTACTAAAAAAAATATTTTCAGATCTAACATTATATAGTTATATTTAAATTAAACTATCATGTATATAAAAAAATATACCTTTGTTATTTCAGTTTTAAAGGTCATATAATTTCTGTTTTGAAAATCCTAACATTATGAGCGCTAAAAATCGGATTTTTATAAACGAAAAAAAATCGAAGAGCTTACAATTTAGAGTGTCCGCTGTCGGAGAAGGGAGAGGCGCGTTCGCTGGTGCGTAGGGTGGAGCTGGAGTCGAGCGCGACCTTCAACCTCGTGCTCGCAGTCTTCCTAGGAGGAGTGCAGTTTCAGATCGAATTGGGGGGGCAACGGGCAGCGCGGGTGTGGTGGCGATCTCGGCGGTTTAGCATCGAGTCGTGGCGGTGGTTGCCTCTGGCGTTGGGGAGTTTCAAAAGGGGGAAAGGAGAGGATGGGTGCGACGGATGGAGAAGGAGAGGAGGGGAGAGAGGGCGATGGTGTCGGCGGTGAGGAGGGGCGATGGGAGGAGGAGGCGGTCGCGTTTTCTGAAAAGGGGCAAACGATTTTTTCGTGAAGAATGAATCTGGTGGGGGGTGTTGACTAGGATAAAGGGGATAAAGGGTGAGGGTTTTAATTTATTTATTAATTTAATTTTAATATTAAATCCATAAAGTAACTTTTTATTTCGAACTCAAAACGAAACCCATCGCCTGTCGTCCCTAGCTAATTACCCCCATTCCGAACACAATGGGATATGTATCGTAAGCCAGTTCGATCGTTTCGATCAGTTTTCGTCGAATTTACATTTAAATCATTATATTGAATTTTAAACGTACATTTCAATTTACCGGGGTCACATACTAACTCGAAAAATTCCAGAAAAATATATTTTTGCTTCGTATTGACGATACGGTCCTAACAAAACTAATTTCATCAAATTCTGAGACCGTTTGAAAAATGGTCATTTTCCAGTTGATTAAAATCAACTGAAAGTGGTCAAACGTGTTTTCCTTTGCCACGCTCACGTATCGATTCGAAAAATTATGAAATTTGAAACCTAACAATAACTTGACATCACGGATCCAACAAAAGTGGTTTCGTCGAAAACCGAGGTCGTTTGCAAAATGGCTATTTTTAAGGGCCGAAATTCCATAGCGACTATTCTGAATTTTCTACTGGACGTATCTTTTTATTCCCGCTATGAAATTTTGATTTTTCGGATTCGTTGGGAAGATATTCTCAAATAGATTCTATTATTTTTGGTTTCACTAAAATCCGGTTTATTTTGAATCCGGTACAGTTATTTGAATTTTGAAATCGAATTATCGAACTACCATGCTATTTTCAATTACTTTTATATTTTAAAATAATTATTTATATTCTATCGTCGAGCTATATAAATATATACGTTCTAATTCCATTCAAACTAAATTTTTCGTCGCTATTATTTAATATAATTCATTTTAAATAATCAAAATTCACTAAAATTGCCAAAATAAAAATTTTAAATTGGCTCAGATGTCCGGGTTATTAAAATCTCCCTCACTTAAAACTTTTCGTCCCCGAAAAGGAACGAAGCTGAAAGTTGCTTAACTAATCAACTCAACTTCCATTATTTTCACTACGGCTTAAGTTCTTCAACTTTTCAGTTTCTAAGAACTTTTCAAATTTCTCAAAAATTTGGCTAACACCCTAAATTTCCGAAAATTTTCGCCATAACCTCCCCTGCACCGGGAGCACCGGGAAAATCCCGAAATTGCCATACAGGCCCTCTGATCTCAAAAAGAAAAAGAAAAAGCCAACCGGCTCATAAAATCATCATCACCCAAACAAAACAGTAAATTATGGTAAACATGTACCTATTTGTCGGGCATACAATTTTATTCTTCTGCTCTAGCCTCTTTTCTATGACCTGTTAAGTGTAAGTACATGTATATGCATGCAAATGCGACAAATTTTCAATACAATTCACTATTTGATCCATTTGGCTAAAGGTTCAACATTTTAATTAATCAAACAGTAACCAAACAACACAATCAGCAATCAATTAGTTGGTTATCATTTCCAATGCATAACTTTGATATACAGTCAAAAATCACATTTTTGATGCCAAATCACAACAATAAGCCCTATATAGTTTCGGTTCTCACACCAGTCAATTGGAAATATATAGAAATCTCACTTTCGAAACTCGAAAATAAATACTGGCGATGGTGCCCCATCACCAGAATTATCCCCGGGCACTAGAGTGCGATTCTATAACTATCCACTACATTAAAACTTCGAATACACGTTTGCAAGACATATATGCAAAATCTCTATATATTGGATTGTCCAAATTCATATAAATAAATAATCAAATACGAATAATTGATTTAAATTTTCAAAACAAAACTTGTTTTCATTTTAAAAATATACTCTTCGCACTCGTTCTAGGATACTACTGATCCCATCTCGAACGAGTCATTCCCATTGGATATTACTAATCCAATATCTGATGAATTCTTTCATATGGTTCTAATGTGTCTTGTCCTCTGAGCTTTGTAAACCAAAGCTCTGATACCACTGTAAACACCCGTAACTTCCCCGTTAAGGAAAGAGCAGATACTTTGAGAACAACACACAAAAGAACGCAGACAGAAGAACATTTCATTGTATATTACAACAATTCCATCAGAATACAAGAATATATAGAGTATGAATAAATATACATTCGATAAATATCATAGATTACAATAAGTTACATAGCAGCGGAAAAACAATATAAAACACAACTAAAAGTAATACACGGATACAGAGCTTTCCGAGCTTCGTTCCATCTGTAAATCAGGATCCTGTGAATATAAATCCGCAAAACCAAAACTACTAGCTGCCCATGTCGAAAATAGGGGCACCCAGAGTTTAGGTTAAAACAATAAACTCCAGGTCAGTCATGTGACTGGTGTGAGGACTAAAACAATTATTTAAAACTTTACTTTAAATTAAATATATCAAGGGACCACGCCGTATAACACGGAACGGGTTTCCTCCCAAGAATACCAGTGCATATAACAAAATAGCGCAATGCTTTTCGGGAAAATGAAGCTATTATAAGACCCAGGTCCTATCACATAATGCAACGCAAGCCGGGGGATAGGGTTTTCCCTTATAATAGCCAAACATGCTTAGTACGTTTAAACAAATCATTTGATACTATTATAAGTGCATAGTGTATAAAACAACTTCAAATCATAAGTATCAATCATAGGCGGCATGGGTACCATATATCATGTCGCCAATACTAGGCTTTACAAATAAAACCGCAAAGTCACGTATTTGGAAATTGGATTTCCATCTGTGAACCGAGGCAAGGGATCGTCCTCAACCGATTCGAGACAATCTAGCCCATGTCTCCGGAACAGTCGCAACTGCCCCTTGGATCGTCAGGGCCGGTCCACACGGAGTGGATTATTATGTATGAACAATACGTCTCTCCGCCCTATGGGGCGTAAATGAGCCAACAAATGACTCCATCGGACCCGGATCGTCTGATCAAACCGAGGCGCCTCGCAACAGCAACAACCACATAAGTCAAACTCTTCAGGGCGTGTAAAACCACTAACGCCACTTCTAGCTAGAAAGAAACGCATGTCCTCCCTGAGGTCCTTCTCCCGTTTCTTGTTCACAACCGGGGTGTGAGGCTCGCGAATCAATGCTACACAAAGCTACGCCACACAAGCCATACTTTGATCATCAACCACAAGACTCTGCTTTTCAACAGAAGCCTTGATTATTTGCATCTTAGCATGCCACACAGGCAAACCACTCTATGCAGCCGATATCAGTCACACAGAATGAAATCCGATGTCAGACACACAGTCCATTTACAAGTCCGTTCTGGGTCTGAACGAAACCGAAGGCACCTAGTACCCCGCATATCCATCGATCTCCAAGTACGTCTGGACGATCACCAACTGATTCCCTCCTCTTGGGTGTACGGCCCAATCAAGATCATCAGTAATCACCCAAACGACGTGAAGACTTCCGGTCTTTCACCACCGCCTTCATCCTCGACACCACGTCGAATCAGTTATTCAGAATGGGATAAACCCGGTCTTTCTGAATAACTCGCGTATATAATAAACATGTGTTACACAAACACAACATACGCCTCATTCCAATTCATCGGTCACTAACCGTAAATTAACAAGAGAATAATTCCCCAAATATTAACCCCGAAGGCCGAAACCAACATCAGATCAATACCTAGGAAACCGTTCTGCTTAGCTAACCTACAGTTAGTCTCTAAATTTCACATTCTTAGGGAAATGTTCCCATTAATTTTATCAAAGATAAATTCCTTTAAATTTATTCTTTAATCTTCCTTTGAATATCACTTCAAACTAGTCGGGATTAGCGAACCTTACCGAAGTAATCATTTGTTTTAATTTCCCAATCCCAACCTATTCATCCCATGAAGTAAAACTGGTAATACTTCATATCTAACACCACAGTATTATCGGTAAATTCAATTACCATTTCACATTCAAATCTAATTAAAGATTTAACTATCGCTTGGAGTAAAACTGGTGATACCCAATTCTCAATCTTTTCAATCTAATTAAAGATTCATTAAAACCCCACTTAGTTTTAATCTTTGACTGGGTTAAAGAATCAGTGTCACTTAAAAACACGGTTCACGATAAACCCCAAAATCACATCACATTTCAATCAGTCCCTAACCGTAAATTAGCAAGTGAGCAATTCCCTAAGTATTAACCCCGAAGGCCGAAACCAACATCAGATCAATACCCCAGAAACCATTCAACTTAACTAATCTCCAGTTAGTTTCGGATTTTCTTAACTCCTTTGGGTCTAAGAACAGTATTATTGGAGATACCGTTCACGACCACGCAAACTCACATTCCGTTAATTATCGGGTTAAAGAACGAGTGTTATTTAAAACACCGTTCACGATAAACCCAAGAATCAATTCGAATTCAATTCCAATTAAATATTATTTAATTGGTACACTTCATTAAATCTAAATAAAGGATTTAATCTTTTTCTCAACTGGGCTTAAGAACAGTGTTAATGAAGACACCATTCACGACAAACCCAAATCCCATTTGAAATTAAATACAAGGCTCTAAATAGAAAATATACCGGCTTATATTCAATATCAAATTCTACGACCAACAAATATCGTATTGGAAATAACGATATTAATATATCTTTCAAATTCCCATAATAATATCTGTGTCATCACAAAATCCAACATCGAAATATTCCGAAGACAATTTCGATTCAAATCCATTCCAATTCAATTATTAGAAATTCTGGTTATTTTCTAATCCATTTCAAATCCACTTTATTTATTTAAAAATAAATAGAATTATAATTCTAGTTCAAAACTAGTTCATTTCGATAAAAATCTATTTTTATCTTTTCAAATATGGAATTTTTCATCCCAATTCTTCCCAAATCATTTCTTATGGTCTAACACAAATTATTACTATTTTTAATAATTTTATCAAGGCCCGTACGGTCGATTTCCATCAACGGCCATCGAACTGCACATACAGCGACCTTTTCCAAATTTGATTTGGACATAATTCCAAATCCGACCATTAGATTTCAAATCTCTAATGTTCGTTAGAAAGCTCTTTTCGATACAAACCCAACGGTTCCGGTTTTAGGAGAATCCGATGGTCGGATATCCCGTAATATCCGTTCGAAGTCAATGGTCGAAATTCACGAACTGCCGTTGCGCGGCGCGTTCTATTCAGGCCATTATATTATATATATAATATGTATAATATACTTCGTCGATTTCCTTTTAAAACATAGTTTATAAATCGTTTTAAATTCGTTCAAAACGATTTCAACTTCCTTTTCAAATTCAAATCAAAATTGAATTTTCCCTTACAAATTCGTTTTAAATTCATTTCAAATTGATTTCAATTCAAATCGATTTTCAGTTCAATTTCAATACGTTTTAAATTCAATTCAAAACGATTTCAATTCTATTTCAATCTAATTCGAATTTCAATTCTATTCAGTTTAATTCGAATTCATTTTCTATTCAATTCAATTTCAATTCGATTATTAAAATCACTTTTCAATATTCATTTAAAAATGAATAAAATCGATATAAATATCGTTCATGCCAAAATGGCGTCAATCTAATCAGCTCGGCTTCATATATTTCTATTTTCCAATATTCTATTTCAAATATCTCTTTTCAAATATTTCTATTCAGATATTCTATTTAAAAACTGGAATGAGGCCCAATCAATTACCATATAATGTTAATTATATGGATTTTCTACAACACACGTATATAACAACAACGATAAATCATCAACCATCATCCAAAGTGCGTCCTACACTGTACAAGCATCAAATATAAATATTTAACACTTATAACAGTCTGTCAATCAATCGATCGACATACAACTAATTATTGGGATTAGTGTATGTCATATATCATCCCAATACCCGTGTGGGGTTTCAAACAATCAAACACAGATTTTATTTGTGCAGTTGGGCGATGTGTAAAATTTATCGTCCCAATCAATATCAATCAAATCAGTGTATATAAACAAATCTCCGATTTGTTTATAAATATTTATTCACATTCACGTTAAAAATTATAGTTTTAACGATAAAATATTTTTAACTATATAAATATTTTATTTCATTTCACATCACACAATCAATTTTCACCACAACAAACAATCAAACATACAAGCCATCCATGGTATGTGGATGACGGGTGTCGGGTGCTGCTAAGCACTGTCTGCATCCTAGTATATATTTTTCTAACTAGAAAATAAAATTAAAAGTGAGAAGATCTCACAGAGGGATCCACTCCGCCATTTTATTTCTGAATCTCTGAACCTTTTGGATTTGTCTGCAATGCCAACACGGTCTTCTCTACGCTGCTCATATTAAAAATCACACATTTTTTTAATATGATGTTTATTTTTAAAAAATCACATTTTTATTTTCACTTCGTTATAAAAATTATATTTCTATATCGCTACTTTATATATAAAGATCGATTTTTTTTTCTTCGTTATTCAATATATAAAAATCGTTTCAATCAGTTTTCGTCGAATTTACATTTAAATCATTATATTGAATTTTAAACGTACATTTCAATTTACCGGGGTCACATACTAACTCGAAAAATTCCAGAAAAATATTTTCTAGCTTCGTATTGACGATACGGTCCTAACAAAACTAATTTCAACAAATTCTGAGACTGTATGAAAAATAGTCATTTTCCAGTCGATTAAAATCAACTGAAACTGGTCAAACATGTTTTCCTTTGCCATGCTCACATATCGATTCGAAATTTATGAAATTTGAAACCTAACAATAACTTGACATCACGGATCCAACAAAAGTGGTTTCATCGAAAACCGAGGTCGTTTGCAAAATGGCTATTTTTAAGGGCCGAAATTCCATAGCGACTATTCTGAATTTTCAATTGGACGTATCTTTTGATTTCCGCTATGAAATTTTGATTTTTCGGATTTGTTGGGTAGATATTCTCAAATAGATTCTATTATTTTTTGTTTCCCTAAAATCCGGTTTATTTTGAATCTGGTACAGTCATTTGAATTTTGAAATCGAATTATCGAACTACCACGCCATTTTCAATTCCTTTTATATTTTAAAATAATTATTTATATTCTATCGTCGAGCTATATAAATATATACGTTCTAATTCCATTCAAACTAAATTTTTCGTCGCTATTATTTAATATAATTCATTTTAAAAAATCAAAATTCATTAAAATTGCCAAAATAAAAATTTTAAATTGGCTCGGATTTCCGGGTTATTACAAATGCATATGTATATTTCTAACAAACCTATCGACCACTAATGAAATTTAACCATGTCAAGTAAGTCAGTCAAACAAATCAAATAAACCAAACAAGTCAATCAATTCAATCAATTTAATCAAGCCAAATCAAATTAATCAAGACAAAGTAAATATGTTATGTATACTTGTTATGTGTGGAATTAAGTATTCTTAATAGGGTGCTTCTTTAATATAGTAAAAATTGATGATCTTTTTAAATAGAATATAGAATTGTATCATATAAAGTAAACATACAGTCATGATTGTATATATAAAACCTTTGATTTAAAGGATTTAAAATTTAATTTATCATGAAATATAAATCAATCTTTTGATACAAATCAATTTTAAATTTAAACTTTTAGAAATCAAAATATATCAATTTGTTAAGGAACCATTTATATGTTAAAAACTTTTAAAGAAATCTACAGTTATAACAAAATTACCTTAATGAAAACTGATAACATGAAGTAATATATAAAGCTATAATTTCTTATATGAACTATATATATTCTAAGACATAAAAAATCATATATATATTTTCTATTTATACCAAAATATTAAGTTAAATATATAAACCAAAATTAGTATGAAGTTACAAATAGTATTTATTATAATGTAACCCAAATTTTTTATGAAATCATATGAATAATACATAAGTTAAACTATGCATGTTTATACTATATAAAAGATAAATAAATTTATATTTTATAACAATATCAAAAAGTTAAATTAACTTTGTATATCATATTAACATGTCTATATATTTTACTAATTTAAATACTTTTAATAAATATATTTTGAAACTAGATATAAGAAAATAAGTAGATAGACAAAGTTAATAACTAGATGAACTGGCATTTTCTTATTGAAAAGATGGAGGGAAGTTTGAAAGTTTAAACATTTGAAATTCAAAATTTGAATTTCATTCTATAGGCTGATATGTCAACATATAGATTTATGTATGTTGACATATATCTATTATTTCAAAGAGAATATGGTTTTGTGACTTTGGTTTTAAAATATCGATTTATATTTCAGGTTTAACTATTTCCTGAAATACTAGTAATCCTAACAAACATCTAAAATTTATTTTATTACTATATTTATTATTTTATTAGTATTTTGAATTTAAAATTTCAAACTTCAGACTTGAATTTTAAATTTTAAATTTTAAATAAATTTCAAGTTTGAATTTTAAAGTTTTAAATTTCAAATTCAAAACAAAGCAAATAAAACACCTATTCAAACAAAAAATTTAAAAATTAAGTAAGGCATATCCGGTTTTTAAATCCATTTCTTCGATATTCTCTGAATCCTGAATTGATTTTCCAGAATTCGATGATGAAATCTACTCTATTGCGATGGGCTTGTTTTTCTGATCAGGATAGTAAATTCACTTGCTGCATTTGAACATCGTATGAGAAAGATATTGAAGATTTAGTAGTTCAACCAATTTGGCGCCAAAATTTGAATTTGATTTTTGAAATTTTGAATAAATGGACACTTCAACTACTATTTAAAGGCCAAAAAGTCATGTCTCTTCATAACCACTTCTCTTCTTTTTCTTCTCATTTTTCATTTTCAGTCAAACTTTCAAGAGGCGTAACTTCTTCGTTTATTAACGGAATTGGACGAAATCAGCGGCATATCGAAGAGAAATCCAAGGACTACGATTAGTGATAATTTAGGGATTAATTTGGATAGTACTGGAGTGCAGCAAGTCGAAATAGTAAGAGATATGCATGAAATCCCATAACAGTTTTTCAGGTTTGAATAACCAACTTCAAAAGTCATATCTCACTCAGTTTTGATCAGAATTTGACGATCTACCCATCAAATCGACTGCGAGAACGAGAACTACGATATGGAAAAGGATTTGAGACAAAATAGTCTAACTTGTGGATGCAATTTGAAGATAACCGTCGACAGTTTTGGTTTCCTTCTCTCTTTATTCACCAAAACTTCATTTGATCATTATTTGATTAATTCTTGATGGATTTTCACGAAACCAGCGGCATTACGAAGCAAATGAAGAGAAGTAAGTATGATGATGAGCCGTAGATGAAAATAAAAAGTTGTAAATTGATCTGGTACCCATTTCTTTGCTGATTTATATTATATATATATATATATCCATTTCTTTTTGATGTTTCTTCACCAACCGTCGTTACTCTTCTCCTCTTTTCGATTTCTTTTCTAAATTTGAGTCACCATTTCGAATTTGAATTACCAACGGCCACGTCACCCATCTTTTTAGAGTTTGAATATCCAATAGCCATATAGCACATCTTTTCCTGTAAATCAATAAAACTTTTCAAATAATCAAATAACTTTTCAAATAATTCAAATGTCTCTTCAAACATTCAAATGACTTTTCAAAATAACTAACTACAATAATATCATGTTGATTTTGAAACATATCCATATATCAACATTTTCAAAAGATTCAAATTTCAAAATTATAAATTTCAAATAATCAAATCATAGCAACTTGGTTTTTCCAATAATATTGAATGTAGACTCATTTAATACTTGATGTAATACATGAATTAAAACTAGTGTTCAAAATTTGCCATTTAACATTTTCAAAAATCAGATTATTAACTTTTTGAAAAACCTTGCTCTGATACCAATTGTTAGGGAATGCGAAATGGATCGTTAAGGCAAAACAAACACTGGAGGGGGTGGATAGTGTTTGTGAGAATTTAAACAAAATCAAAAACTTATGTGAACTATGAGATGAAACAAACACAATCACAGATTCAAACACAAATACAAAATAAATAGAAATAAAGATGCAGAAAAGGAAAGAACATACCAGATTTTATAATGGTCTGGATTGCTCCTACGTCCAGTCTCACGCAACTTTAGATTGTGTACAGTTTTATTAATATATCAAAATCCAATTACAACCTCCTTGATTTCACGGCTATAAGGGATACCACCGATTCCAGCCTCCTTGATTTCATGGATACAAGGGATACCATCGATATTAAATGCACGCTATTTATTATCACTTCATTTGTAAAATATTTCACCGATGGATATATATATAATAATAAAATAATTAAACATTTATCCATCGCTAAATGCACGCTATTTAGCAAGGGATTACCGACGAATATAAATGACAAACATTTTGCATTTCAATTATCCGTCGGTAAATCCTAGCTATTTAGCGACAGATTAACGACGACCCTATCTATTTACACGTGTACATCCATTTGTTATCCTTCGGTAAACCGTTGCTATCTTTAAAATTTTAGTTTCAATTCAGCAACGTTTCAGTGTTGATTTTTGTGAAAAAATTGTAAATTTTCCGTCGGTATTCCCTTTCTATTCTGTTTATATTATTTTTTTCATCTATTACTGTTACTAGTCGATAGTGTTATATACACACACACACATCAGTACAGAAGCACGTCCATGAACGTATGCATAGATAAATCTAACCAAAAATGCATGAAATGTAATATGTAACATTGGTAAGTTTAGTAAGCGAACATCATTCATTAGTCGCAGTTTGCTGAGTACCTTACAGTTGCAAACTGAATGGAAGACACCATAACAGCACCAACGTATACATTTTTTTCTGCTCAAATGTTATTCTGACTGGACTGAGAACTGAATTCAAAATAATAACAAACAAAAATTGTTTCACTGTGCTATACTAACTATGCCTACCAAAAACGGCAACAAAATTCGATGTAAGCAACCAATATTTCCCATTTTAACCTGATTTAGACTCAGTATTGTAGCTTGCTGTTGATAAATCACCTTCGCTTGTATTTATCAGTTCAAGTACTAATAAGCATTAATGAACAATTATCACTTGAACTATAATAGCAATTAAAGCAATAACAAAAGAAACAAAATTCAATTATGATGCGGAATGTTCCCATCATTTGGGGCATAAATTGTGATGCCAAAATGATCCATGCTTTTCTCAAGGAGTGATGCATTGCCACAACTATCATAATCTAACCTCTATGCCTTCCTCAGACAACTGCTGCTTCACGTCTTGGATAGGAACCTATTTCCTGTGAAATATTAGGTTATATGTATAAGTAATATTAGGTTTGAGTGGTAAAAACAACAAAGTCTAGTGATAATATAAAGATAAATAAAGTGACACAAACCCCACGTATGAGTACTTTATCATTTATAGGGATAACATTTTCCATAACCATACATGCATCATGTTTCTCATAGTATAAAATCTTCCTTAAATAATACGTGTCAAGTGCTCCAAATAACTAATTTTCGGTTAAGAATACAAAACATGGATCATTAATATAAAATACTATATAACCGATATATGAAATGAAGAAAAATTCACCTGTTAAATGCCTAACTTATTTCAACAATAAGCTATGAACCGCAAATTCGCTTGTTCTTATCAGTAACAGTTACATGTTCACACTTCCCCAGCAAATGCTTCAAAACACTGCTAACATAATACGTTAAGAATTAGTTCATTACTTTTCTAATGAAAGTTCAGTTAGCAAAAATAACTGGAAAAGCAAAATTTCTTTTTTTTTTTTTTTGCTTAGAAGAATATATATACCGGATGATAATCATAACCTTAGCTAACAGAGAAAACCAAATAACCAAAAAATTCATTATCAAACGCCTACATAAAGTACATCAAAAGTAAACCCAAGTAATGTAGTAAATTGCTTGAGTACAGGAGTTACAACAATAGGTACAGAGACTGAGTCAGTATTAATAGTTAAGCGTACAGAATTCTTCTTTTTTGAAAACACTGGTTTCTGCAGAAAATAATTGATTTCCGGTATGTACTTTTAAACTTGAAATATATGTTTTCCAAAATGAGAAGTTTCACATGCCTGAACCTCAATAAATGAATATTGGAACATTTACATAAGTATATTACAATACTGGATATGCACATGGCTTTAGGCACATAGATTACAAAACATATTACTTTCAAGTCAATTGATTTTTGGAAATACGGTGGTACTTATTTTCAGGTATACATAGAACATTGTACAGATAGTCTCATCAATGTAGATTTGATATAAAAGATATTTTGAATTCCTATAAGCATAGTTTTAAAAGTATGGATTTTTTGAATTTTTGAACAAATGGATCCATTATAACCAACAGAAATTTATTCAATATAATATTATTTAGGAGGTAACATAAGTAAGAATATACCATTTTCCTTCATTCATCAACATAGGAGTGATGCTTTAATTGATGTGGAGGTTGTCTCACTTGTGTGTTTCACTCATTTCTATCATCTTAAGATGTGATTTTTGAACGCTTCGAACCTGAAACAGCAATGAAAATAGATATTGAAATTAATATTAACAACAAAAGTTAGTATAAAATTATCAATAATTACGTGAAAAGATCAATAATTACGTGAAAAGAAGACATGGGTTCGTATAAATAACAAAAGAAATGCATTTAAAACCGGGTTCATAATTTACTTAATATCTAAGATGGATGTAGAGTAATTGTCTTCTATTCTTCAAATTAGGAATCTTGTCTTCATATCTGACTTCTAAATCTGGTGTTGAAGAACCTTTTTTTTCTGCCGTCTGTAAACAACTTTAGGGAAGAGAAAAGAGATTCCATCGATTTTCAAAGAAAAAGAGACAGTAGCAAAAAACCATCATTACTATAGGAAACTTAGATGAAAGGCCAACCTTCAGCCAGTCGATCTCTATGCAAGCCAGGTGATACGGATTATAGAAATGAAGAGAGAAGAAAAAAGGTGGAACTAATATTATAGTATATACACCACAATAAAGTAAAGAAAATAAATATAATGATATGAACTGATACTAATTAACGTGCAGTGGAACAGGGTTCCCTAGTTAAAGTAAGATTAATACAATATATAAAGATGATTCATTCACTAAATATGCCACAGTGATGAATCTATCAAAAGCAATAATGTCTTTCATTCTTTTTCTGTAAAGGGTAATATTTGAATACTTCGCATCAAAGGGGTACATTAAAATATCAACGCAATCAACTTTAAATATAAAAGATCAACCCTAGTGCATAGTGTAGCACAATCGATTGAAAACTAAGAAAGCAATACATGAAAGATGAAAGCGTGTGAGAAGTTCTTTTTTTTCATATTAGGAGCAGCATTTTGAAATAGTTTCTAGGGTGATTCATTCTCACCATAGAAGGCACTAATTTCAAAAGCTGGGTTCACCAAATGATAAGTGCCTTAAAAGTAGTTATATTGTTTTAAATATCTACTGTGAGCAAGTAAATAGGTAGAAAAATTATATCATAAGGAGTGTGAAGTTAGAATTAAATAGATAGATTATATTTTTATGAATTTATATTTGTTTCGTTCAACCAAAAAGTTAAACCGAGTTGAAATGTGATCATTCAATTACAAAATATTTTTATGAACAATTGTAGCAAAACAAGAATCAATAATTTTTTGTCGACGGTCACATTTATTGTAATAGAAAAAAAATGAGAATATCAATCTACTAGAGTAATGTGATCAACATATTTCTTGTTCTTTACTGGTCTCTTTTCCTATAGAAAAAGAAATGAATATTTTTTGAATTAGTTTGCTGATTTTTGTACAAAAAATTTGACATAAACGGAAAATAAATTGTAAACGCGGTCAACATTGTTTGCTCCTATAAGCTTTCAAGGGCAACAATTTTGAGTTTTTTATTTTCAAAAATTTAGACAACTCATTTGTGTACATGGTAAGAAGACAACTCATTTGATTGTCCAAAATGAAGCATAGTGTATTCTTTAACAAAATTTTATGATTAAAAAAAGTCATTTCATGGTTAAAAAAGGCATTCATAATTTGAAAATTTCATTTATATGATGTCGAAGTTAGTATGTTTGACAAATAAAGAAAATATCATTCAATTCAACAAAGAAGTTATTGTTCATGCATGTAAATTACTGATATTATAGCAATAAATCTTGAAATAAAATTCACATGCATCTATTAAAAAGTCACAGAGCACAAAATTCAATGCCTTATCATGCAAAAGTTGAAAAATATTTACGGGGATTTTCATATAAAAAGACACTTTTTAAGTTTCAAAATATGCAATAGCCCTTTTTAAAAGTAGGATTAAAACAAAAAACCTCATTTTCTATTTTAGGATATTCGCAAAAAAATTGCAAATATACGCAGGCATCTTTATAAGTATTTTCTAGCTTTCAAATATTTGTAGGGAACTCTACGAGTACTTATAGTGTTTTCTTCAAATATTTGCAACTTTTTGAATAAAAAGGATGTGTTTGTTACTAAAAATGCTAATTAAACTCGGAACGCATAGGTGGCTGCAAAAACCGAAATCCTTGGATCCTGGACTTGAAGTGGAAGAAGAAAAAAGAAAGGTAGATGAGAAATAGTTGTCAGCGGCTATTGGAGTGTTTTTTTCCTAGGTTTTAGCATGAGGAAGAGAGGCTATGATCACCCATTCGATTAAGGTCACGTGTACGTGTCAGCATGTTGTTTTTTAGCCCAAAACTGCAAGGTAGCGCGGTAGTGGAAGAGGATTCAGGAGTGAGGAATTAAGCGTTCTTTTTAAACTAACGCAGGTGCCAGATCTAATTGCAAGAAAAATGGCTGCAACAGTAGCTATAACATAAACAAATCTAACTATGTTAACAAAGTATATTTAAATGTTGACAGAAGTCAAATTATATGGGTTTTGTTCCTTCTGTAAAATTGAGTAGTTTATGAAATGTATTACTATTGTATTTTCCGTGAAGAGTATAATCTTAACAGAAAATTAAATACTTCATGATTTAATATAACGAACTTGCATTGCATTTTTTCTAGTGATACAATGACTCTATTATGGTGCAGTCATTTTGTATGACCATAATCTTAAGAATGATTATGTTAATATAATTATTGAGCCCTGAAAAATTATATATGATTTCTTACAAATAGAATTTTACTTAGTTTTATGTGCAATTTTATACAATATGGGGCATTATATAATAAATCGCGCTGGGCATGTTAAACTCCAGAGCCGACTCTGTTTACGACATAAGTGCAGTTCAAGATGAAATAACTAGCAAAATACATATGATGAAATTGTATCTTTCGACAGTAGCCTAATCAACAATCAAGTTTCCATCTCCAATTAACAGGTTTAAACACTAGATGCATGTAGTATTATTATCACAAATTACGAAAAATTAAGCAGATAAGAAAGAAAATAGAATCTAAACGCAGAATCCAAATACCTGAAACATAATAATTTGGTGAAACAAACTGTAGCGCTCCCAAAATACCAAGTAATCTATCAATAGGAAAGCTAATACGGACCTGTGGAAATAAACAAAACCCAGTTGAAATAAGAAAACCAACTTTTGCATACGAACATTTTGCTTTCATGTTACATATTTTGAAATAATATAACTTTTGAAACTGGACAATTGAATGTTTTTCAGAGAAAAGCTAAATATATAATCAATAAATTTCATCAATTCATCAATTTCTACTTGATTATGGAACTTTGTATGTTAGTTTAATTATATAACTAAAATAAAATACCGTAATCTACTCATTCGAGAACCTAAGGAGAAGCTCGCTGATGCTACCCCAGTACAGTACACGATGAAGCCTTAGAAAACGATAGCACCTCAGTTGAGATTCGAAGGCGCGACACCTTGATGCACAAGACGGAAAGAATAGCTTTCAAAATTAGAAAAAAGCAAGATTACAATAGACGATTCCATTTGAATTCCAAGAAGAAAACTAGGTCGATTCTGATTTTCGCAATTAGTCATTTGAAAGAACGGAGAACTAAAAAATTAATACAAACGCATGGAAGAATGAATGGATTTTGGCTTCTCTAGATCTAAATACATAATCTTTGTCTTGTATTTGGTTGTCACATTTCATTGGAGACAATTGGGAATTAGGAAAAAAAATTCAAAAAAAAATCTGTAAGCGAATTTTTTATCATTGTCTATTTGATCTTCGCTCAACTCCTAGATTATATCAACAGCAGTTTTCAAAGCCATTGGATCATTTAAGGTAGAGTTATTTGATACAAATAACAATTTTAAATTCATCTGATTTATTTGATAAGAAGTCTGGAAGGACAAAATACGAAAACAAACTTAAGTTCAGGGCAAAGCTGAACTATGTCAATCAATGGGTCAGTTCACAAATTTAATATAGTTTCCAAAATTTGAAGCCAAGTCTAACATTCAAATTTTATTTCATAACTTTTTTTGAAGTACTGGCGAACTTGAATAAAAGATAACAAAACTAATTGTATAATATTGACCAACACAATCATGCTTTAATCTTGAAAAGAAAAGACTGAAAATTATGTAGCAACTAAATGCCAAAATAAATTCACAACACGATCTAAATGCCTAAAACAATTCAGCTGCTAACATGTTATGCGATAGCTAAAAGTAGGCAACAACAATGAGAAAATCAAAACAAAATTATCCAATCAATTAGCAACAACTAAAATTATGCAAGAGCAAATCAGAAGACAAATTAGCCAATTAAATCCAAATCACGTGACAACTAAATGAATTAGTCAGACCACCGCTTAGAACTAAACAAACTAATTAGCTAGTCAATCAAAAGACCTACTCTAAAATCATGCAACAACCGAGTTAATTGGAGATTTTAATTTAGCAACCAAATTTATGCAAATCAAGGGAGAAGTTCAAAAATTATATATTGTCACCTGGGTTGATGGCGCAGAGAAGATGAATAAATTGATGTTGTAGGCGCAGGCGCGCAGCAGCGTTTTTAGGGTTTCGGGCTTCTTCGTCTTTGTAGCACAGTAGGAGACGAACGCATTTTTTTCCTTTTGAATTAGGCAAAAGTTAGGGTTTCATGAATGAGGAATCGAACGATAGGAATTCCGAAGAAAAAAATGGATAGCCTTTCTTTGGATGACGCAGATTGTTAGTTGGGTTAGAGATCGACTAGTAAAGGCTGCTTTCTTCGGATGATATGGATCGCTCGTTGGATTACAAATCCAACGGTTGAGGCTCCTTCAATTTTAGCACGTGGATTGATGAGGATGTAGGAGAAATGAATTGTACTAGCAATTGGTAAATGATTATATGTAGATTCAAGGATGGGTAATTTGGGAAATACACCTCAATGCTTGTTGATAGTACAAGAAACCTTTTGAAGTAAATCT
Organism: Allium sativum; assembly: GCA_030737875.1. Taxonomy (NCBI): domain Eukaryota; kingdom Viridiplantae; phylum Streptophyta; class Magnoliopsida; order Asparagales; family Amaryllidaceae; genus Allium; species Allium sativum. Next base: position 703,587,504 of record CM060922.1, on the reverse strand, counting down.
TGAACATTTTTTTTTCTAGATTTGAAATTTTTGGATGCGAAAAAAACAGACTTAATATAATATATTTTCTCAAGTTTTTGCCTTTTAAGATTCTCAATATTTCCTAGATTTTCTTTAAGATTCAATGTTCAAAAGCGATTTTTTTTTGTATACAATTTTTAACATCCAATATTCGTATTTCCTGATTTTCCATTGTATTCACTTTTGCGATTCAATACTTTTATGTGTTCATTATTTTTAATGATTTTTTTTTGTAGGTTGTTTACATTTTCTGACAATTTTAAAAAAGACACTTATGACAATGCTAACAATACATTGTTCAAATATGAGAATTAATAACACCAGTTAAAAGTTGTTATGTATAAAAATAAAAAATAAACACGATCTTTAATATAAATTGTGGATGTTGTAATACAAAAAATAAATAGAATTCACAACTTGTCCTTTTTGTTTTTGCTTAACTTTGAGTTCACAATATTTGATAAATATTGTTGAATACATAAATTTACAATTTTTAAAAATTGCATTGTTTTTGTATTTTAACAATATTACATTATTATGAAAAGGATATATAAACAATGTAAAAAAAAAAAGTCATATTTAACAGTTGTTTTCTACGACAATTATAGCAAACATTGTGGATATTTTTTTCATTTATAACATTTGTGCAGAGAACGTTATATGGAAATATCTATTGCAACATTTTCCCTAACAAATGTTTTGAAAGATCTGTCACTTTTACAATACTTACGCGAATTATCGGTTCAGCTGTCATAGATGGATCTGCTATCCTAGAATTTCATCTAGACACAATGGGAAGGCAATTTCAATTTTGTACCTCTCAATACGTTTTGAACTGCACCGATCATTGAAATTATTTAAGATACAGCTCGGCTCCTAAGACAAACTAAGGGTAGTCATCAGAAATCGAAATAGATTCAGAAATTGAAAACAAGTTTGAAATACAGTTAGATTTTGATTTCGAAGTCTACTCTAATTTCAAAATCGAAATCTAGATCGAAAGCAATTTTGAAATCAAAGTGAAGTTTGATTTCTAAATAAATCGCTAACATTAGAAAATAAAATCAAATGATCAAAAATAGAGTTGATCAATCTCTAACAAAAAACTTAATCGACCAATAATACTTAACCGATGAAAAAGAAGAAGAAGATAACCTCGTTTAATCTTAGTCTTCTATACATGAAAATCACATGAAAATTTAGGTATGGACTGAAGAAAACATCAAGAACATAGTTGGCAAGATCGGGGAAGAATTATCAACTGTAATTATAAAATATAAGTAGCAACTATAATTATCAACTATAATTATTAAATACAATTATTTAAAATTGACTATTGAATACTAGTTATCATTTCATAAGTATTAAATTTTATTATTAATTATTAAATAATTGTCATAATTAATAAACTGATATTTTCATGATTTAGGGGAATAATTATAAAAGAACAATTTAAAATTTTGGGATTTAGCGTAAAATATACTGGCATACTTACTGAAATTTATGATGAAAGCAGAGGACTTAATTAAGAATTTAGTAATTACATTGGTTATAGGCAAAGATTATTTTTCTAATTCTAAATAAGCAATGATTATAAGTTATTTATTATAAAACGTAAATTATTATTTATTATTACTTTTAAATCATTAATTAGAACAAATGAATTATTAATTATTGAACATGTTAATAATTATTTAAAAAATAACACTAAAGTATATCTTAGAAAAATAATATAGACAACTCTTGCAAATCTGCTGCCTTGCATCTAGTAATAAATTAATTTCTAAAAATTCATTGTATGGTTAGCTCTTAAATAAACAACTATAACTATTAAATAAAATTATTTAAAATTAATTATTGAGTGCTAGATATAATTTCTAAGTATTAAATTTTATTATTAATTATTAAATAATTATTATAATAAATTGATATTTTCAATATTTAGGATAACAAATATAAAAGAACAATTTAAAATTTTAAGATTTAGCGTAAAATATACTGGCATACTGACTGAAATTTGTTATGAAAACAGAGAACTTAATTAAAAATTTAGTAATTACATCGGTTATGAGTAAAGATTATTTAGCTAATTCTAAATAAGCAATTATTATAAGTAATTTAATATAAAATGGAAATTATTATTTATTACTACCTATAAATCATTAATAGGACAAATTAATTATTAATTATTGAAAATTTTAATAATTATTAAAAAAATTACACTAAAGTATATCTTAGAAAAATAATATAAACATCTCTTGCAAATCTGTTGGAATTCTGCCACAAAATAGCTTCTATTAATATTCATCGGTAGTCTGCTTGTATTTGCAGCGGAAAATAGTAATAGAAATTTTATGTCGGTAATTTGACGCAATTTGCGATAGATTAGTGAGGGATGACAGAATACGACGGTAATAGATAAAAGAAAAAACGTTTAAAAATACGAAAAAGTATCCCTTGCAAACCACATGGAAATCCGTCTCAAATTAGCGATGGAAAATTCCGCTTTAAAAAAATTTGACGCTAATTCAGTATTTTCTTGTAGTGTAACTAGTAGGGCCCAATAGCTAGTGTCCTCTAGTTTATAATAGCGTTGAGTAAATCATCGAGAGGTATTAAATGACCAATAAGTCCGCCTATGTTTTTAAGTGATTGGCAGAATCTATCCTATTTATCATTCGATAGTGAGGCGTTAAGTGGCTGCGTATACACTTATGAATATATAAACTCCAAAAGTGGGGAGTTCACTTCTCGGTTTAATAATCAGTTCAAGGGCTTCATAAATATACGCGTATATGTTCTATCTTGGTACCTAAATCATTGGGAATACTACCTTGGGAAGGAGAGTTGGAGTCGTGTGTAAATGTTTACAAGGTTATGTTAGAATTGCTAGCCTTGGTAGGCATATATCTTGGGTTAAATCAAATGGGATACATATATGTATTGCAATCTATGGTGTACTTTTCATGTTCACTAGAACTAGTTGTTCTGACCTCCTCCTCATTACAACCTCTCAGGTTTTCTAGAGAAGGTCGGGTTCTCACAGGTGTTTAGTTGGTTTTCGTTTCTCGTTCTCTCTCATGCTCGGTATTGACATGGTGACTCACTTTCGTAGTCTATCCAATTTTGTTTCCGCTGCGAATTATTTTATTGTACTCTGATTATGCTCATGCCCATTTTATTTGTAGGTACCAAATTTACATGCTCCATGCTTGAATGTGTTCGAGTTTCGATTTTTGTTGAAATTTGGGCTTAAAAAAGTGTAGGGCGTTACAGAGCTCCTTACCCTCTGTCCCCTAGGGCTACTTTTAACTCGTCAAGTTTTCCCTCTCGCAATATGTGACGGCCGCCCCGCACCAACCGACATTTACTCCACTTGTGCGCTGTACACATGTCCAATTGGCATGGGACGGTCGCCAAAGAAGAGAAAGAAAGAAGAGGAACCAAATAAAGAACCTGTAATATGTCTCACAGCGCATGGAATAAAATATAATAGCCAACATATACAAGTCATAAAACAGATGAGACAGTGCATAAGCTGAAAACTTAAACTAACATCATCAGAGTAGCGGAAATATCAATTACAGCTTATTACAACTTCAAAATACTGTCTCTAAGATAAGCAAAATAGGTATGCTACTAATGCCCAAAGTAGATACCGATCACGACACAGGGAGAATAACTATATATCATACGTGGAGCCTCCTGCTCGTCTTCAGTCCATCTACCAAGCGCACTACCAGCTATTCCTGTCTCTAGTCTGCTCGTGTGAGCACCCAGAGTAATAAGAAGAAACATAAAACTCTGGGTCAGACATCAGTCTGGTATGAGTGGTAGCAAGCATAAACAGAATAATAACAGGTATACTAAGTCATACCTGAACCTGGACCTGCAATCAAAGAGTTAGTACTACACGGTACAATACTCTAAGATGTCACAAACACGTAGTATAAGTATACGGGGGTGGGGATGTGTGTGTCAAACAATCAAGCATAGCAACCATCCTCGCATCTCTCACTCAGTGCGTAAAGCATACGACATCCACTTCTTCGATCACTAGAGCACTTTACTCAAACGACAGAACTCGACTTTGTACGACTATGTACATTCCTACTACCACCAACGCCATACCTATGGGATCACGCCCAACGTTTCCATGACCCCACTCCATTGGTAGGTAGCTCCCTAGTCGCACCATATCCAAAGCCCGAGTTTGTCTCTCTACCTCTAACACCTAGTGATCCAAAGTCATAGACATCGACAACCCCTTAGCACACGTCCCGCAGCAAAGCCCAATCACGAAGTGAACTCATTGGTTCCCGTCTGGATCCTGAGCTCTAACTTCCACCTGAACTACCTTTGCATTTCGGGTTATGGATCTTCCTCCTTCGGATCGGTTCGGATCATCATCTCTTCCTCCAATTCGGGTCGGGTCGGGTTCGTGACCACCCATCGGATCGGTTCGGGTCTACCACCTCGGTTCGGTTCGCACCCTCCATAGTGTCGTGGTTCGTGCCGCCCTCAACCACCAAGCATCAGTCCTCGGATCGGGTCGGAGCCTTCTTCATGTCATGGTTCGGATCCCTTTCGTCATCATTGGGATCGTGGTCTTCATCGTCTCGTTTCGTGACTGTTACCTCGGGTCGGATCGGAGTGCACCATCGGTTCGGGTCGGATCCATGTCTCTCTCTTATGACGGTTCGGATCGGAGTCCTTCATTGCACACTGGATCGGTTCGGATCCTTCAGCTCGTGGCGCGGCGTGCTTCGCTATAGCGATCCGGTTCGGTTCGTGGTGAAGGGGAATGGGCGGTTCGGGTCGGTAGGGGCGATCCGATCCGATTTCCTGCACTAATTCCTGCAACTTTCCAGCAAGTGTTTATACGCCTCTCGACGGCGTTTTCGACCATTCTAACTATTGAAATCAATCACAAAGCATGTCATAGAGTCATAGCAACACATACAAGTGACCTCAAACACCAAAACAACAATATGACATGGTAAAATGGATCAAATATGCCCAAATCCCCATGTTTTCCCTTAAGCATATGTGAGCATAACTAATGACATGATTAGCAAAACTTAATCAAATTAACCCAAACTCATATCAGAGGTCTAAAACATTATTTATGAATTTATAAACATTTTTCCAGAATTTATTTTCGTCTAAAAACACTAATTAGCACTAATCACCTCAAATAACCCCCAATTAGTGCATAAAGCAAGCTAATCACTCACCTTAGCCACAAATTAAACAAGATCCGAAATAAATCTCTGACTTGGTGAAGATAACAAGGTGTTGTAGCAGCTCTAATCCCGATTTGGTGTTGATTTGCCTTGATTTGTCGTTGCTAATCTCTTTTCTTCAAGTTTAGAGTGATTTGGAGTGATTTAGAGGTTGGAGGCCATTATTAGGTTTCTTGGGGACTAAGTGGAGGCTAGAAAACTGAAATGGGATCAAATCCTAGACCAACTCAGCCCTCTCCTAACCCTAATCCCGAAATGGGTCATGGGCCCAAATCCTTAACTACCCGGTTTGGCCCAATATGCAGTTTTTCACCTTGCAAACCTTGTTTCAGCCATATCTCCCAAACGGTAAGTCCGTTTGGCTATTATGACCACTCTACGGAAAGAGAAACCATCAAACGAATCTAATGGAAGTGGTTTCAGGTCAAAATTCCTTCCCTATCAAAAGTTATGGCCAAAACAGTACTGACTAGGGGCAAAATGGTCATTTAAAAATCGACAAAAATCATGAACAGGGGAAATGACTCAAATAAATGTTTCCCAAAGTTATATGACCATACGACTTCACACGGGAAAGAAATAAATATTCTACAATCCTATGATGTGTAGAATACGGGTCGTTACACTCTTCCCCCCTTAAGAAATTTCGCCCCCGAAATTCCCTAGTCAAAACACACACAAGGGTCCCGCATGCCTATCAATCATAAAACAACCATCAAACATGCAAAACAAGCAAACAAGTCTATCCTAGCATGCGGAATAACTAAATCACAAAGTAAATCTTACCAGGCAAAGAGTTCTGGATAAGCCTTTCTAATGCTCTCTTCTGTCTCCCAAGCACAATCATTTTCGTCCTCGCCCCACTGAACTTTGACTAGCTTCACCGACTTTCTTCGAAGTTGCTTCGTATCATGCCCCACAATACGAATCGGCTTGCGGTTCTCAACCGCCTCAGGTTCTACTTCGAAGTCCTCTAACTGATCAGGTGAAATAGTCACATTTGAGTCGTGAACGAACTTCCTTAGTTGGGAAACATGAAACACATTGTGAACTCCTGCCATTTTCTCTGGTAAGCCAACTCTATACGCCAAATTCCCAACTTCCTCGAGAACTTGGAAAGGACCCACAAATCTTGGTGCCAACTTGCCTCTCCTGCCAAATCGTATCACGCTTTTCAACGGAGAGATCTTGACAAACACCAAGTCACCAACGGAGAATTTCAAGTCTCTTCTCCTCTTATCAGCATAGCTTTTCTGCCTATCCTGAGCAGCTTTCATTCGTTGCTGAATGATCTTGATCTTATCGGAAGTTTCTCTCACCACATCTGGTCCAAGCACAAACTTCTCGCCAGTCTCTATCCAACATGATGGTGAGTTGCACGGTCTTCCGTACAAAGCTTCATATGGAGCCATACTGATACTGGATTGGTAGCTATTATTATATGCAAACTCCACTAGATGCAAATGGTCATCCCATGATCCACCGAAATCCAATATACAAGCCCTCAAGAGATCTTCCAATATCCGATTCACCCTCTCCGTCTGACCGTCGGTCTGAGGATGATACGCGGTACTGAGATGTAATTTTGATCCTAAAGCCTCTTGTAAGCTCTTCCAAAATCCACTAGTAAACAACGGATCTCGGTCACTCACAATGCCTTTGGGTACTCCATGAAATCTCACTACCCACTTCATATATAATTCTGCCAACTTGGCTGCAGTTCTGTTCGACTTAACTGGTATGAATCTTGCACTCTTGGTCAGTCGATCCACAATTACCCAAATGCTATCATGTCCCGATCTAGTCCTCGGCAAACCATCGATGAAATCCATCGAAACTTGCTCCCATTTCCATTCGGGAATTTCTAATGGTTGCAACAACCCACTAGGCTTCTTTTGCTCGGCTTTAACTAGCTGGCAATTCATGCATTTGGATATAAACTTTCCAACGTCTCTTTTCATCCCTTCCCAGTAGTAAGTCTGCTTCATATCTCGATACATCTTATTACCACCGGGATGTATAGTTAGCTTTGAGTGATGACATTCTCTAAGCACTTCATCCCTCAATCCATTGACATTGGGTACAACAAGCTTTCCATTCTTCCGAAGCCATCCATCACGATCAAGCCCATACTTGTCCATCTCCCCATCGATATTCATTTCCAACTTGGAGATGACTTCCAATAAATTAGGGTCGTTCCTTTGACTGGAACCAATCCTCTCAATCAAAGTGGGTCTGACCGTCAAGCTAGATAGTATAACTGGATCCAATTCGCACCTTGGTCTGAAATCAAACCCCGCAATATACTCCAGCTGCTTCCATTCAAGAAACATTGCCCCTAAGCTGGCATGTCTCCTACTTAAGGCATCGGCTACCGCATTACCTTTCCCAGGTGTATACGCGATATCAAAATCATACGAAGCCAAAAACTCTAACCATCTCTGCTGACGGAGATTCAGATCTTTCTGAGAGAAGAGATACTTTAACGATTTATGATCGGTAAACAGCTCAAATCTTTCTCCCAAGAGGTAATGTCTCCACATCTTCATCGCAAATACAATCGCTGCTAATTCCAAATCATGGGTAGGATACTTCTTCTCATGTGGCTTTAGCTGTCGACTAGCATAAGCTACAACCCTACCTCCTTGCATCAATACCGCACCCAATCCGGTACCACAAGCATCCGTGTATACCGTCATCTCTTCATTTCCCTTAGGAATGACCAACACTGGCGCACGCGTCAACTTTTCCTTTAGACTCTTGAATGCTTTTTCACACTCTCCGTCCCAAACGAAGGCTTGATTCTTCTTAGTCAACTGAGTCAACGGTGCCGCTGTCTTGGAGAAGTCTTTGATAAACTTACGATAATATCCAGCTAACCCCAAGAAGCTTCTTACATCCTTTGCATTCTTGGGCGCAGACCAATCTTGTACCGTAGCCACCTTTGCAGGGTCCACGGCAATACCATTCTCTGAAACAACATGGCCCAAGAACCTCACTTCCCTCCTCCAGAAGTGACACTTAGAAAACTTTGCTTTCAATTGGTGTTTTCTCAACACCTCCATCACTACTCTCAAATGTTCCTTGTGTTCTTCCTCTGTCCTCGAATAGACCAAAATATCATCAACGAACACAAGGACAGACTTATTCAACTGATCTCTGAATACCCTATTCATAAGATCCACAAAATATGCCGGGGCATTAGTCAACCCAAATGGCATAACCAACCATTCATAAAATCCAGACGGCGTTCGGAATGCCGTTTTAGCTATACTCTCAGCTTCCACTCTAAGCTGATGAAAACCTGTCGCGAGATCCAACTGGGAGAACACTCTCGCGCCACTCAACTGATCGAACAAATCATCTATCCGCGGGAGAGGATACTTATTCTTCCTCGTCACCTTATTTAACTCGCGATAGTCCACACACAACCGAAGGGAACCATCTGCCTTAGTAGCAAACACAACTGGTGCTCCCCACTCGGAGACACTTCTTCTAATAAATCCCTTCTTCATAAGATCACTAACTTGCACCTCGAGCTCTCGCTGCTCTCGTGGTGCCATACGACGAAGTGGCATCACTATAGGTCTGGCATCTTTCACTAAATCAATACGAAACTCAATCTCTCGGTGTGGTGGAAGTCCGGTCACTTCCTCGAAGATGTCCGGGTACTGGCCAACCACGGGCAAACCTGATAACTCATCATGCGGAATGTCGAGGGAATTTACAAAACTAGCCATTACCCCATCACAGGGTAGATTACCAAACACTACCCTCCGCCCATCATCCGCCCTAACTGTCACCAAAAAGCCCTCACAGTCTACCACCACCCCGTATCTTTGGAGCCAATCGACTCCCAAAATAATGCCATACCCAGTAAAGCCCAAAACAAAGCAATCACAAACAAACATACATCCATGACTCGATAAGACCACATTACGACAGATCATGCTGAGGTTTGTTGAACCACCAATCGGGTTCGTCACAGCTAACGGTCTATCGACTAACTCGGGTTCCAATCCCAACCTATCTACCAGGTCACTAGATATGAAGGAATGGGAAGCCCCGGTATCGAACAAAACTCTAACAGGAAGATCATAAATGGAAAGCATACCTTGAATGACGACGCCCTTTCCTTTCTCCGCCGCAGTTGGGGCATTCGACGAAGAAGGAACAGCATTGATGGCATATGCTTTCACAATCTGATTCTCCTTCAGAGGTTGCGGGCACTTATCCTTAAAATGTCCCTCTTGGCCACAGTTAAAGCACTTCTTTCCCACTGTCTTGGCCCTACATTCCCTTGCATAATGGCCCTTCTTTCCACATTTGAAGCACTCGACTTCTTTCCTGCTTTTCTTCTGGCCATCCTTAGCTTGGTTCTGCTTCCTCTTATTCTGAGAGTTATTCTTGCCTCCACCGCTTGCTTGCGGCTTTGGCTCTTCAGCAGATGCAGCAACAACCCCAGTCTTCGGCTTAGGGTAAAGACTTTCTGACCTCAAAGCTTTTCCCACGATCGACTCAAACGTCTCATCGATGTGATTAATCAGCCTCTCCCCTAAGTATTCATCCAAACCAGTGATGAACCTCTCATTTTTCTTTTCGGGAGTATCAATTAGAGATAACCCATACTTCGACAAAGTGTCGAACTCAGCAACATAATCCGATACTGCCCTTCCATTCTGCTTAAGCTCCAAGAACTTCCTAAACAATTCCGATTTCTGGGCAGCTGGGATATACTTGTCGCTAAAGCGAGCTTTAAACTGATCCCAAGTAACTTGATCTTCTGGTGTGGCTGCCCTAATAGCATTCCACCAATTCATCGCTCGTCCTTGCAGCTGACGAGACGCAAGCCTTCTCTTCATCGCATCCTCGATACCCAAATCGTCGAAGATACGGTCGCAACTATCCAACCAATCCTGAACATCCGTGGCCGACTCTGTTCCGTGAAACGGCTTTCCACCAAGATTAGTGTAATCCTTACTCAGCTTGGCGAAATCGACCCTAGGCGCTTGCACCGCTACACCTCCAGCATTGGCAACATTAGGAGCCTCCCTCTGAATATCCACAAGCATCTCTCTCATGAGGTTGGTAAACATAGCCCTCATGTCAGGGGGATTCCCATTATTGGCCCCTCTGCCAGCACCTCTTCCTCGGCTCATCGTCAAATCTGTTAAAGAGAAAACGATTAACCCCTCTCCATAGTGGTGCCAGTGCAGTGCAATGCGACTCCATCCTTAAACATACTAATACTATATATAGATATAGCTTTTGAAAACCAAAATAATCACAAATACGCGCTCTCATATACGTACTATCTCTCCCTAGTGTCTTTCCCTAGGTGAATTCCGCAACCTAGAGCTCTGATACCAAGTGTGACGGCCGCCCCGCACCAACCGACATTTACTCCACTTGTGCGCTGTACACATGTCCAATTGGCATGGGACGGTCGCCAAAGAAGAGAAAGAAAGAAGAGGAACCAAATAAAGAACCTGTAATATGTCTCACAGCGCATGGAATAAAATATAATAGCCAACATATACAAGTCATAAAACAGATGAGACAGTGCATAAGCTGAAAACTTAAACTAACATCATCAGAGTAGCGGAAATATCAATTACAGCTTATTACAACTTCAAAATACTGTCTCTAAGATAAGCAAAATAGGTATGCTACTAATGCCCAAAGTAGATACCGATCACGACACAGGGAGAATAACTATATATCATACGTGGAGCCTCCTGCTCGTCTTCAGTCCATCTACCAAGCGCACTACCAGCTATTCCTGTCTCTAGTCTGCTCGTGTGAGCACCCAGAGTAATAAGAAGAAACATAAAACTCTGGGTCAGACATCAGTCTGGTATGAGTGGTAGCAAGCATAAACAGAATAATAACAGGTATACTAAGTCATACCTGAACCTGGACCTGCAATCAAAGAGTTAGTACTACACGGTACAATACTCTAAGATGTCACAAACACGTAGTATAAGTATACGGGGGTGGGGATGTGTGTGTCAAACAATCAAGCATAGCAACCATCCTCGCATCTCTCACTCAGTGCGTAAAGCATACGACATCCACTTCTTCGATCACTAGAGCACTTTACTCAAACGACAGAACTCGACTTTGTACGACTATGTACATTCCTACTACCACCAACGCCATACCTATGGGATCACGCCCAACGTTTCCATGACCCCACTCCATTGGTAGGTAGCTCCCTAGTCGCACCATATCCAAAGCCCGAGTTTGTCTCTCTACCTCTAACACCTAGTGATCCAAAGTCATAGACATCGACAACCCCTTAGCACACGTCCCGCAGCAAAGCCCAATCACGAAGTGAACTCATTGGTTCCCGTCTGGATCCTGAGCTCTAACTTCCACCTGAACTACCTTTGCATTTCGGGTTATGGATCTTCCTCCTTCGGATCGGTTCGGATCATCATCTCTTCCTCCAATTCGGGTCGGGTCGGGTTCGTGACCACCCATCGGATCGGTTCGGGTCTACCACCTCGGTTCGGTTCGCACCCTCCATAGTGTCGTGGTTCGTGCCGCCCTCAACCACCAAGCATCAGTCCTCGGATCGGGTCGGAGCCTTCTTCATGTCATGGTTCGGATCCCTTTCGTCATCATTGGGATCGTGGTCTTCATCGTCTCGTTTCGTGACTGTTACCTCGGGTCGGATCGGAGTGCACCATCGGTTCGGGTCGGATCCATGTCTCTCTCTTATGACGGTTCGGATCGGAGTCCTTCATTGCACACTGGATCGGTTCGGATCCTTCAGCTCGTGGCGCGGCGTGCTTCGCTATAGCGATCCGGTTCGGTTCGTGGTGAAGGGGAATGGGCGGTTCGGGTCGGTAGGGGCGATCCGATCCGATTTCCTGCACTAATTCCTGCAACTTTCCAGCAAGTGTTTATACGCCTCTCGACGGCGTTTTCGACCATTCTAACTATTGAAATCAATCACAAAGCATGTCATAGAGTCATAGCAACACATACAAGTGACCTCAAACACCAAAACAACAATATGACATGGTAAAATGGATCAAATATGCCCAAATCCCCATGTTTTCCCTTAAGCATATGTGAGCATAACTAATGACATGATTAGCAAAACTTAATCAAATTAACCCAAACTCATATCAGAGGTCTAAAACATTATTTATGAATTTATAAACATTTTTCCAGAATTTATTTTCGTCTAAAAACACTAATTAGCACTAATCACCTCAAATAACCCCCAATTAGTGCATAAAGCAAGCTAATCACTCACCTTAGCCACAAATTAAACAAGATCCGAAATAAATCTCTGACTTGGTGAAGATAACAAGGTGTTGTAGCAGCTCTAATCCCGATTTGGTGTTGATTTGCCTTGATTTGTCGTTGCTAATCTCTTTTCTTCAAGTTTAGAGTGATTTGGAGTGATTTAGAGGTTGGAGGCCATTATTAGGTTTCTTGGGGACTAAGTGGAGGCTAGAAAACTGAAATGGGATCAAATCCTAGACCAACTCAGCCCTCTCCTAACCCTAATCCCGAAATGGGTCATGGGCCCAAATCCTTAACTACCCGGTTTGGCCCAATATGCAGTTTTTCACCTTGCAAACCTTGTTTCAGCCATATCTCCCAAACGGTAAGTCCGTTTGGCTATTATGACCACTCTACGGAAAGAGAAACCATCAAACGAATCTAATGGAAGTGGTTTCAGGTCAAAATTCCTTCCCTATCAAAAGTTATGGCCAAAACAGTACTGACTAGGGGCAAAATGGTCATTTAAAAATCGACAAAAATCATGAACAGGGGAAATGACTCAAATAAATGTTTCCCAAAGTTATATGACCATACGACTTCACACGGGAAAGAAATAAATATTCTACAATCCTATGATGTGTAGAATACGGGTCGTTACACAATAGCTTTTCAATCATGTCTCTCAGGTGACGACATTCATTCGTCAAATTGCCAAACATTTCATGGAACAAACAGTATTTTCCAGTTTCACTCTCCTTCTTTGTCGAGTCTCGTGGAGGCGGTTTCTTATACCGCATCACATTGCACGCATCAAGATATACGTTCTCCAAAGTGCCATTTAATGGTGTATAACTTTCAAATGATTGGAATCAGGGTCGCTTCTTAGCATCTAATCTCTAATTCCAACTTCCTTCGTTGCTTCTCTTTTCCTGGTGGTCATTCTTCTTATTAGTATTCCCGACGTTGACTTCCACTTTCTTGGAACTGTCAACGGACTGTCTCGTAGCATTATTACTCTGAATTTCCTCTTTCACAACCCTACTAGACCTTCTTTTCCAATTTAATTATGCATCTTCTTATCGCTAGCTGCATGTTTACTTTTTCATAAATCAATTTTATCGTCGTGGGAGGCTTCCCAACCAAATATCTACCGAATTCTGAATCCTTGTCCAAATCATCGACTGTTTCCATCAGAATGGTCTCAGAGTTAGGGTTGCTCACTTCGATGATAGCCATACTAAAACGGTCAAGATATCCCCTCAAAACCTCTCCAGGGGCTTGCCTAACCGCAGAAAGCCTCATTACGTGCTTAGACTTCGAGGCTTGCAATCGGAATTGAGTCAAAAGCTTCTCACTCAGGTCTTTGAAGTTGGGAACTGACCGGGAAGGAAGCATAGTAAACCACATCATTGTCACTCCTTCCAGATATATTGGGAAGGCTTTACACATAATGACATCAAGTGCTGCTGTTGCATTCATGTACCATGAATAGCGCATCAAATGTTGTTGTAGATCCGTCCTTCCTATGTAATGGCTTATAGTGGGAAAACTAAACGTCTTGAGAACTAGGCCTCCAAAATATTATCGATATAGGAAGTATGGCTGCGATCTATGCCCCAATCCTCATTAGTATAGCACCTGCTATCATGCATAATCTGGCTTATCATTGCTATTACCTATGAATTGGTCATTACACGTTCTAGCTCGGTATTCTTAGCTCGTCGAACAATTTATGTACCCGTCATGGGAAATGTTGCCAGAGCCGTTGTCCAGGCGATACTTCCCTACCCTCTGCAATCTCGGTCCATCACAGGACAAGTGGGTCGAGGTACAGAGCATGCGCAGTCCAGGAAGTCCCTTTTGCCCTTGGGGAAGCTCGAGATCGGGTCGGCATTAGAAATGGTTCAGCTAGACTAGGATCAGTAAGGCCGAGCCAAATTTCTGCATCTTCCGGGAAGGTAATGAACCAAACAGGAGCTGATGAATGTTTTCTGGCCTTTCACAAGGTATCCTTTGACATGATGGTCGTTCACCTTCTTCAGATGAGGACAAGTCTTCTGCTGTTTGGCAAAGTGGTAGAGATGGTATCCTTTGGCTTTAGAACTCTTCCCACTGCCTGGTGATGGTGTCCACATCATTTCTTAACGTAACATTATTTCATCTTTGAGAATCTATAGCTACAGTTGTCTCTTATAACTTGCTGAACAGACGTGCAAAATCATCTTGTGTCACAAATTCTGAAGAAGGAGCTTGATCGGCAGATGGAGCAGCAGTCTCCGCTATAGGACCGGATCAGATCGAATTCAATCCGGGGGTGTTTGAGCATGGCTCGTTCGATTCGGGGACCTGCCCTGGCACCATCTGCGAATCGGACTTGCATCGCTTGTTAACACACTGCGAGAGGCTTAATGAGTCCTATCTCTTTTATAAACCATGGTGACTTCAATTATCGAAAACGAGAAAAATATGGACTGTTCCTTCAGACTTGGCGATCCAAATAGTAGACAAACAACCCAAAAAAGGCTGAGAATTCGGATTTCTTGGTGAAAACACCAAAATGTTTGACCAAAAAATGGCACTAACACCCAAAGGTTAAATTTAGTAGCGAAGAATGAAGAAATATCAAATGAAAAACAAGAAGAAAGCATTAACACACAATTTATAGTGGTTCAGCGTTAATGGGCCTATGTCCACTATATAATCCTTTAATTTACAAAGAAATTACAATGAGATTCACTCAAAGATTCAATCCTCAACTTCTTGATTTATGAAAATTCACTCAGAGAAATGATGTGAGTTGATGTTGGGGAAGATTGGTTTACGCATACGTGAGATACTCGAGTGCCAAAAGTCTTTGAAATGGCCTCAAAATGGTGTATTTATAATGGCGGTAGCTGACTGGTTCGGATTTATGGCAGGAACGGTTATGGCTACGTGGCACTCGGCCCGAAACTTTAGGAAACAAGTGGGAATAGCTATGTGGAAAACGTGGGATCAGATCGTGGGGAATGTGGTAGCATCCTCGGATTCCCAGGAGATCATGGAATACAGGTTGGTAAAAGTGTAGCAATTATGGGTGGATCAAATGTTGGTCGGATCGAATATTCGAACCGGCTCTATTCGAATCAAAGATCATCGACTATCCAGCACCTCTTTTTCTATGTTCGATCCAATGAGTAGGGAGCACTTCGAACCCGCTTTTTTTCTATCCGATCCAAAGCTAATTACTTGGGTAATCATAGTTCCTTATGTCTAAAATTTGTGATTGTAATCACTTGAACCTTCGATGGCCTTTCTACAAGGCAGCTAACAGTGGTATATCGACCACATTGGCAATGACGCTAAAAGCTTCTTTGTCCCAAAGTTGAAGATTTAACTCTGGCAATCTGATCCAAACCGGGACTGTTGAAATGAGATCTCTGTCTAGTTTTTTTCTTTTTAGATCATTTTTCAAAATGATTAATTTCTCATTAATGAAGTAAGGTCCTCCTCCAATGATTTTATCACAGTCCGATTGATTCGCAAAGCGGATTACAAAGAATCTACTGTCTCTTGTAAATATTTCGAAAGAATTAAACGGGTTCCAAGTTTTTTCCACAAATGTTTTGAAGTGATTATAATAAGGTTTAGGGCCTAAAACATATGCAGTAACTGAGTTACTCCACTTAGCGATGTTGCTATTATTAACCTCCTCTTTCATAAATATGACGTTTTTTCCACCAACTTTCATTAAAGAAACATACTCAAGATCAAAATTAAAATATAAACCTCCGATTTTAACTAGATCGACACATGCATATGATGTTCTTGTGCCTATTAATCTTGAGACAGTGTTGGTCTTAGCAGTTCTTCCCTCCACAATCTAAAGCCGAAGCTGCTACTAAAACAACCCACTCCAAGCTTGGCTTCAAAGAACATTATCAATCGAAGGTTGGGCTCATACGAGCTCATAGTTGTTTATCTTGCAATTTTTTATTGACTAAATATTTCGTTTTAGATTTTTAAAGAGTTTTCCACTGTTTCGTTTTGGGCTTGCTGAAGCTTTGGGGGAAAAAAGGAAGTAACCAATATTTTGTACTTTATTAATTGATTTGTACAGGTAGCATTTTAAAATAAAAATCGAAAGTTGAGGGAGGCAAAGAAATATCGTTGTATGCTCTATACTTATGCTGGTTATATGCATATTTATTTATTTATTTTATACAATTGATTTCATTTTGAATTACTATATGTATGGCCAGTTTTGGTTCCGTGAAGCTTGAATATGATGGAAGAAGGAAAATGAGGTGCACTTTTATTTGTGCATATGTTGAGTTAAATTTCATTAGCGTTTTCCCACGTCACACTGCATTGATGTTAAATTGACTAATAAACTCCAAACGGGAAAACAAAAATACAATGCACTTAAGGCATCGATACGAATCTAAAATAATGAAAATAAACATTAGCCAACGGATTTTGAAAATCATAAGACTTTGCTTTTTGCTTAAAATCATTCAACTAAATTTCAATGTTTTCCATACCAAAATTTTATGAAAAAAAATTAAAATTAATAAATTTAAAATATGTTAACAAACATCAAGTCGTACGAATAATAGTTTATTTTTGAATTGTTTATTTCTTAAATAATTTATTACTGTAAATGAATATACAGATGGATTTCATTAATATCATTTATAAATCTAAAATAAAAAAACCAAACCATGGAAATTCTTAAATTAACATTCAATTTAGGATTCAATTACTTTAACTATTTTCAAGAATTAAATTTGTAATATCAAATATTTTAAATAATCTTTGTATCTAAGTTTCAGTTATTAACCACAAATTTTTGAATTCAAGTCATAAACCTTTCCAAACCAATACTGTAATGTTCAAAACTTAATTAATTATTTAGCAATAAAAATCTGGATTGTGACACGCTTCACCGCTTAAAATTATCTGGTCTTCAAAATTCGTAGTGTTGACGTGGAGGATTGGTCACTCGCACATGCCAATATCGATGGGTTAATATTAAGCG
This sequence comes from Allium sativum, assembly GCA_030737875.1. Lineage (NCBI taxonomy): Eukaryota > Viridiplantae > Streptophyta > Magnoliopsida > Asparagales > Amaryllidaceae > Allium > Allium sativum. The sequence goes on along the minus strand of CM060922.1, from coordinate 703,569,972 downwards.
GATTATTGCAAAGATGTGAAAAGGTAAATAACACCGAGTTTATAATGGTTCGACATTAACGCATACGTTCACTTCGTAGTAACTATTCATTATCATTGTTATAATTACAAGAATTATCCAAGTTTCAACACATTGAATTTACAAAGTTATCAGTGGAAAGTGACAAAGTCCTTATCAATTTTCTAGAATACCAAAAAGGCATTAAAATCCTTCTATGTCCAAAAAGCTTCAAGTGTGCTAAATTACCCAAAAAGCATGCCAAAAGTCAATCTAAATGCCAAAATGTGGTAAGATAACTTCTATGTGAGGTTTATAAGTCATAAAGCGCCTCCAAAGCCATTGAAAACAAGTGGAACTCCATTAAAATGCTCTAAGAAGAAATCTCTCGCATTCAGGAAAATGAATAGCCAAAAAGGCCCCTCAAGTGTCACATCAGTGGGGTATTTATAGGTGAGGTTGGTAGCCAAAGTCCAAAATTTCGTATCCTGGGAGTCTTGCCGATCCCGGGATTAGAACAACTCCCCTGGAGTTAGCCAAAACTCAAGTATCTTCCTAAAATTCATATCCAGTAGATCACCCAAAAAACAGTGATCTGCATGTGTTGATCACTCAAAATTGAGTGACCTGGTCATATTTGGCACATTGTCAAAGTTACCAGGTCCATGTGAAAGTAATTTGTATCCATGAAATACTGATCTCAAAACATAGTGCAGACTCATGTTTTCCACCAATCACCTCGCTGTGATCACGCTGTTTCAGCCTGCCAGATCCAAGTGTTGGATTTTGTATCCGAAGAACGTCGAGCCCAAGAAACACAGTGTTGATCCCATGAATATGTGTGATCTGCACGATGCTATTAGTACTCTTGAATTTGCCAGATCTAAACGAGTAAACTTCATATTCAAAGTTTACCAATCCTGGATCCTCGATGCATTCATGCAATTTTACATAATGTGCATGTGCCCATCTAGGCCTTTGGGGTGATCACTTCGTATCTGAAGCATACCGATCCTAGGATCGGTGATCCCGCAGTTTACCGAAAATCCTGATGTATGCAAGTGCTTTTGCTTGATCTAATCGATTTGCTCACATATCTTTTTTATAAAACCGTATTTTGTATCATGGGGATACAATATACACTCATGATCTGACACCTCGATCTGAGTGTTTTGAGTGCAAAAGCGTATGTTTTTACGTGATCCAATCCATGCCATGTACGAAGTATAATTTCGTATCCGATCGGGGGTTTTCCCTAATGTGATCAACAAAATTTACTAAATCCGATCCATGCCATCCAACCCTGTTTCGAACAAAAACTTCACCGATCCGAGAATTAACTATATTTCCAATAATTCGAACACTTCGTGGCTTTCACTAAATCGTTAGGCATTTATCTGAGTCTATACTCAAGTTTCAAGTACTTTGATAACCGTAAAACCATCATGTGACTACTTTGTCAAAAAGCGGGTCGACACTTTGCCCTCCAAAACATTCTTTCTAAAATGGAAGATGTGTTTTGCGATAATCCGAGAATCCAGAAGTCGCGAACCCACAGAAGTCCGCATAGAAATCCAACAATTGAGAACCAGAAAACTGAAAGACACGATCGTGCTGGGTCGTATTAATGGAAAACCAGAAATCTAGAAACTCAAAGAAAACCGACGATCGCTCTGGATCGTGCTAACCAAAAGACCAAAACCGAAGAGACTCGATGATCACTCCAGATTGAATTACGATCGATAACAAACATAGCCAGAATAACTGAGAGTCGGGAAATTGGAGTGACCCAAAAACCATAATAGCCAATAACCAAATAACCGAACCAGATTATCGGAAGGATCGAAAGCCAGGATAACTAATGACCAGATAACCAGATGAGTGCAAGGCGCCCTTGCCAGAGTGTGACAAGAGGACCATTAGAAAACCAAAAGTGTCAAAGATGCCTTTGTTAGAGTATGACAAGACGACAATGGAAATTCATAAGAGTCCAAGATGCCCTTGCCAAAGTGCGACAAGAGGACCATAGAAAACCCAAATAAGTAGGGCACTACCTGCCACTAAGCAAGACGGTTTTGCCAACACTGAAAAGATGGTTTGCCCTTCCCAAGCAAAGTCCTTACATAGGGACCAAATTTTTATACTTATAAGCGAAGTCCTTAATGTTTGAAATTCCAATTCCAGATTTCTTTACCATGCAAGTAGCGTTTCGATGAGATAAGTAATTTTTATTAAAATTTTCAAGTGCTTGAGTATATTATAAATCCAAAGAAAATTCTAGCAGTTTATTGTCGAGTAGAGAGCACGCCTAGAGCTTAAGGCCTAATCACGTAAGTGGGTGAGTTGACTTAGCCTCTTCCGGTTTCATGTTAATTAAATTCCGATAAGTTTGAAGTGGGTGAACAACATCAGGTACAGAGTATGCCTAGGGGTCGCAAAGGTCCTCGTACATGGGTCGGCCAACGTAGTTATCCTTAAGGCAGAAAATAAAAGATAAATGAAGGAGATGGAACGGTTTATCGCCCGTAAAATGGATGCCAAGGGATTAAGGCCTAACCCGGTATATGGGTAAGTGGGCTTAGCGCTCCAAACTCCCGAGCCAGGTCATCAAAAACGAGTTGGAAGAATTAGGCCCTTCGAACTCCTAATCTGGGTGAATCTAGAAACGAGTGTAAGAGATTAGATGGTTTCTCGTCCATAAAGGGAATACATAGGGATTAAAGTCTAATCCCGTATATGGGTAGGCGAACTTAGGCCCTCCACCTCCAACAATCATGTAAACCAAAGGGATTAATTAATTGTGAAGTGGATGGTTTATAGTCAGGTACAAAGCATTCCCAGGAATCAAGACCTAATCTTGTACGTGTGCGATCTGACTTAAAGCCATCCATAGCCTATAAACCAGAAGTACAATATCCAACAGCACGATATCCAAGAGGCCGAAGCCAACATGACCAAAGTCCAGAGATGGTAAGCCAACATTTAAATCAACAAATAGACAAAGTACATAAGCCAGAAACCTAGATAAAGATAGGGTCACATCTACAAGACGGAAAAACAAAATACCAGAAAATCAAAAGTATAATCGCCAGAATCCAAAAGACGCAATGCCAAAGACCAGAATCCGCAAAACCGAAATCCAAAATGTCGAGAGATGAAAAGCCGATAAACCCAGGAGCCAAGAAAACCAGAAACTAAGAGAACCAAAATCCAAGAGCTGAAAAACCAGAAAATCCAGAACACAATATTAATGGATAACCAAACAGCCTGGAGCAGGTCTCAGTCCATTCCTATTCTGAGCCAGAGTAGGCGGCTGTATCTGTCCTGGTACTATAGTTTGGTGCCGAACATATTCTGCCATCTCGTCATGTCTAATGTGTTCTTTAATCATGTCCCTGAGATGATTGCATTCGTTGGTGTCGTAACCATTCTGGTCATGAAACAAGCAGTGCCTACCAGAATCCTTCTCCCTTTGGGTCGACTTCGTCGAGGGAGGCTTCCTAAAGGGAGCAACCGGGTGAACTCTCCTTGAGAGGATGAGTAAGCTTCGCATAATAAGGGAATTTAGTATGATTCCCCTGATACGAATTCCAATCATTATGGGGAGCAGAGTTCCCTTTTCCTTTACCAGAATTGGTCGATCTTTCACCTCGAACCGAATTTGCCTCGAGAACTTTCTTGTCAATCCTCACATCTTCTTCCCTAAGAAACCAATCTGCCTTAAAATAGAATTCATCAAGGCCTCTCGGTGGGTCTCGTTGAGGGAGACCTTGAAATCCATCTTTTCCAAGACACCAGAAACAGCAATCATCAAAACCATAAAAGGGTCTGATCGATCGACCCAAGCCACAGCAGCATTAAATCTTTCTAAGAATTTACGCAAAGTCTTGCTTGTCCTTTGCTTAATTGTCGTAAGGGTCATCGCGTTCTTGGGTCGAGTAATATGAACCTTGAACTATTCGATGAATTTACTAACCAAGACATGCCAAGAATTAACCGATATGTTTTCTAGCTGTCGAAACCACATTGCAGCAATATCCATATGATAAAGAGGGAAGCACTTTGCAATAACATTCTCTTAAGCCGAAAGTACTTCCACATGGCACAAATAGTGCATCAAGTGAACTGTACGATCCTTCCTACCATCAAAAGCTTCCAATACTAGTAATTTGAAGTCTGGTGGGTTCCGAGAATTCCGGATATCCTAAGTGAACGGACTACGAGTAACGCAATCCATGTCCGAGAGAGGGTCCCCGCCTCGAATGTATCATTGAATAATATCGACGATCTAACTTCCATTAGCATTACTAAGCAAACGATTCCAATCATTCAAATCCGCACCGACGCACCCAGTGTCAAGTTCAACGTTAGCTAACTTTTGATCCCCAATAAGGATATCTAGATCAATCCTAACCTGAGGTGCCTCGATTGGCACAAACCTAGCCTTCAAAACTACATGTGTTCCTGCATCCAAAACTGCTCACACTGACGCTTAAACAAGATTACCAACTCTAAATCCCAAAACCGCCGAACCTCGAATGAGATTGGGGGTGGTTCCCCCAAGCCTAGCCAATTTGGTATCACTGCACCATAAATGTAATTTAGCTACGGCTAAAAGTTTTTTCAAATGAAGTTAATATAGCTTTTATCCGTAGCTAAAAATGCCATCTTTAATGATTAAATACGGCTTTAAACCATGCCTAATTTCCTCAGCAGATACAACATATGGTCGTATCAAACCGATCTGTTAAATACGGTTCAGAGCCATAACTAGTTGCTCTGCTGCCCATGCATATATAATCATTCTGAGGCATATCAAACGATATTACATGATCAAGAGCAATAATACTTCTTATTTTACACATCATTAAGAACAATAAAACAACTTATTTAACACATAATCGAGATCAATAATAAATCTTACTTGAGCACATATTATAAGAAGAAAAATGGTTTCCTACACCACTCAATAACCTTATATACCCACAATAATACATGTAGTTAAATTAACTTGCAGGTGCACAAGTCAGTGAACAAGGATGAAAAAATGAAGTGCGCACAAACACCTTTTAATAACCCACGACTTCCAACAACAAGAAGATCAACGTATGTTTGTTCTACTACCTCAAAAATAACCTCCTTTGGATCGCTATCAATTATCAAAGTGCCAGCATGCACCTGCCGGTATTTACTAAAACATCAATATACCATCAATTTCCCACACTACCCATGGCATTTAGGTTAAAAACAGGTTGAAGAAATGAAGTGCATACAAACATGCAGTTGCACAAGTCAGTGAACAAGGCTAAAAAAATGAAGTGCCCATAAACATGCAAGATTCAACCAGTCTGCACATTATGCATGGCATGGCAAAGCAAATAGTCCAAGCCAAAGTACAAAACAAAATGGACAGCAAGGCAAAAAAAAGTAACAGGAAAAAATTTATACACGACATTATGTGATTGAACTTTGGTTCAAAATTGTCAAGTCCAAATTTGGGTTCATGATTATCATATAAGTACCAAGTGATACCAAGTGTATGAAATGTATAATAGTCTGGGTTCATGATTATCATATAAGTACAAAGTGATACCAAGTGTATGAAATGTATAATAGTCTGGGTTCATAACGTATAAACATGGTGACCAACAGCTATCAAATGTAATGTAAAGATAAAATTCATATATAAAGTGACTAATATATCTGCAGTAGTTGTGCTCCCGTTTCAAGCTAAGGATAAGGCTTAAGCTTGTGGTTCCTGTAGAGCTGTCAGATAGTAACAGGAACGTTGTCCGAAGTTAGTGGGATTAGAGTAATCAAAAGCACCCCCTTTTGACTAGCCTTATCTCACCAACTTGGACGTCATTCCTATTGCTGCGAACAGCTCCACTAAAACCATAAGCTCATGTAATAATTCAAAAGATCAAAATTTCCAAAGATGTAGTTGTTGTACAAGTAATAACTTGTGCTACTAACTGCATCTTTCGAAATTTTGATCTTTTGGAAATTATTACTTATGTCGCATCCCTGCATGAGAACACAAGTAGAAATCGTAATTCCTTGGATGACAGACTTTGTTATCTATACCTACTTATAAGACGCAAGTTATACCAAACATTATTAGGAGATAAATTTGTGTTATACCACTATGATTAAACAAGTTATAACTGTGTAGTACATAATAATTTTACATGCATCACCTAATTAAACTGGGACTTGCTCAGTCCATCCTGATATGGTCTCGGTTAAGGGCTCGGTCATCCCTGCATGAGAGTATAAGTAGAAATCGTAGTTCCTTGGATGGAAGGCTTTGTTATCTATCAAGGTACATATTTATAAGACACAAATTGTACAATTTAATCAAACAATATCAGGAGAAAATTTTAAGTTATACCTCTATGATCAAACAAGTTATACCTACGTGGTACATAACAACTCTACATTCATCACTTGATTGAACTGAGACTTGTTCAGTCCATCGTGATATAGGCCCGGTTATAAGCTCGATGTTGTAAGTTTGAACATTATGAGCTCGATGTAGACATATTTCATTGATCACAGTATTGAAACATAACAGTCATGTAAAGACACTGCCTCCAACTTACATGATGACACATGCAACTAAACACTTACCAAAAACCCATCAACCAATGACATAACCAAAAATTTGATTTGCGGTGGGCGGATTATATGAGTGATTCCAATATGCCAAACAATCACCACAAACCAAACAACCAGCACACAAGACGAAACATGTAACTAAACTCTCACTTATGTTCAAGCATCAATAGTTCCAATATGCCAAATAACTGTTTACACTTAAATATAACTAAAGTTCACAGCCAAAAGAGAAGAGATAAAAATATGCTTGAAAATGTCAAGAATATTGTATACTTATCAGTAAACAAACATATTGCGGAATTGGTGAAGCGAAAACACTTAGAGGAATGTGGAAATGATAAATATAACTTTCCAAATCTCACCTTGGTTTTCTGGTGACAACAGTAGGGTGGTGACGAGGTGCTGGAGGTTGGTACTGGAGATTGGCGACGAGATGCTAAAGGTTGACGACAAGGTGTTGGACGTTGTGCATGTTGGTGCTGCCGCTTTTGTCACAAGTTGGTGCTGGAGGTTGCCAAAGGTTGCAGCCGATGGTCGGTGCTAGAAGTTGAAGCCATTTCCTATTTTTTGGCATCGGTTTGTTTGCCCTAGAAAATGAAAAATGATTTGAGAAATAAGGGTAGACGGGGTAAACGAAGAGGGATATAATGGTTTATGTGCACCAAAATTAGGTACTAGATTGGATATGGCTATTAGCCATGCCCAATATGATATGGCAATGATCCGCACCTAAATGAGAGGGAAAGCGGATTATTCGATAGGAAAGCTTTTTGTAGCTGTATCGACATACATAAATTCAGGTTACAGCCGTATTATATTTAATACGATTAACAGCCGTGTCAGCTGTGGAGTAGCTAAAACTGCTTTTTGGTGTAGAGTATCGGTCTGCAGATTGGCGTCGATATGGGTTGTTCTTCGCGAACTGCCCCATGTCCAGAGCTAATCCTTGAGGATCACTAGCACTTGTTCCTACCATATTATCTTGGCCTAACAGCCTTCCAATACCTTCAATCCTAGTGAGAAGAGTATTCATAGATGTTTCATATTTTTGAAAGGGCTCTTCTTGTTGTCCTAAACTGAGTGGTCAAATCCTTGACTACTCCATCGATATCCGATGTAAAGCAGAGGATACTTCCTGACTTTCCTCTACCCCTGCACCTTCTGAACGAGCCAAACTTATTAGTTTCCCTTTAAAAATAGTGAAATCCAAGAGAATCCGTTTCATTAACAATCTGAAATCCGAAGGCAATCCAACGCCCCCTGGCATGCCGAAATGTTGACATGGGGAATTGGTCACTCACACATGCCAACACCCGATGAGTCAATATTAAGCGAATTATCCAAATTAACCAAGCAATCCAGACGCAAAGATGTAGAAAAGTAAAGGGCACCAAATTAATAGTGATTCGGCACTAATGCCTATGTCGACTTCATAATAACTATTCATCATCGTTGCTATAAGTACAAGAATTATCCAAGTTCTAACACTTTGAGTATACAAAGTTATCAATGGAAAGTGAAAAAGTCTTTGTCAATTTCCTACAAAACCAAAAAAGACATTAAAATCCTTCTATGTCCAAAAGGCTTCATGTGTGTTTCAGTGTCCAAAACGCAAGCTAAAAGTCAATCAAAATGCCAAATTGTGGTAAGGTAACTTCTATGTAAAGTTTTATAAGTCAAAAAGCCCCTCTAAAGACATAGAAAACAAATGGGAAGCCATTAAAATACTCTAAGAAGAAGTGTCCCATGTATAGGAAATGAACAACCAAAAAAGGTCTCATTAAGTGCCACATCAATGGGGTATTTATATGTGAGCAGGTAGCTACGGTCCAATGTCTCGTATCTCGGGAGTCTTTCTGATCCCGGTATCGGAACAACTCCTCGGGACTTAGCCAAAATTCAAGTGTTTGCCTAAAATTCGTATCCAAGTTGATCACCCAAAAAGTGGTAGTAACATCCTTGAGATTTTGGAACCAATTTAAAATTTACATTTAATATAATTTTATAAGAAAATACGTCAGAATTTAAAAATCTGATTTATAAACCATCGCATATGCCGCGAAAAGTGAGATTTTACCAATGACCTCAGAATCCAACAAGAATTTTTTTTGATTCATAATTATAAATCATGGCTAAATTTCAAATTTCTCATCAAACGGACTTAATATGTGACGAGGTACGATAAAACCATTCGATGTAATAATTTTAGCAGTTTTACAAAGGAACATTATTGAGATGACCTCAGAATTCGACAAACATTTTTTATTGAGTCTATAACATCGAATAATGATAAGATTCCAAATTTTGTGATTTTTAGAGTTAGTACGTGACCGGGCGTGATTTTTAAAGTGAAAAACAATCAATATCTTTACTTTAAAATTTTGTTGTTTGTTCATATGGACTCGGAATTCGACGAAATCAATTTGGTTGGCTCTGTAATGTCAAAGAGTAGTTGTTGTCAATTTTCATTGAAAAAGGAATACATAGGTGATCACACGGATTTCTAAACGATGAAAATGAGTGACACTTGAGTATAATTAAAAATAAAATCATTAAAAATAATAATTAGCCTTCAATATAAATTGTCTCAAATATTCCTAAACGTTATCCTAACCACAAAACAATGGCAGCCCCTTTCTCTTCTTTCTCTAAACCTAAAGAGAGCTTCTAAATTCAAAATCAATTCAAGGAAAAAATCTATAAATCACAAACCTTAGATCTTTGAACTCATATGAGTGTAGGCTTCAATGTGTATGAGTTTGGTTGAGTTTGCTCATGATTTTGTGTGCACCAATTTTATACAGTGTGCGTTTTTGTTCATGTGACTTGTGGTTTAGATTTTTGGTGAATTGAAGCCTCAATGCATGTTTTGATTGTTATATTTGAGTTCGTGAGGTAGAATAGCATGTTGTGACCAAATTTGAGGCGATTCAGAGACAAAAAGTGTTGGAAAATACATGAGGGCAGCGCATGTTTTGACAATGGAAGATATTTTGGAGAGGATCTTGAGTTTGAGTTCATGATGCTGAGATTGTAGAGGACAAGAAGAGAAGGAGAATGATATTGGTTTCATGGAATTTAGCAAAGTGAAGAGGGAGAGAGAGGAGCATGAAGTTGCGGGAAGAAGGACGTGGGATGTTGTGTTATATGTGAGTTTTGGGAGAGGAAGAAGACTAAGGGAAGAGATTAGAAGCTTACTAAGCTAGTTAATCAATTAATTACTTAAGTTAATGACATATATATGTACATGTAACTTGAAAAATGCATAACTTTTTCACAAGAACTCGGAATTCAGTGAAACAGGATCCGTTGGAACCTAATCAACGAGAGCTTCTCAATGAAACTGATTTGGTGCGATTTGGATCTCATCTCAATTTTTGGCAGAGTGGAAACCATCGGTGAGAAACTATTCGCCAAGAAGGGCTAGATTAAAATTAACTGTTTGCTAGTTAATTTTTAGTTATGAGATGATTACTGGTTGATAATATAAATTTATTAGGATGTTTAATAATGATTAGAATATTAAAAATATGATTTTTAATTAGTATATATATACTTGTTTAAGTATATGAGAAATCTAAACTCACTTTAGGAAGGGGTGGATTGGAAAATGAATTATTTGAAATTTGGTTGTTAAGTTAATTATTAGTTAAAACAATATGTTAGTTAATAATTAAGCGATGAAATAATTTTTAGTAGTTAAAAATATGATTTTTTAACTCTTTCGTGCGATGTAAATTAGATATGTGATATTTAAATAAAACTGTATCAATAACATTGAATTGTAACTTGAATTGGTTAAATACAAGTAACGATTTAGGCGTTAATTGATTGTAGTTAAAAATAAAATAAATTGCGAAGTAATATGATGAACATGGAATGATAATAATAATTTATTATGATTGTTGATGACAGAATATGTCGTAAACATCCAAGATCCTTAGTTACTTAAGAATTATAGTTTCGCGTGGAAATGTAAGTGCGGAAAGCAGTAAATAACAAAAGAGATTAATAGTGGTTCGGTCTCGTGAGAGACCTATGTTCACTATGAAAGAGTCACTGGAATATTATTGATAACAAAGAGTTACAAGGTTGAGACTATCACATGACATCCTTGTACATATATTTCTAAGTAATATAAGGTCATAATTGTCATATGCAAATATTAGGAAAAAGACACTATTGCCCTTCTTCTTCCTTAAAGCATGGATATGAGAATTTCGTATTGCTGTTTTTTTTATACTCGTACCGGTGCTTGAGGTACGAGAATTTCGTATCCCAAACGGGGATATGAGATCTCGTACTCTGGTGAGGTACGAAATTTCATACCCGATCGGGGTATGAGAATTCGTGTTCTGTTGGGGAACACGAAGGGCCGGCGGTCCTTATAATAGATAGGGGGCTTCGCTCCCCATTCTTTCTTTCTTCTTCTTGTTTTTGCCTTCTCCATCATTGAACCCAAGTTTCGAACCATAGAATTCAAAGCGCTCAATCACTCAGACCGAACTCAGGTAGGACGAGGGGCGCTCGAGCTCGATGCTCACGTGGGACTCGGATCCGAGCGTGGAGGCGGATTCCATTCCTGAGCTCCACCTTCGGGTCTCAAGCTGAGCATGAGTTCATTGTGGTATCCTTATCTGGTCATTGATGGGTAGGACAGAGAGAGGCAGGGAGTCGAGCTTCGAACGGAGGAGGCGGAGGGAACATGGAGTTTCGAAGGGAGCTGAGAGGCCTAGCCGAGCTGGTCAGAGCTCGTACCCCTGAGTGGAAGTACGAATATTCGTTCCCCGTCGTGGGGTATGAGACACCGTACCCCTTGTGGGTACGAACTCTCGTACTCCCTCGGGGTACAAAACTTCGTACCCCTCAAGTGGTACGAGTTTTGGTACCACCGGTTGGGGTATGAAAGCTCATACTTCCCATGGGTATGAATTCTCGTACCCCTCGTGGGGGTATGGGTTCTCATATCCCATGTAGGGGATACGAGTTTTCGTACCTCCTGAGGGGTGTGATATTTTCGAAGGCATCCCCTTTATTCCACTTTGCCTTTTCTGTTCGGGGCTTGATCTTTGGAAGTCCTACCCCTAGGTTCATGTTGCCTTCACGATATCGAGAGATTGGCTAGGGATTCACGCTTAGTCATAGTGGGATCAGTGATCCAATCTGGCATATAGGACTTAGAGCATAAATACTTGGACCGTGATCGAACTTATAGAACTGTTGGTCATATTTCATGATTCCAACACAATGTAGTCGCGATTTGAGGTAAAGCCGGGCAAGTTGGTTGATGTTGACGATAACTATAGTCGCATGGACTTGCAGTTGTCGCCGTGTCCTAAGCCTTTGACTTGTAAACCGTATTATTTTTACATTGCACTGCATGCATATGCTAGTTTGCTCCAACATGAAGGGTACAGGTTACTCAACTGCGATGTCTAATGCTAGTGTGTTAAAAGTATAGCTGGCAATGAAGATAAGATCTATGACAGAGCAGACTTCAGTAGCTGAGATCTCTTTACCGTCGCCGCACACATATGACTCAACTAGCAACGCTAGCTCAACAGGCAACGTTCTTGAGAATTCCGGGAGGTACACTCCTTCTTAGATGACAAGTTTACTAGAAGCATCTGATCATGGGGAACAAATAGAAGGAAAACACTCCCCGGTTGTGCACGAGGAGGTAGAGAATGTAGATATTGTTGAAGGAGGTGCGCCGATGGTGCCGGATACGTTGGCGGGCGCGGTTATTGTTGAGAACCTACCGGATTCAGTGCCATCTCGCATGGATGTAACAACAATAAGGCATATGGCCTTACGATTTCACATTCCAGAAGGAAAGGCGGTCTCTCCAAGAGATGATGGCAGGGACCACGCACCATCGGAAGGGTATACTACCTGGAACAAGCAGGTCTGTATTACTGGGTGCGTGCCCCCGACCAACAACTTTATTCGGGGCATGTTGAATTACTTTCTTCTTGCATCGTTGCAGCTTCATCCGAATGCATGCACTTCCCTATTAGGTACCTACATTCTTTATAGGGAGTACCTGCAGCTAGAACCCACCGGAGAGGACATCTGGTATTTGTTTCTTTATTCAGGATTGCTTTTTTGTGCGTTGTCCTCTTGGATTCACGAGGAGGTGGATGGAAGGAAGTAAGCATCCTTGATCTTTGTGTTTCCTTAAAACTCATCGATCTAGTAACTTATGTTTGTCTTTGTTTCCATATGACAGGGAATCCTGAAGTGCCCACAGATGTGGAGTACCAATGGCGCCTTGAGGCTTTACGGGTGATACCTGCTAAGTCACGTTCTGTCAAGAAAATCCTAAGTTAAGATCACCGTTGTCGAGCAGAATTGTTGCTTGGCGATTGAGTTGTAATTAGACCTACCATGGCCGATGGTGGAACGACACCAGACGCCAAAAAAGGCGGGCTCTCCTGGTCCGAAGAGGAAAATTCCTCTTACCAGACCTAAACTATAATACCCCTAAGTCCCACATCGTGGAAGCCTGTGTGAAGTGGGTACTTATATAATAGAGCCCATCTCTTACTAACGTCGAGGCCTAGTGATGGAAAACCCTACACCTGAGAGGTGGCAAAGTAGAGACAATATCGGTGTTAGTAGGGAGGTTGGTTCAGTCTGTGTGGCAACGCCATGTGTTGATCTCGAAACTTAGCCGAGGCCTTTTAAGGAACAAAACCCCACACCTATACGGTGGCTAAGTTGGGGACAATATCTTGCGTGAACGAAGGTGTGGGATGTTACAGTGGTATCAGAGCCAATACCCAGCCGGAATTGTGGCTCCTGTGTGGACCACAGTGCCTGAGTGAGGTGTTTGTGAGCCAATAGGGACATTGGGCTCTGTAGGAGGGGAGAATGTAATACCCCTAAGTCCCACATCGTGGAAGCTTGTGTGAAGTGGGTACTTATATAGTATATCCCATCTCTTACTAACGTCGAGGCCTAGTGATGGAAAACCCTACACCTAAGAGGTGGCAAAGTAGGGACAATATCGGTGTTAGTAGGGAGGTTGGTTCATCCTGTGTGGCAATGCCATGTGTTGGCGGATCTCGAAACTTAGTCGAGGCCTTTTGAGGAACAAAACCCCACACCTATACGGTGGCTAAGTTAGGGACAATATCTTGCGTGAACGAAGGTGCGGGTTGTTATATAAACCAAGCAAGGCTGCTAAGACCTAGGAAGAAACTGGCGGGGATGAGGTTGGCGATGAGGAGACAGTTGTGGGGGGCGAGGACTCATTGAATGCTCTCGCTCCGCTTATAACCGACGAGGCGGGGTAGGAGTGTCGCCGAGGTCACAGTCACCGACCGCTACCTCAGAAACCGCCATCTCGCTTGAGAGGGAAGGCCAGTTTGACGATCTTAATAAGCTTCCTTTAGACTTGTCCCCTTGGCTTGGTACGACAAGCATGGAAGAGCTAGCTTTAGCTATAGAGGAGTTTTCTCCTTCAGGCGTACCACCATCTGGTATGTTGAGAAAACACTTAAACATACACTCATAAACACCACATAGCACATTGTTTGCTCGTATGTGAGAAGCATCTGACTTTGAACTATTTCTTTGGCAGTCGATACGGCAAGAGGGCATAGAGGACAAGGCTATGGGCACGGAAGTCGTCGATTCCCTAGGAACACTTTTCTTGATAGCGAGTGGATCTTGTCTGTTTGGTTGACTCTTCACCTCTGCAGGATCGTGACAGTAAGCATCGCCATAAAGACTAATCCCGGCGATCTCCCGCTCCTCCTATCTGATTATCCGGGACAGATTCCCGATTTGACATAGCGGTCCCTCAACACTCTTTGTCGACATCTCCTCCTCATACTACGACATTGGATCCCACTTCTAAGCCTAAAGAAAAGGAGCACGAGTCATGTCACTTGAAGAAGAAAGAGATGGCGACGAAGAAGAAGCAGGAGTTGGTGGTGCTTGAGACCCGAGAGATTTCCATTGAGGAGAGGAAAGTGTTGCTAAAGCAGAAATTCCCCCACCATTATTTTGACGAACTGGTCTTCCTACCTGACATCAACCTGATTCCTCGGGCCAACACCGAAGAGGTATGGTGCAGGTGAGGGCCGCATACTTTAAGGCCAAAGAGCTTACCAAGTATTCCTTTCACCTTTCGAAACTAATCAAAAGGTGGAAATCCAGAACAAGGGGTTGTCCACTGACGCCGAACGGACCATCATCTGTAATTTGGAGAATGAGATAGGTAAGCCTGGTTCCTGTAATGTAACTACTTGAAGGAGACATACGAGATGCTGAATAAGGAGGCAGAGCATGCCAGTTCAACGTTTAAGGATACCACGGCCTCGCTAACAACTGAGAACATAGCTTTGAAAAAGGATAAAGCCGATCTGGAAAAAGTAAATGTCGAACTGGAGAATGACAATGAGCAGGTATCTCAGTTTCAGAA
The DNA here is from genome assembly GCA_030737875.1 of Allium sativum. Classification (NCBI taxonomy): domain Eukaryota; kingdom Viridiplantae; phylum Streptophyta; class Magnoliopsida; order Asparagales; family Amaryllidaceae; genus Allium; species Allium sativum. The sequence goes on along the minus strand of CM060922.1, from coordinate 703,554,920 downwards.
AGACAATGAGGCTCTGAGAGCGGACAATGAGAGGTTGAGAGCTGAGAACGCGGAGGTCGTCGAGTTGAGAAGGCAGCTTGAGCCGGCGAGAAAGGACAAGGAGGATGCCGAGGGCAGCAATATGGATGTCTTGAGCTTGGTGGACGATTAAAGGCTGAACACTTGAGAGAGGTGGAGAATTGAGGGAGGAGATTGACGAAGCAAAGATTTGGACGGAGGCATCCCCAGAGGAGCACATTCGGAATATGTATGTCATGGTTATAAAGTCCTGCTAGGTCTCCTGGGTTGAGGATTACCCTCGGGTGATGGCACAAACATGGGAGAGACTGGTGCCGTATGAGGCTTGGTTGCGCCAGGTAGAAGTGGGAACTTTAAATGAGTGTCAACTGATGACCGAGCTCCCGAATGACGAGGAGCACTCCAATTTGGAGGAAGGGGAGACTATTAGAAGAGGATGCAGAAAGGGAGAGACTGGCAAAGCATGTCGTGGAAACAGGGAAGTTTGTTCCTACTGAGAGCATGGTCATTACTGAAACGTTTGCGGAAGCAAGCTCTTACCGGCCGCCAATCCCAGAATCTGCCACCACCAATGACCCTACCGCTTCGGTCCGAGCCTCAACCTAGTATGATCCCGAGCACCCGAGAATGGGAGTGACTGGACTTACTTTAGCTGCAACAACAAGCACACTCCCCATCATACCTGCGCCGTCCTCGTGTGGAGGTAAATTTTCTTTGCCGCAAATTCCTGAAGATGATGTGATTACCGAATTTATGGACTAAACAATTGTGTTTTTATTGTGCAGCCCTTTCTGGAGCTGCTATGACACCAGGCTTTGCCTCCTTCCTTCCCCAAACAACGGAATCTGGGCCAGGACTACCATGGATACAACTTTAAGAGGGAGGCCGTCAAGTGGACACTTTCTCGGATGTTGAGCTAGGGTCCATTCTTTATAAGGACCTTTTTGAGGAAGGAGAGATTATGATGGCCAGAATGCCTATGTCATAGGTCTGATAGATGCCGATGTGTCCTCCATGCAAGCCCTGGTGGAGACCTAAAAGGCTTAGATGGTGCTAATTTAAAGAGCTGTACAAGAAGAGAAGGCGGGAGGCCTAGGTTAAGGCCAGGCGGGATGCCGAGAAAAGGGTCGCTGCTATAGTGGAGAAAGAGAAAGCTAATGCCAAGGCGGAAAGGATTGCCGAAGAGGCTAGGAAAAAAAGAAATACGCGGATGATGCTGAGAAGCAGAGGGTCGCTGCAGAAGCTAAATGGAAAGAGGTCGATGATGCCAAACAGAAAGCTGTGACTACTTATGAGAAGCTCAAGGCCAATAACCTCGTAAAGCTCAAATCCAAAAAAGTTAGCTGACCGGAAGGCTGCCAAAGAGGCTAAGAAGAAAGTGGAGCTAGAGGACCTGAAAGTTCCAGTGGGAGGTGATGATGTGCTAGCCCTTGCCTTTGGTACTACCCCCAAACCAGTGCAATACACCACCCCTATCAACATCGTGGAGATAACTAACGGTGAGGATAAAGGCGGAAGATGCACCTCAATTTCTCATGAGTTGGTAACCCCTCCAAAGGGAAAAGGAGGAAGAAGCAGCGACTGTTATTACCAAAATGATCTTAGCGTAGGTTGACAGTGAAGGGATGTCAAAGAAATATAAGGAAGGGATAAAGAATTCAAGAGAAACTCAGGCCAATACACCTTTGAAAAGAAGGGGCCCGAAACCTAAAGAGAATCAACAAAAGTTCGTCCAGCATGGTCTACCCTCCAGGGATTAAACGATGTAACGCCAACACATCAGAAGTGGAAAAGTATTGGGTCAGAGCGTAAAGATGGTCCGTAACAAACTCCTGTAAAATGGCTCTATAGATAGCGAAGGAGTTACCTTTATTACTAGCATGGACATCACTGGAAGCTACCTTCCAGGGAGTCAAACTGGAAGGCTAAGCCAAGACTCAAAGTAAGGATAAAGGTTACACGTGATAATCCACCTAGTACCTGAATTATCAATGGTTATAAATCGGCGGGTGTACACGTACGTCGTGAGGGCAGGCCCCTCTAAGTACCCACGATAAAGCCGAAAGCCTACATCCGGAAGTTTACGCCAAAGGACCGACACTTGGGAGCATCCGACGAGAAATTCGAAACGCCTTCGCAACTGGTCTCGGCAACAAGCTCCTCTTCGCCTTGGGGAGGCCCCCAATTCTCCCGGGACCCTCGCTTCGAAGACCGTAGCAGGCACCACGGGGATGACCAACAGCCAGATACCCGAGACCAAGAAAAATAGCAGTCGACGGGAATCATTCCTGTCCAACACCCTACTGATTGAGGGACCCCAGATACTCTATAAATAGAACCCCAGGAGCTCCACAAAGGGGAGACACACTTTTCATTTCTCAAATTAGTTCTTTTCTTCTCAAGAGAAGCAAACCATCAATTCTTGTAATATACCTCTTAATTATGAATGGAGGATTTCGGATCTCATACAACTTGTTATTCATTGATCTTGTTGTGCCATAATGATGAAACATGGAATTAACACTAAGATTTCTGATGAGAAGATCAACCAAGGCGTCCCACAGGCGGAAGAAGAGGTCATTGTGAAAACACAATGTCCCCTTCTCCTTGCCCTAAGGATCCGCCATGACTGGTCTATATTCTCATAATGAGCCTAACGCTTCTGGTACATTGATGTAAGGAAATCATCTGCGAATTCTTAAAAAATTCTCCATCGTGGCTCAGGTCCCTATCTTGAGAGGATCTGACACGGGAAGGATCATCGGCGTTGACGAATATTACGATGCCTTCGTCCTTGAAATCGAGGGGAATGTTAGCCTGTTTTCTTCTTATTGTAGTACATAATGTCATCATCATGACTCAGGAAATCATCAGTCCCATGAAGAATAACAATATCAAGTTAAATGACTTTTCTAAGGTCAAATTTAAATACCATCATGTAATAAGCACGATGCTCATCCCTTCTAGAATGACATGAACGTCTGCATGGTTTTAAGAGTTTAATTGTCCTAAGAAAGGCAGTTCGGCTTAGAATCACAGGCCTAGGACCATATCCTGGTAACCCTGAGTCATGACGATGTCAAATCCTACAAATGCATGCCTTACATATTGCAATCCGGGTGTAAATGAAAAATGTCATTAACATTTTGGCGCTAGAAGGAGGGCTTGAACCTCCGACCTTATGGTTACTTTGTAAAAACTAATTTGGCGTGTTTATTGCTCCATGGCAGGAAGGATGAGATGGAAGAGATTGGAGGATCGAAGCAAAGAGCTGGATCCCAATGCCACCCCTGAAGGAAATGAGGATCCAGCGCACAACCCAAATAACAAGGAAAAGGGAACCACATCCAGTCCTCAACTAACCCCAGACTCAAACGCCATGGAAGATAATATTGCAAGGATCTCGATCTTGGAAAAGCAACTCCAAGAAATGCAGGCTAAGGTTGACGCCGTCCAGGCTCAAAAGTCCTCAAAACTCACCAGATTCAGTCAGAGAGAGACAAATGAGTCTCCAAAAAGGAAGGCCCCTGTTCAACAATCGGAAGTAAAGGAAAAGGTTAAGGAAACCCCTTCCAAGAAAGTGAAGTCTCGTCTGATGAGAGTAGATCATCAAGGGAATCAGTGCGAGCAGGAACAATCTAGGGGCCCCACCTCCAAAGGCTATGACCCCAAAAGAGAAAACTATGACAACATGGAATCTTACATCAAAGATGTTGCTCAAAAAACCGTTAAGGACTTGCTGGGAAGCAAGGGGAAGAGAACCCAGGATGACAAGGTTAATGACAACGTAAGAGTAGTATTGTTCATCGATGAGATTATGAACACCATAATACCGTTAAGAGTCAAACTTCCCACCATGAAATATCTAGGAACGACTGAACCCGACGATCATCTGATGGCTTTCGACAGCTAGATAGATCTTTACAATGCTTCCTGAGCCGTCAGGTGCCGCCTCTTCTCGGTGACCTTCCAAGGGGCAGCGGCAAAGTGGTATCGCTACTATAGGGGAAACACCATTTACTCGTGGAAACAATTCTCCTACGAATTCTCTGCGTAGTTATGCATTTGCAAAGATCCAACCGTAGACCATACGGTCATCGCCAACATCAAAAAGAGGCAAGGGTAGTCTCTACGGGACTATCTGAAAAGATTCAACATCGAAGCCTTAAAGGCCAAGGATATGAATGACCGCGACAAGCTAATCGCCGTACACTCAGGGTTGGTTGAGAACACCCCCTTCTGGAAGGAGTTATATATCCACGGTTGCAAGGACTTACAAGACTTCCATTTCCGTGCCAACAAGTTTATCTGCATGGATGAGTTGTACTTCACGAAGATGAAGTTCAGGACTCGAGGGGAAGGAGGAAGGCCGAACTTCAGGCGAAAGCTCTCGGTAGGGAATAAGAAGAGGCCGAGATGTGAAGACTCCAACTCCAACTCGGTCGCTTTGAACAAGCCCATCTCGTATGTGTATCCTATTGCAAAAAAAAAGGGTCAATAACTTCCTTGTCTCGTTTAAAGCCAAAAATTACCCTGAACCTCATGCCGGTGGTAAATATTGCGAGTTTCATAAAACCAGCGGGCACAAGACCGACGAGTACAAGGTATTTGGTGGGATTATTTAGAAGCTGATCCAGAAGGGACACCTGAAAAAATTTGTTTCAAACAAAACAACATCATCTCAATGCGCAATCGGACAGCAGAAGGTCTCAGTGAATACAATATGAGGTGCTATGGGGGAGACAGCCTAGATTTGGGGCCTCCCGTAAACCGAATCAATGTGATTTATGGGGGGCCACACCCTGCTGGAAGTTGTCCGAAGGCCAGAACCCAATACGTGAAGGAAGCCTTGGAGGGAATCTTCTCCATCCAGGAAGAACCATCATTGAAGAACGCGCGTTATGCCCTCAAAATGCATAACCTCGTAGTCTCTCCGAAAGAGATAAAGAAAGAGGTATGTCACCCACATAATGACCCCCTTATATAATGGCGTAGATAGGGGTTTTGGTCGTTTCTAAAATATTGGTGGATACCGGAAGCGTTGTCAATGTCATCTTCAAGCATGCCTTTGATCATATGGGAATTTCCGAAAAGAAACTGGAGCCTAGCAACGAACCCATTTTCGGATTCAATAACGAGGGGTCAACTCCGATGGGTCAAATCAACCTCCTAGTTCAAGTGAGGTTGTCCCCTCTTCACAGGACTTTCGAAACTTTCTTTGTCATGATTGATCGGCCGTCCTATTACAACGCCTTCTTCGGACGAGCGTCTTTAGAGTAAATGGTTGCCTTCGTTTTTCCAAATATCTCATGTTAAAATTTCTTACCAAACAAGGATTAGGTACCATCAGGGGAGAACAGTTTAGCTCCACCGAGTTGTACTTCGCGACAGTTGAAAAATACAAAAGGGAGTATTCTTCATATTTTGATTCTTCTACTATTTTTATGCCTTCGGATAAGGGATTCTTACGTCCCTCATTCAAAGCTAAGATAAAAATAAATAAGAATGATAAATGCACTAATGGTAGTACGCCTCTTTGAAAAGGAAGAGGAAAAGGGCCGATGAGATAAATTCAACTAAAGAAGGAGAAACCATCACAGATTTAGACTCTAGAGGAGACATCGAAAGGATAAAACCAATAGAAGAAGTGAACATTGATTCAAAAGATAAATCGAAGGTCATCAACATAGGGAAAAGACTGACAGAACCTCTCCGAACTGACTTAATCCACTTCCTACAGCTCAACAAAGATGTTTTCGCCTGGCCCTGTTTAGACATGGTTGGTATCGACCCTTCAATTATGAGCCACACCTTAAACATTGACCCTTCGATAACCCCGGTTCGACAGAAGAAGAGGTAATATAATAGAGACCGGATAGAGGCCCTGAAGAGGGAAGTCAAAAGATTAGAAGCTAACGGGTTTCTGAGAAGTCTTTTACCCAAAATGGTTAGCTAACCCCGTGCTGGTAAAGAAGTCCAATGGGAAGTGGAGGACGTGTGTTGATTACAAGATTTAAACAAAGCTTGTCCGAAAGATTGTTACCCTCTCCCGTGGATCGATCAGTTGGTTGATGCCACGAGCGGACACAAGATACTATCTCTTATGGATGCTTATTCGGGGTACAACCAAATCCCGATGCACAAACCCGGTGAGGAACGTACAAGCTTCATCACTGACTGGGGAACATTTTGTTATAAACTAATGCCCTTCGGTTTGAGGAATGCAGGGGCAACATACCAAAGGCTGGTAAACAGAATGTTCCAAGAACAGATAGGGCGTAATATGGAAGTATATGTGGATGGAATGCTAATGAAGTCCACCAAAACAGAAGATCATCTAAAGGATCTAAAAGAAATGTTTGGTGTCTTGAGAAGTTACCAGATGAAGCTAAACCCTCAAAAGTGTTCCTTCAGAGTTCAACCAGGGAAGTTTTTAGGATATGTGGTAAGCGAGCAAGGATTTGAAGCTAGCCCGACCAAATACAAGCCATTAAGGACATGGAGGAACCTAAAACCAACAAGGAAGTCATGAGCCTAAACGGGAAGGTAGCGGCACTCAGCAGGTTCATTTCCAAAGCCACCGATAAATGTGTTCATTTCTTCGATGTCATAAAGAAAAAGAAGAATTTTGAATGGAACGAGGAGTGTAGGAAGGTATTCAAGGAATTGAAAGTTTATATGGGAACACCTACGATTTTGTCTAGTCCTGAAAAGGGAGAAGATCTATACCTATACATGGTTGTCTCCAAACATGCAGTAAGCTCAGTCCTGATAAGACAGAATAATGGGACTCAACATCCTATCTACTATGCTAGCCGAAGCCTAAAGGACGCGGAAACCCGACACTCCGTCATAGAGAAACTAGCATATTGCTTAATCCTTACCACACGAAAGATCAGAGGTTATTTCCAGGCTCACCCTATTAAAGTTTTAACTAGCTTCCTGCTCAAACAACTGTTCAACAAACCAGAAACCTCACAGAGACTAACTAAATGGGATATTGAACTGAGCCAAGACGAAATTGAGTTCCACACTCGGGTAGCAATCAAAGGGCAAACTCTCGCAGATTTCGTGAACGAGTGCACGAAATTCATTTCAGAACAGTCGGTAAAAGAAATCGACTTAAAGACCGAATGGCAGCTCTTTGTAGATGGAGCTTCCAACGAGCAGGGAGCAGGGGCAGGCTACATTACAATCACCCCTGACAGACATCGCTTGCACTACGCCATGAAGTCAGGGTTCCCGGCTGTGGCTGAGTACGAATCCATGATAGCTGGTTTGAATTTGGCCCTACAATCGAAGATACTGAGGATAGAAATCTTCAACGATTCGCAACTAATGGTAAACCAAATAAAACATACATAACAAACAAAGGACAAGCGGCTCATCCTATACGTGAAGAGGGTATTAAAGATGCTTTCCCTATTTGAGGACTTCTTAGCTCATCAAATACCCCGCGGGGAGAACACCCAGGCGGATTCGCTAGCCAAATTAGCCAACTCCCAAGGAGCCCCCGAAACCCAAATAGTGTCGGTGGGATATTAGGAAAAGCCTAGCATCGAATAGTAGAATCAGAAATGGGAAAAGATTTGTTAATTTTGACCAGATCCCAAGCCTTGAGAAGGGGAGAAGGAGAAGACCAAGAAGGAAGGAAATCCCCCATAATGGAAACACGCCACCAACATGAAACTACGTGGATGACACCCATAGTGGACTACCTCCTAGGGGGACATTACACCTTAGTAAGCAAGATGTAAAGAAGATAAAACACCAAGCTCCCACATTCGTGATCATAGACGGCGTACTTTATGAAAAGGGACATTCACTCCCTTACTTAAGGTGTGTAAGTTCCGAAGATGGACTTAGCCTATTAAAAGAAGCTCATGAAGGATTGTGCGATGGCCATTCCAACGAAATTAAGCTAGCCAAATGGGTCATGCGACAAGGTTATTATTGGCCATGGATGGTTAGTCATGCAGTCGAGTACGTCAAGAGATGCGATAAATGTCAAAAGTACTCTAAGGTGCCACGGCTTCCTCCCGGCGACCTAACCACTATATCAAGCCCCTGGCCTTTCGATATATGGGGGATAGATTTAATTGGCCTCGTACCACTCACCAAGGGCGGAGCTAAATATGTCGTAGTAGCTATCGACTACTTCACCAAGTGGGTGGAGGCGGAACCACTTCCGACTATCACATATAAAAAGGTATTAAAATTCGTAATAAAAAATATCGTTACTCGTTTCGGAATCCCTCATAAAATCATATCGGACAACGGAACATAATTCAAGAGTGAAGAGTTCACCCAATTCTGTGAGAAAAATGGAATTATCAAAAGTTTCTCCTCAGTAGCCCACCCAAAAGCTAATGGAGCTATGGAAGCCGCAAATAAGACCATTAAGATAATCCTTAAGAAGCGCCTAAATCAGGCCAAAGGAAATTCGGTAGAAGAGCTGCCTCTAATGCTATGGGCATATAGAACTTCCACCATGACAGCTATGGGACACACCCCCTTTTCCCTGACATATGGATGTAAAGTTATGCTTCCGGTTGCGGTCGAAATTCCATCACTTAGAAGGGTGGCATACACATTTGACCCCAACCATAGTTAAGGAATGAATCACTAGACGTGATACAGGGACTAAGGGATGAGGCTGCAATCAGAACCGCTGAATACCAAAGAAGAATCACAAAGTATTACAATTCAAAGGTCAAAGCTAGAACCTTCACTAAAGGCAAATTAGTATTGAGAAGAGTAATGGCTAACACTAAGAACCCAACAGATGGTCCTCTCGGTCCAAATTGGGAAGGACCCCTAATTGTACATCAATAAGTCATACCCGATACATATCGGCTATGCAGGCCCAACGATGATCTTGTTCCAAGAACATGGAACTCGGAACATTTGAGGTCATATTTCCCAACCATAAAAGAATAAAGGACAAGATTTTCCTCCCAAGAAATCATCACACAACCAAGGGCATGGAAACCCTCCCAGTAACTCGAGAAAAACCCAAAGGGGTTCGAGCTAAAAAAAGGATTGAATCCCTCGTCATCGCGAAATTGGCCGGTGCGAGGCATCCCTCGTAGGGGGGTGATTTTGTTAGCCTTTCTCCATGCCCAAACCAGAGGAGGCAGGGTTAAAGCATCGAAAGCGTAAGCCATCGTTTCACACTAAAAATGATCGTGCAGTGCATCTAAAAATTAGCACGTCCTGCCTCTGCTCGTAGAAGAGTACGCCCTGCCCCTGCTAGAACTAAGAACATCCTACCTCTACTCGTAGAAGAGCACGTCCTACCTCTGCTTATGTTCCGCATTACGTGAAGAAGGGAATACAAACTCCTATAATCGCCTACGATGGTTAGGATAGGGCACCCCTTGAAGGGGTTTACGATGGTCCGTATAGAGCATCAAAAGAGTAAACCTTAGTTCTGTGCCTACGATAGCCCCATCTAAGTTTCTAAGACTTTATCATCGCCTATGATGGTCAGGATAAGGCGCCTCCTGGAGGGAGGTCAAGTAAGTCCTTGGGCTCTGCTTGTGGATAAGCTAGCCAAGCGCTCCGGACGCACAGGCCCAGAGAGTGGCCAACAAAGCATGTGCATCCTCTTCTTTGACATCAAAAGCCTAATGGGAGGCTCAAGAAGCACATACAACCTCTGCTTCTCAAATCAAATCCAAAGAGGATACTTATTTCATCAATACTGGAAGGGTTCCCGGTCTCTAATCTTAAAATAACTTAATCTGGGTGCATTCGGCTCTTCATTAATGCCGGAAGGGTTCTCGGTTCTTAATCTTAAAATACCCGAATCAGGATGGATTCGGCTCTTCATTAATGTCGGAAGGGTTCTCGGTCCTTAATCTTAAAATACCCGAATCTGGGTGGATTCGGCTCTTTATTAATGTCGGAAGGGTTCCCGGTCCTTAATCTTAAAATACCTGAATCTGGCTGGATTCGGCTCTTCATTAATGCCTAAAGAGTTATCGGTCCTTAATTTTAAAATACTCGAATCTGGGTGGATTCGACTATTCATTAATGCCGGAAGGGTTCCCGATCCTTAATCTTAAAATATCCCAATCTGGGTGGATTCGGCTCTTCATTAATGCCGGAAGGGTTCCCGGTCCTTAATCTCAAAATATCCGAATCTGGATGGATTCGGCTCTTCATTAACACCGGAAGGGTCCTAGTCCTTAATCTTAAAAACCCTGAATCTGGGTGGATTCGGCTCTTCATTAATGCCGGAAGGGTTCCCAGTCCTTAATCTTAAAATAACTGAATCTGGGTGGATTCGGCTCTTCATTAACATCGGAAGGGTCCCGATCCTTAATCTTAAAGTACCCGAATCTAGGTGGATTTGGCTCTTCATTAATGCCGGAAGGGTTCCCGATCCTTAATCTCAAAATACCTTAATCTGGGTGGATTCGGCTCTTCATTAATGCCGGAAGAGTTTTCGGTCCTTAACTTTTAAATTGCCGGAACCTGGGTAAATTCGGCTCTTTAATCTTAACGTGTCCGAGTTTGGGTAGTGTTCGACTCACATCATCATTGAAAAGAATTTTCAATCTTCCATCAAGGCCTGAATCTAGGCCAATTCATTCCTCTATGAGGCGCCGAAAGCGAATCTCTTCGATAGAACTTACAGCATAACTAAGCATTAAAAAGTTACTGGCAAACAAATAGGAGAAAGCCCGTAAAAAGAAGCTTGACTTGGAAAGTCGAAGACATCCCTTCACTAGGGGAGCAAATGTTATTACCAAAATGATCTTAACGCAGGCTTCTAGTGAAGGGATGTCAAAGAAATATAAGGAACGGATAAAAAATTCGAGAGCAACTCAGGCTGATATCCCTTTGAAAAGAAGGGGCCCGAAACCTACAGAGCGTAAAGTTCGTCCAGCATGGTCTACCCGCCAGGGATTAACCGATGTAACGCCAACACATCTGAAGAGGAAGAGTATCGGGTTAGAGCACAAAGATGGTCCGTAACCGACTCCTGTAAAATGGCTCCATAGATAATGAAGGAGTTACCTTCATTAATAACACGGATATCATCGGAAGCTACCTTCCAGGGAGTCAAACCAGAAGGCTAAGCCAAGACTCAAAGTAAGGATACAAGCTACACGTACTAATCCACATAGTACCTGAACCATCAATGGTTCTAAATCGGTGGGTGTACACATACGTCGTAAGGGCAGTCCCCTCTAAGTACCCACGATAAAGCCGAAAGCCTACATCCGGAAGTTTATTCCAAAGGACCGACACTTGGGAGCATCCACCAAGAAATTTGAAACGCCTCTGCAATCGGTCTTAGCAACAAGCTCCTCTCCGCCTTGGGGAGGTCCCCAATTTGCCTGGGACCCTTGCTTCGAAGACCGTAGCCGGCACCATGGGGATGACCAACAACCAGATACCCGAGACCAAGAAAAATAGCGGTCGACAGAAATCATTCGAGCCCAACACCCTACTGATAGAGGAGCCCTAGATTCTCTATAAATAGAACCCAAAGAGCTCCACAAAGGGGAGACACACTTTTAATTTCTCAAATTAGTTCTTTTCTTCTCAAGAGAAGCAAACCATCAATTCTTGTAATATATCTCTAAACTATAAATGGAGGATTTCGGATCTCATACATCTTGTTATTCATTAATCTTGTTGTGCCATAATGATGAAACAGGGAGTTAACACTAACCTTTCTGATGAGAAGATCAACTAATGCGTCCTGGAGGCGGAAGAAGAGGTCATTGTGGAAACATAAATTCCCCTTCTCCTCGCCTTAAGGATCTTCCATGACTGGTCCATATTCTCATACTGAGCCTATCGCTTCCCGTACATTGATGTAAGGAAATCATCTACGATTTCTTAACCCGATCTCCATCGTGGCTCAGGTCCCTCTCTTGAGAGGATCTGACACAGGAAGGATCATCAACATTGATGAATATTACGATGCCTTTGTCCTTGAACTCGAGGGAAATGTTATCCTATTTTCTTCTTATTGTAGTACATAATGTCATCATCATGACTCAGGAAATCATTAGTCCCATGAAGTATAACAATTTCAAGTTAGATGACTTTACCAAGGTCAAATTTAAATACCATCATGTAATAAGCATGATGCTCATCCCTTCTAGAATGAGATGAATGTCCGCAAGGTTTTAAGAGTTTGATGTCCCGGGAAAGGAAGTTCGGCTTAGAATCACAGGCCTATGATCATATCCTGGTAACCCTGAGTCATGACGATGCCAAATCCTATGAATGCACGCCTTACATATTGCAATTCGGGTGTTAACAAAAAATGTCGTTAACAGCGATGGTTCTGGAAGAAAGCAATCCACTTCTGGTGATCCACCTAGTGCTGAATTTGTCCAAAAGAAGAAGAATGAGTAGTATTAGTGATTATTATAGTTGTTACCAATATTTCAGTTATGTAGGCCGATTGGTATATTCGAGTACGACCCTCGCTTTTGGTTTTTCAAGGTACCATGTGGTTCTCATGTTCACCCTGTCATTAGAAAGAAAATATGTTAGACATGCAGTTTGTTTGTGTGTGTGAAAGGAAATATTAGTTATTACATTTACATTTCATGTTAAGTGTTTGGATGTTCTTCTCATGCTTTCCAGCGTCCTGTACTTGCACAAGTGTACTTATCATTACACTTACAGAAATGTGATCCGGGATCTCGCTCTGGGGAGGTCTAGTTGTGTGGAGATCGAGCGCTAGTTTCGTTTATTGGGTTTATTTTGTTTAGGAATGCCAAATCAGTTCCAGTGGTGTTTGTCCACGATTGTTGGTTCAAGGTTCGGATGGCGCCATCGACTCCCGTGCCCGAGGTGCCGATGTCGTGGTCGATTGTTTACGCACGTACGTCAGCTGCGATGGTTAATCACACATATCATGCAAGGAGTAAACATGGAGAGGACACGAGAAATTGAACATTATTTCTACTAATAAGTATGGTAGTAACAGCCTTTACAATGCCTTGAATTTCAAGAAAAAAAAGCATTGTTGGAAAGCATAAACAACTGTACACTAAGTAATGTAAAGTAGTGGATGATATGTTCGCTTTTCCATGCCCTCGTGAGCTCATCTCCGTCTATGGTTTCTAGCTTGAAAGTTCCATATTTGAGCTTACGTTGTATGGCATACGGGACTTCCCAGTGAGGACTGAGGCCAGTCAGTGGGGGAAAGACCTATTTCAAGATGACTTCGCCGACATTGAGATTCTTATGGCGGAATCTAGAGTTAAAGTATCGGGCTACTCGTTGTTGCTGGGCGGCAGCTCTGAGCTCAGCTTCGTTCCTCTTCTCCTCGAGTAAATCGAGCGATTCCAGAAGTAAATCTTGATTGGTTTTCGGATCATAGTAGGTAACCCGATAAGATTGAAGCTTTAACTCAATGGGGATGACGGCTTCGAACCCGTAGGCAAGGTCGAATGGAGTGTGTCTGGTTATTGACTTATGGGTGGTCCCGTAGGCCATAGGGCTAGAGGGAGTATGTCTTCCCACAAGCTTCCAGCTTTTCCATACACTTCTTGATGTTGGATTTAATCACTTAATTACTAGCCTCAACTTGCCCATTGGCTTGAGGGTGTGCCACCATCGAGAATCTCTTTTCGATGTTGTGCCGCTGACAGAAGGTTTTGAACTCTGCGCTCTTAAATTGGGTCCCATATCTGAGATGATGGCCTAGGGACTTCGTAAGGGGTAATGATGTTGTGGACGACAAAATTCATTACCTTCTTCGTGGTGATCGTGGCGAGAGCCTCGACCTCTACCCATTTGGGAAAGCAATCAACTGCAACGATTGCATAATGTGCCCCACCTCTAGCCATTGGAAGAGTCCCAATAATGTTTACTCCCCACATGGCGAACGACCAAGGAATGACCATTTACGTCAATACGATAGGCGGTGCCCTTGGAATCTTTGGGAAGCGATGGCAATGTCTCACTTGTGGGCATAGCTCGTGGTGTCTTGATCAAGCATGGGCTAAAAGTAGCCATGCCTGATGACTTTTCTTGCTAAGGTTTGCCCTTCGGTGTGGTCGCTGCAATCGCCTTCATGAACGTCTGTTAGCACTCGATTGGCGGCGGCGTGGGCTACGCATCGCAGTAGCGGGACAGGGAAGCCTCTGCGGTAGAGTACTCCTTCCATGAGAATGTAGTGAGATGATTGGTAAGTGTGTGCTCGTCTTTCCTTGTAACGTCCCGAGAGGGTCCCGTGTTGCAAATAGTTCTTCATTGGTGTCATCGAAGATTCGATTTCGGCCTCGGTGTTCATTACCGAGTCAGTCTGCATCCGGCTTATGCTTGGTGAATCGAGCACTTCGACTGGAGCGATCCCCATGAGTTGTGCATCTTCGGTGCTTGCCAGCTTAGTCAATGAGTCTGCCTTTTCACTCTGTTCTCGAGGAATATGCGTGAGGGCAAAGTTGTCGAATTTGGAGAGCAAATCCCAAACCTGATCAAGATAGGGAGCAAGCCGTGACCACTAGGCCTGGTATTCCCCGGTACCTAGCACACTATGAGCTGCGAGTCAAAGAAGATCAGGATGGTTTTAGGTTAAGTTCGAGCACATTCTTAAGTCCAGCTATTAAGGCCTCATACTCTGCGTCGTTGTTGGTAGCAGGGAAGTTGAGCTTTAATGCGTAGCATATCGCGCGCTCCTCCGGAGTGATGAGCACAACTCCGGCTCCAGAACATTTACTATTGGAAGACCCGTCCACAAATAATTTCCATTGAATGCCGAGAGCTCCGACGTCCTCTGGAGGAGTCTCCTCGAGGGCGATGAATTCCACTATGAAATCAACAAGAGCCTGTCTAAGGATGGATCGACGGGGGATGAAAGTTATCTCAAACTAACTCAGTTCTATATTCCACTTTAATAGTCGTCCGGATTCCTTAGGTCATTGCAGGACCTGGCGTAGTGGCTGGTTAGTGTAGACCTTTATGGGGTGAGACTAAAAGTATGGTCGTAGCTTCCTGGAGGAGATCAATAAACAGTAGGCCAGTTTCTCAATCTTCGGGTAATTTTTTCCTGCCTCTGTCGATCTTTTGCTGATGTTTAGTGTAGACCTTTATGGGGTGAGACTAAAAGTATGGTCGTAGCTTCCTGGAGGAGATCAACAAACAGTAGGCCAGTTTCTCAATCTTCGGGTAATTTTTTCATGCCTCTGTCGATCTTTTGCTGATGTACTTGATGGGTCGCTGGCCAAGGTCTTCAATGCGTACCAATGCCAAGCTGATTTCCTGCATGAAAACATCTAAATAAACATATAAGGCCATATGATCCACAGGTTTGGACAAGATAACTGGTCGCTCTAAGTGATTCAATGGGTCCTCGAATGCGACAACGCATTCTGGGTCCATTCGAAGTTGCGCTTCCCTTTCCAAAGCAATTCGAAAAAGGGAATGCATATTTAAGTAGCTTTGGAGATGATTCGGCTTAAAATGGTGACCTTCCCATTTCCTTGATGTTCTGAAGGACTTGAATATCCCGGATAGCTTTAATTTTGTTTGGATTAGCTTCGATGCCTCGGGAGTTGATGGTGAAACCCAAGAATTTTCCTGAGGCGACTCCGAAGGAGCTTTTCAAGGGGTTGAGTTTCATGTTGTATTGGCAGAGGATATCGAACTTTTCAGAGAGGTCACGGACGTGGTCTCTCGACATTTTATATTTTACCAGCATATCGTCCAATATACCTCCATGGATTTCCCGATCTGATTCTTAAAGAGGCGGTTAACTATCCATTGATAAGCGACTCTTGCATTCTTAATACCGAAAGGCATGACGCGATAGTAATAAACCCAAGATCGGTCATGAAAGAGGTGTGATCCTGGTCGCAAAGACGCATCAGAATCTAATTGTAGCCTGAATAAGCGTCCCCATGAAGGATAAGAGCTAGTATCCGGTGGTCGAATCAACGAGCCGGTCGATCTTCGAAAGTGGGAAGCTATCTTTGGACACACCATATTTAGGTCGGAGAAGTCGATGCATGTTCGCCATTTTCCATTCGCTTTTGACCAGTATAGGGTTGGAGATCCATTCAGGGTGGTCGGCTTCGCGAATGAAGTTGTTGTTGAGTAGCCTGTCTAACTCTTCCTTAAGTGCATTGGATCTTCTAGGTCCCAAGAAGTGAAGTTTCTGTTTGACCGGAGGCAGTGCGGGGTCAAGATTTAACTGGTGGCAAGCAATTGCGGGGTGGATTCCCCTCATGTCCAAATGTGTCCAAGCGAATACGTCTGGGTTGGCCCACAAGAAATCTATAAGATCCTCTTTTATTATGGGGTATAGTTGCAATCCGATTTTCAAGACCTTTGATGGGTCATTGGGGCTGATAGAAACGTCCACCGTAGGTTCAACTAGAGTAGCCCTCTTGTAGTCTGGCTCTTTGTCCTCCCTCGGATCGATATCGTCATAAAGACAACAATGGCACCTGAGACAAGGCTCAGACACCTTTGACTGCTATGCGGAGAAGGATTTGGCGCAGGAAGGCCGAGGCACATCCTTGCCCTTATCCTTGTTGCACGCATTCTTCCAGTCTATCACGTAACAATCTCTTATAGTTTTTTGTCACCATTAACCATGCCGATCCCGCTTTCTGTTGGGAACTTCATTAGGAGAGACCATGGTGACATGTAGATTCGGAATTCTGTAAGGAAGGGACGTCCAAAGAAGACATTGTAGGGAGAGATAATGTCGATAACCATGAAAGTGAGGACTCGGACCCGACTCTGATCCCCGTCACCAAGTTCAATAGGTAAGTCTATCATGCCTACTGGGTGATAGGAGGATCCACTGAAGCCGTGGATTCTGGCATGGCAAGGTTTCAAGTCCATGGTTTCCAACTTCATCTGATCGTAGGCATCTTTGAAGATGATGTTGATTGAACTCCCCGAGCCAATCAATACCCTTCGGACAGAAGCAAGACCGATCTGAGTTGTGATTATGAGAGGGTCTGTAGCTGGGATCTCAATTCCCTGTTGACTCTCTAGTGTCGTCCCGCATTGTTTTATGGACTTTCGCGGGGATGGATTCATACATAGTGGAGCAAGCTTCATTGAGGGCATGCTTTATAAAGCTCATGTATTATTCAATTTTTTGAAAACTTTCATGCGTGGGGTAAGGACCACTGTAGATGGTGTTGATCACGATGCCCCACCTTTGGTTGGATGGACTAGGAGCCGCTATGGCAGGTGCTGGAGGCGCGGGAGCAGGAGGACCCAAGGTTGCTTCGGGAGGGAGAGAGTCCTGAATGTACTACTCAAGGCGCTTTTCGCGTATAAGCATATCAATTGCGTCCTTGAATTGGCGGCAATCGTTGGTATTGTGACTGTACATATCGTGGTATCGGCAGTACTGCTAGTGTTCTTCTCACGATCAGTGGACTCTCTAGAGTGCGGTTTCTTATACTGGAGCCTGTTATATGTTTCTAGGTAGATTGTCTCCAAGTCCTCATTCTACGGTGTGTAGGTCTCGTAGGCTTGGTGGCGGCCAGGTCTCTTGGGATCCACTGGAGCCTGGTTGTTGTTACGGCTGCCCTGCCTGCCGTTACCCGGGTAAGATTTGTACGGACCCACCCCCTTGTTCTTATCGAAAGGTTCTCTAACCTGTTTCCCTTTGATGCTTTCATCAACGATATCAACATGTAGGTTGTCGGAAGGGTAGGCCAGGGAGATTCGGTTATGTCGTGCTTCTTTTTGACACAAGAACTGTCTGGCCTTTTCGTAGAAAGCGTCGAGACTATTGGGTTGCTTTCTGTCGATCCAGACCCCGTATTCGGAATTTGGGAGGATGCCTTTTGCAAGTTGGGAAAGCATAGTATGAGGCTCTGGATCGTCTACCTCGGCAAGGGCGGTATTAAACCGCGGGAGGTAGATCTTTTGTGACTCGGCTTGTCCTTGGTACAAATTAGGCAAAGTAAGGGATTTTTTCTGAGTTGGGACATGCATTCTGAATTGCTTAACCAATTTTGTGGCCAATTGGCCGAAGTTGTTGACCGAATGGAGTAAAAGCCGAAAGAACCAGAGTAAAGCAGTGCCTGACAAGAAAATTGGGAAACACTTGCATTTGACCCGGTCGGTGGCCCAACTAGAGTCCATTTTCCACTCATAGCAGTTTAGGAAGGCAAAGGATCGGTCGTTCCGTCATAAAGTGGCATCTGCGGCATGTTGAAGCATCGTGGCCACTCGGCTTCGTGCACGATCCTAGTGAAGGGGTTGCACCTGAGGTGGGTTTCGCATGAGTCATTGGTGTTCCCTTGCATTTCCCTCATGATCCTTCGGACCATGTCGAGGAGATATGTCAGATGCGGATCTGCCGGTGGAATCCACTGGTTTCGTCGAACCTTAAGAGTTCCGTTCAGCGGTTGCCTTCTATGATGCACGTTCGGATCATCCTCTTCCATGTCATCAACATCTATAATTAGGTTTTTGTATGGATGGTGAGGCTGATCAAGTTGATGCACATCTTGGTCCGAAAGAGCTTGGGCTGGCTGGGCAGCTAGGAGAGTAGGACCCTAGTCCTAGAAGACGA